>CAOLHI010000178.1:0-600000 GCA_948474755.1 Ctenosaura bakeri | reverse complement strand
TGATATTTAGAGTGTTACATACATTAATATGGTATATAAAGGCTTTGTATGCCATAGTTATTCAGTTGTACTAAACAGTATAAAATATGGTAATTGACACACAATTTGCCTTCCTGATAATCTTAGAGATCTAAAGATATTTTTATTATAATTTTAGAATAGAAATTAAAAAAAGAATGTGGAAAAGAGAGCAGTTTAAAGAAGAAAAATACAAATAGAAGTACATGGGATATGATGCATCTACAAATATCACATATTTTTCTAATACAAAATTAATGCACTGCATTAACACAACATTTTTATATTGTGTTTTGTTTGCAGGCTTTGTTTTTAAAAATAAATTTTCACCTATGGATTGGGAGAAGTTATATATTTGAGTCATTTACTGCCTTTCACATATTGCTGATGCGAAGGAACTGTCGTGTGCTCCCCAACCCCTGATATCCATAGTAGGAGGTCTTGGTAAAGTCAGGCTGTGGTCCTTCTGTAGGACTATACTTTCTGGGCAAGCTGGAACCCTAATCAGAAAGGGTTCCAGCTCATATGGAAGCCTATGCATGGTGAAGTCTATACCTGCTGTTCCTTGCTGTTAACAATGTTTGGCACATGGAGATTAGGAGATGGGGCCAGGTAACAATGCAATAGCTGTGTTGCACTGAGGCCCCTTCAGTGTGACAAATATTCTATTCCAAAGGGATCCATTCCATTTTAGAACATGGGAAGGAGCTACAGAAGTAATGGAACATTGCTTGATACAGATTTTGGACTGTTCAGGTGCAAAGTCATTTTTTTTTTTATTATGGAGGAAATAATCAGCTCTGATTTCACTCTGTTGAAGTCAAAGAGAGCTCTCAGTGACTTGCTAGTGAACAAAGATTATAGGTGTAAGCAAATGTCCTTCTACAGTGAGGATCTATATATGCAGTGCCAACAAAAAAAAAATGCCTGAAGTATTGGAATGGCTTCTGCATGCAGTTCAAGTAGTAATAGTTATTGTTTATTTTTTCAGCTATTGGTCATGACAGAGAAATGAGAGAGCAGGTTTTAAAACATGGGCAATCATGCAATATGAATATACCAGACAAACTAAAATAATGTTGTATGTTGCTGTCATGCACATATATTTTAAATTAAAAATTGAACAGCCAATATATGAAAGACCACTTGTCTCTAGATGCACCTGCCTGCATACTAACAGCTTCAACAGAGACTGTTCTTTGGATGTCCTAACCATTCGAGGTGCAGTGTGTGGCTACCAGGCAGATGGCCTTTTTTGGTGATGGCTTCCTGAATATGGAATGCTTTTCTTTATGAAGCATGCATGGCACCTAACTTGTTTGCATTCCCATGTCTTTCAGTCCAGCTTGTTTTGATCTCCTGATCAAATTTATGCTTTTTCATAATAATTGCCTTATATATTATAATTTTTTAAAATTCATTTCTATTAATTGTGTGCTGCCCTAGGAACTCTTTGAAGGACAGAGCATAAGTCTGTGTAATAAGCAAACAATTTTATAAAAAATTACAGCCCATCTCCTGCAGTCACTACTTTTAGGGCAAAGGTTATGGCGGTTTGGGCAACCTTGTTTTCAAGGGTGATCTTAGCTACCCAGAAATCACATAGACAACATGATGATGTTACTGACATCATTCACTATTTCCTTATTATGACCAATGGCTGAAAGAAATTTTAGAAAGCTTCTTAAATTAGCAAAATCAATAAGCCATTTTCACAACAGTCCCTGAAAAATTGCTGCCTTTACAAGCTGAAGGAAATGTTCCTTAAATTAATTCCCCCACTGATTCAGCCCTACTTAAATATGTTTTACTGTTTTAGTGTCATTTAAATTTTAATTATGCTTCAAGATGACTTCCATGATTGTTTCTGAGTGCATATTTTAAATAATTATGCAATTATTAACATTTTACACATAAAATTGTATAAATTGTAGCACACTTGGAACACTTTCCCTGTTTGCTCAATATTCTGATTCTTCAGGTATGTTATAGTTGACTGTAGACAGTCTTTCAAGTGTTTCCTTCCTCTTTGTGCCAAGCACCACACACAAGTAGTCTTCTTCCTAAACTCCAAAGAATTGACATGGTTGATACTCAAGGCTTCTTATTTACCTATATTTGGGAGAAACGAAGTCTTTCTGTGTGAAGTTGTTAATCAGTTTCAGAGCTTGAAATTTATTCCAAGGGTAGAATAGAGTCTTTTTGTTTATAAATTTAACAAGGCACTGCCCTTGTAAAAGAGCTGGATTTCTGATAACAATGTGATGACATAGAGGTCAGTGGAAATTTTCTGCACAACTATGTTTAGAAGCATATTTATGAAACAGATACCATAGCTGTTGCCAAATAATTTGTGACAGCATATAGTCTCTGGGCTGCTTCTCATCTGTGCTGTCATTACAAGGAGGTGTGAATAAATTTAATCATACCATGCCCAGACGGAGAGAGACACCTAGAGTGATTACTTTCTGCACTGTGAGCCAAAGGCATTTTTTTTTAATCAGAGTTAAACTTGTTTTGTGCCACTTTAGTGTGTGCATATATTTACCTCTGGCCTAGGATATGGAAGAGAGAAGCAAAGAATTCACCTGATTTTTGTACAAGCTCGAAAGTATGGGTGGCTACTTAAATTAATCCTTATTGCTCCCAGACCCAACTGAACAAGGAGTACACTGAAGAACAAAGCCATTTTGTTTCTCAGTGTTTAGGCATGATCACTTCTTGCTTTGGGCTCTGAGGAGGTGATGGTAAGACTGCAGCGGGTTTTGTGTAACTCCTGCAGTTCTTCGCAGCACAATGAGAAAGGTACAGACTAGTCTTTCATCATCCTTCAAGGGGAATAGATGGAATGAGGAAGGGTTTTGGAAATCTTTTCAGCCCTGCCTAGTCTTTGACGTATATGTGTGTAAGAATGGTGGTGTGTATATCTTAAGAGTCATTGCACTGATACTGAGTTTTCTTCAGCAACCAGGCATAAAGGTTACAGTAGCCTCATGATCCAGCTCCTGTTTCCCATCCCAGCTATGCAGTTCAGTTATCTGGTGGATTCTGCCTGATCTTTTACATTTTCTCTGTTCCTGGGAAAATGCATTTGAACCCGTTCTGCTAACTGGCAATGGACAGTCCTAATTATTTCCAAATGTTGATAATAGCAGTATGCAGCTCTTTGTAGAGAGTCAGCATGGTACTGTGGTTTGAATGTTGGTCTAGGACTATGGAAGACCAGAGTTCAAATCCCTGCTTAGCCAAAGAAATCCACTGGGTGACCATGGGCATTTCACACTCTCTCAGCCTTAGAGGAAGGTAATGGCAAACCTCTCCTGAATAAATCATGCCAAGAAAACCATAAGTTGCCATAAGTCAGACTTGAAGGCACATGACAACACAGTTTTTGTGTTCTGGCTGTTTTTTTAAAGTTAATTTTCTATAGTTCTTGTTCTCCAAATTCTTCGAGTCATAACGGTAGGACATAATACTTTGCTAGAGAAAGAGAAAGAAAGAAAGAAAAACAGTAACCCCAAAAAAACAAACAGAAAATCCCCAAAGAAATTACCCACATCCCCCTAACTGAAGTGTTTTTTAAAAAAATAACATTTGTTTTCTTTAATAGAAAAAGTAAGAAAACAAATGTTATTTCTTTTAAATCTCAGTTACATTTGTCTTTCAGCAGCATGTTTACACTGGAAAAAGTGATTCTTTCTTTCCTAAGTGTTCTCTTGAGCAATAAGTAAACAAAAAACCAGTAAAACCATGGGAGGATGAAGAGGTCTGTGACCCGCAGAGTGTAAAATGGGGCTAGAAGTAATCAGTGTGGAAAAAGAAAAGAAGGTTTGAAATCCAAGCAGGTTCAACATGTTTGAAGAACTGTGATTATTTCATCCATAGGCCATATAAAGCTGTAGGAGAACAAGGATAAAGGCTGTGCCTTGAAGCCAGAAAGCATCTGCTCACAACTGAGCTTTGATTCAGTGGAAGACTGCTGCATAAGAAAAGTCATGCATCTCGCAGATTTTAAGAAGGTGTTTTAAACCAACCTGAAACACAAGAGCTCTTAGTACCCTCTTGATTAATTTAAGGTTTGGATTGGCACTCCATCTACTGGGGATAGGATTCCATTTAATTTTAAGCATTTTTATTTCAATAAATAAAATAGGAGAGGAAAAAAAGAGTACAAGAAAACATTAGAGGTGCAAGTATAATACTGACACTGTTAGGTAACATGAAGTTGCAAAATTGTAGACTTAACCATATATGTAGCTCTGTACCTTTTGGAAGAAGAATGGAATATAAATGCAGGAAATCAGTTATTAAACCTATAGTCTGCTTGGTTTTCTCCAGGTTCTCAGCACTGAATAAATTGAATCTAATTTCCTATAAGAACTAATAAACACATTTGTGGCTTTAAATTTCACTGATTGATTATTTGCAAGTGTCTCCAACCCCCTCCAGCTAAAGCACTTCTTTTCCAGGGGAACCTTCCCTCTCAGTGGCTCTGATCAGGCTGCACAGCCCTTTAAAAACCTACCTCTGGCCCTCCTTCTTCACCAACTGCTGCCTTGCCAGCTAAGGATGGATTGCAGTGCAATTTCTCAGTACCACAAACCTTCTCATAATGCCTCCCACACGCCCAAGGAAGGAGATGGGTGAGAGAGGAAGTATAGGGCCACCATGCTGGCTCACCCCCCTTTCTTCTCCTTTCCCTGACCTAGTTTGGACCCTGGGTACCTGTTCCCACCTGTTTCCCACCGTGCCTTGGCCCCTTCCCACAGACACATGCATTTTGATATTTGCTGTTTTTCCACTTTTGTGGGAGACCTGCGCCCCTAACCCTAGTGAATGTGGAGGGCTGACTATAATGAAAGGTTATTAATGAAGGGACAGGAAAGTTAGGATAGACATGTATCTTGACTATAATTTACTGTATACTCAACTGGAGGCAGTTTAAGACAATAGTAGGTGATCTTGAGTATCTAGTTGATCCACTTTTGTAGCACTAGAATTGCTGCAGCATGGTTTCAAGCCAACCAAGGTCATATAAGAAATGAAATGCACATCTTTATTTCACATTTGTATAACTTAAAGATCAGCATGTTTAAAAAAAATGAAGGAAGACTTGTTAGAACAGAAGTGAGAATGTCTTTTGGGAACAGAAACTGAATAATAATGCCATCAGTGTAATGAAAAGAGCCTCATGAAGCTCTTGGCATCTGTCAGACAACATGAGAATAAAAAAAAATTGCGTTGAAAGGCTAATTGAAAAAAAAATTAGAAAGAGGAGTTGTTGGGTGAATGCTGAATCCATAGCAAAGCAGATTGCGGCTGCATTCCTGTGCACAAAACTCCACTGAATATGGTAGGACCTATTTCCAATGCAAATACTACAGATAGTATTGTGTAACGCTGTACACATTTACATAAGAATAAGCCTTTCTGAATTGTTGGACTTCCTTTCAAGTACACTTGCATAATTCTAATACTAGATGTTAACTAATAAGAAATATATGTTATCAAAAGCCATAGCAATTTGGATTCACCTATGCAAATATATTTATTTATGGAATTTATATGATGCTCCTTACCAAGTTTTCAGTGCTGTTACAACATATTTGTACATATATGTATTAATATGTAACAAACTGAGAAATTAAAACTTTCACCTGTACAAGTATGCAAGTTCTAGATGCTGACTTAACAGGTTACCTGAAGGGAAATCTCCAATATTTATCTACTTAGACCTAAGCTCATCATATGATGCCCTTCTTTTATCTGAGTTATTTAATGCCACTTTGTCTTTCATATTGTTATCTAAAATGTAAAGACTGTGTTGACCACAAAACAAACTCCAAAATACACATTGTAGTGATACTTTTATTAGGCTAACCATGAGGCGCAAAAATCATTACACTAGCTTTGGAAGCACATTTTTTGTTGTGTGCCTTTAACTTATTTCTGACTTATGGTGACCCTAAGGCAAACCAATAATGGGATTTTCTAGGGCTGAGAGTGTGTGACATGCCCAAAATCCCCCAGTGAGTTTCCATAGCCGAGTAGGGAATCCAACCCTGGTCCACAGGTTCATAGTCCAATGCTCAAACTGCTACACCGTGCTGGCTCTCTTCGAAGCACACTACTTTCTTTATCAGAGATTTATATCAACAAACAGGTTTGCCTCTTGTTTGAGAGAGATGTTAGTCACAGGGGTGACTCCAACAATGTCATCTTTTTCCCTCATATATTTACCTTCCTTGGCCGTGTGCTGTGAAAGTAAGCATAATGAATTTTGTACATTCTGGTTGGTCTAACAAAGCTACCACCACAATGTGCATTTTGGATTATGTTCTCACTTGTAGACTCCACCCCCACCCAGAGAAGTCTGGTTATTGGGTAGTTCAGACAGACAGACACACAAAACATTTGATGAAGTAGGCTCTTCCCAATGGAGATACCTGGCAAAATAAATTACTTATCATTTAAAGTGCCACAGGAGTCTTGTTTTGTTTTTCTTATAATTCCTGTCTTCCCTCAGAGATTTATGAGGATATGCTGGAAGAGCTAAGATGTTCTTAGACAAGAAATTCCTAAGAGACCTTCAGTCCATTTTAATAGTTGTGAGAAAATAATGCTCTAGATTACAGTTGTGCCTGCAATTAGCTCAGTGTTCTTTACTCACCAAAAAGCTTAAATAAGTGGTCGTGAGAAACTTGAAATGTTCTCCCAATTAAAATAGTGTGCTATGTACAAAATGTCAACTCAGTCTCCAAGTATATATCATTGCTTAGCCAAAGCAGCACCATCCATGCACAACAGAAAAGTATCAGCAGGTTTGGGGAAGCCCAAGGTTTTATTAAAAAAATGGAAAAAAAATAAAGTGAGATCCCCCTTGAAACAGGACTGAGAGCTGAGCATCCTTGTTGGTTATGGAATGCTAATGTAGGAGTGTAGCGGATCCTAATAAGAATTCTGTTCTCTTATATGAAACTTTCCCTCATCATGTGAATTTGTAGCATTGCCAAGTGAAACACTGAAAAGTCTCCACTGCTAGAACTCTTGTTCCTTTGATAATGTTGCTGGCTTCTTTTGTTTGGATGCTTAAACTGTATTTCTGAATGCTCAAACTAAAGTTTTAAGTTACTGCAATGCTAAAAGTTTGGAGAAATGAAGGAAAATTTATTGTGTGTGTGTGTGTGTGTGTGTGTGTGTGTGGGCAATGGTTTAATTTTGCCCCCTGCTCCCAGCTACATACTTATGTTCTTGGTTGAGAGAACGGGGAAGATTTGAACGCACCATTCTGGAAAAGGGATAGGCTAGCTGGATGGAAACTGGGACAGCAGCAGTTCACATTTACATTTTGGTGACAGTCTCACACATAATTACAGTGATGATAAAACATTATGCCAAATAATCATTATGCTTCAGTTGATGCTACTAGGGCAAGGGTGGGCAAAGTGTGGCCCATGGAGCTGCATGTAGTCTGCCAGACCTGAAAATGTGGCCTATCTGAAGCCTTTGCAGCACCCCTCCACAAAGTGAAGAGGCTGATGGGTTTTGGGAGTGCGAGTACTGCTTGCTGTACCGAACTCTATTTAGGTATTTAGGTGCTTGGTTATAATTGTAATTAGCATGCAAGGAGAAGAAGTTTACTAGCCCTTCTAACATTAAGAGCAACAGTCTGAAGAGGACTGACTCCTCTACATGAGGAGGTTCTCCATGCAGTCTTTAAAGCTTTGAAATCCACATTCTTGACCATATGAAGAGTTTATTTTGATAAATAACTAATAGCTATCAGGATGCTCTGAAAACATACAGTAAATTCATGTATTTGGCAATAACCATTTTATTTTCCTTTGGACTGCATGAAAAAGCAATTAAACTCTGGTACATTTGAACATTTTGGCACACTGGAACAGTAATGTGCACACAACAGTGAACGTTTTTTTAAAATGCAAAGATATGGAGAAATGTGTGTGCCCTATTTGTACAAATATTCAAGATAGTAACTCAGAAAAGCAATAAACCTTGAATTATTTGGATTATCTATCTTCTGTGAAAACTTTTTAAAAATTTATTTGCTTTCAATTTTAGTAAGTTAGAAAATTGTGTCAAAAGCAATGCCATATTCATAGTTGAATTTAGATGTGGTTTTCACAGATTTTTTTTTTAAAAAACAGTGACTACATTATGCATCAATGATCTACTTGATAAAGTCTACAATCATTCCAAGTTTCAAACAAATCTGACTATGAGAACTGCCACAGGTACAGCAACTTAAACAGTTCTTAAAAACTGATACACTTATCCTTTTCTCTCTAGTTTTCAAAAGCGTAGCATATATGTCTATTACATTTTGGTGAAAACTACTGATATGCTTTATTGAGGGAATTCTCAAGGTAGATATGGTTTGACTCATTTATTAGTGACTTTCTGAGCAGTGGTTCAAAAATTAAGATTTTTCTGCCATAGTAAAGTCTAAGTTAGCAACTGCTGGCAGTCTTACTTTGTTCATGCTCATTTTCATTCTGAGATTAGAATTCTGCCAGTACAACAGTATTTTTAAAGAGATTCTGGCTTGCAGAGGGAATCTAGTAGATTCTATGTAATTGGCAATGCTAATTTCTTTGGTTATGGAAATCTGAGCTGATGATGTTGTTCTTGTCATCACTACCACCACCACCACCACCACCACCACCACCAATGTGTTATCAATGTGCACAGTGATTTACAAATAGAACAAACAAAAAGCAAAAACAGTGGGTCTTGCCAAATACATGCAGTCTAAAATATATGTGTATACTTGTACATACTCATAGGGAAGGAATAATAAAACTACACTGTACAATTGTAAAACAAATTAGCCATATAAAATACAAACAACAGCAACAATATAATATAAACCAAACTAACAAACGCATGTAATCAAAATATGGTATACAGAATAATAAAATAACATTAAACTAAAATTCCAAAAGCATGGAATGTCAGCTCACAAGTTAGACTGCATACTACTAAACTATTGGGACAATTAGGAGGGTGAAGTTCTTTCCTCCACTGTCTAATCTAGTTGGTGCTTCTTATTCATTTCTTAGCACTGGTGGTCTCTGGTATGAATGGAAGGGAATACTATAATGCTAAATTTATATTGTCTTTTAATTAATTTTAAATGGTTTTAATTCTGCAAATTGTTTGCTTCAAAAATAACTATTATATATACATTTTTAACTGACAATTTTGTATGTTTTTAAACTTATGTTGGTTTTAATAATTTGTAAGCTACCTTGAATGCCAGTATTATGGGAAAGGCAGCATAGAAGAAGAAGAAGAAGAAAAAGATGATGATGATGATGGATTCTGATTATTGGGAGTATAGTTCCAGTCAGTGTGGTATAGTGGTTTGAGCATTGGACTACAACCCTAGAGACCAGGATTTGAAGGCCTTTTCCCATGTCCAAACACAGATTATTGACCTCATAGGTGGGACATGGAGGGGGTCCCCACACCCAGAAGATCTTAATCCTCAGGCAGACATATATGGGAAGAGGAAGCCTCCATTTGGCCATGGAAACCCACTGGGTGACCTTGGGTGCATCACACACTCTCAGCCCCAGAAAACCCCATGACAGGGCCTTAAATCAGAAACTACTTGACTGCATGCAACAACAAGAACTCTGAGCCAAACACTTTATTTGTATTCAGTCACCATAAGAATGGCAAAGAATACAAGAACAGGGTTTTCCCCATGATTCCTTACAATTGGACATGTTAGCTGCAGCTGACAGGAGGTACTGCCTAAAACATCTGGAGATGACTAGCTTGGGGAAGGCTACTTTAATAATACAGGAAGGCTTTATGCTTTAAAAGGCAACACAGGGACAGGACAACGTGGAGTAACTTCACTGCTCAGCGCTCTAGCCTCCCTGTCTGGATTTGGGCTTGGAAGAGTAATGAAAAGTTGAGTGCATGGATTTTGTGATATTGTGGAACATCATCACTGATCATGAAGCACGTGCAGTAAAGTATTGGCTTTAGAGTCCAACTTCTCAGCATTTTGAAGCTTGACCAACATGAGATAGCCTTAAACTAAGTGAAAAACTGACAGATTTTTTTAAATCGCTGAACTATGTAGGAAAAATACATGACAACAGAATCCAATTTTTAGGCATATCTGGAGTAAACTGTTTCTCTTGCATTCCAGTTCCACTGAAGTCAATTGCACTTACTTCCAAGGAGATTTATATAATATTGAATTGCTAATCTGTATCTCTCCTTTGTTATGACAACAATTTCCAAACAACTTCACATGCAGTGCATTTAGAACAGTTTCAGAGTTGGCCCCTGAGTCTACAGTGAATTATTCAGCTATTGGCAGTCAAAACTTGACATTGATCATAGCTTAAAGGAGGAAATGAAATGGCATGTTGCTTCCAGAGTTCAAACAAAGACGTGCCTTGAATCATTTGCTGGATCTTATGTTCATCTTAATTCTTCTCTAATGCAAGAAGGTTGTGATTTCTTAAAAATGACTTGGTACTTATTAAGTGGTGATCTTCTCCTGAATGTTTATGTGTGCTTTCTCCTGTGTTACTAAAAAAATGTCCTATAATATAGAGGAGGGAAAAATGTTAATACCCATCTTTGTCAATCTGCGATAAGACTTCAAGAACCAAAACTGAATAACAATTAGTTAAATGAAATATTTAAAGCACTTAAGCCTTTGGAGTACAATCACAAAGACTTACGGAAATCAACAAGTAAAGAACCCCATTAAAAACATGTTGATGAGGCAGAGGTAAGGAACTAGAGAAGAGTAAGATCAGGTCATACATGGTTATTCTATTGCTGTTGTAACTTACAAAATCAGCATTTTTGTGATGAGATGCATGAGCTATTTCTTCATCTGCAGCTCATCCATCAATCTGAAGAGAAAGTATGTAAACTACTCCTCTCAGAACATAAGAACAAAAGGAGATAAGGGCTCAGTTGGATTTTCCCCTTGCCTATATAACATCAAACCTCCCTTGTTTATCAATACTTTTAGGACTTGATTGAGGAGCACTGCCTAAACCATCAATATTGTACTAGCCTTTTAAACATGCTAATGAATGAATAAGTGACTATGAATTTACAGCAACTTTATGCTCTAGTCCCACTGAATCCAATGGGCCTAGCACCCAGATGCACGGGTGTAACACTTCCATGACAATAATTTCCAGTGAACTCAGCAAGGAGTAAACAATTACAGAACTGTACTGTAACAAGTTCAAATAAATGATTTTCACAGAATGAAACTGATGAGAAAGAGAACCTTTTCATTTTCACTGAAAATGAAACAAAGAATAGATTATTATGAATCACACCATAACAGAAAAGCAAAGTGACACTCAAAAACTAGTATGAACAGTTTTCAAAAACCTGAATCAAAAATGTTTTAAATGTTATTTGATTGCATGGGATTTGAAAAACAAGAAACTGTACCCTGCACAGGTCCTGTACATGATGAAATAAGAAGCATTATTCTAATTATACATGCAGAGGAAGTGTTTGCTTTACTTTGCATCCAGTCCTGGAAAGCACTCTGTTTTTTAGAAGGCAGTTGTTTGTTAACAAGGGTAGAACAGAGTGAAAAGGAAATAGAGAAAATGGACAAAACTGTAAGAGGAGGTGGAAAAAAGCATATCAAACTAGAAATATTTAGAGAATATGAAGTGTTAGCTCTGTTAAGAAGCAGAATAATTTGGGATGTCATGAAAGGGCAGAAGACTATTATTCACTCTGATTGTATTTATACCACACAGTTACAGCAGTTTGATACTACTTTAAGTGTTTTTTTCTTTTTTTGGTTTTAACTACATGCTTTTAACAGAATTCTTTATTTAATTGTTTTTGAAAACCCTATATACTAAGATTTTAATTGCATTTTGTTTCACTTTGTTGTAAGTCACCTTGGGTCCCATGCTGGGTAAAAGATGTGATATAAATGAAATAAATAAAATGTCATAGTTTCATCCTAAAGAACCTTGAAATAACGTAGGGGGGGTACTTAGAATTTTCTGCTAGACAGTTCTAGTGCTGCTTTCAATCCCGCTATTAGGAAGAAGATAGAATATAAATGAATGGATGATGCCAGTGGCAATGAGGGCAATACTATAGCACAGGGGAGTGGACTGCAAGGTGCATGGTTATAGTATTTATTATGAACATGCAATCAAATTAAGGGGGAAAAGTCAGCAGCATCAAAACTCAAGAAATATTCTGATAGACTTTCCAATGGCATGCAAAGTGCAGGCAGACACATGCTTTGTACACTAATGTACACATTCTCACAAAGAACGTAACAGGTGCACCCGGCAATGCTATTCACCATGAAGAACTAATGCAGGGGTTACAGCTGCAGGAGAAACCCTTGTCTGTATACAGATGTGTTGCATTCAGAAACTTTTCTGTTAAAGTTGGAGGTGGCAAATGGTGAAGGAATAATAGGGCTGAATAAGCAGGACATGAAAACGCACAGTACATATGGAAGTTATTCTTCTGTTTGCTTTCATTCCTCTGCATTGACTGATATCTGCTATTAACAGCAATTTCTGGTTTTACTATTTCTTGGCCATTGGCCCAAACTAAAGTAGACTGCAGTAGTTCTTTGAAAACCAGTCAGCATTCAAAGTTTGATAAAAAAATTCAGAAACAGGCATCCTTTAAATGCTAGATAAACCTGCATAAAAACTGACACTGACCTTGTAACACCCAAGCCCTGTTTTTCCTTCCATACATCTTAAAGGTTGATGTTTTCAGCATCTCCTTAAAGAATATATTTTAACTCAGATTGAAAGTAACTATTTATAGCACATTCTTTTTGGCAACAAAATTAACATGTGCAATATGATTAATGCAGCATTGTCTCATTAAATGGTTATGAATCTGTTGTTATAGATACAATTTAGCCTCGTTCTCTTTGAAGGTTGCTCTAAGAACTCACGCCTACCACTTGTGCTCTTGATCTTTCCAGTTCTTGGCTAATTAATGCTACAATTGTATCTGGATGAAACCAATAATTTAGATCTAGTCAATACACTTTTATCACCTAACTTCAGAACTGAAACTACTTTGGTTGCCCTGTTAGACTAGCTACACTGAAGGGCAGACAGGGAGAGAGTGACTTTGTTCGTATTTTTAGACCGTGGTACCCTTCTGGGGCCATAAGCGGAGTGATTCCAGGCATTTGTGGAAGACCATTCGCAGACATTGATGGTGGGATGATGATGCAATAATGATCACCTTGTACCTGATGGACTTTAATTTCTACATGAAACAATGAGGGGAAGCTTTAAGATAAATTTCATCAGTATCCTGATAACACACAGCATTATCTCATTTTTTTCTTCTGTTTCTAAGAATATGGCTGATATCCCAAATTAGTGATTGGAAAAAGTGTTGGTTTACCGAAAATTAATCCAAGTTGCATATCTAGAAAATGTAAATATCCAGACTGCAGTTTGGAGGTGTTCCTGGATGACCAGGTAATGGCAGTGGCCAAGAGGACCTTTTGACAGTGTCCAGAAACAGCAGGTCTGTAGGCTTCATCTTTACCTAGAGAACTTGATCTGGCCTTTGTCATACCTAGGATGAAGTACTTGAATGATCCTTACGTCAAGTTTTTAGGATAGTTCAGAAACTTTGAGAGGTACATAATGCAGTTGACAGAACGCTGACAGTTGCTTAGTTATGCCATTTACATACCAACTGTATTGACAAGCTATTTATTTCTGGATCAGTTCAAAGGGGTGGTTTTGATATTTAAAAGCCATTAACAGGACCACTTTCACTCATAGCAACCTTTGTGAGCTTTACAATAGGTTTCTGACACTCTCACCATTGGAAATATACCAGAGCCTTGACAGGGTTGGCACAGCAGTTGTGGAATGCCCTTTGTAAGGACAGCCAATAGGCTTTCTCTCTTTATGCTGCTTAACAGCAACTTGAGATGTTTTTGTTCAGACAGGGTTTTAAAGTTTTCTGCTAAAGCTGCATATTTACTTGATGGGGCTTTTTTTGTTTTGTTTTGTTTTGTTTCACTGATGCCCCCATTTGTGCATGTGAGTCCTCATCCACCTACAGATATGTATTTGGAAGCAGGGTTGTAAATTCGTATTCCTCTCTTAGGACCAGGATGGTAATTGCAGGTTGCCACTATAGCAGCAGCAATTACAGCAGTTAAGAAGCTATAATAAAAGGTTTAGGTTTAATAAAAGAGGTTTTATAGTACATGGGAAGTGAAATTATGCTTCAATGAATGATAGAAAAACCAGAATGAATAGAGGCTGAAATTGATATTACTTAGTCACATGGCTCATAAAGAGTCTTATGTCATGATGGCAAGTTCCACATGAGCAGCTATCAGCTGCAAAGGACACATAAACCTGCCCCCTCATTTAACAAAGAATTTCTTTCAGGCTGGCAAACTGTGGATCTGCGTCAGACTTTGCAACCCTTAAAAAAAAATCAATGAGAGATGAGGAGAGGAGGGCACACTCCATCCACCAGTAGGCCATTTTTGGATCTTCCTGATCCACAGCCACTTGTGGTGCTCTCCTTTTCACAGACTCCAGGGTGATGTTCCAGGAACTGGAAGTCACTTTTGGGCATTTTGGGAGGCTATTTTCTGCAGGAAAGGGTGGAATGAGGTGCCGTAAGCCTTGGATTCCACACTGGGAAAAAGTCAGAATAATAAACAGTCAGCTTTTTAACAAAAGCCACATTCCTGAGGGTGATTTCTGAGTTGAAAATTATTTTTCTTGACTTCCAAATTATTTGGTGGAGTCGGGTTCTAAGGGGTCTGGAGGGGCCAAGGCTCAGATGCAGCCTCTTGGGTCATTTCCGCACTAGACTGTTCTGTTGCTATTATTCCACTTTCAACATCCTATGGAATGCTGGGGTTTGAAGTTTTGGGAGGGGCCTCAAAGGCCCTTTGAGGCCCCTCCTTAAACTGCAGCAGGTTCCATAGGATGTTGAAAGTGGAATAATAGCACTAGAACAGTCTACTGTGGAAATGGCCTTGGATTCATAATTCTCACCTCTTGGTGTAATGGAACTATTTTAGTCCCAATGAAGGACTGAAACGTCTCCTTGATCGAGAACAGACTGATTCCTTTAAAAGATATCCCAGGAAGGAAAGTTCACCATTTTCCCAATGTCCAACCTTTCTACTAGTGTTCCTGATAAGCAGTTTTATGTTTTGCTGCAATGTAAAATATTTGCTTATTCCAGTTCCTCTGCAGGCTGTTCATAACGAATTTAACTTGTTCCACTCTCTTACAGCAACCCAGTTCTGGGTACTGTCAGTGGGTTTTTCCTTGACAGATTTTCCCCCTTGCTTCATTTTTTTACAGATGTTTCCACAATTCAGATTGTTTAGCATCTGATTCCTCCTTGAAGCCAAAGGTGGAGAGGTAGTTTGTTCATTTTTATGAAAAAAAATATAGAAGTCTTACATTTCATCATCATATTCCTTGGGAGGAGACACTGCAATGACCAAGTCAATCCAATCCTTTAAGAAAAAAAAGGGGAGGGGGGAAAGCTTACTGGAGGTGTAATTCCTAAAGGATCAAAGCATCAAACTCACACCATCAAAGTAGACATTTCTTATTAGAATATGTTAGGAAGATTGCCATTCTGTATACTGCCACAATCCCTACATATTAGGCTTTTCTGAGGCCCTATATTGATTATGAACCACCAAAGGTGATGATTTTGTGGCTATTTGCCTGATAACAGAACATTTCAACTCCAAAGAGACACACTGAATTTCACACAGTGAGTACTGGCAGCTAATCACATGGGCTCATCATTAGTTAGTGACACAAGTGTTTGTGTAAACAAGCCAAACAGTAACCCTATGGTGTAAACATCCTTGCTGCTGACTCTGGCAGTATCTCCACATTTCTGAGATAAAGCTCCTGAAAAAGTTGGGGAATTTTCCTTCTTCTTTGCTAGATTGCTGAGCCCTGTGTTACACAGTGTGGAGTGATGTTTTCCTCTCTCCAATCCTGTGTACTTTTCAGTAATTTCTGAAAGGGAAGCTTAGGTGTGTAACCTGGGACAAAGGGAAATAATTTGGCCCTTGCTTCAGTATGAGGATAAGATGTAGAATGGTCTAGAGGAACTATGTTAGCCCTGGTGAAGGGCTCTGCTTGGGTACCCACCCCCATACTTGCTGTGAGGGGCCTGTGGCTTCCTATCAGCTGAAGGATAACCAAAGCTTTTTCAGCTATAAAAAAACTAGTTGCATCCACTGATCACCAAATCTTCCTTTACACCAGTGGCTTAGTTTGTTTCAACTTTATCATCCTTGGCCCTGATCAAAACAAGATCCATCTCAACTGCATACTATCAGCTCACTGAATTTTACAAACTGGTGTACATTTATCACAGAAATTGGCATCTATATGGCAAATTTCCTAATCCTTGGCCATATTACTTCTAAAAGTCAACATGTGAATCTGCCATACAGCATGATTCTCCATCCTCATTCTATACCATTGAAAAATTCTAGCGTGACCAGAGAAACAGAAAACATTGCCAGAACCTCTAATTATAGTTGTACTCATGATCAGTCATACTACTCCACTGATGATGGAAAAGGTTTTCCCAACATGTTAGGGATCTTAATTTCCCAAACTGGATGGATTTATGATAATCAGTATGATAAATATTATTCCAAGTGTAAAGTCAGCTTTCACGGTTGGAATCCATAGGTTGTTGTGGGTTTTCTGGGCTTTGAGGCCGTGTTCTATTAGTATTTTTTTCTCAGGAGAAAATACTAATAGAACACGGCCTCAAAACCCAGAAAACCCACAACAACCTATTAGTCAAAGTGCTTCCAAAGATTTTACATAGAATCAAGATATATTCCTTCAAATGTAAATACCATTGGGTTCAATGAGGTTTACTCCCAGGTGAGTATATATAGGATTACAGCTAAAGTTGGTAATGGAGAAACTAAGGCCCTTTCCACACGGGGCAAATAAATCGTTTCCTGACGGTTTATTTCGGGTCTGCCTCACAGCGGACATTATTTTGCCACGCTCCACACGTGTGCAGCCTGTACCGTTGTAGTGCGCACCCCAAAGTACACACGTTGTTACGGCCACTTTTCCCGTTCTCATCGCATCATCCCCCGCAGGCCACTCCGCAGCCTCCACAAACCCCCAAACCCCCCAAACCCTGTTTTCCAGCGCGAAAGCATGTACCTGCAAGCTTTTTCCCCTTTCCTGGATGCAGGAAAACGCTTTACGAAAACGCTTCCCAAGACCAAAAAACATGGCGCCTTCCTGCTCTCTGTTGGGGCGGAGCAACCGTTGACGTTGTGCGCGCCCACGGCCCACCCAACAATTACGTCACGCATGAATCGGCCCATATTTTTGCTTCCACACATCCGGGAACGATCGGTATAGAGCGATAAGGAAAAAAAACACCACCTTCTCTCCCAGTTTTTAAAAAGACCGCACGCTGACTGATGGTGCCGTCTCTGTGCGATTTAAGGTGTGGAACCTCAAAATTATGTCTGACCCAGTGCACTCCAAGGTGTGGACTACGTCCGTCGGAGGTCGCCCTGCTCCGATTTATTTGCCCTGTGTGGAAAGGGCCTAAGTTTCAGATCATGGTTTTGCAACTATGAATAACTCTGGCACGTGTTTTTGGGTTTTAAGTGTAAAAAATATAAATAAAATTACCACCTTTTAATGAGACAGCAGGCTTGCTAATAACATACATGCTCACCAATGAAGTTGTGGATTACCTTGCTTTATATCACTTCATGGTTTTAAGATGACAATTCTATTTCTAGTGTGAGATTCTTAAACTTCCTCCACTTTTATTTCTTTGTAAGTCACATTTGTTAACTATCATCTGAAATTTGCGAATGTGTTGATTACTCATTTTACTAAAAGCTCTTAGTGAGTCAGACATTTATGAATAGCTAATAGGTACAATTCAGATAGGAAAATACAGCTAACTTACCCCGCCCATATTCCAGGCTCTTGCAAGAGTTGCCTGAGCTTCATCCAGCTTAACATCCAATAGAATCTTCCCATTTACAGCCATTATTTCATCCCCCTTCACAATACCACCTGATAAAATGGGCAAAGGAGTAAGAAAATTAATTTCACAGGCATTTGCTATTCACGATTGTGAAAGAAAATTAATAAAACTAGACTTTAAAGAACAAAAACAAACAAAATCCTGGATAGTTAAAACTGTGCCATACAAAAATAATAACTAGGTATTTATTTATATTATTAAATCTTTATCTCACATTTCCTCCTTGGAGCCTAACGCAACCTTCCTTCCATTTCCATTTTATTTTGATAACATCACTGTAAGGTAGGTTAAGCTGAACAATAACGTTTGGGTCAAAGTCATTTGGTGTGTTTCATGGTTGACTGGGAATTAGAACATGGATTCCATCCTCCCTCACTGCAGGCCAACACTCTATTTACTGCAACACATTGGCTTTGAAAGCATAAACCAAATACCATTAGTGTCTCTGTTAGAATCGCACTCATAGGCAATAACATCTTATGTTCACTGCAGTAAAAAAAAGAGATCTTTAAAGACACAATCACACCTTGAATTTATGTTCAAAAATATTGCAGTGCATAAAATTACAACATACTATGCTCATCATGTTTAATTATGCCATTTGTTGCAATTGTCCTTGCATATCTTCATCCTGAGATTACTGAAGTAACTGCTGAATACAGGGGCACTGGTAAATAAATGAGAGTTAATGCCCTTGGTGCTTCATAAATGGTGTCATTAATGGCCACAGGCACTGCAATAATGGTGCCAACAAAAATCATGGAAGCCTTAGACAACAGCAGCTCACTGGGATCCTTTTTTGTGGTCTACATATTGATATCTGATGCTAAAATGGCATTTTTGTCTACAGTTTTTGTTTTGTTATGTTGATACCTATCTCAAAAGCAACTGTATTTTTAACTTTTGATGATTTTAAACACTTTAATATTTGAGAAGTTTGGGCATCCTCCTTGAGCTTGATTTATTTAGTTTCAAGTGTGTTACACAAGTTTCCTAGTTAATTAAGTGCTATTTGGTTTTGATTGCTAGTTTGTTGCAACAAAACCAACAAAGAGTGTTGTGGCAATTTAACAACTAGCAAGCTATCTTTGGCATTTGCAGATTTCATCTGATGCGTCTGATGAAAAGGACACCAGACCAAATAAAATTTGTGAGTCTTTCAGGTACCAGAAGATTCTTTGTCACATTGTGACTGACACAGAGTTGTCCATTCTGCCATTCTTTCCCAGAGTACTTTTCTATGGCTAATGTACAAAGCTGGATAAAACTCTTAAGAACAAAATACTTCTTAATTATGGCATCACTGAATTCAAATTGATGGAAATAAATTTATAGAATTACTATAAATTTACTTACATATTTCTGATAAACAACGAAGCAAGAAAGATCTTTGTCCTAAAAATTTGATTCCTGCAAAAATCTTATACTTTTTGATAACTTGAAAAAGTTTAACAGAACTATTTAATTTAAGGAGCAATTAATGTTCATTTAGTCTATGGCCCTTTCCACTCCACTCTCCCAACCTGCTATAGGGAAAGGAGGATGGGACTGCAACAACACTTCTGCATGACATTGGCCCTTTTCGCATGGCGTTTTTAAAGCGTATTAGGCACACTCTCTCCCCCCTTCACAAGCTGCCATACCACATGACGTTCTGGTGAACCAGTGCTATCATGGCCACTGATGGTGCTGATAGCGCATTTTCTTATTTTTGCCTGAAAGGTGAAAATTACCTCCCTTTCATGCATTGGTCGCGTGACCAGAGGGTCTGTGGACCTGTCATCCAGTGTGCTTCCAAGAAGGACCTGGGAGTGGGCGAGGTGTGGGCAGTCCCTGCTGCCTGTCCCTCACGCAGCAACTCCCAGGGGATGCTCCGCCCAGCAGCAGGCTGGCTGCTGCCCCTGTCGCAGCAGGGAACACTGCACGACACGTTGCCGCAAGAGGCCACCCCGCGTCTGCGTCGCCACTCACACTCAAGACGACAGCAGCCCCTGGGATCCGGCCAACTGTGTTTTTTTAAAAAAAAAACCCGGTGCTATCATTAGCACATTAGCATGTTACCAACGTAGTATGAAACAGCCTGTTGGCAGGATCTATCGTGCTAACGTTAGCATGATAGTCGACGAAACAATAACAAAAAAAAAGAAAAACCACCAACCAATTAGGGGCAGTGGGGCGGGGACAGGGCAGGACCTGGGCGTGGCCCAGGATGCGGACACGCGGACAAGGCACCGGGCGGGGACTGGTGCTCTCTCGCGAATGCCGTACCGTGGGCAGACTGCAAGGGGCTCTCTACTGGGCCTCTTGCGATATCGGCAATATCGTGAGGGCTCTAGTTCGTTGCGCTATCAAGGTAAGGTGTGAAAAGTGCCATTGTCATGGTCCTGTCCTTCTCTTATCCCCAGGTAGTGCAATCACAGATTAAACCATTAATGGGCTTTTCCTGTCAATGACATGCGATTGTGCCACCATCTCAGACTTACCTGTCCTGCGGAAGCCACAGAAGTGCAATAGCTGCACTTCCTGCCCCAATGGAGCCTGGGAAAGTACCTGGATGCACTGCAGAATGAAGAGGCATGGCCATGGCACTCCCTTCCGCAGGGAGCCAGCCAGGGCAGAGGGGACTGCTCCCATCATGCTCCCCTCCTGGCAGAGCCACTGCCAGGATCCCCATAGGACAACTTCAGAAAAAAATAGGGTGCGGAAAGGGCTTTTGTTGCCAAGGACTACATACCATGCTTGTCTGCAGCACCACCCTCATAAATAGCAGACACCACTATTTTTCCAATTGGGGAATCAATGCCTCCTTCTACTGCAAGATCTAATGATCCTTCCTGTTAAAGAAAGTTAACAAAAGACTGAATAAATTCACCTTTATGAGAAAATCATCCACTGCAAAATATTCAGGATTAAACCCCAAATAGCTTCATTCTGTTTTATTGTTTTATTCTGTGAAGTTCCATGCACATTGGTGGTGCTACCTAAATAATTAACCACCCTCATCACTACTACCACCACCAAAGGTCTTCCGTATACGACACAAGGTTATTTTTCCTGCTAATAATATGAAACAGCAATTTTATTTTTATAAATATTTCTCAATCACTTTGATTCTAAAATAAGCAAAGCAGTTTATAATGAAAATTAATAATGGAAAAAATGGAATATGCTAATAAAATCAATATGATCAATAGCACCAACAAGATAAGTTGTCAAGGATCCAACAAAATTTTCTAATTTTGTTAACCAGTAAAAAAACAGACATCCCCCTTTAAAAATATCATAAGCCATTTTCTAAGTTTTAATGGATTTGTGCCTTCTAAAACTGCTTGGGCAAGGTGTTGCACATATGCGGCACTGTGACTTAAAAGGCCTTCTTCCAGACACCACCTTGGTAGTCAGGGGGACCAGAAACAGGACAGCTAAAGTATCCTAAGTGTCTGGTAAATTCATAAGTGAGAAGGTGGTTTTCCAAATGGCCTGATAGGTAAATCAATGCATGAAAGGAACTTTCTGTCAATGACTTCTTAAATTATGATTTGTAGACTGTGTTTCTGAGGACACATATTCAATGCAGATCTGTCATCCACAGTTTGCATGTCCCCCCACTCCGATACTATCCTTGCTCATTCACATCACAGGCTGTGGCCTATCCATCCCACTGCAGATTGAGAAAAGTATGTACCTGAAGTGGCGGGGTGAGCCTATGGCATCCTGTAGCCTGAAACAGACCCCGCCAAGTCAAAGCGTGTAGCAACCAAAGCCTATCATATTATTTTTGACATATGAGGCAGAAAATCCAACAAGCACCTTTCCTTATCCTTGTCAGTAATACGTAATACTTAATAAGAAACTGATACGTAATAAGAAACTGAATAGCATTCGTTGCCCTTTTATGACACACAAAATATGGTGCCTGAGGCAACTGCCTCACTCTAATGGTAGAGACAGCTGAAGTGGTTTTGCAACTGCATTTTTAAAAAATGCCTGCATTTTGAATTTTAAAAATGAACACTGAAGCCAATGGCCATATCACATTGGCTTGTAGAGAAATGTAAAGAAAGGGCCAATTATATCCTCATTCTATCTCAGATGTTACCTTCTTAATACGCAGAAGTCGGACATCCTTTCCCATAATTTGATCTGGTGAAAACTAGCAAAATCAAAGGAATACAAGTAAGTCATATCTACTTTTTCAGTAGAATACAATAGAGTAGCAAACAGTAGAATAAATAATGAGAAGCATATAGCTTAAAACACATGGCTGGATAACAGCACATGTGAAAGGGATCAAGGAGTCTTGGTGGACCACAAGCTGAACATGAGTCATCAGTGTGATGCGGCAGCCAAGAAAGCCAATGCCATTTGTGGTTATATCAATGAGAGTATGGTGTCTAGATCAAGGGAGGTAATGGTACCACTCTATTGTGCATTGGTTAGACCTCATTTGGAATATTGTGTCCAGTTCTGGGCACCTCAATTCAAGAAGGATATCAACAAGCTGCAGCGTGTCCAGAGGAGAGTGACCAAAATGGTGAAGGGTCTGGAAGCCATGCCATATGAAGAGAGGCATAGGGAGCTGGGTATGTTTAGTCTGCAGAAAATAAAGTTAAGAGAGGACATGATAGCCCTGTTTAAATATTTGGAGGGATGTCACGTCGAGGAAGGAGCGAGCTTGTTTTCTGCTGCTCCAGAGGCTAGGACAAGGAGCAATGGATTCAAACTGCAGGAAAAGAGATTCCACCTAAACCTCAGGAAGAACTTCCTGATGATCAGAGCTGTCCGGCAGTGGAATATGCTGCCTTGGAGTGTAGTGGAGTCTCTTTCTTTGGAGGTTTTTAAGCAGAGGCTTTGATGTGGGTTCCTGCATAGCAGGGGGTTGGACTGGATGGCCCCTGGGATCTCTTCCAACTCTATGATTCTATGAAAGCGGAATGTGATCTAACTTCTACTTAGCAGGTCTATGTGTTTATTTCTGCCTTGTTCAGAAAACTGAAAATAAAGGCAGCTTCAGAGATGTAACATATGTTAAAGGTAACATCTGAATTATATTTTAAATTCCTCCTTACCATTGAATAGGGATCAAAATCTTCCACATATTTCTGGAAACCCTGAAAATAAAACTAGTAATTAAATAAGCACATAACAAACCATACATAGAAAAAGGGTCTCAAATAAGTTAAGACAGAAAAGAAGTGAAATGAAGATGCATTTATAGTTCACTCATGTTCCTCCTGACAGTCAGAAATTATTTAAAGTCCTTAAACTTGTACTACCTTGAAGGATGCACTTATCAAACGTATAATGGAGAAGCTTATTGAATCTAATAAACCCATTAAAGGTTGAGTGATTGACAATGTACTTAACCTACTGAGGGTAGAGGCAAAATGCAAACAAAACAATTATGAATAATGTACCAGTATAATTGGGCCAGATCAAAGAAGATGAAAGAAAATTAAGATGGAACTGGAGTAATGGCTCCCACATAGAACGAATAAAGAACCAAATCAAACCAAACAATTCTATAAAGCATTCATACATCAGTGTGCATCTATCCCATGCAAACATTTTAATTCCCCTTCTTATAGTTCACTTTATGGCACATCTTGACTTTAGCATTGAAATAAAAGGATAAGTGGATGAGACTATAGTCTGCCAGCACTTCCTCTGGTATGTTTCTGGCTATAATCTCTGTGCCAGTTTCAGAGATATCCTGTGCCAGACAGCTAGTAATACTGTAAGATAAGTATTCTACACACCTTAATAGACCTACCTATTTGCATTAAAATCAATGGGACATAGCTAACATTCTCCTAAGTGTACAGCCTAGGAGGCAATTCTTATCATAGAACTAAGCATTACTAATGTCTTTGCAATCACAATTTGGAAAGTGCAGATCTTAGAAAAATTACTTTTTGGGATCATAATTTCTAGCCCTAAAGCTGGAATTCTTCAGCCTAGTGTGGCTAGAAAATTCTGGGAACCATAACACAAGAAAGTGATTGCTTTGTAAATTTTAATTTTAATACAGTTTTTAATTAATAATTTTAGTATAATTTAGGCATGCCCAATTTCTTCCTGGCCCTTCCTTCTTGGATCCAAGTTTTCTGGCAGTGTTCTAAATTTTTGGTTTCACAGTTTCTATATTTGGGGAATATTTGGGGAATAACTGAGATCATGAAACACTTTACTTGCGAACAATACAATGAATGGGTGGCACAGCATGGCATATTATGCTAGTTATATACCCAGCATAGAAGGCCAATATGAAGCCCATTCATTTCACAGTAGACAAAAATAACTTGAGCAAATATAGGGAGTCATAGTTTGAGTAGAGCTAATAATCCTTTATGTGATTTAAGGCAAATTACTTGACCGTACTTAACTTTGAGGTCAACTTCATAACAAGCAGATGTTGTCCCAAAAGAATATTTTCCTGGGAAAATTTCTTTTAAGAAATAATGAATATAATACATTAAAACAAGCACTGACTCCTATAACTAAACAATTGCTATTCTAAAATTAACATGCTTAAATGTATTTAATGTTCCCAGAAAAAAATAGGATCAACAATAAATGCTAGATGAAAATATAAATTGCTGAAGTACTGTTGCACTTACTCCCTGCAATAACATGATCGCTGAATATTCCAGATCTTAAATGATCAGATAGGGAAGTTATACTGAATATACTTCTATGTTATAGCATTTTAGCAACTAAAATAATGTGAGGTATTAATTTGTTATATTATTGTTCTTTACACTACTCTAATTCAATAATAAAGCCATTTCAGGGGGGAAAAACCCAACTGTATAAGATCCCCTATAAACAGTTGAGCAGTTCTTCAAAATGTTCTTATGTGAAAGAATTTTCTACTTATCTTTTTTCCCATCCTTACTTCATTTCACACATCTGTGGGAGCATGTTAAGGGCACTTCCAGATTGCATTTTTATCCTGGCCTCAGAATTACTCACTCAAATTTTCAGAGAATCCAGGCATCAATTTGCAATCTGCCTGTGTTTCCTCTTTTTCTTACCAGACCAAATCTACTAGGAGAAGAAGATGAATAGCTGCCCAATATCTGTTGACTCTGAACGGACATTCTGCTATTTGGAACGCTCTAAATCAGGGACAGGAACTGAATGAGAGCCAACAAGCAGTTCCTTTTGATGGGCCACAACCTGAAACAAGCCCAAATACCTTCACTTTCCTCTGCAATCTCTCTCAAAATTGTGACAGGAAGTGAATAGGACTGCAGAAGAAAATGGAAGTATTTAGAAGTACTAGGATAGCAAATCCTTACGCACAAAGTATTTTGGGTCTTGAAAAAGTTTAATAAGGCCGGTCTAGGTAGGTGTATTACTTTATCCATCTATTTAAACATCTATTTTCTAGAAGTACCACTTAAGATAACAACTATCAGATAAAGAATATCTATAGAATCATAGCCACTCCCTTACTATACTGATGTGGATTTATAAATATAACTACATTTTTGTGAATTCCTTGCCAAAGAATTCCTATGGCAAGTGAAGGGGGAAATCTATGGTCTGGCTTCTGCCACTTCCTATCTGCAGATGGTCTGTTTTGGCCAGTGCTGGAGGTGGGATGAGGCCATCTGATTTTGGTTCTTTTATGAAAACAATCTGTGCCTTGTTTTGTTTTCTTCACTTTATTTCCTGCCATTACTCCAAAAAGGAGAGTCAAGGCATTCTTCTTTTCTTGCTAGACTATTTAGGTGTTGTTTAATGGAACAGGACATACCTCTGATCTGTCTTTGACACATAGCCTGCATGGCCCCTCTCCATTGCTGGTGTACCATGAGGGATGGTGATAGACATTTTATGTTATTAGACATCTGATGTCATACCTCCTTCCATCCCTGTTGGGTTCCCTCTCCATGGAAGTCTGCAATATCCTAAAGCTTATTAGGGTCCACTGGACTGCAATGAAGCCTAACTGGCATCTGCAGTTAAAAACACAAGGCCAGATTCATTTATTAATCTTAATAGCCTAGTGAATCAATGGGAACTTAGCAAGTCAGTGTTTGTGAAAGTTCTATTGACCCAGCTGGTCTATTAATTTGGGATTAGCAATTGGATTTAGGCCGGGGTGGAATTATGCAGTTCTTCAAATACTGTTGGACCACAACTCCCAGTATGCCTCACTACTGGCTAGGTTGGCTAGAGCTGCTGGGAATTGCAATCTGACAACATCTGGAGGGCCACATGGTTGCCACCCCTGCATTAGGCCTTTCAAAGCTGCCAGCTTTGTCTTGCCTGGAACACTTTTAATGGATATTTATTTGGAAGCATGGCTCAGGTCATCAGTTGGTCTCTAACAATTCCCTACATTGCATGCAAGTCTTCAGTTTTGACTAGACAGTTTAATGTATATACTAGAAATGCATAATACTATGCCTTTCCTTCTGCAGGGAGTGGGGTAAATAAGACATACAAATTTTGTGAGAATATGACTATTTGTAAGGCAGTGATGAAATGCTATACAGTACATAGAAATTTTGAATTTGTGTAATAGATGTGTTACTACATTTAGCCAAGCAAGCAAACAAAAAAACAAAGCTTCTCCTGATAAATCCATTAAGTCTATATATATATATATTTTCAGATAGCTGATTTTTGTAGTCCCTACATGGGATGGGATATTCCAAGCATTTTCTGCCATTGATCTATATAAGGTTCTATAGAGAAAGGAAGAGTGTGGTAGAGACAGCAATAACCCCCTTAAAGTCAGGAAAGTCTGAACATGCTAAGCTTCAAACAGGGCCCTTCTCACCCAGTCCTAACCACAAAGAATCAAACAGGATTCTTGCATTTATGAGTGCACCATTCAATTCTTTGTGATGTAGTGGTACTCAATAAGAAAATTTGTGAGTCTTTCAAAAGCTCAGCCAAAATATAGCACTCTTTGACAATATGCTAAGAATAGTAGAGAAGGTAATCTAGCTAAGCGAAACCGAGGATGTCACTTTTTAGAATCAATAATGGTTGCTAGTAACAGCCACTGTAAAAATGTTATGATAGACATGTATGAAGTGAATGAATAATCTGTCTTTAAATATCAGATTATTTTCTGATGTTCATAAGAGGTTCAAAGTATGCTAACAGAAATGACAAGCACTCACCAAGGGATTGTAAGGCTTGATTTTTAAAATGTTGTGAGTATATTGCATCCTTTTTCTAACTGACAATGAACCAAGAGAAAGAGAAAAGGGAGAATTCTGGCTTCAGAAAACCCTGAAACATGCTCATGCACACACACAAAACACAAGGAAGAAATAAAACTTTGTTTTACTTGTTTTTTGTTAGTTTTAAATGATGAATTGTAAACCACCATTCTTTTAAACATCTCTTGAGGCTGGAAGATAAGAAGAAGCAAATTGCCAAACTAGCCATTAGTTTTTATGTAAATATACACAAATGAATGAACACCAGCCTTATTTATTCTACTTATATGACCAAAGTCAATGGAAATACTAATCTCCATGGCTTTGTAAAGGTCTGCATGGTTATTGGTGCTGAATGCTGCTGAAAACATAAATTTGCATGAAACTGTCCTCCAGATAGAGACAGAAAGAATATTCTCTATTATTTGTTTCCTGGTCAAAAAATGGATTTCCTAACAATCATGAAGCCCTACAAAGAAAAATAGAGCCATGAGATTTTTTCACAGTTTTCATGAAGTGTTTGACATTTGAGAGTATACCAAAGGAGTTTTCTGCACCGAGAAAGACACAGGTAGTTTCTTTTATTTGTTTTTTGCACAAAAAACAAATTTCCTATACAGAAAATGTGTTTCTTGACAGGAAACATACTTTTTGCATAGGAAAACTCCATGTGCTTTTCTGCACATAAAAATTATCCAAACACTTTAGATTACTTGAATTCAGAGAGAATATGATGCAAGAATATTTGTTTTCTTCCACAACAGGGAGACACTACAGTGATTATTTGTTCTTGTATGAGAGGACAAAATAACTGAAGATTTATATCCCTACATACAGATACAGCTATAACCATATGGGAAATCTTCTGTCTTACAGTCAACTTTGTGGGCCCTTTTTGGGATCCCAAGTATTTTCACCATTCAGTTAGAATCAAAGGCATGTTTATGATACAGTAGGACCCCTGTATCCATGGGAGATTGGTTGTGGGCCCCCCGCAGATAGTGAAATCTGTAGATAGTACCAACACTCTGTCCCACCACCTGCCCCGGGCCTGATCATGGTGGCAGCCAATGGAAAAACAGCAGGGAGTACGGGATCCCACACTCCCCACTGTTTTCCCACCAGCTGCCACCATGATTGGCCCAGGGCCAGAGGCAGGAGGTGGGAAAACAGTGAGGAGCATGATCCCACAATCCCCACTGTTTTCTTGCTGGCTGCCACTGTGATCAGCCCAGGGCTGGAAGCAGGAGATGGGAAAACAGCAAGGAGCGTGATCCTGCAATCCACGATCGGGCCCAGGTCAAGGGGCAGGAGGCAGCCATGAGCACAATCCTGCCCTCTTCACTTCTCTCCTGCCCACCAGCACTGCTATTGGGCCCAGGATGAGGGGCAGGAGGTGGCAATAAGAGTGATCCTGTGCTCCTCGCTTCTCTCTCACTCACCACAGCTGTGATCACGGCAGCGATGGGGAGCCAACTGCAGATAACTGAATCAGTGGATAATGAATCCATGGATACGGGGATCCTACTGTATGTTTAAATAACTGGGTACCATATTCCATATGTTTTCGCAAATGGAGAGGCATTTGGCATTTTCCTCTTTACTCCCCCTTGCATTAACTTTTAGATTTACTTTTATACGAAGGAATTCTTGAATATATAGAAAATTAACAATGAGAAATGTTTAGTCCAAACAGGGCCTTAGAGACAGGAGCCCTGGTGGCGCAGTGGTTAAATGCTAGTACTGCAACCACAAGGTTGTGAGTTCGATCCTGCCCGGCTCCAAGGTTGACTCAGCCTTCCATCCTTCCACAGGTCGGTAAAATGAGTACCCAGCTTGTTGGGGGCAATTAGCTAAAATACATTGTAAACCGCTTAGATAACACTCAGTTGATAAGCGGTATAGAAATAAATGCTATTGCTATATAACAGTTTGCCTTTGCAAAGTAGATGAGCAAAAGGGTACTTGCTTTCTGCTAAAATTTCAACAAACATAAGAGTAGAAAAGACTACAAACAGACTGATAATAGACAAGTTTGGCATTTGTGATATTACAACAAATCTGGAAAATGTGTTCCCGTACATAACATTTTAAAAAAATGTATATATTATGTTTTTATCCCACCTTCCCCCAGTGAGCCCAAGGCAGTGTAACTGCTTTTTCCCCTTCCTCCATTTTGATCCAAACAGCACACCTTTGAGATAAGTCAGGTTGAGAAGGTATAGATTGGACCAAAGTGATTTTCATGGCAGAGTGGGGACTTGAACCTGGGTATTTGCTCCAACATGTTCAATCACGACATAAGCCATTTCCACACTAGACTGTTATAGCGCTATTATTCCACTTTCAACATCCTATGAAATCCTGGGGTTTGCAGTTTAGGGAGGGGTCAGTGGGATGTTGAAAGTGGAATAATAGTGCAGTCTAGTGCGGAAATGGCCATAATGTTAGCTTTAATAAGCAGCACAAGAAACTTTCTGGAGGACAACATTCTTCAAACTTATCATAAGCAGCCGGCTGCAAACCAGGTGATATTCTAATTAATTTTTTATAAGAAATGCAAGATGACAGTGTTTCTTAATGAGCTAATCTGTGCTAAATGTGTTGATCTTGCCATGACTATCAATTCCCACAAAATTTCAGTTACTTAGCTCTGCTCTTCATCATGACTCAATGAACTGAATGAGAAAGAAATGTTTGGTTTTGCTGATTTTATATTTAAATAAATTGTTAAAGCAGATGGCTGATTCAAGACTCGTTTCAAAGTTACATAACTTAAGAGATTCTATATTTAAAGAATACTGTCGGGAAACATACTGTTCTCATAACACCTGTAAATACATCATTCTGTCCTATACCATCCGTGCTATACAGGGTAGAGGATTTATTGCTATGATGTCACCATTAATATAATTTTAAAAGTATTATGAGTGCTACCTGTAATGCCACAGTTGGTCCTTCATTTTATATAAAACGATTGCCTCTTATTCCTATGAATACATCATCACTGTGTTGGGATGGACTGTTCAATCTTAATCATTTCTGTAAAATTCACTGGGAGTTATTGCCAGATAACTCTGTTAGGATTGCAGCCTAAGTGAAAAGTATGCTTAATGAAGCCTTCCCCAACCTGGTGTCCATGACATGGTTTGGGATACAATTCCCCTCGTCTCCAGCCAGCATGGCCATGTTGGGATAGTGGGAGCGGTAGTCCAGAACTTCTGGAGACCACCAATTTGGTGAAGGCTTGCTCGATGGGTTGATGGTCATTATTAATTTTGGTAACATATCTGGAAATATTGTGTTTCTTAGCTCAATCAGATGCCTTATGTTTTACTGGTACAAGATACAAGACCCTATCTTTTTTGGGTAACTCTACTGAGATTTGAGTCCAGTAGGTCCCCCTTATCCATGGGGGAATATGTTCCCAGATTTACTGTGGTTGGTGAAAAGGAGGTAGTGCCACTGACTGGCTCCTTCCTTCCTTCCTACCTCCTTGCCTTCCTTCCTGGCAGGGTTTGGTGAGCTCCCCCTCCCTGGGTGCCATGCAACCCTGCTTCCCACACCTCTCTCAGCTGAGGAAGGAGTGCCTGTCTCTTTCTTCAGTTGAGAGAGGCACATGGCTCTGTCCAGCCAGGCTTCATGCACCTCTCTTGGCTAAGGAGGAAGACCCCTTCCTCAGCCAAGAGAGGTATATGCCTCTGTGCAGCTGTGTCCCCTGTGTCTCTATTTGCCAAGGAAGGAAATTCCTCCCTCCCTGGCCAAAAGAGGCACATGGTTCTATGAAGCTTGGCTCCTTGTGTCTCTCTTGGCTAAGGAAGGAGGGAGACTCCTTTTTTGGCCAAGAGAGTGTGCAGCCAGCCCCCCCCGTACCTTTCTTGTCTGGGGAAGCTTCCTTCCTTGGCCAAGAGAAATGTGGGGGTGTAGCTGCACAGAGTGCCTCTCTCAGCTGGGGAGGGACAGAGAGAAGATTTGGCACCCAGGGAGTGGGCTGCTTTCAGGAGTTCTGCACAGGCAGCCTGGGCCCCTGCTGCCCTCACCTTCATCTGCAGAGCATCTGGAGTGGTGACTCTGTGGGAACCAGCAGCCTGGTGCAAGGAAAAAGATGAGGAAAAGGTGAGGAAGGACCCTGGCTGGTGGCAACGGCCATGGCCCTGGAAAGGATGGTGGGTAAGTGAAACTGCAGATACTGGTCCAGCTATGGGGGAACTACTGTACTCCCTCTGAACTAAAGAGAAAGATCAACATTCTACACCAAATTCTATGACATCAAAAAAACCTCATTTTGCATTGTGTACAACTCATACAAAAAAGCAAATTAACATGACATCATCATCTTGTACTGCATTTTCATAATTCCATCTGCTTTCAGAAGTTATGGGGAGGAACAAATCGCTAAAAAAGGCACTGAAGCCCCACAGGTAATCACCCAGGATGTAACTCAGCTTCAAGAGTTCACCATGGATTGGATACATAGCTTTATGTTTCTGCCACAAGATTGATGGATAGTAGCAAACCTTGGCTGTGTTAAAAAGAAGGAGCTTGAAAGCTTACACACATCTTCAAGTATTCTAATAAAACAAAAAACATATGACATGCTTCATGTGCATTTTAAGTTGGAATACAACTGCAAAGAGACTGATAGAGAGCAACATTTCACATGTCACATCCAACATACTTGCAGTATGCAAAAAATATTAGCAAGGGCTTACCAGGGCTTCTGATTTGATTGCTGGTCTGACCATGATATTGTGGTCAGGATGCAGCATGACTGGTTTGGAGATTATAGGTATAGCTGGGCGACGCTGAGCAGGAGGGCTTGGAGAAAATTGCTATGGAGTTCAATATAAGAGTATTACAGGGCAAAATGGCTTGGTGTACTTCACGCAAAGAAAATATTCTAAAAGTCATTCATGCCCTTAAGAGCTGTCATCCAGTCTCTTAAAATGAACACAATGAACAGAAAGCAAGTAAAAAGCAGCTACATTTTTTAAAATTCCTAATACATGCATACAGCCTTCCGCATTTTAAACAATGTATCTCCTTGCAACTTTGTTGTGGTACCAATCTCAAAATAACATTTTCCATCCCACAACTATCCATTTGGCCAGTGCCCTCTGGCCACATTTATGAGCTAGAAAGAGCATGATTCTCACAGGCATGACGTTCTTATTGTGTCTCCAAGGATCCCGTCCATAACCTCAGGCTACTCACACTGAATCATATCCAGTGACACAGAACAACAGGAACCAAAGTTATATCCACTGGGCTTGTAGGCATTCCAATGGTCTGTCTTTGGTTGGATTTGCTCTGCCACCTGCCGTTACTATTTTAGTCTCCATCCCACTCATTTCATCATTGCCAGCTTCCTACTGGGGGGCTTGTTTGGCTCCACTCCATGGGTGGGGAGGCTCAAGTGATTGCATCCACTGCCCTACCATTCTCCATTTCAGGAGATCAACCAGGGCTTTGACAGGCTTGCCTATCAAGGAAAAAGCAAGCTCCCTAAAAAGCATGATGAATCCATCAGTCTCTTGGGAGAGTATATCTTAACTGTCCCACTACCACTATTGCAAAGGCTCCTAGAGTGAGCCGAAACTCTATTAGGCAGCAATGTGTCCATGACCATGGAACATTTCTCCACTCCCAGATCACCATCACCCTGTATAGCACACAAAAGCAAGTCTGCAGTGTGTCTGCAGCATAGGTAGAGCAGATATCAATTGGGACAAACACATGCTCATCACAGAGGACACAAAATCCTAAGCTGTTCTTGACATAATGGCCTCAGTAAGAATGCTGAAGTCCCAGCACCTCAAGCCAAGGGGACTCCAATGCCATTTCCAAGACCAGTTCAGCTAGCAAAGGAGAGACTGCTCAACAGCAGCCAACAGAATCCCTACTCTGTTCCAACCACCCCCTCTCAAATATAAACACATTTAAAAGAAATTTGATTATATAATCCTTTAGTGCTATCCTAAAGGAAGTATTTTTTTTAAAAAACATGCTAATATAATACATATTACATATAATTTTATTTACTAAAATATGTGTGACATACCAATGAGTTGCCTGACGTAGATGATATTTTGCTGACATGAGATGTATTTCGTGCAACCTAAATGACAATATGTTCCATTCTTGTTATGAGGAGCTACAATTCTGATATACCTAATCAATAATTATATTTTGAAGAACTATTTGATGCACACTAGTTAATACCATTGGATGTTTTAAACTATTTTAATCTTTGTGTAACTGTATATATAAAACTACATTCATAGAGTGACTCATCAAGTAAAAAGGAGTTAAACCATTAAAAATGTAAACCTTACAATTTCTATCTTGAAAATGAACTGGCTTTAAATGCCTCATCATCAATAAAAATGAAAAAAATGGAGAAAGTCTTTTCTTTTTCCACAGTAAGAAACCAAAGTTGCAGTTGGATGGTCTTGGACAGCCTTTAGTAGCAGTCCAGGAAGATGGGGAACCAGCATGGTCTCTACTATGATTAACATAGGCTGCTCAGTTTGGAAATTTGCTATTGTTTATCACCAGGAAGTTTATTATTTGGTCATTAATGCACTACTAAGAAAACTGGTAAAATCACTTCTTAGTACGCCTTGCCTGAGAAAACCTTACGAAATTCGTGAGGTCACAAGTTGACAAGCGACTTGAAGAGGCACATACACACAAGAAGCAAGCAAATAGCCAATGTCTGGTTTTCATCTGCCATGCACATTTGATATTCCGGGGACCACAGTTCCCTTTCATAAGGAGAAAAAGAGGGACCCCCCAATGCTCAGTTAACTAAGCTGATCTATAAAACTCTTTCCATGCAGCACAAAAAATATTTCACAAAGTTTGCAAGTGCTCAGAAAAAGAAAGTGAAGACTTGATAAACTATAATTACAAGTTTACATTTTAATTTGGGGTTTGGGGAGGATGCAACAATAAAATATCAAGCAAAATGGATTTTTTTTCTCTTGATAATTTCAAGCAATGGAGCATGCAAAATATATTCCATGCCACATTGTACCTTTGGACTGGACAAGTAGGTTTGCTGCTCACTGGTCTGAGAACCAACAAGAGTAAAACTCCTTCCTTTGTAATTTTTCATTTCCCAGTCAGTGAACGACTCTGCTGGTCCACCAGGCTGATAGCTGTGGCTGCCCATTCTTTCTTCCAAATGTGTGGGCAATGGATGAAGAGTCAGAGGAGGAGGAGGAGGAGGAGGAGGATGGAGTGGGGGAGAAGAAGGTGGAGACACAGGAGGTGGTGGGGCATGTATCCAAGAAGAAGATGACGATGGTGATGTCACCCATGTAGCTGTTGAGGACATTGGAGCTGGCCCTCGAACAGCTGGGACATTTGGCCCAGAAAGTGGATAAGGCACTGATGATCCGGGTGCTACATAGGGCAATGAAGGTGGAAGCGGTGCTGGATGTTTGGGAGGCTTGCCAACATCATCTAAGTTGATATCATCAAGGTCAGTGGTATGAAGCTGCAACCCGCCAGGAAACCTCTGCACAGACGTAGCAGAAGGAGAAACAGCAGGACGTACACCTGTTGTCTAGTATTAACAGCAGAGATCCATTTTAGAGAAGCACTTGCTTAAAATATTTGAGCAAATTCTCACTAAGATGAACTACACAGTGCCACACACTGCTAGGAAATATTTTATGCACATGCAACATCTTTTGCATAATTTAGCTGTCTCACACCAATATGTACCACCATTCATATTAAAAGCAACAAATATACAAGAGAGGGAAAAACAATCTCACACCCTATAACTGAGCAAGATATTTTAAGCAGGTAAATGTAATCTGCAGAAGCAAAATGAAAAGAAACTGCTAGCTTTGCAACTAGGGTTTCTGTTATAGCCAATATTGCTTAAGACTTCACATTCACAATCATGTTTCTTTAAAAAAATATAAAGCATTATGTAGTTTTCATTTATTTTATTCAGGAAAACATGTGGGGAAGTTCTGGTAGCTAGGATATTTTTAATTGCTTCCACTGATTCCCTCTACCTTCTTAAAACTTCATTTATTAACCTATGTGAATTTTGTCATGTAAACATTACAATAAAAATGAGACAACCAAAGAGAATACTGCTAAATACATCAGAAAAGTATTTCCTAGCTCAACAACAGTCATTTTAGATATCACAATAGGTGGATCACAGCATTATTTTACCTCTGGAGAATCATTCTCCACAGAGGAGATTTGTTCTAAACGTGTTTGACAAAGCTTTTCCACCCAGTGTTGAATCTTTTCTGATTCTTCTAAATCTTCTCGTTCGGTCTCAGATACCTAAGTCATATCACAGATGCAGAATAAGTGGAGGGCACACACAAGTAAAGATTCCATTGTGTAAAAAATGTGCATAAATCCAAACATCCTTGTAAATTATCTCCTTCTTCATCTCTTCATTTCCTGGCAAGTATTTACTTTTAAGATGTGGAGGGCTAAAACATCTCTCAACGTCTCATTACTCAGTGCTTTGCAGCTGAGTGCAAAGTACTGTCATTAAACACTGTGCTTTAGAGGTGACAGTACAGCATTAAAGCTGTTTCACATGTGCAAATCTTTGCACTTGTCATAACAAACATGTACATGTCAGTGAAAACTGGTGCTTTGTATATGTTAGTGATGCAATGACTCAACCCTGGATTTTAGTTTAAAGAAGATATTCAGGGTGCTGAACTTCATACCCCACCCCAAAAGGTTCATTATTCTGAATTGCTTAATTAAGGTTCGGACTGAGACCTGGAGTAGATTCACTGTCCCAGTGACATGGGAGCACCAGCTGACATTGATATAGAGGTCTATACAAATCTGCTTATGCCTAGACTATTCTCCTATTTTCGAAGGAAAAAAGACAGGCTGCTAGTGTTTCAAAGTTTGCATGATGAAAGAATCACATGGTGCAGGATAATCCACTACATATATGACAAAGTTCTCGGCTGCATAAAAGCACATCTACCACTTAGAGCTCCAGACTGGAGATTATACATGTGGAGAATCATTGTGCATGGCCAAGAATTATAAACACAGCCTCCCTAGGGAAAAAGAGGAGTGTCATCAAAGCCTAAATATGAAAATCATAAGTCTAAGCCTAAAGGCATGAGCAGGGTGGGTGGGTAACTGTGGTAGCTCAAGGTTCCAATTTTCTGTCTCCCAAAATGCCAACCCCCAACTCCGTTTCTAGTTCTGGAAAAAAGAAGTAGCTTTTGGTATTTAATAGTATAGAATGACCATGTAATCTATTTAAAAGGTGAATTTCCTTTTCTGTAGCCTTCCAAGAAAAGCAATGTGAATTTTTTATGGCTAGAAAAGGAATAGTCTGGGGAAATGGTTGCAGACTACAAAATAGCCTTGGGGCCACAACTGCTTCTAGATTCACATTTGCTCAGACTCTGGTTCTGTTCAGAGGCTTACATTCAGACTTTGCTCCACCTGATGTAAGTATACCTGAGCAGATTTTGCTCATAGATCATTCCCACTATGGAAAAATGGAGAAGGTGGCCTTTAGTGATCACCCTTCCCCAAGCAGCCCCTTGATGTGTTGGAAAATCTGACAGAAGGAGATGCAGGAAGAAGGGGCAAATAGGGGAAAAAACACCCCTCGGTCTTGTGTCTCTTTAAATGAGATGCCTTCACTGGATCAAAATCCTTGCATGGAGAGAAGTCATTTCATTAGATCCTCAATGACAATTATACATAATTAAATACCAAAGTCATACTCATTCATGCCACATTACTTCTATTTTTTCTGTATGACTGTGAAAGCTGAAGAGTGAAGAAAGCTGTCAGGAAGAAGATCAACTCATCTGAAATGTGGGCTGGAGTAGAGTTCTGTTACTATCACAGGCTGCCAAAAAGACCAAGAAATGGGTCCCAGAACAAACCAAGCTTAAACTCTCAATAGAAGCCAAAATGACTAAATTGAGGTGATTGTACTTTTGACATAATCATGAAATGATACAACTCATTCAGAAAGACAATAAAGCCCAGTTAAGTTGTAGGCAGTGGGAAAAGAGGAAGATCACATTACAAGTATATTAACTCAAGCCCTTTCCACACGGGGTTATTAACGTGAATCAATGTGTTTTGGCATGGAGCTGTTCTGCATGTGAGAACAAACTAGGTTCACTTTATTTACCATCCTTCCACACGTAATCCTGAGAAGAGAGCTGTTTTCTATTTTGCAAATATTTTAACGTACTTGCCAGCATTTGGCACACTGCCTTATAAGAGCACCCTATTTTCGGACTATATTATTTAGGAAAAAATATTTTAGTATTCCGTTCCCAGTTCCTGTCCTATCTCCTTGGGTGGGAGGAACCTCCCTGCCCAGGCAGAAAGAAGAGGCTGTGTGTGTGTGTGAGAAGCTCCTTCCCCCATTCCTCTCCTCCTCACGAGGAAACTTTCCTGCCAAGGTTGGAAGGGGAGGGAGTGTGTGTGCGTACATGCGTGCGTGTGTGTGTGTGTGAGAAGCTCCTTCCCTCCATTCCTCTCCTCCTTGCGAAGAAACTTACCTGCCAAAGTTGGAAGGGGAGGATGTGTGTGTGTGTGTGTGTGTAAGAAGCTCCTTCCCCCCATTCCTCTCCTCCTCAGGAAGAAACTTTCATGCTGAGGTTGGAAGGGCAGGGAGGGAGTGTGCATGTGTGTCTGTGTGTCTGTCTGTGTGTAAGAAGCTCCTTCCCCCATTCCTCTCTGGGACAGGATTGTATTGGCAGCAGGGCAGAGATGAGCGGGGGAGTGAGATCGCTGTCCCAACTTTGCTCTGCCAGGTGATCTGCCTGGGTGGGGGGAGTTACCATATTTGCACCCCATTTTCAGAAGGTATTTGGGGGGGAGTGCCTCTTACACAGTGGCAAATATGTACCTACATAGGTACATACAAATGTACCAACCCAAAAGAGAAAAAAAGCCAATCACAGCTGCTGGGGTGGGGTGAGGGGAGTAGTCACTGCTGAAGTACTGCGGATGCATGAACTCGCACTCCTCCGAATCAAAAGGAAACATACAGAGGAGCTGTGCGGAAGCAAATGAGGGAAAGCCCATGTTATCTGGATCCAATAAGACATGGTAAGAAACAGCATGAACTGCTTCACGTGCCTCGTGTGGAAAGGGCCCCAATCTATAAGCCATTGCCTACAAGTCCTTAGCAGGGCTTTTGTTAGCCAAAACTCTTGAAGGTCTTTCGTTTCTAGGTTGATTTAGGTTGATTTAACAACAAGAAGTTTGGATCTTAGCCAAAAAGAATGCCCTTAGCATACATCTTGAATCTCACTGTTAAATACCCTCTGTATAAAAGCCAAATGCATACCTCTACTGAACTAGAATGCTAACAGTAAGTCCAATTGCTTTCTAATGAATACTTTCACATGAACTTTTTGAGTATTATTCATTAATCCCACTAACGAGGTTCACTGTAACAGCTTTGCAGAAATGAAGTGAAAAGGTTAATAGCCCTTAATTACAGGACTATGAAATGTCTGTTTTGGTGGTATAATCACATGGTCAGTTGTTTGAATAATCTTAACCTAAAATACACAAATTAGGTTAATAGAGATAAAACAAATCAAGACACCAATCTCAATGAACTGAATATAAAACCAAGATCTTCTGAGTTTGCTTTAAAAATCTGTTACTTGAGAATTTTAAAAAGCTTTAGAGTATCTACCTTAGGAGTCACATTTACTCTACTAATGCATTTTCTGACCACCAGGAATCTCATTTTAGCTTTGTCTAGAAGTTTGCTAAAAGGAAAACAGCAAAACCAACAAAATATCTTGCCAATCAGATAAACTTAAAGGCCAACATAAAAAAACTTCAATCATACGTGTTGTGTTAGTAAGCATTATAGGAACTGCCATCAACACAAGATAACACAGTACTGTTTGTACCATTACATCACAAGTCAAACACAGATTACCAATATGCAACTCTCATACTGGAGGACCATTTTTACTAAATTACTTCATTACTAGATTACTTCATATTCAAATACGATGGGAAGTTTTAAAATTTGGATATATTCAAATCTATTTGTATGTGCACATTCCCAAATGACACTCATGTTTAACTTCTTTTCCCTACAGGGAAAAAAATGGGGGGTGGGGTGCAGAACCTAAAGGAGCAGAAATCCTATATACTGAGCTACAGATCACACAGAACATACCTCTTGCACAAGTCGGTTGATTTTCAGTTGTTTTTCTCTTTCCAACTTCTCTTCTTTTTCCTTGAGAAGCTTTAGCTCAAACTCCAGTTGCATTTTGCTCTTTTTCTGCTCACTGAGGCTGTCATTTTTGGATTTTTTTCTTTCTTTCCCTTTCTGAATGGTTTATTACAATTATTGTATAATTTAAAATGTGTACAGGATACACACAGTTTATAGGGGTTGATGACACTGTAAAGTTGAAATACTCTGAAATTACAGATATATGACCACTTATCCTAGAAAACTGGGGCAAAGGATACACTCATGTAGCTAAGCCCTGTGTTTGCTGGGGCCCACCATGAAAAGTAATTAACTAATAATTACATAAGTAATAAATTAATAGATTTTGTTTTAAGTAACCTTATTAAGGGCCTTATCACATCAAGGTGTCATAGCGCCAGACCAATACATTATTTCTGGTTTGCTGTCAGTCCTATCACATGACTTTGTTGTTCACCAGCTGCTATTGTACTACAATCCCTTTGAAACATGCTCTTTTTTTATGCTGTAAATAATCCATCAATGACCCACTTTCTCACCACAATCCAGTTAGCTGTGAGAGTGTGGATTCCTCACAGCACTTTCTTCTGTATCTGATCCATTAGTGGGCACGATGTTGGCATGGGAATGGCTATAGTGGGATTCCAACAGAACAATGCAGGATTAAGGTATGGTGTGATAAAGCCCTAAGGCAGCCAGATATATCAAAGGTGATGGTGGATCCCATCTCCTCATGCATACACATACCTCTTGGTATATGTTATAGGTTACTGTAACCCATTGGCTGAGGCTGCACGCCTTGGGCTCTTGTGTTATATCTGATAAGTCCAAATCAAGGAACAATTCTGAGCCAATGGTTTCCAATGATGAAAAGAACAAATTCATTCTTTTTTAAACTCTTATTGATAATTTGTGTCTTGCTTCTGAGACAAATAAAATTATCAATATTTTCACAATGTCCTAGCATAGAACACGGACACCTCTAATGTATCTTTAATGGAAAGCAACTCTATTGGTAAAATAATACCATACTATCTGATCTCTACAACTGAAATGTCACCTTAGAACATCACTTTAACACAATGGGTACTCACATATTTAGTCACACTAATTATTTTATTGTGCAAGAAAAGAATTTAATATTTCACACAATCAAAATTATGTTCAACTCATTGCCAGAACAAAACAGCAAGCTACTATAATGAAAAAGAAAAAGAAAAAAAAGAAAAGACTTCAGATCTCACTGGAAAACCAAACTGTTTCTTTGGAATTTTATTAAGCTGCTCAAAGCAGAAATCTCAGGAAGCAGAGATGGGTGTTAGTGGAATTCAGAAGATTTTATGTTCTTAAATAAATTGGCACCTTGAGGAGCACCTGCTTTTGTACAAAACATACACAAGAGGAAAAATGTTTGCTCCTGATACAAATAAAACTGCTTCAAAGCTATTGGATTAAGGCTGTGAAACCAGTGCTATATGTTTCCCAGGTGAAAAGGCTTATAGATCAGGCCTTTGATTTTAGCCATTGTAAACAAACTGGAAATGCAATTGTGAGCAATTACAGTTCAAAGCAAAGCAAGGCCTCATGACAGCAGCTTAAGGAAAATCCAAGACTGAAGAACACAAGACAGAAGATTGTTTAGGAAAAAAAAACACAGATTGTGTAAAGGCTGCTTTGATAAACCCATTTCACAAATCCCACTGTGCTGACTGGAGCCAGATAAATAACTAAATATTTGAAGGAGGACTTCCTTCTATATCAGCCTGCTCATGGTCTAAGAACATCAGAGCAGATCCCTCTTTGTAGCTGTTCCATAAGAGACATAAACTTACCATTTGCAAGGGAGAAAGCCTATTGTAGCATCCCTGTTTTGGAACGCTGTCTAGCAGTGCCATAGGAGGTTTGCCTGGTGCCAGTATTATATTTGTTTTGGTACCAGGTGAAACCCATTTAATTTAGACAGATATTTAAACAAATTTTAATGTCTTATATTTTTACACTTAAATTTGTGTTTTTAATTCTGCTTGTTAGTTTGAAACCTTTGATTTTACTTTTTCTGTTTAGTTTGTAAGTTTTTCCATTTGACTGAGCTTTGATATTTTCAGATTCATTGTCCTGTACTAATATTTTAAAAAATCAAGTACGCAGGCTGTCTTATTTATATTTTCTGTACATTGCCATTTTTGTGAATATGCATCATATATTAATCTGGATCCTATATTCCATTAGTGAAACTGCACTTGTACAAAGCAGCAGGAACTTGGCAGAAGTAAGTGAGGTAAACAGGTATGCAAACCATCTTTGGATCTAAACCACTGTAACTTGTAAATAAGCTCCGATTTCACTACTAGTTGATTTAACTAAACATACACAGATGTGGAATTTATGGGGGGAAATACACACTGGATTAGAAAGCACTTGCCACAGCAATCTTTCTCTAGACTTCACCACACTCAGCATTCTTTGTACCTTGCGAATTGTGGGAAATTTTCCTTCATACCGATAAAACCATCCAAAATCTATAAATATGCAAAGACATGATCAAAAACATTGCTTTATAAACATATGCATCCATGCATAATTGGAATGATACTAGTGGTAAGGAAACTGTAACACTAATTGGATTAGGTGTGGCATATTATGCAGTACATTTAGTTACATTTAAGTCTGAACTAGTCATGCTTAACAAGCTGATAATACAGTTGTTGTGCCTTTTTACATATGAATGCAACCATTTCGCCACAATTTTATCAGCCTAGATCATTGCGATGCAAGGTCTCTGAAGCAGCTCTGAAGCTTCATCACTCATATCTACAGAGAAGGGATCTGAGCTGCCCCTCAGTTAAGGAACAGGGAATCACACATATATTCTGGAGCTATGTGCTCCCAGCTCAGACTGATCCAAGTATACACTCAGTACTTAGCTTGTAAAAAACAAAGCAAAACAAAACATTATCTGAAAGTGATTTTTCAACATGCAACCATTTATACAGAATCCAAAGAAATCTCATTAATGCCAAATACCCCATACGTTAATTTAGTTATCTGTACATCTGCTGACATAATAAATTTCTGTCCTTAATTTGAATTTACATAAATAGACATATATTAAGGAGAGATATTTATTACACAAGAGGATAGATAGCTGACTACACAATCACTATAAATATTGCAGATCTCTCTAAGAACGTATCTGTACTAGAAGTAATCAGATTAGTGTGACAGAATTATACTTTCACTGGTTGCAGATTAATTCGACATTATAATGCTAATAAGGTACCCAAACACATGTATTTTGCATGCATCTTTCTCTGCAATTTTTGTGTGCTATATTCCATATTATAATTACAATATATATGTATGCAATATGCCAAGTAATACCCAGGAAGAAGAAGTGCAAAATCCAAAAAAATAACTATGTTCCATTTCCATGCATTACTCCAGGAAATTAGGCCAGCAAGGTGAACTATGAGGAGAAACTGAACTTTCCAACATCCTTAAACTTAATTTATTCCTGTTTCTCAGTGCAAGCTGTGTTATCCCATGATCACTGTTTTGGTTTCCAGTATTAAAAACAGGACTTGTATAGAAGTCCTTTGCTGGGCTAATCCTATAGCTTCCATTGTGGTAAAAAAAGAAATGTCCAAGGGAATCTTTCCTATGCATAGTAAATAAATATCAGTAATTCCTTTAATAATGAAAGAATGAACAATGAAGAAGGGTATAGTCCAGTGAAGTGTTAAGACTGACTGTCAGGAGGAAGAGCAATGTAGGAGGTATCAAAGTCAAGACAGGAAGCCAAGGTGTTACAGCAAACCTGTTGGCTCTCTTTCACCTTCATTCCAGTCATATCATCTGCTGCCTCACGCTGGTCAAGGATGTTTTCATCTAAATCTACTAGAGAAACAAAGGAGGAAAGAAACAAAGAGAGGGAGAAAGAAGCAATGATAATACTTTGGGCTTGTTTCATTTACTGACTGAAAAGAATGAACAAAGAGAGTTCCTGCAGAAATTGTACTTATTACTTCTTTTGACTTCTTTCTTGATGAAATTCATGGATGGCAATCCACAACAATAGTAAGTCGTTACTGGCCAGAGCAGTTTGTTTTTATAAAATTAAAAGGAAATAGCCTTGTTTGCTTATAGAGATACAGAGGGATATATTATATAGAAGACAGATATATAGATTTTTTTTTAAAGACAGTGTTATGCTGTTTGAAAACATTATTTTTGTTCACCTTGTTGGGAGGATTTCAGGTATGTGCTGATGTCATCTATGGCCAATAACTAATGGACTGTTCTGCTGACTGAAACTGTTTCCGTGAGCAGGACCAAAGATAGCGGGTGGCAAAATCCCTTTTCCCCACTTACTTCCTTGTGCACCTTCAAAACTTCCTCACAGAGAACTGGAATCCTCTGAGCAGGTTTTTTTTGGTGGGACAGAGGGCTGTAGGAGAAGAAGAGGGGAACATGGTCCCATTGGCTAGTGGACTCGATTTAGGCCCTTATTGCTTAAAATTTCCCTTGCTTCATCTCTTTTTCTCTCTGTATGCTTTCCTCTCCTGGCAACTCAGATGGCTAATTATAATAATAACTGAAGAAGAGAAGAAAAAGGAGAGAAAAGGAGTTGTCACTGCACATCTTTGCATTGTCCCTCTGCACTGCGCTAACACCTCAGAACAGCCCTAGTATTCAGTGGAGATCATTTAGCCATTTCCAAAGGACATCTCGCTCGTTTTAAGGACATATGAGGATTGTGAGAAGAACAGTTTCCTTGCAAGCGCTCTTTTTAGCATGCCTACCTCAAATTAAGAACACAGGAGGAAATCCTGTTGTAAGAGAGAAGGAAATGGGGGCAGAGATATGTAACACAGCAAGCCAAGGATACAAGTAACGAATAGCTATATATTAAGCCATCTGAGGAGGTCAGCCTTCATACTGCAGCTCTATAAACTGACACTCCACTTCTGGCATTCCAACAGTTAGGCATAAGAGCTTCTGCCATTATATATTGAATTATATATTTGTTCTGAGAAATACATGCACACACATACATGCACACAGAATCTATTTTATATGGAACTGCAATGTCAGCCACAAGCTGCACCATAGCAGCTAAAGTGAGTCTATGTGCTTGGACAGCCAGTCAGACAAGCAGTATAGATTTCTTGAAATTATTTCTTGTTGGGAGGAAAACTGAGTTGTACTTTTCCTTCTTAAATTCATTGTTATCTTCCTCTTTGTTGAAAGTTCCACTGGATCAGTAGCATTTAATCAAGTTAACAGAAAAGGGGGAAATCAATAACTACTTCAACAAGCCATTACCATAGTTCAAAGGCATTGGTTTGCCATCCAGCAGATGTTTAAGACAACTGCAGTGCCACATGCACATTTCTAACACTTTTTAGGATGAAAATCAATACTTACGTCTATGTTTAGGGCGAGGGGGAGGATGTACTTCTGCAACTACGGTCTTAGGAGGTTTGGGTGGCTCTTTATGGCCCCAGTCTTCTTCCCACTGCTTTTTAAATCTCTCTTCCTCTGCCTTTATCCTGGGAAGTAAGAAAACATCATTTACAGGGATGCTGTAGGGAACATAGCTTTTTCTCTGAGGTTATGTCTGGGGCTGGTCAGTGCTTGGAGACGAGACAGCTGAAAGCACCTCCAAATATGTCCATGACAGAATAAAACTGAAGCAGAAATGTACAAAATATGTAAAACTCTTGTTTTACCTGCTCTCACACTAAACATTCCAAATAAAATGTATATTAAGAGAAAGAAAGTGACCTAGCCAGTCAAACACTCAAAAATTCAATTTATTTCAATTAAAGCATATTAAACATACACCTAACTATCCTGCTGCTATCAAGACAGTCAAATACTTAAACAGTATTTAACACTGGCTGGATGTAAGACTGTCACCAAACCACACTACTGATCCTGCCATAGCTGTTTTCCTGTGGAGTCAGTTTCTACAAAAAGAAAAGAATGAACCCATTATTCGTCCCACACAAGGTAATTTTCTAAGCTAAACATTTTGGATCACAAATGAGAGAACTTAAGGCTCTCCAGAAGCTGCTGGAGTGCAGCTCTGATTGCCCCTGGGCTGCCTAAGGTTTATGGGAGTGGGGTCATCATGAGTTGACAGGCCACTTGAAAGTACACACAGAGTACAACAGCATCTGGAGGGTTGCACATTTCCCACTTGTTTTAATGAATAGATCAGTATTATGCCAGACTCTGTTCCCAACTCCACTCTAGATCATCTGGCCAAAGACCCAATCTTGGGAGAGTCTTTCAGACTCTCCTAATGCTGAGGTCCACCATTTGACCTGCTTTGACTTGCTCTCCTTACACCAAAGACCCTCCCTCAAGTTCTTCATTTAAAGAACTGGAAGCTCTAGCTGGATCATCAATATATAGTACTATTGAATATCCTACTATTAATAGATTAGTCTGGCCCCGTGAAGCACTGCATTTTCAAGCCCCATGAATTTTCAATATTTTATTTCTAGAACTAGCATTTGTTAAAATAGACCCAAATTCCACTTGTACGGAAAAAAAACAAGTGTATAATGGACTGGTATGTGTGATAACATAATCCACACCAGAGCAGAGCAAAGGCTTATCTAGTCCAGCAAAAAGTGGGCAACCTGTTTGTTGTGGGAACCCCACCATAATACCATAAGCATAATATCAACCTCTTGCTCATGTTTCCCAGCAACTGGAGTTAAGAACCATTCTGCTTCTAATATTAAAGGTTGCAAAAGGTTGTGACGAGTGGTCACAAGCAGCATTAGCCTCCATGAATTTGTCTAATCATACAGTCATCTTAAGTTGCTAGTTGTCACTACTATTTCTGATAACACATTCCAGTTTGCCTAGATGCAGCTTGCCTAAATGCAATGTGGAGAAGAATGTTCTTTTATCTGTCCTGAACTTCTCACGTTTCAGTATCTGTTGGTACTCCCGGATATTTGTATACTCTCTCTATGTGATGGTTAATTTAATAAATCTCTATCTTAATATTTTTCTAAGCCAAACAGAGGATGCTCAATTTTTCTATAGTTCTCTAATGTTTCTTTTTGAGACACAGTGGCTAAAACCAAACACAATACCCCAAATATAATCAGACTGTGGGTTTGTATAAGAAGAATATATTAACAGTTTCATGTTTGAAATTCATTTTCTAATTATGCCCTTTTCTCCAGAACTCCTAAAACCAATAAAAATTTCATCAAACTGTTCCCCAGAACCTCAATATTTCTTTCTTTGTCAGTCATTGTCCACTCAGATCCCACCAGTACACAGTGATATATTTAAGTCTTCTACTCCGAGTCTCAAGCTAAGTCTCAAATTGAGTGTTAAATCCTTGCAAGATACTTTCAAGTCACATCCAAGTCTGGGAGCCAACTTACCAGGAAAAAAAGGAGGTATTGGTGGGGTGTGTATGGGGTGGTCAATGGGCATACAAAAGTCTGCAGCTTTGGAAGTGGGGAATAGGATCCTTCTTACTCCCCATTACTGAAACTTCAAAAGCTTTAGAAGGAAGGATCCTTCCTCCTAAGCCCATTGCCTACCAGATTTTCTGTTTTCCTCTGAGAAACATGCCCTGCACTCTGGGGACAAGACTTGCCTTCTTCTGTTAGGAAAAGTTTTAGAGCGAGGACAAACTGCTGAGCAGAGCTCTAGCCCACCTCAAGTCTGTTGTCTAACACCTTTGCTTTTCCCCTCTAAGAAACATGTCCACACTTTGGGCTTGAGACAGATCATAATGTGACCAGTAGGCAAAAAGAGACGGAAGTGCTGTTTAAAGTCATAAGGTTTCTGAGTGAATGTGTTATGTTACTGAACCAAAGGCAGCAAGTGGACCACTAAAACTTTACAAGTCACAAATCAAGCTGAGTCAGTGTGTCATTTATTGCCACTGAAGTAACTTGAGTTCAACTTGAGTCAAGTCTCTATCACTGCCAATATGCATGTGAAGTTTGGATTTTCTGAATTACATTTGCTATTTTAAGTGGCCATTTCCCCTGTTTGGAGAGAACCTTTTGGATAATCTCAGAACAAAATGAGAATTTCCTCAATACATCCCTACTTAATATCTGAGGGTCATTCTCCATGTAACTTGAACAGTATGATTCTGTGCTTGTATAATATAGGCTCTGTGCTTGTACAGTATAGGCTTTGTAATCAGGATCTAGACCCTAGTTGTACCATTTCAGATTGTACGTATAGGTGATGTTTGACAACATTGTTTTTTCCTAGAAATGCCCCACCTTTTCATGCATTTTGTTGCAGTGATTTTGTGTGTGTGTGATGGGGGATGGGAGAGGAAGCATTCAAACACACATTCCATCACCTTTCAGTCTGAAGCAATACAGGATTTTTTGAAACTTCTCTTAGGAAGAGCAAATGGCAATGCAACTGAATGATCATGCTGACTTTGTCTTATTCCCAAAGCCACAATATCTTTAAAAAAAAAAACCAATTGGCATGCAATGATCATAATGAGTGGAAAGGAAAAGGCATGGAGCATCTGTGAAAAAAATGACTTAACTGTTCAATTTCTTTACGGTATCTTTCTTCTTCCTCAGCAGCCTTCTGTGCAATTTCCATTTTTCGCCTTAAAAAAAAAAAAAAAAAAAGGAAAAAAGAATAGTCAGGAGATGGCTAATGTAACTACAGGTATACCTCAGTTAACAAGGTATATGAATTCCTGACATCACTTGTTTAGCAGAAAATTTTTACCAAAGGCAGAAATAACACAGAAAGAATAGGGAAAGGTTTCTAAAAAAAAAAAAAAAAAGGCTGTTGAATGGATTTCAACAAACTTTTTATTAAAAACTAACAATATGCACATGTGAAATTAAACAGGCCAGCTGAGCTTTGCATAAGTAAGCAAAAAGTGCTTGAACTTTCTAATGATCTCATCAAACCTTCTTCTGTTATGCCTCTCATCACCCTCCACTTTTCTTTTGATTTTCATTTTGGTAGCCAAACCCACAGATCTATTATTTTTAACCTGCCAGGGGATTAGTGAGGCAGGTTCTCTGTTTTGCTGTTCATGGAAGCTCAGTAAGGGACTCTGGAGGCAGCTGCTGTTGACCTGGTGTGTGGTAGGCAGGCATCCATGGCTACAGTAGAATTATCTGGAGCAGAATCCCAGATCAGTTTTTGTTTATTGCAGTTTTTGACACAGTGCTGCAATCCAACACTGAAAGGGTGCTTCTCCAGCTTCCTTCATCTTCCTCCCATCCTCCTATGCTGCTAAAAAGCTTCCAACAGAAGATGAGGAGGAAATGGGGTATACATATGTTAAAAATTTGGCCAAAAAAAAAAAAAAAAAAGAGAGAGAGAGAGAACATTGCTGTCAGAGACTTTATTAACTGGAGTATTCCTCTTTTGTTGTTGTACGTGCCTTCAAATCATTTCTGACTTACAGCAGCCCTAAGGTTAACCCATCACAGGGTTTCTGGGGCTGAGAGTGTATGATGTTCCCAAGGTCACCCAGTGGGTTTCCATGGCTGAGTAGGGAACTGAACCCTGGTTTCCAGGACCATAGTCCAGTGCTCAAATCACTATACCACACTGGCTCTCAATATTGAAAATTATTTTAAAGAACTAAAACCACAGAATAATTAAAGCCATATAATGAGGTTAAAAAAATGAATAGGTTGGACCTAAGATATCTTTTAGGTAGTGAGAGAATACCCTGAGAGCAGGCATGGACACACACATGCATCACAAATAAAGAATATGGTTTTTCCCACCCAACTTTCCTTTGTCCTATTTCCATTCTGTCTCCAAACATATTTTACAACATATTCTTTAAATCAGGCTTCCTATCTACCAGTTACCAAGAAATCCAGCCTAATGTTCCCAAACCACAATAGCCTTCATCGATCAGGACAGAGTCACTGCAATGTCCTGAAACCCCCAGAAGAAAATAAAGTTAAGATGTTCTGACAATCACAAGTGTCAACAATAGCACTTTGTCTTACAATAAAGTTATTAGACTCTTACAGTCTTTCCTTCTCTTGCTGTTCTTTCAGGATTTTATTGGTCTCCAGTGCAAGATGCTTCTGGCGTAGCAGCTCTTGTCGCTCCATCTCACGATTATACTCCTCCCTCTGCCTCTCTTCTTCAGTCATAAACAATTCCTTTCCCTAAATATTATGTATATTATTTAAAGTGCTTGTCAGAATAGTTTCGCTAGCAAACATTCATGGCAATCATATCCTTTCTGATACTTGCAAACGAGTAAGAATAAATGGCTTGTTGCTCCATCTAAACTTAGAACTATGGCCTATCCCTCTCTTTTTTCACAAGCTGCCTGCCCTGAAACAGGAGCTGACAAGTGGGAAAGAAACAGATCAGAAAGGAGAGAAACTAACTGTGGTTTGTTTGGTCATCTGCAGGACAATTTGGGACTAAAGCAACAAAGGAAGGTTAACATAAAGCATAGAATAGCATGATGTGAGACTCTCACTTACGTCTGTGTTAAATACACAGAATGTGGTACATTTTAAAACTGCATGCTTTTTTACTTAACACTATTCCTGATACTGTCATTAAGTTTTTGAACGGCAGTTTCCTCACCATGATTTGGGCCATTTCGGCACCTCACCTCATTGGTGGAATGATCCATGGGCATCCCAGCATTTCCAGTCCTGGGACTGGAGTAATTTCCACCACTCCTTTCTGCGTGCATCCCTTGGTGGCAGTGGAGTAGTGGCATTAACACTGCTGCTCCTTCCGCACTATGGCATCCACAGTGATTCCTTCTCCCACCCTTTCCCTGTCTCACAGTGCCTGATTGGTCCCCTTTTTCTGGGGCCTTTTTTCCTATTGGGTGGTGCTGGACACATCTGTGCATCCATGCATCAGGGCCCCTGGGTTGAAGATGGGAGCTGGCATGATTGAGGACCTGCATACCACCAGGTAATGGGATGGTCACACTTTAAGGGGCCAATGACAGACTTTTTCTGTCATTCACATAGGGTGGGATACAGGCGGGTTGGGGCAGCTGGTGGTGGGATAGCAATGGGTTGCTCATAGCATCATGCAAAAGCACAGCTCCTGAAACCACGATCACCGTGATGATCACTGTAGTGGGTTGACATGACTATATGTAAATAGCCTTGGTAACTACAGAGCCTCACACTGAAAGGTGTGAACCCAGCCTCAGAGATGTTATGCCTAGTTGGTAATATAAGCATTCTGTATAAGTGATCCATGATCCATAAGAAATGGGAAGGTATTTTAGGTATTAGATTAGTCACCCTATTGCCTTGTATGTTTTTTTTTAAATCTCTTTGAACAATAGACAAAACAAATATGATTAGTGTTACTATAATTTAGGAAAGCTCCATGCGGTCATTATCTAAGCATGTTTTTATCAACATAGGAAGAAGAGAGAGTATTATCTCTGCCCCCCATCCCAGTTCTGTTGAGAGATTTGGCAGATCTGAATAGGAGAGCTTCCTCTAGGTGTGGAATACTCTCCACACAATTGGGAAATCTTCCAAATTAGCGTCCCCAATCATGTGAACATCTTTCGATGGGGAAGATCTCCCATTCAGACTCATTGCTCTCTACCTGAGGAGTGTGACAGAAATGAGGACAAAGCAAGCAGGGCTAGCCATCCCTTTCTTCACAAGCTGATTCAACTTGTGAACAACAACATGGGGCCACATCTATTTCTATATGCAGAGATACATGCACTGTTTATGCTATCATGAACATATACATCTAGCTCTCCACATTTGCAGGTTTCACTTTTACATATTTGATTATTCACGGATTACTTGCTGTCATCTCTGCTGCTTCCCTGTGCCATTTTTAATAGGACTGAAAACCTTGTGAAACTGAGAAACTGCAAAGGAGGCTTGTAAGTCCCTATTAAAAATGGTGCGGGGCAGCAGAGGAGGTGGCAGTAAGCCCCACCAGCCACCCACTTCTGCCTTGTGAAGGAACTCTGATGCCTCAAAGGAATCCATGGTGGATTGAATATGGTGATCATACTTTTTGTGTGTGTGTGTTAAAGATAGTTTGGCAGGGTCTAGAATTATTCACATTTTCCCCACTTTTACAAGGGTGCTGTGCCCCTAATCCTAGCGAATGTGGATGGATGACTGTACTGTATTCATTAGATGATTCTAATGGCATTTTTGGCATTTTCTCTGGGTAGCTGCATCATGATTATGAGTAACCACACCTAGTTTTCTCTGTCTTTATAGGAATAATAATAAGCGATAACTGTGAGGTAGAAGGCTTGCTGTAACTACTTCGAGAGAGTTTTGCAATCCACCGTGTATCATCAAGGATATTCGACATGCTAAAATATTTTATGCACCAAATAAATAAATAAAAATAAGATAAAATAAAATAAAATCTCACATTTAAAAGAAACAAAAAACAACCAGCTCAGATAAAGTATTAGTGAATGATAACATTGAGATGTTTACAAGACACTTAAATACATTTGAAATAGGACTGGAAAAATGCAATCATACTTGGATTAGGTGCCTTTCTCTTAGCCCCATTTTCAGTTTTTAGCGACTCCAGAGGGCTTTCTGCCAGTATAACTGCCTTGAGGGTAAGCATATATTTCATCCCTCACTGCTATACATTGTGGCTTTCTAGATTTTCACAAGGCCTGCTGATTGCTAGGACATTAATACTTACAGCTCCTGTTACAACAGTGATAGTGAGAGTTTGACTACTTTTCAACACCTTCACAGCCTGAAAAAAAAAAAAAAAAACAAGAGAGAGAGAGAGAGAAGAAAAGAACAGTCTTTGCATTTAGATATTGTAAGTATGCATAGTTCCCAGAATGAAAGCAGTATAGTTACAATGAAGTCCTATCTTTCTCAAACTGAGAGCTAGAATTAGACAACAGAGACGTTTACATACACAGTTCCTGCAGTGACTCAACTGATTTTAAGAGCTGTCTTCAGTTCTGCTATCATACCCACTTGCTCTAGTGTGCCATACATGTGGAATGTCTTTTCTCCCACACTTTTTAATTATAAATATAGAAAATATGCAAAAATGGGAAAAGATCCAGAAATTATCCTTCATCACTTATTAAACTTACATGTGATATCAATTAAAATGATCTACAATAGCAGATCTTTTCAAATTATTGTGAGCTGCCTTGAATCCCATTTTGGGAGAAAAGCAGGATATAAATTCAACAAACAAACAAGTATCTGTAGAGCACTTTTTAATTTATCAATTTAGAACATAAAACAAAATCAACACTTTTCAATAAAACGGGCCATGTTTGTAGTCATATGACTGCTTACAGAACAATCCGAACTCACTGAGGGTGCCTGCTGGGGCAGATAAGAACTAATCCCTGATGAAGATGAAATTCTACCAGCAGAGAGGACAATCAGCTGTCACAGAGGAAAGAACTTGGTGCATATGAAACTATTCAATATTATATATTTCATGAAAATATTTATACTTGCCCTACATCCAAAGATCTTAGGTTAGCTTATAACAAATTCAATTTAAAACAATTTACATATGAAACACTTAGAAAAACCCACCCTCAAACAGTTGAACAAATTAAAACAAGATAGTTAAAACTATGTTTGTGTACCAAGTGGCCATATACCCCAAGGCTTTAATAAAAGCCCTCGTTTTAACCTGGAATTTGAATGAAGCCAACGTGTGTGCTCATTGGGCCTCTGAGAAGAAGGAATTCCATACCCAGGGTATCACAATATAAAATAGAGCTACTGTCTCCTACCAGTAGCAGACAGAAGGTATTGACATGGAAAGTCCTGGGAAAGGGATTCAGGTGGCTTTAGATCTACCAGATCCAAAATCGTGAGGATCCCTCAAGAGGCCATTTCCACATCTACACTAGCTTGGAGCTGACCAATTTCCCTGTCATTTTAACCTATGGAAGAAATTCAAGAAAACCCCATACTGCCAGGGAAAGGGGAGGGGAGACCCCATCCTTCTGACTTTCCTTAATTCACAGGAGCCAGAAAAAACTTTCCATGTGGTAGCACATCTACTTCCCCTCTCCTCACTTGGTAATGTTCTGCTTGATATAGCCACCTGATACCCAACTTCCAAAACCATGGAAACACTAACTCTTTTCTAGTAATTTATGGCAGATAAGATTATTTATCAGAATCAGTTCAGTTTCACAGAAGCATTTTCTTGAAGTATGATCAATGATTAGATCACTTTAGACTCTTCAGACAAAAAAAGATCAATAGCAGCCTGGGCCATCTTTATTCACAAGAAAGATTTGCTAACATCTATGTGATTTATTCCCAAGTAAATATGCTTGGATTACAAAATCAATACAGATAAAATTAATAGTAATTTCCCCTTTCCCCTATGATTTTTAAATTAAATCCATCCAAAATATAAATAAATTATCTTGTTCAAAGTCAAATACTTTTAGTTGAATTTTAAACTGTATTTCAGTACTTCTTGAATAAGCTGATATAAAGTTATGAAATGAATAGCCATGGAAGCTACCACAGAATGATAATTTTATGTATCGAGGAAAACCAAACTCTTTTACCTCTTTGTGATCTATTTTGGAAAAGTCCATTCCATTTACTTCAACAATCTGGTCACCGATCTAAAAGGAGACAAGTAAACAAAATATCTGAAATTGTAGCATACTTCTCAGGTAGACTGCAGTTCTCAAGCTACTTGCTTTGAAATACTTAGTGAAATTAGATCACTTCAGAGCAAATTATTAGAAGACAAAGTTATGCAGTATATTTATGGTATATTTATGGTATCATCAGCCTTCTTATTTACATTATTTATTCTGCTTACATATTTGTGATGTATCCTTGATTTTGATTCCTCTATCATTACAGGATGGACATTAGAAGGCATTTCAGAATAAAAACTGACATATAACCAAATGGATTTAAGTACATTATACTCACCTCTAACCCTACTTCTGCAGATAGAGAATTTGGCTTAACATGGCTTATGAAAATGCCTGGTTTTTGTGTAGGACCACTGGAAATACTGGAACAAAAAAAATGAAAAGAAATGACGTTGCACAATAGTATACTGAAAACAAATACAGTTGGCCCTTAACATATGCTAGAGTTAAGGGTGCAGGACCCTTACAAAAGTGGAAAAATTGCAAATATCAAAGTGTGTGTGTTTGTGTGTGTGTGGGGGAAGGGGGCTGAGGCACAGTGCAGCACTCAGTGTCCAAATCAGGACAGGGAAAAGAGAGAGAAGGGGAGGGTTTGGCTATCATGATGGCCCTATGCTCCCTCTATCTTGCCCGTCTCCTCCCTTGAGTGGGGAGGGGGGCATCAGGAGAGGGTTTGTGGTGCTGAGAAACTGAGCTGCAACTTGTCCTTAGCTGGTCAGGCAGCAGCTGGTGGAGGAGGAGAAATGGGAAGACCAGAAGTGAGTTTTTAAAGGATTGTGCAGCCTGATTGGAACCACTAAGATGGAAAGCTCCTCTGGAAAAGAAGTGTCTGAGGTGGAGGGGGCAGGAGTTGGAGAAATTTGCAAATAATCCAATATGTGAAAGTCAAATCTGCAAATGTGGAGGCCTGACTATAATCCTTTTAACCATCTTTATATATACTTAGCTGAGCCAGAGTGGTGCAAGTGGTATGAGTGCTGGAATCTGAAAGATCAGGGTTTGAATCCCAATTCAGCCATAAAAATGCTTTGAGTGACACTATATGAATGAAATCCTTTCTTTTGAACTCTCTCTATTGACAGAATGAGAAAGGGGGCAGATAGGGGACAGACAGAGGAAATTTTCCTGTTGGTTGCTCTACTTGTTGCTAAAGTTCTCAGGTTTTTTAAAAACATCCTCATGATGCTTCCCTTTTCATGGAACATCTAGAGGCAATTTCCAGCACAATAGAAACATTGTTACCACCTAGAGGATTTTTTTTAACATTCCAGAATACATCACAGCAAAATGCAGACTATGTGGACTAAAAATGCTTTTCTAGGAAGCTCCAACCTGCAATGAAGCTTTCTATTGTGAAAGATCTCACTTTTTTGCAATAGCTTGGATAGCTCCAAACTGATCGAAAAGAATAAAAATGACCTTAGTTGCTCTAAGAAGAAAATAAATCCACGAATTTTATGGTCAAGTGACAGAGTTAATTCTCACTTCTCGGTAATGGATTATTCCTTACATAACAATTCAGTATAAAGAAGCCTGCTGTGAGTACCTGTGGCTCAAAGGACAACTGGTTAAAATTTTGACCGACAATGTCCAAGTGATGTTTGCAGCTTCTACCTTGTTCTTAATGCAGTCAGTTGTATAACATTTTTACACCAACAATCCTTTCAAAGTTTTCTTAAATTTCACTGACTGAAACTGGAAAGTAGAGTGTATCCTTAAATTCTAACGCTGAAGTCAAATGAATGTAAACATTTCTAACTTTGAGGAGATCATATCCATTATATTTTCATCAGATATGAGCTGGGATAAATGGCAACTCACCTACACCCCATGCCCTTTGTTCCAATCAAGCTAATGAAAACTTTCTTTTCTTTATGACCTTTTCCTCCAGATGATGCAAGTCCGACAACGCTGCTTTTACCTTCCTAAACAGAAAAAAAGGGTATCATAGTTTGGCTCCTTTCAATTCAGTGGTGGGGAAAGCACAGCCTGCAGTCTGCATGTAATCTCCAATCACATTTCTGAAGCTCCAAAGTGCCTAACATTCCCCAACGCTCCTGAACCCCCAGTATTTCATATTTAGTGTCACTTTAAGATAAACCTGGCCTGAAAATTGCACCCAAAGCTCCCCTCAAATATGTGCAAACATGAAACCTGTCACTTCCCCCAAAATCACACCTATATCTTCTTTTTCCTGCATTTCCCCTCCAAAAAATGGCAACAGGAAATGACATAGGATCACTTCTGGTAACCATTTTGGAGGGGGAAAGGAATGAAAACAAGGCATTGTGGCATCCTTTGCTGTACATGTATATGTATAGCCTGTAGGGGAATGAGGAGAATTCTTCCCTCACCTCCCCACAGCTGCCTAACCCTATTTTAGTTAAACAGAATGTTGAATCCCACCATGGTCACCCCAGAAGTGTTTTTCATGTGTGTGTGTACTGAACGCTGGTTTTTATTTTTGGCTACAGGGCAGGAAGAGGGCAAATTACTTTTCCTATCCATTATCATGGAAACATCCTCAAATATTATGACTCTTATAAGCATACTGTGTACTTAGATATGCCCTCCATAAGCTCAGTGCAGTTTACTCTCAAGTAAGCATGCAGAGGATAGACTGCAGGCAGCCTTTGTTATTTCTGAGAGGGTTCAATGACAGTAGTTGTCTTACTAGGTCTTAGTGCTTGATCATTTAGTACTTCTAATTGATAATACATGAGGAGGTTCAGTTAAGTATGAGCCTTAGTGTTCCAGTTTTCTCAGATCATTACAAAAAGGGCTCATGCCCACCCCTGTTTAATCTTTACAAGACCCATGACAGGGCAGCTAAATGTCTTCTCAACCATCCACTCCTGGCTCCATCTGTAATGGATATTTCCGCACCTTTATACTGGTAAAAGTCTGGGAGCATATCTCCTATTCATTGCTGTTACATATTATCAGAGTATTTATATAAGACCCTCATATGCTAAGACTGAATATTGGAACCTGCCTGTTAAACTGTAGGAATAAATCACCAGGACTATATTTACTTCTGCAGTACCTACTCATTTATTTCTTTATGGGCACTTCATTATTCTAGTTCTGAAATTTATCTCACCAATATAGTTATAATATGCTTATTGATGCAACATCTAACAGAAATGTACCAGGCAGGCTAACTTAAATAAACTGTAAAAAAATAAAAGCAATGCTATATTCCACAATGAGCACAATTTTTAAAAATGGTATTTTAAGGGGGGAAAAGGCACAAACTCGAACTGCTACCCTGGTGCAGTTCCATCTGTTAATTCTGCCTCAGAAGAAACATTCCTCATCAGGTTTAACTGAATACAACATATTTGCCAAAGCTTAATAGGTATCTTACCCAGGATCTGATATAAACTGATCCACAAATTGCCACTTGAGAGGCTCATCAGGAGAACTACAGGAAAATATTAAGTGATTAGATAAAAACTGTGAGAAGACTGTGGGGGGAAAACCCCTATGGATGCTTTTATACCATACATAGCTGTATCTGAGGTAGATTACAATTTGACTTATTTGTAAGAAGGCTGGAATATGTCAAACTCATCTCTCTATTTGCTAGATAGGTGACTTCAAAAGATCACCTATGTGTTACATTGACCCCAGTGTAAGCGATGGAGGCAAATACTAGTAATTATTTGACCTCTTTATAAATTAAACATGTTTCTTTTTAATAGTCCTGCCACATTTTCTGTTAGGCAGCAGTCTAGGGCCCTTTTCGCATGGGCTTTCCGTCGCGCGACAGCCCCGTGAGCCTCGCGAGAGTGGGAGCGTCGCTCTGCACGACGCACTCCCACTTCCGCCGGGCTCACGGGGCTGAAGCGGCGCGATCGCGGGTTTTTTGATTTTCGCCTCAAAGCGAAAATCACCCGCGCTCGCGCAACGTTCCTAGCGCCCGCACGCACTTACCTCCTGTGCAGAGCGTCGGGGAGGCGGCTGGGTCGCGCTTCCTTTCCTCCGCCCCTGCGGAAGGAAGAGGCGGGGCGCTAGCGCGACGGACACGACACCTCCTGCTTCGTGCGCGTGCAGGGGGGATGGACGCGACACCTCCTGCTTCGCACGTGCGCGGGGGGACGGACGTGACAGGCTCCTTTCTCGCGTGCACACGCGGGGGGATGGGGGGATGGATGCGACCGGCTCCTTTCTCACGCACGCAGGGGACGGACGGACGCAACACCTCCTGCTTCGCGGGGGGGCGGATGCGGCAGCCTCCTGCTTCACAAGGGGGGGCGGACGCGGCAGCCTCCTGCTTCGCGAGGGGGGGCAGACGCGCGAGCCGTCGCCGCCTCCGGGAGGCTGCCACTTCCCCGCTTGTTCCTTCGCCTGTGGAAGGAAGGGGGGGGGAAACGGCAGCCTCCCGGAGAAAGCTTCTTGTGCGAGCCGCCCTCCCCCACTTGCGCTAGAAGCCTTAATGCGAAAAGGGCCTAGGATTCAACACACATGTTATTTTAAAGACACACCAACAGTTAGGTATTTTTCTCTCTTTTGCCTCATGGGCCTCCTAGGGCCTTTCCACACTATACTGTTATAGTGCTATTATTTCACTTTCACCATCCTGTGGAATCCTGGGGTTTGCAGTTTAGGGAAGGGCATTTAGGATTCTCAGCCAGGGAGCTCTTTGGCCTCAGTAAACTACAAACCCCAGAATTCCACAGGCGGTTGAAAGTGGAATAATAGCACTATAACACGATAGTATGGAAATGGCCCTAATTTAGACTGGGATCCTACAATTCTTTGACTGGAAGTATGTAGTATTTGTAGTTTACAATTCAAATGAACAAATCAGGCAGAAACACAAATTTGTAAATATATTACAATGCTAAGTGGAGAACAATTCCAGCTTTTCTTCTTTGTCAATGCTATTTTCAGCAAGCCCATAATTCTGAAAATCTGCAACCCAGCATGGCCATTTTATGTCTCAGTAACCTTCCAGGCTTTGTTTTTCAGTATCTGTAAATCAATGCAATTTTCATGCCCCCTCCCACGTTTTGCAGTCTCTAAGCAGAGCAAACTGAATCGTACAATAGCAATCACTGTACACTATCTATATACAAAATAAACATTCAGTGGAAAGACCATTACCTTTTGACAGGTATCATGCCAACATCTGCAATGAAATGTTTGATATCAGTAAATACCATTTGCAAATGAGCTTATCCAAATGATACTACAGCATGCAAATTGTAGCATATATCAAAACAAAGTTCTACTCACGCCGCACTTTTATAGACACTATTTTCCTTGTGCGAATAAGATTGATCACTTCTTCATGAGTACATGAAGAAATTGAGTATCCATTTATTCGGACAATCTCATCTCCAATCTTAGTAAAAAGAAAGAAAGAAAATGAGATGAAAACACAAAGTCTATTTCTGCAGACACCTATTTAATTTGATTCAAATTAATGCAAATTAAAAATTTGGTAGTGGTGACTTTTTCTTTTGGAAAGGAGACACATTTCACTGTGAAAGGATAGAAATCATTTTTGGGGTGTGGAATAAAATTATTTTCAAACAGTAGGCAACTGCATTAATCACATGGGTATGCATTTTACAAGGCCAGCCATAATGGTAGATAGAATATGGCAGTTGCCTCATCAGACAGAAGAGGTTGAGAGGGCATATGGTGATGAAGTGTACTACTCTGTGTGTCCTCAGGTGTAGCAGCTGATGCTGTCCAATCAATATTATTTAAGTAAAATACAATTCCCCAACACTATACAAAATGTTGTTGGACTGCAAGTCCAGCCAGCATATGTTGGCCACAGTCTAGCTAGCATACGTAAGAAGGGAGAAGTGGTGGAACTGTAGTCTAACAAGATTTTGTAGAGTGTATTTCCCCCAATTCCTCCTTACATGGAAGGGCACAGTGCAGATGGCTGTGTGTGAGGCTATCATAGCAACAAAATCTCATGGTAAGCCACGCTTCTCAGTGTTAATTAAAATGTTGGGTTTTTTTGCTCAACAAGCTTGTACCTTTCCTTTATTTATTTGATTTATATACTACCTTCCTCCAAATTTGGGACTTAAGAAAGCTCACAATATGTTAAAACACAGTATAGTTAAAACAATGAATAATCACAGAAGTTAAAAAAACAATTAAACAAGGAATCATATTAAAACATTAATTTAAAACAGCTTTTAAAAGGCAAATAAAATAATGATTACAATACAATACTATGATACAATACTATTCTATGATTCTATGAATACACATCCCAGTAAAGGACTCTGCAATAGTTGGTCTACTCCAAGGTCATTTAAAAAGAGAAAGGTCTTCCCCCGCCAGTGGAAGTGGAGCAGAGAGGGGGTCAACCCCATCCCAAGGGAGAGAATTCAGCAGACTGGAAACAGCTACCCTTGCTAAATGTGATTGCAGTGACTCTGAGAGAAAGGCCTCTCCTGAAAGTCTTACAATTTGGGGAAGCTCACATGAGGAGATATGATCTTTCAGATAGTCTGGACCCAAGGGCTTTGCAACTAAACTCACTGGGTTTGATCCTTTCTCTTTGGGAGTGGGCCTCCATTCACAGGATATTCCTACCAGCAGAAGAGTATACTCAATTCCCTTTTTCTTCTGAAGCCCACACTCAAAATTTGCTCCAGAATATCAAGGTCCATGTGAAGTGGCATGGGAGGGAGTCGCTGATGTAGGAAGGAGGAATTGGAAATAATCCCTTATCTCTTCCAACAGTAGGACCCTCCACTGGATCAGAACCGTTTCTGTTAAGGGAAGACTTGTGCTTCCACTCATGGTTGGGCAAATATTCCAGTCATGAGTCTCATCAGACCAGGTTTCAGTAATGCCTATTAAAATCATGCTTGCTGTGGCAGACCAAAAGGGAAATGTACTCTGTCCCAGCTGCAAAATGTAAGGGAATACAATGGCAGCTCCTCTCTCCCCCTCCCTCACTGAGACAACAGAAAAGGGGGAAAGGGCTTGGTTGTAAACAGTGCGAACTGAACATCACACACTCACAGCCTTCTTCAATGTAGGTTGATCTCTTCCCCTTTCCCCTTGAATGCCCTTGAGTAAAGCAGGCAGAAGAGATGTGATTGGGAGTGAGGCAATAATAGGTACTGCTTTCTTTGGAAAACAAAACCATCTGCCTTCAAAGAAGTAGCTCTCCTAGTTTTTATGGAAGTAGAAGGAGAAAAGGAAGGGTGGGGGAAAGATCCAGCAGTGTCTTTAAGACTAACTGATTTATATCTTAGCATGTGCATTTGAGGATATCAATCCACTTCCTCAGATGCAATGACTGAGGAAGAGGATTAATAAAGCTCATGCTAAAATATACATTGGTTAGTTTTAAAGGGGGCTCCAGATTCTTTTCCCCCTTCTCTCTGTCTTTTCCTTCTTATTTGCCCTCAGGTGGGTGTTATAATTTTCCTTATTCAGCATTCTTTTTTGCCTGCAGAACAGCGAGTACAGTGGAGATTTCATGAGTGGGGGGCATTATCTAAGGCTCATATTGTAAGCCTCCCATACAGATAGATTAAATCCAGATTCTAGGCAACATCAAGATATGCAGATGGCACCATACTACCAGCAAAAATAGCAAAGACTTGGAACAACTCTTGAAGAAAGGAAGGAAGAAAATACAAAGGCAGGGTTACTATTTATTTGTTTGCTTGCTTATTTTTACTGGCATGATGGTATATATAAAGTTCTATAAAAGTGAATTTTACTATCTGCATTTCTTTTCTGGCCCTTATTATTATTTGTTTTATTTCATAATTATTACTGAAAATAATTTTGTTGTAAAGTGGAGGGGCTGTTAAAAATGATCTGCATCAGATATCAGATATACTCCACCATATAACACTGCATACTTAGCATCTTGTGTTAAGAATACAAGTTCATCTTGTTTATTTCCATGCCCTGTACATTGAAGAAACACTAAGTTGCTTTCTCCCTGCTTCTTTCAGTGTGGTTTCAACACATATTTCCTATGCACCATTGACAATACTCTACCCTGCATTTGCTGTTTCCTTGTCTTTTGGAATACTTTCTCTCGGCTTTGCAGGATTTTGTTTAAAGTCTGCCTGATTAGGCTTTGCAAGGTCCAAACAAACATGTTTTTCCTAATCCCGGTAAGATACAGCCCATCTCTTGCAACAAGTCTTTCATCATGGAAACACACACCATAGCCCCAAAAGCCAACCCTTTCCTGATGACATCATCTGCACATCCAATTGTTCAGTTCTAGTATTTTTCTCTCTTCCTGTTCCATGACCATAAAGAAGAAAGAGTGATAAAATATCAATCTGCCCCCTAAACTCCAACTTCCTTTCCAAAGCCTCTGTGTCATTCACAATACATTGAAGCCTGTGTCTGGCACTTCCCCTATGACTCAGAAAGATGTGATAATGACCAGTGAGCTTTATGAATCCTACCAACTTGGATCTTTACAGATGTGCTGTTACATTCTGGATATTCACAGCAAGGAAACAGCATACTTTCCAAGACAGCCTGTCAGGTCCACATGCAGCTGTTTCTGCCTTCTCCATAGGGCAGAGCTTTCCAAATTGTGTGTTGTGATACATTATAGTGTTCGCTGCAGTGTGTAGGTGTGTTGCACAAATGTAATGGGTGAAGGAGCTTCCTCTTCCACCACTGTGGTGGGCCAGGGCCAGGTGGAGGGGCTACCTCTCCTGCTGCTGCCGTTGCCACCATCCCAGACTGAGGAAGACCCTGGCAAGGGTGGTGGCGGCAGGCTAGGTCCAGATGGAGGGGATGCCTGTCCCACTACTACTGCAGCCACCTCAGGCCAAGGAAGACCTGGTGAGGGTAGTGGCAGCAGTGGGCCAGGCTCAGTTGGAGAGGCTGACTCCACTTACTGAATTACTGTGTCGTGAAGTGATGTCTGTCTAAAAAAGTGTGTCACCTATATGAAAAGTTTGGAAAGCTCTTCCGTGGGGATTCACATGCCACATGTTTCCTTGTGCCCCCTCACTTACTCCTTGTGTAAGATCTTTCTATCTATAAAATTCTCCATGGTCACATCTGAATTCTGTAAAGCCTGCAACTGATGTTCCTTTTCTAGTGGTCCAGGACCACTACCCATGGGAAACAATTGATTCTGTAGCTCCAAAGATGCAGGATGTTTCCTGTTTTTCTTGTTTCAGTGTGTCAAATTCTCACAGGGGCTTGCCTCCTCTCCATCTGGCATTCTTCCTCCCCACTGAGCATCCCTTGTCTCTGCTGCTTTTCTAGTCACCGTTAGATTTGTCAAGGTCAAAGTCCTTCAGGATGCAAACTTTAAGGCTGTAAATTTACCCTGGGTGTAGGAACCACCACATTCAATAGGTATTCCCAGTAGATATGTATAGGATTGTGTTACAATTTAGTTTCTGTATCAGACTAACAGTGCTGCCCTTCAACATCTTTTAAAGAGTTTTACAGTTATGTTACATAAATGCAAGCCACCGATGCTCTTTGATTCATTTAAATAGAAAATCCAATTTATTTTCTTTCTACTCCATTGAAAGCTCATTATGACTGTATTCTTTCCATCTGATGGGCAAGAAAAGCAAGCTTGGGCAAGCAAAGGTGAACTATAAGAACAATGCATTCTTTCAGTAGACTGCAGCCCAGTTTTGGTTTACAGCATTTGCTTATCAGTTATTTGTTACTTTGTACTTGTCTTATTCATATAATGAATTAAATTTAATTCAATCCTGAAATAACTGATTACAAGCCATATTTTCCAGCCAAGGATATCACATGCTGAAAAGATGTTAGCCGATACAATTAATTACAGCAACAAACACACAGAACCAAATATGTGGGGTATGTGTGTTTTTTAAGATTCAGTACTCATGCCTCATTTAAGCAGGCGCAGACACTGCAGTCCAGAAATCTGGCATGAGTTCCCAGGGGTGCACAAATCACCCCTGCCACACTATGCCTCTCAGTAATGTTAACTCCTGTTTGAATTCTGTGTGATAAAGCTGTGGGGCAGAGCTGGGAAAATTGCTAGCTGAGAGCTATAGTCCTAAAAAGTAATTTTTCCAATCAGTATTGGAATGGATGGGAATAGCATATCTTTAATTTTGGTTTTGTTGAACTGAAATTTCAGGGTTGGATCCAGAGATGCTGTATGCAGTTTCTCTCATCCTGCTGATGAGATAAGAGGGAGCCAGTTTTTACTAATTTTTCTTTTCACCTTGCTAGCCCTTGCACACCTCAAAAATCTGTTTCGAAAGTCTGTGTGTGGTTATTGGAAGAGTGTGACATAAGGATGTTGTAAGGGTAAGGGAGAATTCACCAAATCCTGTCCCTGCCTCTACAAGCAGCAGGAGCCTCTGTTGCTGTGTATGCAAAGTGCCATCAGTTTTGCAGAAGGGTCACTCTGGATTCTAGCTATGGGATGCATATTTCATCAAGAAAGGAGAGATTTCAAGGGGTACCACATTTTCCTGAAAATGTAGCATTTCCACAGGCAAAACAGTTCCCCAAGAGAAGTGGATCATCTGCCAAAGCTACTTTAGAGCAGATAATCCTTAATTATCTGCTGTGTGTATCCCACTTTATCCCTTGATCACACTCCACACGATGCCATATATTAAGTGAATATTCTGCCCTACTTTTAGCGATAGAAACTTTTGATTATTTCATTCTCTCATAAAAGAATAATTTCAAAGCTCTTTTCCTCACTGAGAAAGATGACTGTTATTTTTTTGTCAGCTTTGCAATAATTGTTTTAAATGCTTTGGGAATTTAATGTCCAAAAATAATTTGTGTAAAAACAAAAGTTTGCATTGAAAACTGCATTTTTGCAAAATATACTGTTTGCTGCATGAAATGAGAAAGCAGTATTTTTTGCAAAAAACTCAAATTTTATTTTCAAACAGTCCCCCCACAACTTTGTAGGGGTTGCCCATTTTCTCACCAGGTATCTTGATATGTCAAGAAACTGTTTCTTGTTGAAGTTGAAAAAGAATTACAAGTATTCTTTTGTTGTTATCAATTGCCATCAAGTCAACTTCAACTTAAAGCAACCCTACATGCGAGAGACCTCCACGTCACCCTGTCCTCAACCACCCTGTTCACATCTTGCAGATTCAGAGATGGGTCTCCCTTGATCGAGCCTGTCCATCTGCAATGTAGTCTTCCTCTTTTCCTACTGCCTTCTACCTTCCCAAGCATTATTCTCTTTTCTAGTGAGTCATGTCTTCTCAGGATATGGCCAAAGTAGTTTAGTCATCTTGGGGCCAAAGAGAGTTCAAGCTTGATCTGCTCTAGGAACCATTTATTTGTCTTTTTAGCAATCCAAGGTATACATAGAACCCTCCTCCAGCACCACAGTTTAAAGGAGTTGATTTTCTTCCTATCAGCTTTCTTTACTGTCCAGCTTTCACAACCATACATAGAAATTGGAAATACAAGGGCATGGACAATCCTGGCTTTGACATTCAGTGATATATCTTTACTCCAGAGGAACATGTCTAGTTCCTTCATAGCTGCCTCTCCAAGTCCTAGTCTTGTTCTGATATTTTTTTTTTTTAACTGCAGTCTCCATTCTAATTAATGATGGAGCCAAGAGGTAAATAGTATTACCGCCCAAAGACTTTCCCTTTGTTATGTTTGCATTTCTGAAAATGTTTGCCTACCTCTCCTCACACATCTCTCTCTCTGCCATGGCCTGGACTTTCCAAAACCCTGGAATAAGTATGTAAAAAAACCTCTTTCAGTCTAGATTTGGCCATGTTTCTCCAAATCCTATCTGTATTTTCAGTCTGTTCTTTGCTCGTACTAGTTTAGAAGACTGTGTTTTCATTTCCCATTTAGAAAGTCAGATGCAATTTTCCGAACATGTCATTTCTACATGTATTTATTTATTCATAGGATTTATATTCCACTGTTCTTCCATGCTTTAGATGCAAGGCAGCTTTTAAAATAACTTTAAAAAGTCATTCAGATAAAACACAATGAATTATACATTAAAATACAAATTGCTTATGTGATTGTATTGGTAACTGATAGAAAATTATCTCTTTTAACTTAATCTTAATTTTGTCTAAAATGCCTTGTTAATTTTATTCACATTAAGCTACTTTTAAAAGCACAAAGGTCCATTCAAGAAAAACAAGGGTAAGGGGGAGATATAGTGGATAGAAGACATTCACGTAGATTCACAGTAATACTTTCTGGTCATGCAGACATAATGGGACAAATAATTTGCCTCCACAAGTATTGCCAGTGACATACTTGCTCCATCTGCTGGCAAATTTTTTAAATTGCAAAATTATTACTGTCAATGAAGTGGTATTGTCTTTTCTTAAACTCAGTTTTCAGAATAGATCACTACTACTAATGACCAGTATTTTCTCAAATTAACACTTTTTAAGGATGAAATAAAGTATGGAGCTTCATGAGGAAAGGTATTTTCACAAAATTTGCTTCTGCAAATCTCTTTCTGCTCATTGTTTGCAGTCTCTCCTCTTTTTCTTTTTCTGCCATTTTTAGTTTTTTTTTTTTTTTTAAAGGGGTGGTCTGAGATGTTTCCTCCAGATTATGCATTATGTAGATGTACTGTGTTGTTCTATCAATTTTACCTGTTATTATGTCCATCTGCCAAGGGAGAATCCAACAAGTTTACTATCTTCTCAATGTAGCACACAGTCCAACTTCTCTACTTATATAAATGTATAAAAAGGCAAGGTAATCCTACCTTCACTATGAGTAGGTGAAAATTTTTACTCCACTTTACAGCCCCTTTTCCCAACAGAAATTGCCCAAAGAGGAATGATCTTTGTTTTTTAAGTTCAATATGTTTTTTTGTCTTGGTGTCTATCACCCCCTGTTTTGGCTTGGTGTCAATCATAGCAGCTTTCTGATTTATTTCATAGAACAACCCATCACAAAATACTTCTGTTTCCACTGCAGTCTTTCCCAATATGTCAACAGGAAGTGATGCCATATCATTTCCAGTTGCCAATTTGAGACAGATGAAGAAGAAAAACGAGCGTATTTGGGTGTGTGTGGGGGTCCATGGGAGGTGTCTGGAGGGATATGGCCCCTAGCCTTCAGTCAGTAACCCACTCCTCCTGGACAACTTTGTCTGTCCCCACTATGCCTTGAACCACCCTGTTCTTCGCTATAGCACTAGTGGTGGAGGACCATCTATGGGACAACTGCATCAATGAAACTTTATGCCATTATTGAGGGGAAAAAAATTCCAGTGGTGGAGAGGGAGGTCCAATGCATCCAACAAACTCAAGACAGCCTTCTAGTGATACAAAATTCCTCCCTAAAACTATCAAATACATTTTAAAAAACCCTCTGGAATAGGAGGAAGGCTTTCAATATTGATAGTATTTCTGAGATATTATGCAAAATGTTCCTTGATCCTCATTTTCTGAGCGGTAGGAAATTGCAGAGAAATCTCTGGCACAGTATTTACTGTAGGCAAATGAGGTAGACGAGGTTAGGCACCCAAAGGAAGTATTAAGTTTTCTAAATGAAATGAAGCCTCAAAGACTGCTTGTTGTAGTGTTTGCTTCCCACCTTCTTTGGGTATGAAAGAGGATACTCACTACGTGAGATGGGCTATAGCTAATCTCAGAGCTAGCTACAGTGTAGAGGTTTGAGTGTTGGATTATGATCCTGGAGACCAGGGCTTGATTTACCACTTGGTCATAGAAATCCACTGAGTGATCTTGGGTGTCTCACACTCTTTGACCCCCGCAAAACAGCGGTAGGTTTGCCTTAGAGTTGCTATTAGTTTGAAACAATTTGAAGGCACACAACAACAGTAGCTATTCTGCAGTAAACAGGATGCCTTTAAACCATTCCTTAATCTCTAACAAATAGAACATTCATCAGAAAACTAAGAACTTGGATTCATTGTACAAAGCAGACAAACTATTCCAAACAGATGTTGTGTTTGTTTTTTTGTGCCTTCAAGTCATTTCTGACTTATGACAATCCTAAGGCGAAGCTATCATGGGGTTTTCTGGAGGGTGAGAGTGTTTGACGCACCCAAGGTCACCCAGTGGGGTTTTCATGACTGATCAGGGAATTGAACCTGGTCAACCAGAGTCACAGTCCAACATTCAAACAACTCACCACTCTGGGTGTCAAGCAATTCTTTCTGGATCTCAAAGAAAAACCACATCAATTAACAAAGGAAAGTGAATTGCTACTGGAATGCAAACTTGTCTCTCAAAGAGACAGAATCCATATTTGAATTTGTCATATGGAAAGAATTCAGACTTCCTTCTTGGGCCAAATGGAAATTGCATTAATGCAAAGTGCCTCCCCTCCTTTTCCAAAACTATAGTAACTTCTTTTCCTTAGGCTTTGTGTGCACACACTCATGCAACCTTTCCAGCTTCCCAATGTTGATGTAACTGGGCTTTAAGCATAGAAAGGGAAGGGTCACACTTATAGGAGTCACTTGAACATAGACTCTGTCATAGAGCTTTGGCTCACCTTGATCCTGTCCTTATATAAATATCAGTTGTTTTGTAGGCATAAATCTTATCTCTATCATGGTCTGAAGCACAAATGAACTATTGGCTGTTGGTCTGCGTAGACAATGGCAACTCTCCCTACTTTCCCGACCAAATAAATTATTTTCTGTCTTTTCACCACACAGTGTTATTTCCCTAGCAGCTAGTCAAAAGTCCAAAATTTGCTCTTCAAAACTGAATCTATTTGGCTCTCTGCAAATACGTAACTTGAGTAACAGCACTTCTGTTATCATTATGCAGAAGTGAAAAAGAAATCTGCACTGGTCTCTTTATGTTGTTTTCCTATAGCAAATACCATTACAAAATATAAAATGCATTGCCTACATTCATATGTAACTTCTTTGTATCTTCAAAAGGCATTGTTAGCAAACTACATGGAAAAAAGAGTTTGCTACCTTTGCTAGTCCATCAAGTTCTAAATACATCTGGTAGAAGGGTTTGTGCAGATTCAACACTAGCATGTTACTGTTAAAGAATTGTTTAAAGAACTGAAAACACTGAGATGAGCTAAATTAGGAGGGGAAAAAACCCTTTCATACAATTCTTTTTTCCAACATTTTGAAAACAAGACCTTATTTTACTAACTGAAGTATAAGCAGCATAATCACAGTGGTTTCAGATTTTCTTTCTTCATGTTTCCCGTTACTTGTATTATTCATAATAACCTCCAGCCTTTTTTAGTTAACTGAATCCCTAGAGATATGAATATCTGGGAGAGCAAGAAAAAAAAAGACAGATGAAATACATGAAAGGATGTATTTCACTATCCATTCAAGAAAAAAAAAAAAGAAAATTCACAAGAAAATAGGTCAATGCCACAAACGTTTCAGTATCACATCTTGATTACACAAGCACACACTCACTTTAAGCAGCACTAAAACTACTTGTTTCACATAGTACACACAAAGATGAATCAAAATGGTATAGGAAAAAAGGGAGCCAGCATTATGATAGAAGATCATTATGTCTTTCTCAGGCCACATTTTTTTCCAGCTTAGAAAATGTGTGGAGATTTAGTGAAATAATGTAGATGGGTGAAATTTCAGAAGCATTTGGCTTTATCATGAGACAGCAATTTAGAACAATGAGCGTCCTGTCAATTCCTCCTGTATTCACCGGGTTTAGAAAGTTTTAGACAGTGTCTACTACAGATCATTATGAATGCTCCTTAAACTGATCTCTTTAACATTGCATATCAACAAACCAAAGCAGGCAGCTACATTTAGTTCTAATTTCTAGTTCCATGTTCATAGATAGATTAATTTGTTATAACACATACAGTCATATAATAGGAAAGTGTTATTTATTCTTAATATATGCTATATGTCTAAGCATGGATTCAGTGTTTTTTCCTCTTCCCTCACTTCCTCTTCTTTTTAGTAACCTCTTAAATATTTCTGTAAAACGATAAACTCATGAACTAAATGTTTCCCCAAACATTGGAAAACAGGAATGTGTGTGAATATTATGTACTGATATTGCTCAGTATTAAGTAAGTAAGTAAAGGACATAGCTTTTTAAACATTTTAATACAGATCACAGTCATTCCATACACAAATGTGTTATGAATGCTATATGGGTGTATAAATCTTACACACTTCAGTGTAGCATAAGGAAACATCCACAGTTCTGAAACTACCTTGTGTTCATCCCTCACACAACAACCAACTACTTTTCCACTTATCAAGTAGTAGTGTACATGTGACAGAGCTGTAAACATGCTTGCAGAACAAATAGCTGTGCTAAGTGCTGCACATGCACAACCACTGAGAAAATGTAACTACTGTGCAACAATTTTTGCATTACAATAGTGCCCCAGCAGGATTACACACAATAGCATTTCTGTTTAAAACATATACATGATCAGAGCCTGGAAACATTGCTTTTTTGGATTACAACTAGCTATTACAATTAGCTATACTGGTGGGGAATTCTAGTAGTGGTAGTCACCGAATGTAACATTTCCAGGCTCTGTGTAAGAGAAGTCCCAACCCCTTCCCAACAGAAACAACAGAATCTAATGTTGGTGGATGGATATCAAGCCTGTGGGGCTGGAGTCTACTTTGTTGTTTACTAGATTCAGATCCGTTAACTGGAATCTGGTACTCTTTTTGGTACTGGTGATTTGAAAGATGGGTACCAAATGTAAACAGAACTCACAGTCCTCCCAAATAAACATTAACTCCTGGTAACCCTCTAGCATCTTCATTTTGGCAATATAATTAGCTTGGGGTGGGCTGACATTATCAAACAAATGGATATCAAAAAGCCCACCTGATGTATTTCAAATCACCTTGAGATCTACCAGTAGATCCCAATCAATCTTCCACTTTTTCAGTATTAGAATATATTAGAACCACAATTTACATATGTGTTTGTGTACACATATATAAACTTATTTCTCAAGGTGTGCAAATGAAATTTCTGGATTAGGGCAAAAGGGAAAAGCCCAAAGGGAAGAAGTCAAGAACGACAGATGCATTGTACAACAGCAATTAATAAACAGTTCCTCACCTTGCCAGTTATATGAATTCTTAGTGGAAGGCACACCCAGTTCTTAATGGAAGATACCCCTTGTATGTAATAACACAAGGTGCAATGGTGCCCCAAGACACAGTTAAGCACTGCAAAGTGGGAATAGAAAAGGCCCTAATGGTAATATGACAGCCACAGCAGGGACTGGCACCTGGCCATTTTTTTTTTTTTAGCAACAATTACACCATTTCATCCCTAGACCTAGAGGCCTGGTAAGCACCCAGTGCAGATTGCCTGCTCTTTGGTTGAAAAGACAAATGAGAGCACGTAATGGACAGACTACTACAGTCTGACCAAAGAGCCAGGATTTATGGAGACTGGCACCATCCCTAATTTTATAGTGTGACATAGATCATGGAACACATAGAAAGTGTTTGACCTTATGCTGTCCCTTAACACATTCCTATGCCAAGCTAACATGATATGTCATGGTTATGCTTGTTAAGGGGTGACACAGCTATTTCTCATTGGTTCAAAATCAATTTCTAGTTCTGGATATTTATTAATTCATTCAATTTATATCATGCTTTCCCCCAAACTAAAACTCAAGGAAGCTTACAATAAGATAATGGAACTATATAAAACTGAAAAAGTGCCCAAAATAGAAACACTCAACTAAAAAGACACATATAGACCAGCAAAAGAGAAACACAGCACGTATCTTGTTAAGGAGCCCATTCTGTGGCATGTGAGGTCAGTTGCCAAAAGACTACTTGATCAAAATGTCTTTGTCTTCCCCAGTGGAAAGAACACAGCTGGGGAGCCAGCCTAACCTCTCCAGGGAGGGAATTTCACAGCCTCGAAATGGACACAGAAAACAAAGCCTTCTTGCCCCTATACTATCTGTGCTTCAGAAGGTGCCACAACTGAAAAAAGAGCCTTCTCCAAAGATCTTAAAGCCCAGGCATGTTTTTATGGGACAATATGGTCCTTGAGATAGTCTAGACCTTGGTTATAAAGGACCTTATAGATGATAACCAGCACTTTGAATTTTGACTGGAAATGGACAGGAGGCCAGTGAAGTTCTTGCAATAAGGCACTTGTGTGTACTATGTAAGCTCATACCCTTCACCTGTCTCAATTTGGCAGTGACAGGCCTGATTAATCACCTGTTGTGCCACTTTTTCAACTTTTTTAAATGTCCCAGTTTCTCTCCCTTTCTCCCACTTTTTCCCTTTTTCCTCAGCTTACTTCAGTTGCTGCAACCTGATTTCAAAGGGTAAAAGTAGTTTGCACTCAGTTAACTCAGCAGGGAAGAGAGGACAGGGGGAGTAGAAGCTTGCCCTTCCTAACAGGTTCAGGCAAAAGCAAACTGCTGCAGCCTCTCTTACCCTGTGTGTTCATCCTTATGGATAACTGTTGCCATCTTGACTACACTCTGAGGTTGCTTGGCCACATGTGTCCTGGTTCTCATGTGTGAAATCTGGAGTGTATGTAAGCAGTCCAGGTCATCAGTCTGATTTTGGACCAGCTGGAATTTCTGAACACAGGCAGGCCCATGAAACCAAATTCCAGAAATTTAAAGAGGATGTAACTAAGGATCATTAAGATCTCATTTAATTGTACAAAAGTCCTCCTTGCTTCCAGCTAAACCAGATTCATGACCAAGACCAGAAATACGGCAAAACTGAAATTAACTCTTGGGAGTCACGCTATCCAAAACAAATTGAATTCCTATTACCTAATCTTTCTTTTAACTGACCAGGAAAATCATTCTCTTGTCCAGATTAAATTTTAAAATTCTCACCCAGTCCACTACTATCATCAGGTACTGGCTCATCAGAACTAAAAGAGCGTCCTTCGATTCAAATGGAAAGAAATGACAGAGTTGGGTATTATCAGTATATTGATATACATATGCTGGCATCTGATTAGTGGCATATGTACAAGTAAACTGACTCCACACCTACATATTCCTATTTTTGAGTATTTTGATCACTGCAGCGGTCAGTATTTCCTTCCTCCTTCCTTAACCACCAACCCTACCCCACAACCAACCAGCCATTAAAACTCCCATCCTCCTGGCTATTAATGTTTGGATAAGAACAGAGGGAAATCACAGAAGCCTCTGGCTATGTCCCCATCTGTCCCCATAGTTAGATGCAAAATGATCACTTCAGCTGCTGACTGAATACTGACTGACCTCTGGAGGACCCCAGTGTGGACCTCATTGGATATTGTAAATACTTCATGTCTGGCTACAGAGACCTAGCCAGAGGCTCCCTCCCCATTTTCCTCAAGACATGAATGGCTGTGGTTGGGGTTTGTTTATTTTGGTAGCTCTCCAGCAGGCCTTGAAGTTGTGAATGGCTCAACATAGCATAGTTCTGCGTGCCAAACTACTACACTACACTGAGTCATGAAGAATTGCAGACTTTAGATGTGTTTTATTGTATTAGTCAGAATTTCATTCTTACCTGAAGTCCAACATTGTCTGCTTGTCCACCTTTTATCAGCTGTGAAATAAAAAGACCACAAGCAAATTCAGCACCTCCTCGCACACTTATTCCAAGGCCTTCAGGATGTAGTCGATCCAGTCTCACTTCTTTCAGTTTTCTGTAAAAGGAGGAAAAGGAAAGCCTGCTGTGATACTTCTTTACATTTATAATTTATCAATCATTCACTTATTAATTATAACTTTATAATGTATTTAAAAATATCTTTACAATTGCACCTTAAATGTTCCTATATATCAGGGGTGAGAAAAATGCATGCAGCCCCTGAAGACTTCACATCCTGCCACCCAAAGAAAATTTGTCCAAAAAGTATTTCTGACTTTTTTTGGAAAAAAAAAAAAGTTTTTGCATCCTAATGCTCCAGAGGCTGGGAGGAGGGGAGAGGAAAATTTTGCCAAGTTTGCAAAGCAACATTTTAGGTCCAAGAGGGGCTTTTCTGACAGAAGACAACCCAGATGTTCATTTCCAAGTCACTTACCTTTGTAAAATGAATTTGAGTGTAGAAGGTGTGTGATTTGTTTCTGTTGAGAGGTGGAGTAGGAGAGTACAGCTCTCCAAGATCTCCTGTGGGGCCCAGGCAGCCTCCAAATCCCTGACAGTTGCCTATCCTCAATTATGAGGGTTCAGACTTTTTGTGGAGCCTATAAATCTAATTCATAATTCACTTCAACTGGCATGCCTTCAAAGAAGTGATGGCAAGAACACTTTTTAATATTACTTTCTATATATGGTGCCTGTATATAGCTAAACCAGTAGAGTCTGCCAATATGGAACAGCTACCAACTTTCACATTGTAGATTAGAGATGGCCAACTGTGGCAGGTCCAGGAATCAACTTTCTGTCTTGAGGGGGTTCACAGGCAGCCAAACACACCCACCAACCAATCCAGAAGTGGCCTGAAATGGCTAAAAGTGATCACTTCTACTTATGAAATATGAATTTTGTTTTTGTTATTTTTTAAATAGTGCTGGGGGAAGTTCCTTCAGCCTTTGAAAAACATAAATTTTCAAACCTTCTACAGGAAATGCATCTTTATCTTTGAGCCAGAAAAAGGGTAGGCTGGGGAACCCAGAGGGAGGGAGGACTACAAAAACAGTCTTATGGGCTGCACTTTGCCCAACGTTACTAAGCTCACAGAACCTTTCTTCCTTGTTTTGAGATGTATGATGGATTCACATTGGACTACCACCCTACTTGGGTATCTTATTCCTTTAAGATGAGAAATTCAACTGGTATTGGTGTTTTTTTTTTTGAAAATATATCCTTGTTTTTAAGTCCTTTGTTCAGCAGTTAAAGACTATCTTTAGAATCCATCTTTAGCCCAGATTTTGGGGAGAAAGGCAGAGGATAAATAAAGCAGCAGCAGCACCAACAACACAATGCTAGACCTCCCCAGTAGAAAAAAATGTGCAGCAACTCTACTTAACCTCTATAAACAGCATGGAAATAACACATGTGGACTGCCATCTTTTAATAAGCAAATCTTCTGGGCCCAAAAAGATAGTTACCTTCCTACCTTCCATTTGTTATTACCAAGGAAGGAAAAAAGAACAATTGATCACCTGAAAAGTATATAAATATACTCTGAGTTCCTCAGTAGTCTTGGCCCATATTCAAAAAGCAACATTGTTCACACCTACCTAGACCGTTTAGGCGTCAGCTGATCATACTCCACTTGATGCTTTAATGGGATAAGAGGACGAATGGCCTCAAACAAGGGTAATCGGCTTGGTTCGTTGATGACATACTTCAGATCCCCCACCAACACTGGAAGATTCATGGATCTACAAAGTGAAGTCAAAGAGTTATAGACAACTTACAGCTGAGGATACATTTGATGCTTCTTGTTCTCTGGCTTTTAGTCATGTTGAATAAGACTTTTTTTTTCCCCATCAGAATATTTCTTCTTCCAAAACGCACCATATGAATTTAAGGCAAAAAAGAAATGTGAACATACAATGTGTGTTCTTCATCAAGAGTAAATAAAGTATACTGATGTGTTCATCCAGATAGGATGGATCCCACTTTACTGGCACTGGATCCTATCTTAGTGGCACTAAGGTCTCATTGATCAGTGTGAAAAATGACTGATGACTTATGTTTCAGTAATTTCAGTGGGAGCAAAGGACCTCTAATGACAACAACTCCATTATTTAGGACCATATGGTTACATTAGAGATGTAATTCTTCACTAAGGTCATTATCACACCACACTATTATAGCGCTATTATTTTGCTTTAACTCCCATGGCATCATTCTGTGGAATTCTGGGGTTTGTAGTTTGGTGAGGCACTGGAGCTCTCTGGCTGAGAATTGTAAATGCCACTCCCTAAACTGAAAAATCCCATGATTCCATGCAAAATTGCCATGGCAGTTAAAGCGGAATAATGGCACTACAACTGTGTAGTGTGATAGAGCTCTCAGTTTCTTTTTGGAAGTAGCAACGACTAATTTCAACAGTGTTCTTCCCACTGCAAGAAAGTCTTTGAAAACCACTCAGTTTTTGAAGGCTAATTGCAATTTGGGGACCTATTCTGAGCCAAATTCACATGTGGTTATTCTGAAATAAAAACAGCATTTTCTATGCAGAAACAACATTTTCTGCATGGAAAATAGTATTTCAATGAAGAAATATTAGTTTTTGTGCAGAAAGTATTGTTTTCAGCACAGAAAAAAACCCCTGTAATTGGGGATTTGTTCTGTGCAAAATACACATATAGTTGTTTGGCACAGAAACTAGCATTTTCTGCACAGGAAATGGCATTTTTCTGTATGGAAAAAATGTTTCTACACAGAAATATTAATCCCTGTGCAGAAAATGCAAAAATGGATGTAGGAACAAATCCCCCTATAGTTTTTTTACTGTGCTGAAAACAACATTTTTCTGTGCTAGAATTAATATTACTGGATTGAAATATTATTTTCTGTGCAGGAAATACTGTTTCCTGTGTAGGGAATGCTATTACCTGTACAGAAAATGCTATTTTCTGAACAAAACTACTACATGCATATTTTGCAGAGAACAAGTGCTGAACTGTGAAGATTCTCATATGTCCAGGATTCTTCTCATAAGGTTTCTTGACACTTTGGAAAAACATGTTTTTTGAGCATTTTAAAAATATTTTAAAATATTGTTTCCATTCTTAGGTTACATAAGAAACTCATTGTATAGATCTGAATATGTCATTTTTATTATGAAATTCAATACTATGAGAATTCTGTCTTAATGAGATTCCTTTTGTTTGATGGCTTCATGAATAGTTTATAACAGGAGGAACCGGTACTGAGTCAAATAGGCAAACAATGTTGTTTCAGAAGCCTTGTGCTGCTGTATCCACAGTTTAGCTATATAGTGGCAAGAATATTATGGGATTCAAATTTATGCAGATTGCATTTGCCTTGCCAACATCTTATGCTCTATTTCCTTCCTATATGCAGGATAAAACTATGCTAGAGTAAGCAGTTGCAGCTTGTGCCTTCCAAGTCAATGGGGCAGTGAATCCACTTGAGTTTTTAGTCCAGACTGCTAGACTCAACTGCCAACATAGGTTCAATACCCTGGATAGCACCTGTAGACTAAAATTCAGAAAGGATTCACCACCGCTCTGACCTGGGGGCCACCAACCATTGTGGAATGGACTGATAAGCAAGAGGAAGACTTATGCTGGCCATCTAAGAGGACACTAGGAAGTAAAGTGTCCAGCAATACAAGCAAAATTACCATTTCTTACAGACAAGGAAAATACTGCAACCGTAATGAAAGGTTCATTTGAACACATAGAGGGTGGTGGTAGCCAGAATGGTTGTAACTGTCTCTGATTCTAGTCTGGATATCTGAGAGAGCCAGTAGGGATGGGGGCAAGATGTGCAAAGGACCCTCCCAAAGCAGCCTGTATGCAGCCTTTCTTTTACAATGGCTTCCTTCCTTCCTGGAGGGGCAAACCCAAAAGGTGGTTCTGGAAGACTTCTGTTTAACTCCTGGCCTGAGGCTGTTCATAGTTCAGTCTTGTCTCCTGTGCCATATCACCCCTCCCTCCATGAAGCACCAGAACAACAGCAGAATATCTCATCTGAGAGAGAAATTCCAGAAGGATACCTAAGTTGAAGGTATTGAAAGCCACCAAGAAGTCCAAGAGAACCAAAAGAGAGACACCTTCCATTTTAGTTGCTAGCATATCTCATCTATCAAGGCAACCAAAGCTGTCTCCATCCTATAACAAGATCTAAAGACAGAGTGCAATGATCTAGATAATCAATTTCATCCAGGAAATCCTCAAAAACAGCTGGCTTGACCTAAACTGTAGGCTTAACTTAGGTATAATTTGTAATAATAATAATAGGTGGTGGTAATAATAATAATAATAATAATAATAATAATAATAATAATAATAATAATGGGTAATAATAATAATAGGTATAAATTGGGGCAGGTGTCTCTGGTAAGGAGCAGCAATCATTTCTACAAAATGGCTGCACAGATTGGTGCCAAATTTGGAGGGTATCTTTGTGATGGTCCGATTGAAAATATGGGTTACAGGATTTATATGAAATTTGCTTTGGGGGAACTTTGGCAGGGCATCCTGCTAATTTCCTCCCAAATGGCAGCAATGGAGCACCCCAATAATTAGCCCATGTGAAGCTGAGTTCTTCCATTAGTATTTAAACTGAGTTTTACATGTACATTTTTAATGGAAAATGACTGCATATTTGTGTATTTAATGTAACGTAATTTGACAATATTACCCCATAGTTGTAGCCATGTTGGTCTCTCATGTATCTATCTATCTATCTATCTATCTATCTATCTATCTCTATCTATCTATCTATCTATCTATCTATCTATCTACATAGATACACACACACATACACACATATATTCCAAAAGAAAGAAAGACAAGACAAGACAAGACAAGACCATTTTTCAGGAAAAAAGTGAGTCTTATATGCCAGCAAATAGGGTAATTCAGTCTGGATACAAAAAGAGTTGTTGATTTATATAGCATTAACAAAGTATATTGTATTTTACATAGAAATAAAAGCAGAAAAATAAATCTATACTCAATGAAGGTTACAATTTCAATTTCAGGAAAAAGGAGAAAATACAAAAAGAGAGAAGTGATACAAGATAAAGAAAAGCTTAACGGGGAAAATGAAAAGTGGAGTATTTACATGTAGTTAGAGTTTGTTTCTGTAGGGAACCAGGTATGGCACTTTTCAGTTTGAAATATCTACCCAGCAAAAAATGGATTTCAGGCACTGAGTAGATTTCACTGATATCTGAGGGCCATACAAAGCCACATATTTTTGAAAAATGTAAAAACATTACTAAAAGCATTCAGTTTTGCATGAAGGATAGGGTAACATATATTTGGGGTATCTGTCAGGTTTGCACCACCAGCAAAGTTTTAAATAATTAACAATGCTGAATTCTTCCTGATTTCACAAGCTGCAGGCAGTGCTTTATGAATGGAGAAGCAATTAGACAGTCCTGAGTGAAACCAAACCGGGTTTGTAGCCAAGGCCACACAAAACTATAGCTTAACACAAAGACCACATGGAAACTTGAAAACGTCTACATTTCATTCCACTGAGCTGCTATTAATTAAGATATGTCCAGAAACTATAACCGCCAGAACTACTTGCCTATGAAGAGTGGAAAAATACTCTCATCTCCTCTGACAACAACAATATAGGCCAGGTTCTGTTTCAATTATTGCTGGGTGGAAAAAAAAATACAGTGCAGCTCTGCTGATTTCAAAGACTGCATCCACATATTGCTAATAACAATTGTTTATATTGTCTGTAGTAAGAAAAGGCACAGAGCAAAAATGATGATTTTCCCCCCAGTTCCCTGAAGACAGCTGAGTGATTCTGTTGCAGCAAAAACAACCAAGTGGCACCTTAGAGATTAGCAAATGTACATATACCATAAACCTGTTAGTGCTAGGATGCTGACCAGCACTACTTGAAGAATGACCTCTGAAACTATTTCACATACATCTACGCTTTAATATCATTAGCACTCTCAGTATTTCTTGCATTACATTCTCGTCAGACCTAGCATTTTTTAACAACAGGTTTTGCTTCTTCTGCAGACTTCTGCTGACATTCCAAGTATCTCACAAAATGGATTCTGGTCCATGAAACTCTGTACCACAATACAATGCGTTAGTGTTTAAGGTTAGTCCACAGGCCTCTTATAAATGCACTGATGATGTTGTACTAAAATCTTAAAGCACACTTTCAAATGTGCCTTGATTTAATATAGAGTGATAGTCACAATAGGCTTTAAGCAATTCTAATCAAGCAGAATCAACGAGTGGACTATATTACCACTATGTACATATTTGCAAGTATACTTTTGTTTCCCAAAGACAACCATCTGAAAAAGAAATGATCCTGTTAATCTGTCTTTTCTTTTACACAGCTTGGAGTAAGTCTCCAAGTAAAAAGCACGAGCTTCATAGGCAAACCTGTAATTCTGTGTTGAATGCTGAAACTATTTTGTTAAAGTGAAATCATGAATAATTTCTTTACCAATTTTCTATTGATTAAGAAAGGGGGGGAGAACACTTTTTATGTCTTCTTCTACCCAAATGCCATGCTCCTCCAAGAGTATAACTAATAACAAATATGAATTAAGAACTTACTCGTGGTACATCCGCAGCACATCATACAGATAATCTTTCTCTGCTTCATTATCAACTAACAGGTCAACCTGAAGAAAGAAAAGAAGAGAATACTGTGACCATAATTCTCTGTCTACAAATTATGAATTGTGAAGACCCTCTTTCTCATTAAGAGGAAGGAAGCAATTTAAAAAAAGTTTACAGCAGGCATCTTACAAAGCCTTGAAAGAAACACACATGCACACAGACATTTTTTTCTGTTGAATTTATGACCATGTCTGAATTTAGCCATTTCATACTGCCATGCAAAATGTTGTCATATGATTATTCTCTTACCTGATAATGACTAAGTTGTTGAATAAATATTTTCAGAAATCTTTTTGGCCATTCACTAATGTAGCACATGACCATGTAATTAGAAGGTATTGGCTAGAACCAATTATATTAGGGATTCAATAGCTTTAAACTGGAAACATCAGCATCCTTCTAGTGATACGGTGCAGTAAACTGGATTATTCCTTTTAGCTCTGATATCTTGACAGAGCTTGCCGCTAGGCTGTTATTCTTTCTTCACTCTCTGTCACAGCACTTAAACTAGTATCAGATTGCAAGACTTTCACTTTGCTAACTGTCCTAAAATAAATAAATAAAACTACAGTGTCTACATATATCATGTAGCACACGCTGCTTTTATCAGTACTCTGGAAACAATGGGCACTTCCATTGCCTCTGCATAAATAAAAATAATTTTTGTGCTATTATATATACTAAAAACTAAACTTTTACTACATAATTCAAGAGAAAGGTGCTTTACTCTTAGAATTTGGAAAAGTTCATTTATTGGACTATAGCTCTTAGAATCCCTGTTTCTGATTTAGGAGACTGTAGAAAGTCTAGTTCAAAAAAAGGAACCTTTCCAAAATCTGGTACATTAAGTGATATCATTGGTCCACTTCATTCAGTATCTGTCTGTTTGTGTAACAGAGGCAGGAACTAGGAAGAGAAAAAGGCAACAATAGGCAAGTTGGAAGACATAACACAAAAGACAGCTTCAAAAGTGGAGATATGTTAGGAAAGATAATACACATCCAGTGCTTTTGAAAGGCAAAGATATTTGTGTAGCTTCAGAAACTTAAGTTTTGGAACTATGATGCCCAGAATCCCTTGTTATATGGGGAATTCTGGGAACTGCAGTCCCAAAGAGGCCTTTCCAAGCTCTGTTTCATTGTGCTAATGCATTCCAACTATATTGCCTCAAATGTAAAGCACTGAACATACTGTATTTTCTAAGACTGGGTCTGAGGCAATGATAGCTCCTAATCAGACCTAAGTAGAGATGTTGAGAAATGAATTTGAGATCTAATGCATGCAGACCATGCATCCCACCACTAAGTTATGGTCTGTCTCTTAAAGAAAAAGAAATCACTATCTGTTAAATATGCTTGGGCAACAAAGAGAAATAATATGTCATCAGAAGACACTGTTATATCTGATAACTGCTGCAAGGCTGATATATGCACAATATTGGAAAGAAGGGAAATATGTTGATATAGAAGAATGGAAATTAAAAGTCTTGGATATGGTAGAGACAGAAAAGTTAACATTTTCTTAGAGCAATTAACCTATCCAGAACTTTGAAAGGGAATGGAGAGAAGTTTTGGATTGGATAAAGACATAATATAAGAAAAGAAATAAGAATAAAGTAAGATTGTAAGAAATGCAATGTAATAAGGTAGCAAGGTAAAATAATAATGTAACAATGTAACAAGGTAGTAAGGTAACAAAGCAATTGTCTAACAATGTAAGATATACAAATCCCTTGAGTAAGCAACAATTATGTATGAGTGGAATGGAACACGCAGATTCAACTGGAAAACAAGCTTGGAAGTGGGGAGAGTTTTTTTTTTAATTTTTAATTAAAATCTTTAATAAAAATATTTCAAAAAAAAAGAAAAAGAAAAAGCAAACACAACTTTTTCAGCTAACACAAATGACACACACAGTAGCAGTTGCAAAATTTATAGGTCACGAGTCAACCATCTTTAAACAAAAGTAATGGAATTTATTCTTCAGTAAGCAAATACATGAGTTTAACTAAAATCAAACACTTCAAAATCCCATTGATTTAACTGGGAGAAATTTTATCAAGTTCTTAACTCACTTGTTAAAAAACATAAGACATATACATATCTAACTTTGACAGAATCATTTTTAAAAACTTTTGAAGAAGAGTGGATTTCTCTATGATCTCCAGCCCCATCCCACACCAGTTGATGTGCCAATGAAAGTAACATCCAGAACTTTGTTGTTCAGTGCTTTTGAATCAACTCTAACTTATGATGACCCTGTTCTAGGGTTTCTTGGTAGATTTATTCAAGAGAGGTTTGCCATTGGCTTCTTCTGAGTTCTGGGCACCTCAGTTCAAGAAGGATATCAACAAGCTGGAATGTGTCCAGAGGAGGGTGACCAAAATGGTGAAGGGCCTGGAAGCCATGACCTATGAGGAACAACTTAGGGAACTGGCTATGTTTAGTCTACAGAAGAGAAGGTTAAGAGGGGACATGATAGCCATGTTTAACTATTTGAAGAGATGTCATGTTGAGGAGGGAGCAAGTTTGTTTTCCGCTGCTCCAGAGACTAGGACAGGGAGCAATGGATTCAAACTACAGGAAAAGAGATTCCATTTAAACCTCAGGAAGAACTTCCTGAAGGTCAGAGCTGTCTGGCAGTGGAATATACTGCCTTGGAGTGCGGTAGAGTCTCCTTCTTTGGAGGTTTTTAAATAGAGGCTGGATGGCCCTCTGTTGGGAGTGCTTTGATAGGTGTTCCTGCATAGCAGGGGGTTGGACGCGATGGCTCCTGGGGTCTCTTCCAACTCTATGATTCTATGAGTCTATGACTTGCCCAAAGTCACCCAATGGGTTCCTGGTCTCCCTGAGTCCTAGTCCAACAAGTCTGCCAACAACCTAAGGCAGTCAAATCTTCTAAGGAATTCTGACCTCATTCCTAAATGCATGCCAGCCATGCTTTGAACCTATGCAATAATTCTATGACTTTTCTTAGTTTTCTCACTATTTAAAATCAGAATTAGACATCTCCTGCAGGATTCATCTCAAGATTTCCTACTCAAGCTGTCTCCTCAGTAGTGGCTGATATTGTAGGGGACTCATGACAGACCATGTAGTATACCCTGTTTCTGTCTTCTAATAGAGGGGAACACTTGGATTGCTCAGGCAGAACAGCCCTGGGGCTGCCGCAGCATCTGCAACCTTTCCAGCACCTCCTGCCTCAGATTGTTGCTTCTCTCTTTACAACCAGCTCTGTGTTGCATTCTTACCTGCCATTCCTGGGGTCACTGAGAGTTTGGCCCTGTAATGAAATAAAGTCCTCAGTTCTAAGGACTAAGAAAAGAGAGCCTGAAAATGTTGTTGTTGTAGTAGTAGTTGTTGTTGTTCTTGATAACTGTTAAAATCTCATAGCCTATATTGTCACCCTGATTGCTGGTTTGAGGAGTCACAGTGGAAAAGAGAGTATCTTTCTAAAACTCTTCTCCAAGCTATGCAAAAGGATCTTGTAACATCTTTGAAACTATCTGAGAGAAAGTAGATTTAAATCTACTTCATCAAATGCATGGAGTGTGGTGTCTACGAAATGACTTTTATAGCTATGAATGGACAGGCTGTATGTATGAATAGCAATAGCAAAACTTGGGGGGTATGATGATAAGGTGACAAGTTCAGTTTTAATGAGGGTCATTAAGCAGGAGCAACAAGTTGCCTAAAGCCAAGGTGAGTAGATAACCAGATGAATGGTGGAGGAAGTTATTGGAATGTAGCTCCCAGCCAGCATCACTCTACCAATAACTCCCTCCACCATTCAAGTGGTTATCATGTCAGTGGTGGTGGTAAATCCACTACAGATTTTAGAACAAACTCTAAAAGAGCTATCCAAGATGCTGAACGCCATTCTCAAACTACACTAAGCACTTTGCTTAGCTCCTCTATAGGTCAGACAAAAGTAACTTACTCCAAAATATGAAGTTATTGAAAAGGTAGCTTTCTCAACTCTGCTCTGTGTACAACACTTGATCATCATTTGATGATAATATGTTGTTGAGCTTCATCTCTATCCAGCTGGCCACCTTTACACATAAGAAAGTCTGACAGATCAGAGAACTGTAGAAGATCTCAGGTTCAGTTCCCGAAATCTACAGTCAAAGGAGCGGTGCAAGGAAACACTTGTTCTACATATCTAACATAATTAATATTTGTTCTCAAAATGTTAACTGTGTTCTAAAGCCCACAGAGATGACATTGCTATTGCACTTTTTTCTCAGAGTTGTTTTCAGAATTGTGTTCCCATTTATACAGAGTGAACACAGAATCACAATATTGGTGCAATGTTCATGGGATTTCCCCATTGTCCATACCCATGTACCCAACTTACGGCCACATCTGTGGATAGTGGCCTAATAACCTTGACATAACCAATCCTCACACTTAATGTTTACGATTCTTTAAGTGCACCAAGGCCTTGCCAGAGTTGTGGGGTACGGCATGCTTTTAGTAAGGAAACTCTTACATGCTAGCCCCATGCAAAAATAGTACAAGCAACCACAAACCAACATGTGACAATACAAAGGAAAATATAATCCATACACCCTGAACATTTGAACATTTTGTTCATTAAAGTTTCTGCATAAAAAAGAATCTATTTTTATGTAGATGAGGAGAAACATTGTAAGAGCAAGCACATATTTAGTGGCTTCTGCATGTGAAATAGTGAATGGACCATTAAATCTTGAAGGGATATAAACAGTGTAGTAATGTTCTGTATGACATTGGTTGGCCTTTCTAGCAGTAGCAAAGCATCTGAAATAAGATTGTATATCATGACAATACTAATAATGTCTTCTTTGTTCATTCAAGGGGAGACATTTCTGCTGACTTCTTCTCCGTCCAAAGCTACTCACAGCACACCCTGCAGTATTTCCAAGAATCTTCTACTTCCCAGGAACAGATTTTCTGGCACATGGGCAATTGCAAGGAAAACAACAACCAAGATAGCCATGTTTCATGGATGTAGATTCTGTTCTGTCAGTGGCAGGGAAGCTAGGCCACAAATATACGTTGCCAAGCTTGGTAACATGTTATTTATTCCATGTAGACCCACTAGAAGTATACAGCTGGCCTGGTCTAATTTAAGATATTGTTAGCTCCACTGATTAATGTTGTTAGCTACTTTGACTAAATGGTCACCAAAATAATCTAGTTTCAGTTCAAAGACTCTGGGTTGTCTGAGATACTTGGCTGACTGATTGTGGGGTAATGCAACACAGCTTGGGTTGTCTTAGGTTCTCTCCTTGTGAGAACATCATGAAAACAGAACACTAATAACTTTATACAGTAAACTTAACCTTTGTAAAATAAGATTAATTAATATTAATATGAATCTCTTCTTAAAGATTTTGAGCTGGATCCTATAAAACCCTTCCTTCTATCTATAGGAGGTTTTTATTCAATGGAGATTTTTCCTGGCTGAAAGGAGGCGATTTCACTGATTCTCCTCTCCCATAGCAGTTCCCTTTGTCACCTAAAAGCCTGCTCCAGAAGGATTGGGAATGCTTCAGAACAACAGAAGAGGTGACAGCGGGGACCACTGAGAGACAGGAGAATTGGCCGGCAGGAGCATTTTAAGCAGAAATTAAGCTGGTGGGAGAGAGACAGTGTCATGTAGTGGTTTGAGTGTTGGACTCTGATTCTGGAGCCCAGGGTTCAATTCCCCACTTGGCCATGGAAACCCACTGAGTCACCGTGGGTGTGTCACACAATCTCAGCCCCAGAAAACATTGTGATAGGTTTGCTTTAGGGTATCTATAAGTTGGAAACAACTTGAAGGCACAGAACAACAATTATTCCTAGGAGACTAAAACAACCAGGATCCAATCCATTTTTAAGACAAAAGTGTGTATTTGAGCTTTCACACAAAACATGAGTGTCTGTGATTTTGCTTTATATTTAATAAAGAAACACAGATTGTAGGTCATATTACAGATTCAATCGCTATTTTGTTTGCTGCTTTACTGGTGTTGCAGTGAATATCTTCAGTACTATTTGATATTCATTTAGTCCCAACAGTGTTTCTGGCATCGGGAAGCTAATGAAGCAACATTTTGAATAAACTGTTCCCCAGGAGCACCAGTTTTATTCATTTATTGGCACTGAGGAGAGAACAGAAGTTTATATTTTTCTGATTGGTCCCAGAATGACTTGTAAATTGTATTGGCATAAAAGGCCACAAGTGCAAGGTACAAGACCATAAATATTATGTTAGATACATACACCTGCAGACTGTTTGCTGCTGCCCAGCCCAGTGTTGATAGTTAACAGGTATAAATGACAGTTATATAGTTACGCACAGCTTTTCATTACTATTAAAAGTGGTGCAAAATAGCTTAATATTTTCCACATCTAAGGAATTTACAGAAATTTGATTTTAACATTTTGCTTTTTCCATTCTAAGCTATACAAGACAAAAGAATTAGCATGAGTTTTTTTTTCTATTATGTGCAGAGGGGATTAACTCTAAAAACTTTAATATAACTCTATTCAAAGCAATGATAATTTATTTCAAGGGAGGGGGAATTAAAGAAGAGGATTCCAAAGAAGAGACCAAAAGTTCACTTTACATGAAGTTAAGCCATCTAAAACACAATTTCAGGATAAAATAATGATGCTTAAAATGAAAATATTTTTTAAAAATTATCTGATAATGTTCTAATGGTATAACAAGGACAGTGGGATTATATGGGTGGTCTTCATGGTCATTTCCACACTAGACTGTTATAGCATTGTTATTCCACTTGCAACATCCTATGGAATCCTGGAGTTTGCAGTTTCGGGAGGGGCCAGCCAGCCCCTCCCAAAACTGCAAACCCCAGGATTCCATAGGATGTTGCAAGTGGAATAACATTGCTATAACAGTCTAGTGCAGAAATGGCCCATGCCTGTGTATATATCAAGAACTAAGCACAAATACCAGAAAAGCCAGCATAGTGTAGTGGTTTGAATACTGGACTATGCCCTTGGGTTTGATTCTCTGATCAGCCATGGAAATCTACTGGGTGATCTTGGGTGTGTCACACACTCTTGGCCCCAGAAAACCCTGTTTGAAAAAGTCTGAAAAAACTTGAAGGCACACAACAATACAACACAGCTCTGAAAAAGTTCTAAGAGGTATGCGAACAAATGTAGATCATTTTTCCATATTAAAGTAAACTGGAACAATCCCCTTACCCAGCTTCAGCATGTAGCACTGATGTGAAATCTAAAAATGATATTTTGGTAAATGAACCCCAGTGTTAATGTATCCCTGAAGCCAGAGTTTCTATTTGATTTTGACTAAATTAATAAAAAGAAATACATTCAAACCATGTTTAAAGAACATGGCTGTACTATAATTTGGGGTCAAAACTCCCTCGGCCTCGTGTTGGCTTGGAGCTATTGGCTCCATTGTTTAAAAGACCGCTAAGAAGAAAAGAGCTGTTATACAACACAACTAACTGTGCCAAGTCTCTTGGTCACTGACAAAGAAGCGTCTAAAAGAAAGAAAAAGAAAGAAAGGCTTTTTCTGCTCTACACTCTTATAGCGCGATGATTCCACTTTCAACCTCCTCTGGAATCCTGGGGTTTGCAGTTTCGGGAGGGGCCCCTCCCGAAACTGCAAACCCCAGGATTCCAGAGGAGGTTGAAAGTGGAATCATCGCGCTATAAGAGTGTAGTGCGGAAAAGGCCAAAGAAAGGAAGGAAAGAAGGAAAGGAGGAACAGTGTTTTCTTCTAAAAGTTTCCCTTTTGTATACAATTGATCGGTGAGAATACGTAATATTATTTTCAAGAGAGAAAATTTTCCAGGAAGTTCAGAAGCTTCGAAGTTAGCTTCTTAATTTTCTCTGCCTTTAGCTGCCCGGTTTGGAAAGGCAGGTGGAATCTAGGTCCATTTCGGTAGGGGGGAAAGAAAAAAAAAAAGATGGATGACCAGGGCGAGGAAGTTGGTCAGGCGCGTACGTGCCGAGTCCCTCCGTCTCAGACTCCGACTCCGCAAATTCCTCGCTGGGAGAATTTTATCCTAATCCCCCCACCTCGGCCCCTGGGGAGAAGAAAGCGCCGCTCCGTTGAAAGAAGCGTTTCATCCTCCTCTTTCCCGTCCCCACCTCCCTGCGCGCTCCCCCCTGCAAGGGCCGAGTTAATTGACACCAAGAGTCCATAGTCCCGGGAAAATGTCACCCGCCTAGCTCCTCCGGCAGCCGCCGCCGCAGGGCTAGCGCCCAGGGCAGAGAAAGGCCATTTCCGCACTAGGCTGTTATAGCGCGATGATTCCACTTTCAACCTCCTCTGGAATCCTGGGGTTTGCAGTTCCGGGAGGGGCCATCCGGCCCCTCCCGGAACTGCAAACCCCAGGATTCCAGAGGAGGTTGAAAGTGGAATCATCGCGCTATAACAGCCCAGTGCGGAAATGGCCAAAGTTACAGGCTCGCGAAACGGTCGCAGGGAGCTTTCCGCGCACAGGCACCCCAGCGGGACGGGCGGGGCGCTTCCTTCTTACCTTGTGCCTGAATTCCCTGGCCACTTTGCGCTCCATGACAGTGTGCGAGAGAGGCAGAGGGACCGTCTCTTGTTTTTTTTCCCCTGGGGAGCCTCCCTCGGTGCGCGCCGGCGCCCGAGGTTTCCTTCTCCTGCTTGGCCACCGGTCAGGCGCGCAGGACTTTGAGCCCAACGCGAGAGGGCGCCGCACAGCCCTGCCAAGAGAGACGGAGGGAAGCGTCTCCCACCCCTCGAGTGGATGGGAGAAAAAGCAGTTTCCTATTCGCTTTCTGTGCCTTCGAAGTTGCCTGCCAAGTTATGGCAACCCCGCAAATTTCTTAGGGTTTTCTTAGGCAAGAAACTGCAAACCCCAGGATTCCAGAGGAGGTTGAAAATGGAATCATCGCGCTGTAAGAGTGTAGTGCGGAAAAGGCCAAAGAAAGGAAAGAAGGAAGGAAGGAAGGAAAGGAGGAACATTTCCGCACTAGTCTGTACTCAGAAGTGTTTTTTTTTTAAAATTTTTATTGATTATACAGAAAAAAAAGCAAAAAAGTAAAACACCACGTGATACACATAATAGTGAAACAAAAAAAAATTCATCAAAAACAAGCTTACATTATTATTTCTCTCTAATACCATTACAATCATAAACCTAGACCATTTCCGCACTAGTCTGTTATAGCGCGATGATTCCACTTTCAACATCCTCTGGAATCCTGGGGTTTGCAGTTTCAGGAGGGGCCAGGCGGCCCCTCCCAAAACTGCAAACCCCAGGATTCCAGAGGATGTTGAAAGTGGAATCATCACGCTATAACAGGCTAGTGCGGAAATGGCCCTATTCAGCTTATTCTATATCATACTACTCAGAAGTGTTTTTGCTGGTTCCTTCCTCTGAAATACAGTCTAGGGCACCTGATATTAGTTGGCAGTCTTTCATCTGAATTTACTAACCTGGGCTAACCCTGTGTAGCTTCCAAGATCAGTTGGTCCCCTCAGTTGGTCCCCTCAGGTATTTAGGAACCTTCTGCCTTTGCCTTGGTATATTCCTTTTTGAAGTTCTGTAAAACTCTTCATTGACCCGTCTTCCTTGCAAACACAGCACATTTGTTGAATTATATTTTGTACTATTTTAATGTCACTAACCTAATAATTGTTGTTGGGTGCCTTCAAATTGTTTCCAATGTATGGCAACCCTAAGGTGAACCTATCTTTGGGTTTCTGGGGCTGAGACTGTGTGATGTGCCCAAGGTCACCCAATGGGTTTTCATGGATGAGCAGGAAATCGAACCCTGGTCTCCAGGGTTGTAGTCCAGCATTCAAACCACTACACCACAGTGGTTCTAATTCTCCTAATATATGGGTAGTTTACATGCCAAACAGCCAGGGGTGTCAAATATCCACTGGGCAGCAGCAGTAGTGGATGTGTATGGTTGTGATGCTGGCAGAGGATTTCTCAGAGACAATGGCAGTGGCAACATAGCTAATCCTTATTATTATTGCACAGAATAATATTATATTATTATTACACAGAAAAAATGCACAGTAATCCCATTTTACCATGAAAAACCTGTGATGAGACAATCCAAAATAAAACAAGAGATACTGCCAGAAGAGGAGACTCCCAGGTTGGATAGTGCTCAACGAGCTAGTGGGGAAGAGCAGAGAACAAGTATGAGTGATGCTGTGGCTAATGATGGAAATGGACTCAAGCAGAAAGAATGTTCAGCTGTTGACGTACTCAAAGGTGAAAGGAAAGTCTGAAGCTGCATAACACATATTATAGGAACATAGAATGTGAGAAGCATGAATCAGGGAAAGCTAGACATTGTAAAACATGAAATGGAATGTACAAATATTGCAGGTGGGCAGTAATGAACTAAAGTGAGCAGGAATGGGACATTATGTGTCAGATGATTAAAGTGCTTTAGTCAGGAAATGAAAATCAAAGAAGAAACAAGGTGGCTTTAATAGTGAGGAGAGATACAGCAAAAGCAGTCAAAGGATATAATGCAAAGTCTGGTTGAATCATGTCAATAAGACTTCAGGGAAAACCTGTAAATATAACCATAATCCAACTAGAAAAGCAGAAGAAACTGAAAGATACTATGCTGAAGTCTAGAAGGAAACTGATAACATACCAAAACAGGACTTCTTGTTAATCATAGGCAATTAGAATGCGAAAGTAGGAAACAGAGCAGAATGAAAGACTGTAGGAAAATTTGGCCTAGAAACATCCAGTTGACCAATGGGCCAATGCTAGGCCAATGTTGGGCTAATGCTGGGTGACACCTTCTGTGTTGTGATATCTCAAGTATAAAATCACCTCATGAAGATGAGACTGGTGCCAACATGTTTTTTATTCAGTCATGCAGGAATGGGGGAGGTATTAGGGCAGTGTGCCCCTGGTGGCAATTTTTTGGGGGCGCTGCAGCTCCTTACTTGCCCTCCCCCATGCTCCGTAGCCCTGCCACCTGCATGTCATAATTATATACGTTATAAATTATGTGTTTGAGAGTGTTCCTGCATGGCAGGGGGTTGGACTGGATGGCCCCTGGGGTCTCTTCAAACTCTACATTTCTATGATTCTATGATTCTATGTGTGTGTGTATGTGTGTGTGTGTGTATGTGCATATATATATATATATATATATATATGAATGATATGTTGTTTTTTCCTGATCATGATAATGATGATGTGGATTTATTATTTTTAATGTATTTGTAGGATATTTTGTATGAAGCTTCTGATGCAATTCTGCCATTTTCATCATTATACAAGGGAATGAAAGAATCTCCTAGTTTTTTGTCTCAGCTGAATAATTTCTTAGTTAAAACACATTTTGCTCAGTCTGTAGAAAAATGTAAACCCTTCCTCTTCAGGTAAAATACTTTGCTGTATGGAAAACAATGTCTTCCCAACATGACATGTTACTAAAAAAAACATGCAGTTCTTTGCCTCCTAGTTATGTGCTTGTGTTTTGAGTGCTGTCTTTCCTCCGCCTTCAGCTTGAAACTGAGCTTAGATGATGCATAGAATAGATATTCCCAGGGACCTAGCAAGGTTAGTCTTTTAGAGCAAAAACTGCAGAGTCTTGTGGTACTTCAGACTAACAAATGTGATTGTGACATAAACTTTCATGGACTTCAGCCCACTGTTGACTATATATGAGATTTCCCTAATCAAAGTTTAAGGGAGAAAGAGTACAGTTCTGTAACTTCCTTGTTTCTCTTATGATGCAAATGCAATATAAGAAGTTTGATCTTTTAAGGGGCTATGTAAATGTTGGAGATTGGGTTGGGTATGAGAATCTACTCTCTTTTCTTTTTTTGCCTTTCCCATTAGTACTTAACAGGATAAGAGAGTTCTTGGTGAAGACGTCATTGCTGTTTCATCATCTTACTGAAATGAATCACTTGTTATGGCTGGAAACACAATACATGGGGACTAATTACAAAGAAGGGAATGAGATCTTTTTAATTACTTACTGTTAACAGACTTCCTAAAGCAGTTTGAAAAGAGACTCTTTTAATCTGACACTATTTCTCACCTGCCATTGGCAGCTTTTAAACCTTCTGTTACAAGATAGCTGAAGGATGAAGTAAAAGAGACAGAGGGGCAGGGAGTGAGTGAGGGGGCAGAAAAGAAGGAAAGGAGATAAATAGGCGGAGGAACAAACAGAGAAGGTTCACACAAAATGAAGGAAAGCTAGAAATGATAGAGAATTAGGTAGGCAAAAAAAAAAAAAAGAGCACGGTATTAGTGAAAGAGGGAACAAGCTAGAAATATGTGTTCATTTAAATAATGGGAAGACATATTTTCAGAAATCTTTAAGAACTATACATTTTTAAGGGAAGAAGGACTATATCCTAGAATATCAACATTCATGTGGAAATTTGGGGGTTCTCAGCTGAAACTGCTAAAATTCATCCATAGTTTGGAATGAATAGCAAGAGTCCACAATAGGATATTGCTGATTCTTCTGTGGGCAGATTTCAGATACTCTGCTTCACTTTTTAAAAAATGAGGCAAAATAATGTATTTATCTCCTTCAAGTGTCATGGTGTAAGCCTATATACAGTTATTCATCAGTGAGTCTAATTGAATTAAATGGGTTTTACTGACTTTTTATTTGGATTTGCTGAAATAAGTTCAGCAATGCAAATATAAAACCTTATCAGATAAGGATAAACGTTCAGTTTCATAGTTTCAAACGAGGAACATATTGGTGTGCTGCGAAATCCATTATTGCAGAATTGAAATAATGTGGCTTAACAGTGACTCTGCTGGAAAAGGCCATTCATCAAAACTTGGTGAATGGATAAAGTGATCATTAGTCAGAGCAGCAATCAAGAAGCCAATGGTAACTCTGAAGCTGACAGAAGGATCTGCAGCTGAGATCGGAGAAACCATGCATGGTGGGGGGGCAAGATCACCATAAAGCTGGGCTTTATGGAAGAATACCAAGAAGAATGCCATTGCTGAAACCATCTCATATCAAATGCTGTTTAGAATTTGCAGAACAATATGTGGGACATACAGCAAACATGTAGAAACATTCACCGGTGTGATGAGAAAAAACTGAACATTTTGGCCTATGTACGGTGTAAAACCAACACTATGTATGGTGCAAAACCAACAGTGTATACTGCCATGAGTACACCATCTCTATGGTGAAGCTTTATGGTGAAACCATTGTGTGGCAGGGGGATGCTTTTCCTTGGCAGATGTCAGTAAACTGGTCAGAGTTGATAGAGAACAAGATGAATGGAGCCAAATACTGGATGACTGTAGAGGAAAACCTGGACCTGGAACTGCCAGGCAACATGGGAGAAGTTTGAAAGTAAGAACCTACTATGTCTTAGACCCAGTGGTTCTTAATTTGGGGTATGGGGACCCCTGGGGGTCCACAAAGCCCTCACAAGGCAGTTTGTGAAGCCCCACTGCTGAACACCAACAGCCATGGCAGTAACATGGACACAGCAGAAGCATATGTGTGTGTGTGTGTATGTGTGCCAAGGGAGCAGTTTCAGCACCCACACCCCCTCTATGTGTCCCTGACAAAAGGGACACAGCAGCAGGCATGAACACATGCCTAAACTATGACTCTGGAGACCACGGTTTGAATCCCCACTCAGTCATGGAAACCTACTGGGTGACCTGAGGCAAGTCACATTCCCCCATCCTCAGAGAAAGGTAAAGGAAACAAAACCCTAATGATAGGTTCACTTTAGGGTCACCATACATCAGTTTTCAAAGGAGAACAACATGATGTCTATAAAGAACCTCCCTTTATAGTGGCACTTTGTTGTTGAATGCTGTCAAGTAACTTCTGATTTATGACAACCCTATAGTGAACCTGTCACAAGGTCTTTTTTCTTTTTGGCTTGTTTTGTTCAGAGCTGGTTTGCCTTTGCTTTCCTCTGAGGCTGAGAGAATGTGGTTTGCCCTGGGTCACCCTGTGTCTGATCAGGGTTTTGAATCTTAGTCTCCAGAAGTCTTTAATAAATGAATAAAGATTTGAATATTTAAATATAAATTTACATATTTGAATCTTGAATTAAATCTTGGGGCCCCCCAACAACAAATTATATTTACAGGAGGTTTCCAGTAAAAAAAAAGGTTAAGGATCACTGTCTCAGATTGTTTTCATAGAATCCTTTTATGCTAGCTTCAGTAAACAGGGAGCCTTTTCACCTAATGGAACGGATGGGTTTGTTTGGGGTGTGGAGCAGGTATAGTTATACATGGTTTGACTCACCTTCCCATTCTCTTTTTATTTCTGATAGAGGAGGTGGAAGGAAGAACTAGGTACATCGTGAATGATGTAGTCCTTGGGAACTGCCATGTTCTTTTTAAGCCCATCCGTGTGCGTTGAAGGAATATTGCACTAGTGCAATTATAACAATTTTTTTTCAAGCAGGAGAAACAGGGTGGGAAGAAGTGATGGCAGCTTCCTGGGAAACAGCCAAATGAGGTGAAGCATAGGGAAATATGTGGGGGAAGTGTTCGAGAGCTATTCCAAACTGCTTTTGTTCAGGTAAAAGTTTTGCACATTGACCATTTTCAGTATCTTTTATACACCATGCAGTAATAATGGCAATTACATCATTTCAATTCCAGGTAGTAACACAGCAAATGTGGGAAAAATGTCAAGTGGGGGTGAATACAACAATGAAATTTGTTAATGAAGAAAGGACTATTTAATTCCATACACGAAATACTCAGTACCAAATGAATATTTCTGCAGTCAGCATTCAAGTAGTGCAACATTTCTGGCATGTTAGCTGATGTAGAATGTGGCTGACAAAAACATGAAATGTAGAATGAACAATCCATGCTTCACTAGTATATCCACCCCTAACAGAGTACAACCATTTCTCTTCCTCTTTCCAAAGTTTTTTCCCTGATGAGTCCTCTGGAACTCCACAATGAATAACCACCAGTGTTCCACCAAGGTACCAGTGATGTACCGGTATTTAAGTCTTTTACTCCAAATCTCAAGTCAAGTCTCAAGTCCTTGAAGATACTTTCAAGTCAAGTCTTGAGTCTGGGAGCCAACTTTTCACCCAACCTGTATTCCAGAATTTCTGGACAGAGTCAAATAAAGTCAGTTTTAACAATTTAAGTAAAGTTAGCCCTCCAATTTTGTGATTTTGCCATCTGCAGCTTCAGGAAGTGGGGAATAGGATCCTTCTTATTGCCCATTACTGAAGCTTCAAGAGCTTTAGAAGAAAGGATCCTTCCTACTTAAGCTCATTGCCTAACACATTTGCTGTTCCCCTCTGAGATACATGCCCTGAACTCTGAACCCAAGTCTTACCTTTTGCTCTTTGGAAAAGTTTAGAAAATTCCTCCTATATGTAGCAGGGAAAGGCTGCTGAGCAGACCTCAACCCCACCTCAAGCCCATTGCCTAACCTATTTGCTGTTCTGTCTGAGAAACATGTCCACACTTTGGGCTTGAGACAGATCGTTATGTGACCAATAAGTTGTAAGGGTTCTGGATGAATGTGTTATGCTACTGAACTGAGGGCAGTAAGTCAGTCACTCAAAATATGCAAGTATCAAGTCGGGTCAGTGTGTAATTTTGCTGAGTCAAGTCCGAATTGAGTCGCTGAAGTGACTTAAGTCTGACTTGAATCCGAGTCTATCGACTTGAGTTCCATCACTGCAAAGTATCATTTGTTGCATCATTTATCACCAATAAAGCTGAAAGAATTCTTGGGGAGGCCACGAACTACACCCAGTTCTGGCATGGAAGATGTTGTGAAGTTGTCAGTATTACTCTTAGGGGGGTGATACCAGTAGTACTCATCTCTTTCAGGGATGTAGCTTTGGATAGGGGGCAAAATGAGGGAATTGCTACCCCCAGTAACAATTCCATCTCCATATGAAATTTTCCTTTGGTCCCTAAATTGCTAGTGTTTCAGTGATTTAAAATTTCAGTTGAGCTACAATGCAGGCATCCAAAGAGAAGGGGCAGGAATGCAGACACTGCAAATATGAGAGTACTAGGTGTGAATGATTTTCAGGGTTTTCCTCTCAGCAGTGCAAGAAATGTGGGGGACTGAAGGATATGTTGGGGGGGACAGAACTCTTATTTGAGGGGTGATGCCCTCATCTTGCCCCTCTAACTACACCTCTGATCCTCTTACCTCTTTCTTACAGTTTTTAAATGTTGTTTTCAGTGTTCCTCACTCTACATGAAAACACTTTTTTTGAAATTCTGGAGGTGTTTTGTCAAATTCCATGTTTTAAGGACTTTCCTCCCTGGGCTCATAGGCATCTAAACTTATTGAATGGGATGCTGAGGGGAAAATGTGTATGCCCATGTGTGCACACACACAGAAAGAAGAAAAAGGAGCAGGAGCGTTGTAATGGCACACAACAAATTCGACTCTCATGCCGCCATATAACTTGACCTCCCTGGAAATATTTCTGCTGATGCCTGAGGTACTTTTCTCAGATTTTCTTGGGGCTGAACTGGGGAGGGTGCAATCCTTTGTTCTCTTCCCTGAGAAGAAAAACCACACGGAACCTTCTGGGGTTATATATTTTAATTTTTGAGTAGGCATGAATAGGATACTGTTGGTCCTTCTGCTATGTGAAAAGCTGCCTAAAGGTGAGGAATAACTATTAGTGCCTCCAAGTCACCTGTTGACTTATGGTGACTCCATGAATTTCATAGGGTTTTCTGAGGCACTTAGAAACACTCAGAGGCGGCTCTGCCTGTTCCTTCTTCTGAAATATAGCCAACATCACCTGGTATTCGAATTATCAGTGTACTCCCCACCAAGGCAAAACGTAACTATTTTCGGGTAACTGATTAGGAGACTGCTTGGTTCTCCCCGCCCCCCCCCATTGAATCAACTGATGAAAGGAGAACTCCCAGTCAAGTTGTCAAACTTGTCACTGATCTTTTTGAAGTTTCTTTCTGGAGATGTGGGCCATTTCCGCACTAGCCTGTTCTAGCGCGATGATTCCACTTTCAACATCCTCTGGAATCCTGGGGTTTGCAGTTTTGGGAGGGGCCAGTCGGCCCCTCCCAAAACTGCAAACCCCAGGATTCCAGAGGATGTTGAAAGTGGAATCAGTGGTTAGTACTTGGATGGGAGACCGCCAACGAAGACCAGCTGCTGAAGAAGGAACTAGTAAATCCATCTTTGACCATTCCTTGCCTAAGAAAATCCTTTGAAATTCATGGAGTGGCCCTAAAGGGACACTGGACACCCACACCCACACAAGCTGAGCTTCTCTGAGGTAACTGCGCGCCTGTGGCGAGGGCAGGGGGACGGCGCCTCCGGAGGGGGCTTAAATTATGCTAATCACGGGAGGCGTCCCCCAGCGTCAAGCCTGGGTGATCCTGCTGTTCCGGCCGTCCAAAGTCGAGTCGTGGCTGGGGGGGGGGCGGGGGAGTTGAATTTTGGAACGCGAACAAGGCGAAGCGAGCCAGCCCGCGGGTCCACCCCTCGCCTTCCACCGCAAGGCAGTATTGCGCTCCGGAGGCGCGAGTGAGCGCAGGGCGGACGGGCACCCACTTCTTCAGCGAACGCGCCAGCCGCTGAGCCCAGATGGAGCCGCGCTTCGGGCGCGCCCGGGTGTTCCTTTTCCTCTGGGTTCCGCACGGTGAGTCCCAGAAAGAGCGGGCTTTCGGGGTGGGGTGGGGGAGGGGCGCCTTTCTTTCGGCGCCGTGGGGCAGATAAACGGGTGGGGAGGGTACGAGGAGAAAGAAGGCTAGCTTTTGCGGAGTGTTGGGGAGGGGGCGGCGGCAGGGGTGTCCGAACGGGCTGCTTGGGGAAAGGTCTCGGGGGGTCTGGCGCTTTCCGGCTCGCTCAGCTCGGCTCTTCTTTTGCAGCGCTGTTCTCGTGGAGCGCCCGGGCGGAGACGTCCCTCAGCGCGGCCCCCGGCCCGGCCAGGTGAGGACTGAGGGGCGGCGGCGGCCCACAGGTGTCTCGCTGAATTCCTCTTTGTACTGCTGCTCCTTGCCTAAAGCCCCTCCTGAGAAGCAAGGCTGGGGCTCCAAACCCAGTTTAAGACCATTTCTGCACTAGCCTGTTATAGTGCTATTATTCCACTTTCAAAATCCTGTGGAATTGTGGAGTTTGTAGTTTACTGGGTCCAAAGAGCTCTATGACTGAGAATTCTAAATGCTCCTCCCTAAACTGCAAACCCCAGGATTCCATAGGATGTTGAAAGTGGAATAAGAGCACTATAACAGGCTAGTGCAGAAATGGCCTAAAAAGTCCCCTTTATGCATACAGCTCCCTTGGTGTTCCTTCAGCTTAAGGGTTGCATTCCCTTTGGGGTTGCCTTATAATATGGGATGCTCCCTGTTTAAGGATGGGAAACCTTTTCCTTCTGGAGAGGCTGAACAAGGTATTAAATAAAATACCATATAATTTATGCACACGAACAACCTGTACAGGAAAAGAGATTCCGCCTGAACCTCAAGAAGAACTTCCTGACGGTCAGAGCTCTCTGGCAGTGGAATAGGCTGCTTCGGAGTGTGGTGGAGTCTCCTAAGCAGAGGGTGGATGGCCATCTGTCAGGAGTGCTCGGATGTGTGTTCCTACATGGCAGGGAGTTGGTCCCCTGGGGTCTCTTCCGACTCTGTTATGCTAAATTCTATGATTTTAGAGACACAAAAGGCTAACCTAAGTTTCATTTTCCTCCTCTGTTATTTAGTTAGAATGCAAACTTGTTAATAGAGATTTCCTGATTGCTAACCCTACATGTCATGAACTTAGACTGTCCTTTATGCTGTTTTGAAACCTGGCAGTTTTAACTCTAACTCCCCTGTGGGTGGGTTCTGTAACTTTACAAGGTGTAGCACATAAAAGACCCCCGCCCTCCAACATCAGTATTTCTCCCTCTTGCCACAGAGGCCCAGTGATGGGAAAAGATACACCTAGTGAGATTCTGCCTTCTGTGTTTTCACTCTTAAACATCCAGGAAGTTTCTGGGCAGGTGAACCACCTTATGCCTATGCTGAATAACGTAGGAATGCCTCTCTAATTTAGGAACTGAATGTTGCTGGCCTTTGTTATACTGTATATTGAAAGTAATTGAAGGTACAAAATAAGTGACCATCAAAATCTCCCTCCAGGATGCTAATCATTTTTGGCTGTTGTTGTAGCAAAAACTTTAAAAACTGACAGATCTTTTTGTGGCAGCACATCCCATATATTAGGGAGAACTTAGTCTTCAAAATTAATGCACACTTGTCTACAAGTCAGTCCCATGTAATTTAATGGGGATGACTACTGAGGGATATGTATACTGCAAATTATGTAAAGGGAGCTGTAATCCATAAAAGCTTAATTTTAAAACAATGATGTGGACTCTGTTGTTTGTAATTAAGAATGGGACACTGTTATATTTAACTGTAAGTATACTTCTGGAATGCAGGGAAAAAACCTTGGAAGTGAATAAATATTTCAGAACATCTTGTTCTAGCATCTTTCTCTACAGAAGTGGCACTGGATTTGTTCTCTTTTGCTTCTTGAAATAAACATACTTATTGTCCCCTGTCAAATATATAAGATGTGGAATTCTTTCCTCTTTTTTTCTTGTCTTTGAATGGTATGTGGAAATACACGTAAACAAACATAAATGGAAGCAGTTTTGTTCAAGATGAAAGGATTCTTTCTGGGTAAGATTTGATAGCTGAAGGATGTGGATCTGCAGTCACAGAGACTAGTTTGTGTTTCCTCACAGGTATAAATCCACTTCAGCATCTCTACTAATATAATTTAAAGAGTACTACCTGCTCAGCATCTGTTAACTCAGGGGGGATGGATTACTTTCTTGGTGGGGGAGCTATAAATTTGGATCTCTCAGTTTACAGAGGTGGTATACAGAATTAGTAACAGGAGATATGCAAATACAAAAAGAACTGGTATGTTGCTGATCAAGGAGTAGTAATTAATTATTAAAGCAACCAAAGGCAAAATGTGCATTCACTCTACTTGCAGCATCAACAGCTGGAGGAAAGTCCTTAAATCTACCTTTTCTCCTATGGGCATATAAGGAAATTCCAAATTCAGACTGGGGGCCTCAGTCTGAGTAGAGGTGCAGCATTGCGAAGTTCTGCATGAGTGAGAAAGGTGCAGATTACCATTGCTAAACAAACCCAGCCTTGTTCTTTTCTTCCCTAGGAACAGCAGCAGTGCAGTACCTCAGAAAGGAGATCCTAGTGCCCTGGGAAAGCAGGTAAGGCTAGGGCGTCCGCTCACCTAATGGGATCATTTTTTTCTGTGTTTAAAAACTGGACTGCTAGTTGAAGCATTCCATCGGCTACCTCAGCCGTACTTTTACCTGTGCGTATGCATGCCAGTTACCTTGATTATTGTCTTTCAGCCAGTAGGCGCATTGTTGCCCTTCTGCTGACATGAATATCTCTCCTTATCTTTCTGCATTATCCAACTGTGTTAGAAAAATGCTTGCAGGTGGCTTCTGAGGAGTAAAGGGTTTTATATTGTTAGACATGTTTGCTGTGACCATACTTTGCCTTTGTTCTTTCAATGGAACAATATGTTAGAAAAACATTAAAACTCTTAGTTTTAAAACGTGAAAACATTTCTTCTCTAGGATTACTATAGAAGAAGTGGTGTGCCCACATTAGCAGTCAGGAGAAACTGCTAATATTGTTACCCTAAAAGTATCCTATTATTATAGAAATTTATTGTTCTAATTCACTTGTCTTTATTGAGAAGTAGAATAATAACTATGGAAAAAATTCCCTGAACTTTGCAAACCTGGATACTTTTTCTTTTTGAAATTCAATTTGGTTAGAAATGCATGAAAGTCTTACAATGAATAGGGCTTTATCATATTTGCATAAATATGAAACATATTTATTTTTATCAGAATACTTTTTATAACAATTTAAAATGTTCCATAATATTACTTAGTTAAGTTTGTGAGAAAATGCATATGCCAGACAGCATCATTGTAACTATTTGAATCAATTGGGTATAATTCTTTTGCTTATAAACAAAATATTCTAGGTTGCTTTTTTTTTTAGAAATGTTAAAAAAATTCTAGCTGCAGCACAACTGTGTTATGAAAGTTTTATAGTGAAAGAGTATTTACTTTAGTAAATGAAACCCCAAAAGAAAACACAGCGCCTAAATTACTGAAAACAGTTATTATTAACACAATAACTTATAAATAAGCTCTGTTAAGCTACTGTAATTGAAATTAAGTTCATTCATTTAAATAATAATTTTCCTTACTTGGAAAAACTGGATTATGCAGGTGTGATTCAGGAGTGGGGACTATTAGTAAGTTTCCCATTAATTTTGACATCCTTTTCACTAATTCTTAAAAGATCTAATATTGTGAAGTACAAGTTGCTTTCAGTTCTTTGGAAGTTGAATTCATCTCCAACTAGACCTCCATTTTTATGGTAATATTTATTGGATACATAGAAGCATTTGGATGGTATGAAACCTATGGATGGTTTTTAATTTTTATTTGATTTATTGCTTTTATAGCTAGATCAGAGCAAAATCAATTGCCTTGTGTTGCAAAACTATATATATACTATATATTTCTTCCTTTTTTCTTTTCTTTTTTTTTCCTTCTGGGGGTAAGAATCATGCTGTCCTCCAGATGTTGTTAGACTGTACCTCCCAGCAGTCTGAGGTAGTATAGTTGATGCTGAGGAAGGCTAGAAGTTGTAGTCCAGCACAAAAAGTGAAAGCCTTATTATTCACACCCTGCTTTATGAAATTTTAGTTTCTGAACAGTGCACATTTTTTACAAAAAAACAAGATGAAAGTCTTTTTATAAATCTTTATAAAAGCCTCATTAGTTTCTTCTAAGCAAATAAGATTCTGTCCCCCCCCTTCCTTCTCCTCCATTGTCTTCTCCTTCTTTGCAATCCTTTGTTTCTGAAAACATTCAGCAGAGAGAGATATCCTACACAACCACAAACTGGTAATTAAATCAACTATTGATAAGGCTGAAGACTTGGTTTTATGAAAGGCGTCTAGGGAATGCTAACAGCCTCTCTCGGTGCCTTTTCTGTTGTTAATCTTAAACTGCACATTCAAAGTCTTGGTAATTTCAAAATATATATTTAGAGGATATAAATGGACCATTTTGAATTTTGTTAACTAAAATCATATCAATGAAGGAAAAGTAACACTAGTAATAGTGAGTGACAGAGTAGCCCTATATGCTAGAGCAGACTGTCATTCAGGGTCCCAGTTGCATTACAGAGTTATAGGGCTGTGATTCCACTTATATTGCTGTGGCTGCATCTTATGGCGGTCTAGGATCTGTAATTTGGTGAGGGGCACTAGGAATCTCTCTGGCTGAGAATTTTAAATTCTCCTTCCTAAACTGCCAATCCCATTTTCCCTACAATGTAACCATGGCAGTTAAAGTGCGGTCACACTACTATAATTGTGTAGCGTGTGCCTAGCTTGTATAAAATGCACAAGAAAATCCTCTAATGATGGATGGGCATAACGCATGCTCATGCTAAATCCAAACAATCAGGGATTATTCTTGCAACAATGCCCACATCTGGGGAAAGCCAATGAATTCATGTTAGCAGGTACACACTCCCAGCATCTCCCTGCATCTCAGCACATGCAACACAATGCACACATTCAGTTGCCCTCACTAGCACAGGTAGCAATGATCCAGCTATTGCCAGTCTTCAGGCATCTGTGTCAGTAAGATCAAGTGCTGATGAGTTTCAAAATGGGTTGTGTTGTGAGCAACATAACATAAAAAGGAAAGGATGGAGATGACATATAACAAAGTGCCTAAATAACTTCTTTCAGGGTGGGACCTGCACAATGTATAGGCAATCCCTTGGGAAAAATGTTCAGTGGAGGAAAAGGCTCTTGTCCAGTAACCAAAGGTATAGGCCAGACAAACCATAAAGGGGAGGCATGAGAGATATATAGAAATAGCAGCAGCAGAGCATGAGGCTGGGAAACAGGAGATGTAACTTTAAGCTCTAGAGCACACACTGTTTTGCAAGCCTGTCTGGAAGGAGTTATGGGAGGAGCAAATAAACACAGGGAATTCATTTCGACAGTGCAAAATCCATAAAACAGTTCGTTACCCATTCAGTCATAGCAGCAGGAAGGAAATGGATTCACCGCACTGGCCATTTTATCTTCTTTTCACTCACTCAAAAACCCAGTTATATATGGCAAAAATCTAGCTTCAGCATAGCTTGATATTTCTCTTCTTCATCCCCTGGTCAATCAGTTTGCATGATTTTGCCTAACAGATCTGATATGCCAGGTACTTCTCATTATGCCCTTCCCACCCCTGCAACTATGTCATATACCTTTGTAGCATGTACCTGAATGATCAGGGATAGATAGGGCAGAATGCTAACATGAGGCCAACAAATGCCAGATCATATTATGTTTGGGGTAGGGATTGCTATTAAGAAACATCTTTCTTGGCAAACTCATAGGTTTTATTAAGTAGTATCAAGGCTCAATAATGGGGAAGGGGAAAGGGCACACTTTTCTATGGCCAAGATATCCAAGAGGGCTGGTCTGGTCTGGTCTGGGCAGGACCAGGCCCCATTGCAGTGGGTTGTGGTGGGGGTTTTGTGCCTAAATTGTAGATGATGCTTGAAGGCATTTTTAGAAAAGCAATTCTCTTGATCTACGTACCTACTGTGCAGATTGAGTGAGAATCGCCAGAATTAATTGGAAGGACAGCAGAACAAACAACGCTGTGAACGCTGAATTGCTGAGCAAGGCTCTTCTCTGGAACAGAGTGAATATATTCATACAGTCAAAGCAGAACTTCTACAGAGAACCCAATCACTGTGTATTGTATCATCTCAAATTCTGGAGTTCCTTGGGCATTGTCAGGAAGGAGGAATAACTGGTGGAAAAGACCATAATGATCAGAGACAGTTAGAGCCAGCTGGAAGTATTTATGTATCCAAAATATGACCAGCTAGATATCTGGTTCCCTATTTTTGCTCACCCTACTGCCTTGTAGCTTCACACATGGTGTTTTATTATAGCAAGGATCATTGGTTCCATGTATTGCAGACTCCAGTGAGTCTGTGAACTGGCTGCAAAAAATGTTATTTTTTATTCCCTTCCTTTTAATTTGAATATTTCCTGTCACAATAGATTTGATAGATAGATTCAATAGATCTAGTCTTTCTGTGTGTAAATATTTATGTTTAGTTTTTAGTGGAGAGGGGCTCCATAGTTTTTGTCAGATTCTCAAAGGAGTCTGTGATTCAGCAAATAAATAAATAAATAAACAAACAAACCTTTAAGAATAGGCCATCACAGGCCAACTGTAACATATGCAAATTGCTTCCTCCTCCCCTGGGGCTACACAAGTATATATACTGTGTCTCACTTCCATGCCACCAGATCCTCTGAAGATACCAGCCACAGATGCAGGCAAAACGTCAGGAGGAAATACTAATAGAACATGGCCTCAAAACCCAGAAAACCCACAACAACCTAAATAAATAAATGCTTAAGAACAGCTGTGGTATGGGCAAGGATAGGTAAGCCACATAACTCCCTCCCATTGAATATAAACTTGCAAAGAGGAATGAACTTTGAGGAGTTACTTCATTATTTTGTAATAAAAATTCTCCAGAAAATTTATTGTTCTAAAACAAATAGATCTATCTGCAAAATGTTTGCTGCTGTGTTGGATAATGATTCAGCAGACAGTAGTATAACAAACACATTGTCCTTTGTAGTACCTATTCCCAGTCAGGAATGTCTTGCATATTGTTTGTTGTGGAGCTTGCAAAGTTACAAGAAGACTAACATGGAGGAACAGCTGGGAGCATCCTGATAGCCACTGCTGGTCATGAGGCCTGCCCAAAATGATATGTGGAATGGTTTCAATATATGTGGGAGAACAGTCTGTTGAGAGTGAGAGGATACAGAAAGAATAACTAGTAACAATCAGCTCCTGGAGCATATTATCCCAGGAGCAAGATATGCAGTAGATGTGAGAAAGGTAGAGTGATGCCAGGTGAAGGCAGAGTGATGCTGCACAGTGCTGGATTTTGAGTAGCAAGTGTGCTTCCAATACCAATGACCTTTTTCAAAAGTTTTCCAGTAAGTGATCTCAGATGCCATTGTCTCATATTGGCATTAGTACTGGCCTTTCACTTTAAGCTAAGCTCTACCCAGTTGCAGAATGCCTTCTGGTGTTAAGGTGTCTTCTCATGAGTCATAGATTTCTCCAGCCCCTTGTTCCTTCATTAGACAAAGTATTATTAGGCGAAAGAATCATCTGGCTTTTCAAATACTCAAATTGTCTTCAATCCATTTTGGCCCCATTAGGTGGCTTTTGTTAATAGTGTTTGCAACTGAAACTTTTTTCCTCTTGGATCAACTTTTTTGAAAATCAGCATACTTCAACTTTTTGTGTACCATTTTGGACAAGGATGCTCACATCTCTGCAGAGCTCTGGCTTATGTACAGTAGAAACCAAAGGTTAAACTCTGTAGCCTTCAGACAGGGTATCTGTGTCCACTGTACTTTCTACTGTTTTCCCCCTTTCTTTCCTCTTCATCTCTTTGGGTGCATGTATGGCAACTACATCCTTAGGGATGTAGATGTGACTGCAGTGGTTGCCACCTCATCTGTATTCTAATCATCACTTCTAAGATCAAACTCCCCTTTGGTTCTTCCCAGTGTATCTAATTTTATAAATTTTAGCATGGTTCCTTGGAATGGAACCCCTGTTCAGGTTGGCCCTACAGTTCCAATCATTGGGCTCTTGTCACTCACATTACCTATTTACTCTTAAGAGCCTTCGCTGGATCTGGTACTCAAGCCTCAAGGTGACTGCTGTTCTGGGCAAGTGGTTACGTTGATGAATAGGTTCAGTTTGGTACAGCATGACCAGTTCTCCCTTTCAGTTCAAGATGCTTCCCAAACCCTACTCAGGAATCTTATCAATTCCTCTCTTCTTAACTGGTCTTCACTCTGTCTCTGATTGCCCTAACTAACTCTTTTTCAGACAAATGTTTGTGTTATATCCTTTCCTCCCAGGCCTCCTTTCATAGCATTCCATGAACTGTGATTGGCTGGCTCTACCCAGGTTTGTCCAACCTCTTGCTTCACATCTCTTTTTGCTTGGAGAGAGATAACTTCTTTGCTCCACCCCTGCCTTTGTACTGTGCGTGAGAAACACATCTTCTTCCATTTTCTGCAGACCACTCTGTAGCCTTCAGACAATGATGTACAACAAAAGTTAAGGTGCGGTATTTTGTGTCTCCTGAAAAGTCAACTGATGCAAAATGTTACACAATAAACCCAGAATCTTACAATATTGTACCCTTGTACTATATGGCAAAATTCACAGATGAAGACGAGCATGTGTGTGCAATACATGTGTTCCTATACCAAGGACCACTGCATGAATTTTAAGAACCTCTCCCAACACACTTATTAAAACCCACTGCTTAATCTCATCAAATTTGATAGTGATATTAAAGCTCACTTTGAAACAATTGCAACAGCTCAGGCTAATCTCTTTTCCAGGGCTGGTATGAAGATAAGAATTGGGGGAGGGGGTTATAGACAACATTTTTAGTTCCCAGACAAAAGTGGAGTCAAAGTATTGATGAATAAAGAAAAGAAAAAGAACAAGAAGTTATGGAAGAGATAAACAAGAGGATGAATTGAAAGACAACCTAGGAAAATCTCAATTAGAAATGAAATAAAAGTACTATGAAAACAGTTATCTGCCAAAATGACTACAGAAATTGAATGAAATTAAAATACATTAAACAATGGAATTTTGAACGTGCAAATAAACCAGGGAACTTGTTAGCATATATACTAAGAAAGGCAAAGGAAAATAAAATATCTCGCGTTAAAAAAGGTGGACACATAGTAACAGAATAAAATGAAATAAAGAAAGCTTTCCAAGATTTTTTTTTGCTACCGGTAATTTATTTCGAGAAAACAGACAAAAGAAGGAAACAATATTTAGATGGGAAAAAAATCCCAAAGACTACTGAGGCACAGAAGATAGAATTACGCCAAAAAGTGGTGATGAAAGAAGTAACAGAAGTGATAAAGAAGTTAAAGATTGATAAAGCATCTGAACTGGAAAGCCTTATATTATAAGACCTTTGAAGGAGAACTTGCATTACCATTATTGAACATGATTAACCAAATGAGGACATCAAACAAACCACAAACATGGAATATGGCCAGCATCACACTTATTTCAAAAGAAGGAAACAATCTATAAAAACTAAGGATTATAGGCCCGTATCACTCTTAAATGTGGATTATAAAATTTTTGCAACAATATTAGCTGAGAAATTAAATTTTTTAAAAAGAGACTGGATTCATGACAACCAAGTTGGTTTCCTCCCAAGAAGATGCTTAAAGAACAAGGTCAGAGCAGTTTTGAATGTCACTGAATATTATAATTAAACAAATAAGAAATTAGCAATGATATTCTTAGATGCTGGAAATGCATTTGATAATGCCAAATACTCCTTTATGTTAGAAGTCTTGGATAGAACGGACTACCGTGAAAATTATGTTAATTGCTATATATAAAGACCAGTCAACTAAATATAAGGACTAATAGGAAAAAAAACAGACGGCATAGTAATACAAAAAGGAACTCATCAAAGTTGTCCTTTTCCACCTCTGCTATTTGTGATAATATTGGAAATAATAGAAAAATAAGGTCTGAATCCCAAATAAAAGGACTTGAAATTAAAGGCCAGATATATGAACTAAAAGCCTTCACAGATGATTTAGTAATAATATTAGAAGACCCGAAACAAAGCATGAGAAGATTAATAGAAATTTTACAAGAATATGGAGAATTTGCAGGATTCAAAATAAACAAAGACAAAACAGTTATGATTACCAAACATATGAATAGAAAAGAACTGAAGTTGACATAAGAAAAAAATAGAGGTAGAAAAGAAAGTAAAGTACTTATGAACAACAATTGCAAAGAAAATTTTTGATTTATTTGAGAATAATTACAAACCATTTTGGAGTTAAGTGAAAGTGGATTTTCAGAAATGGTTGAACCTAAATCTGCCTTTAATGAGAAGAACAGCAACACTTAAAACATCCTCCCTAAATTGATATTTCTATTTCAGAACCGGCCAATAATAAGAAATGTAAAATCATTTAATCAATGGTACAAAGACTTGAAAATTGTTTGGCAGGGGAAAAAACAACAACACAAGACTTGAATGGTGTGCACTCCAGGATATCAGAGAAAGAGGAGGATTGGGTCTACCATATTTAAAATTATACCACCACAAATGTCCCATCTTATGGATATTAGCCTGGATTGAATTTTTAAAAAAGCATCACAACCAAAAGGCTTTAATTTATCATGTAGATGGTATGGTTATATATATGATATAATAAATGGAATATAGATAAAGAATTAAATAAACATAAGAAGATCTCTATTAAGAATTTGGAAGTTATATAAAAAGAAAATATATTTAAAAATTCCACTGTAGCTATTCCCTCATGAAGCCTTCCATAAATATGAAAGATCACAGATTGTGGGCTGGCCTGCAAAGATACATTGGAAAAGAAAAGAAATGGAGATCAGATGAAATCACTCAAAGAATTATAAAATGAAGGTGTTAAATATCATTGGCTCATTCACAGACAGTTGAAAAATTTAAAATAGATGTAAAAATAGAAGGAATAGAAAAGGTTATAAACAACTTTAATGGTAATGTTTTGGAAATGATGGATTATGTAATAAGAAATATATATAAAATATTGCACTGAGAAAATTAGATCTGGAGCAAGAAACTTTTAAAGAAAACATGAATAAATGTGTTCAAAATGTTGGCCATATAATTCAGTTGGAAGACTGGGAAAAATCTTGGCTCAAGAACTTGGAATTTTCTAGATGGACTGCTCTAAAAGAGAATTAATGCAAAATCTTCTAAAGGTGGCATCTTACACCAAATGAATTAGCCAATATGTATGAAAATGTGAAAGACGTATGTTGGAATTGTGGAGAAAATAAGAAGACATACTTCTATATGTCATAGATCCTGGAGAAACATTCATAATTTAATTATAAAGGTAATAGGAATAGAATATCCAATGACTCCAGAATTATATCTTTTAAATATATTCAAAGGATTAGACATAAAGATACAAAAAAATTATGGAAGAATACTCTTTAATTAGGATAACTGCTGCTACAATATATTCTAATAAAGAAATTCCATCAGATGAAGAATATGTATAGAACATGTATCAAATGAGCAAAATGACTACATTGTTATATAATCAAAATTTTTAACAAAACCATCAAGACTGTGATTGTAAAATGAAAGTATGGGAAAAGAAATGAGGAAAATTTGCAGCTAAAGGACTTGAAGATTAAATCTTTGAAGCTGGGCTTAATGTTTGATAGGATTCTATTTTCCAAAGTTATATCATATGAGCTATGAAATATTAGTATATTTATAAGTAACATAACAATTAAGCACAATCATAAAGTTTAGAATAATGTTTGATAATGTTTAGATATGGGATATTAGATATCAGGCTTTAACAAAAGTAATATATATTAAATGAATAGTAAGAAAGAGGTATGGTGAGAAATGAAATATGTAACAACTCTCAAATGAAATACAAAGGAATTTGGTATACAAAAGCACTTGACAGGTATGTAATGTTATATTTCAATGTTTGATGCATGAGTAATGTATATTTTATAAATCTTATATTTTAAAATAATAAAATGTGGAAAACTTTTAAATGAAATAAAAATAGATATAGTTGGAAAAAATATCTTATATGTTACCAACAGTTTGAAACAAGTTAACTCCAACCACCATGTAGACTGTGCAGAGCAGGTGCAGAAAATATAAATTAACTCAGTTTGAGTTATTAAAAATTGTTAAAATTTGTTGTCTTTTAAACTGAGGCTCATTGTAGGACTTAAGACTGTATGCACTGAGCATGGATAGCTTTTTAATTTTTTTTTTAAATTATGGTTGATAAAATTGATGGGTAATAGGCCTTGTGCTAGCATATGTTCCTTGCTGCATTAGTGTTACAAGTAGTGTGCAATGATATAGTTGTTTTGAATTAATAGTTCTTCCTATACAGGTATTTGGAACATCAGTGTATAACTCTTCATCTACCACAGTGTTCTCTCCAAAGGAAAAGCAATTTCGCAGCACAATCTGTCAGTCATCCAGTAAGTTTCCTATCATTTTAATTTTTTTAAAGACTACTACTGACATTCTTAGCAAGAATTTCTTTTGAATAGCTTTAATCATATTATACCAACATGTAAAGTGTACAAAGGGTAATCATGCCTAGGTTAGTGAGACTGTAGCATACCTACTTAAAATGTTGTTTCTACGTTTATTTTTATCCCCACTATAGCTTTGAGACTGTGAAATGTTCTCCTGAAAGCATACCAATAGGTCTTGTGTGTGTACCTAAGGATGATTTGGTTTCCAAAATGAATTAAGTTTATTCAAATTTATCTCTAGCTTCGAGTACCTTCTTTAGTCACTAGGTGGCATATTTCTTTACTGAGCAGAGAGGAAACTTACATCAGACCTGACAGTTCAGAGGCTGTGGGTGTCTCTGTATGGGTCAGAGGCACAGTAAGGAAAATACCATGTTGGGTGTGACTGCTTTTTCAAAAAGCTGAGAACAAAAGAAAGAAAGTCCAGCTGCCTGGTAAAGAGGGAGGAGAGTGATGAGAATGAAAGGATGAATGAGCAGTGGGGTAGGAAAGAAAGACTAGTGAGAGAGAGTGAAGGTACGGGACAGTGGGGAACGAGCAAAGGAAAGAGAAAGAACATTGGAAGGGTGGGGGGGAAGGTGCATTTGGTGAAGAGAAGAAGCATTTAGTTTCATTGGAGAGAAAAAGCACTGGTATGGATGATGGCAAATGGGAAGAATGAGTATCTGAGTGGGTGAGAGGGAAAGAACATTGGGGTGGAGACGAGGTTTTCAAGCCCATACAGAGCTGGGGAGTTGGGTTGCTAGTGAAAGAACTTCCTGGGAGTCCTCTTCAATCCATGGTTAGCAGATTTTCAGATAGGCTGTAGCACTTCAGTGCTTGGTTTGTAGGGAAAAATAACACAATGGCAGAATATCACCAACACACAGGTTCCTTATTGTACTATGTATAGAGACTCAGAAATTGTGTTTGTCAGATGTGACATTTTTGGAGCTTGACATGTTTAGATTTTCTGTAAAACTCAGCTGTGAAGTATTCAAAGGATGCTGCCAAGATGACAACTAGTTTTAAATCTAACCTGTTTATGTGTATTTGCAGAGGTTTTCAGATTTCGGATTTTCTTGTTTTGAAATAACAATTGCAACCTTGTTATGAAGTTACAATCACAGTAAACAAGTTGTTCAGGTTTTAAATAGGGCTAGGATTGTGTAAACCTAACTTACTGATGTCCAAAACCTTTTCTTTCTGTGTTGTTTTTGCTGCTCCTGTTGCTGCCAAAAACAAAATGAAAAACATGAGATCTAATGATAAGGATTGCAGCTTACATAGTCATTTTAGTTTCTTTTGTTAGTCTGAATGTTGGTTTAAATCCAACGTTGTCTAATCCAACTGTCTCAAATATATCAGACTAGACATTCTCAATTGCCTTAGAAGTGGGAAACTTTTGAAGCTCCAGGGGTGGTAACATGTTTTCCTCGGGGGATGTTTCACATTGCATGGATATTGCACTGAGATTCCACTTTGGCTGCCATGGGAACATTGTGTGAAATTCTGGGGTTTGTAGTTTGGTCTCTGGCAGAGAATACTTTGTACCCTTCCCAAAACTGGAAACCTTAGGATTACATAGGATGTTGCCATGGCAGTTAAAGTGGAATCATGGCCATTTCTGCACTATACTGTTATAGTGCTATTATGCCACTTTCAACATCCTGTGGAATTCTGAGGTTTGTAGTTTACTGAAGCCAAAGAGCTCTCTGGCTGAGAATTCTAAATGCCACTCCCTAAACTGCAAATCCCCAGGATTTCATAGGTTGTTGAAAGTGGAATAATAGAACTATAACGTGTAGTACAGAAATGGCCATAGTGCTAAAACTGTGTAGTGTGAATGGGCCCCAGAACCTTGAAGGGCATCTTTGACTTACTTACTTATTTATTTACATATTTCTGACCCACCCTGTAATCTCAAGATGGGATACAAATCAAAACAATTCTAAACAGAACTCACAATCCAATTGAAACAAAGCCATGCCTCAAACACTTAAGATAACAAGTAGGTTTTAATTTGGGGCCAAAGTGAGGCCATTATTAGTGCTTCTTTGGGCTTTCAAAGGAGGGGCATTCTACTTCTAGGGTGTTAAGACTGAGAAGTCCATCACACACATCTCCATACTGTTCCCAACAAGGAGATCTTCAGGAACTTCTACCCATCTACTCTAAATAATCAGACATATATTTATAAAGAAGAGACACTTTGTCAGATACTGAGGGCCCAAGCTATTATCAAGCTACTGATACTGGATGATAGCTAATTCCACAACAGTGGAAAGAGAGTTTGGCCATTTCCGCCTACACTGTTACAGTGCTATTATTCTACTTTCAACATCCTATGGAATCCTGAGTTTGCAGTTTAGGGCAGGGCATTTAGAATTCTCAGCCAGAACTCTTTGACTTCAGTAAACTCCAAATCCCAGAATTTCACAGGACGTTGAAAGTGGAATAATAGCACTATAACAGAGTAGTATGGAAATGGCCTTTGTTTCTGGTACTTTATGCAACTAAACAGCTGACCAACTGCCAGCAGTTTGGGGACTATATTGGCCCGTGTTAGATCTTGGAAGGCTGTGCCCCATTCTGAAATCTATTTTATTCATATACAGAGACATACTATTTTTGGTAGGAGGAACTCTGAGAGGGGGGCTTTATATGACCTGTAGGCCACACTTTGCCCATCTCTGGTTTAGAATCAGAAGCATGAGACATAAGACAAAAGCAAGAAAAGGACAAAGAGTAAAGGAAGTCAAAGAAAATAGAATATGTTATGTATGAAGGCCCCTGATGTAAAAGTGAAACTTGTATAGGCTGGACAAATTCTATGGTTCAGTAAGTCCAATAACAGTATTTCTACTTAAATATTTCAAGATTGGAATTGCAAACTTGGTAGCTGAAGAAGCAACTGTTGGGACAAAATTGACAATGAAACTTTTAATAAAATGAATTTTTAGTACAGAAAAATAAATTGAAAACAGTCTGATATTTAATTGGCTATTGCATTGCCAATTTTGAAGACTGCTTTCTTTTCTGCCAGCTAGTCAATGATGGATAACAGTGATAGACAGCAGGAATTAAAGAATGCACCTAAGGATGTTTTTGTTCTGGGCTTGCTCATCAATGTCAAAGCAAAAGACAAAAAAAGCTCCTTATACTTAAGCACTGGCTTACGTTATTTACCTGAAACCTAATTAATGGGAGCTGTTCCTTCTTGGGAGCACAGAAGAGGAACACAGATCTTATTAACATCATCTCTGGCAATAAATGATCAAAGAACTGTGGTCTATAATCTGCCTAATGAGGTTGGGCTATTTGAAAAATACAACAGGAAGTGTCTTCAATACAGTTTGATTCTGAATACAGGCATACCTCAGTTAACAAGGCCGCTGACAAAGAGTTTATTTTTACAAAGCCTTTTTCAAAGCCCACTTTGGCTTCTTTCCCTAGACAGCTAGAAGGTTTGTGTGTGTGTGTGTGTGTGTGTGTTTTGTTTGTTTATTTTTTTAGCAGCTTCAATATTAGGAGAATGGTGAAAGAGGAAGCAGACTTCAGCAGACTTTCTGCGGTAAACAACGCAGTATAGCTTAAGCTGGGAAGGAAGGGGTAATGCTCCAGGCAACCCTATTGTAGCTTTGTGTGCCTACAAAAGGCAAGGTGAATTGCAGCTGCCTCTAGAATCCTTTATTGAACAAGTGTGAATAGCAAAACAGGGGAAAAAAAGAAAAGCAGATAAACTGACTTCACTAGCAACCTCCAGCATATTAAAAATGTTTAAATCTGTAAGAGCATTATCACAAAAGGCGAGTAAATGACCATTAAAACAGGATAATAGGATCTTTGGTTGGGATTTATAGCCTCATTTCTTTTCTGTTGTTCTCCTGGTGGGAGGCCATTTGAAAAGTGTTTCTTTAACAAAGCAAGTTAGTAATATGTCTTTTGTGTTAATAAAAGAAACACTTTTCGAAGAGTCTTCCACAGGGAGAATGACAGAAGAGAAACAAGGTTGTGGTATGAGTCCCATCCAAAGACACTTTTATTCTGCTGCAGTTGTGATTTACCTGCCTCATGTGATAAAGCCCTAAGTCTGGCTACCAAAATGGAAAGCATAAGAAAAGTAGAAGCTAGTGAAAAAAAACAACATTATTGGACGCGTTATGGAAAAAGTTTTCAAGTGGGCTCAAGGGGATTCAAAATGTTTTTGTTCACCTATTCAAGGCTTATGTGACCTGGTTGTTTCATTTCACATGTGCATGCTTTTAGTTCTGAATAAAAAGTTTGCTGAAAAATGTTAAGCCGTTTTGTGGTAGAGGAAGCTATACCTGTTCTTTCCATGTTGTTTTTCTCTCTGCTACCAAGTTTTTTGTTTAAGAAGTTATGCCCTGGAATATATCTACTTCATTAACTGAGGTGTACCTATAATTTGTTTCTAATTGTGATATGGTATAAGAAGTATTCAAAATACTGAATGTAAAGTTTTGGAAAGAGTATTGGATCCTTGCAAGTTTCAGTGTAAGTGTTTAAAAGGACACTTTATTTTATAAAGTTTTCTATTTTTTTAAAAAAAAGAGAGGAAAAAATGTCTTAAATTGAGGATCATATTGGTGCTAATTCCTTCCCATTCTGGCCCTTCTACAGCTTTTAGAGTAACCTGAAAACTGGTTCTGAAGGATGAGAGGGTTTCCCAGCCCTCTGGAAGATTTTGAGGTGTAATAGATGCATTGCAATAGATTGATTTCTCCCAAATGTTCTGTTCTATCAGTGGAAGTCCAATGTCCATAACCTGTGCAAATTATTACATGTACTGAATTAGATACAAATGTTATCTTTTTCTGATTACTTCATGAAAATGGAGTCTTTGGATTCACCTCTTAATACTGAAATTTAATATTTCTTTGGACATTACACAGAAAACAGAAATGACGTGTTTCTCTGCTTAGATGGCTAGTAAGCCCAGGGACACTTGCTACAGCAAACGCTCAGCCAGGAGCCAGGAGTGACAGTGTTGAAGCCCTTGGTCTTTTTCAGTATGAAGACTATGGTACAATCTGCCAGCCTTGTTTGGACTTTCCTTTGATTTTAGCTACAATCACTGTTGTAGCTAGAAAGGAAATGGATTTTCTCAGCAACAATGTATTGTTATAAGCTATCCATATCTCAGTGATATTAAGCACAAGGAATCAGGTGCTTCTTGGGCCGATCACTTTATAAACCATGATCATTCTTTTGGGGATCTATGTTTCTTGATACTGGACAACCCTTCCCCTCAGAGGGATAGATTTTGCTGTGAAGGGAAATATTGATGGCTGGAACTCTGTCCCTCTTCCCCTTCCAGCTAGAAGTGAAATGAATTTTCTTAGCAATGATGTATTGTTGTGAACTGTCCAAAATTTTTGTGGGTAGCTTAGTCTTTGCAAAAGGCCTGCCCTAGGAACATATGAAAACTGCTAAAAATTGTTTTATATCAGTGCAAGTACCAACATTTTTGAACTCTGCGTTGATGTGGTGTTATAGAGAATGTCCTGGACAGGGTCTGCACTTCAAAATCAGCCACTGCACTACTGAGCAGAGGTGGGCAACCCGTGTACATTCTGATGTTACTGTACTACAACTGCCATAATCCTTTACCACTGGTTCTGCTGGCTAGGGCTGATGGGAGTTGCAGTCCAACAATATAAAAGGTTGCATATAACACAGCATGAATTATGGAGGTAGAATGCATATGCTGTGGAGCACATGTGCCAATTGTGTTCCCTGTAGCCTATGAGGGCCATAGTCATTTATTTTTTACTGCATGTGTAGGCTTGCATCTTAAAGGTATTGTCCTTCTGTAGTAAGGGAACTTCTAGATACAATGAATTTTATGCATATATTTCAGGACATTGTAACAGGCTCTGGATCCAAATGAACAGTATGGCTTCCATAGGTTGGGTCCTACAGTGCACAGAAAAAGATTTCCCCAATACATGGAATGTATGGAACGACTCTAAGTAAACATTTTGGTTAATCCATAGTGGTTTAACAACAATAAGTGACCTTTTAAAGAGGTATCTACTGAAATCCCCATAGGGGAATGTAAATTTTACCCTCAAGTAGTTGATGAATGTGGGACAATGAGACAAACAAGTGTATTCTTTCAAGTTTCTTCTACAGGTTTTAAAAAAGCATGCTTGATTTTCTTTCCTACTCAAATATGTATTGCCAACAGTGGAAAAGTTCCTCTCTGATGGATGGGTTGCTACTGAGATGTGCACTGAAAGGTTGTTTAGTGAGAAAATAAACTGCCTTATTTCTCTGCTTGACTTCTATAGAGCACTAAACCTCTCTGTGATTGATATGCATAGATGGTAGTCATGTCTAAGATCAATACTAAGGGTATGATTATTTTCTGCAAAGAACTTGAACAGTCCATCAGTTTGAAAGATGTATCATATTTATCTACTTTCATTTGTTTGTCCAATTAAAAATGTATGTGATATGGAAGTGAATTATTATGTTCTCTTGTAGATTCATTTACATGCTTTAATGGAGGTGAATGTGTGTATTGGCAGCTGTGTGACTGTAGTCGGTATAATGCAACTGGATCAAGATGTCAGATAGGTGAGCAGAAAACATGCTAGTGTATCTAGTGTGACCTAAGACTCAGAACTAGGCTTGTTTTTCAGGACTAGGTGCAGTTCTCTAGTAGGTGCTAAATTATGGTTTGGGGCTCTTTGTCTTACTTTGAAACAGAAGCTCATGAAGACAGCACCTTTCTGCAGCTAAACACTTAATGTACATATTTTTCCCCTTTCGGGATAACTACTTGCCCTCACTGTTGGCTCCAAAGTAGTTATAAGCATAATCAAAAGGTATTGCTTTCAAAATAAATAAGTTAATATCCTATCCCTTTTCTTGTCATAGTGCACAACACAGGAGCGGAACGAGACAGTATTTGTCGAACATGGGGACAATACCATTATGAAACCTTTGATGGCCTATACTACTTTTTCTCTGGGAAATCTACATACTGTCTTGTCAGACAGAATGAAGTAGATGAGCAAAGCTTTTCCATACAAGTAAGAGATTAAAATTGGTTTCAGACAAAACTTGTTCACTTCACATTAAAGGTAAAAATTTCAATTTTTCTGTTAAAATTTTTTAAACTATAGTGTGACTCAGTTCTTTTCCCCAGTTCCAGAAGTAGTTCAGGAAATGGTTCATTTCTAAGGCCATTTTCGCATGGCATTTTCCATGTGAACGGGTGCCTGGAGCGTCTCGTGATTGTGAGGAACAATCTGCATGACGCACTCACAATCACGTGACACTCCAGGGGCTGGCAGGTGCCGATCATGCACCTGTTCATTTTTGGCTAGAAGCCAAAAATGGCTCCCAGGCCCCACGTGCACTTACCTGGTGTGTGGAGCCTCCGGAGCTGTACCAGTCATGCTTCCTGCCCCAGCACAGCCTGGGAAACTCCCAGGCTGCGCTGCAGAAGGAAGAGGTGGGGCTCTCATGTGAGCAGGCAGCTCATGCAGAGCCGAAGGACCCCGGACGCGAGACGCTCTCGCTGGAGGCTGCTCACGCGATCCCTGAACCCCAGCGCTGGAAGAAGGTAACGTGCGGAAAGGGCCTTAGTGAAAAAATATAGCGGACTGGGCGTTCCAGTGATTTAGGCTGCTTGTATGATTAGAACTCTAGGCAATGCTTCTAGGCATTGCATCTCAAAGAATATAGGAAGGAACCAAGGCAATATAGATGACAATCCCAGTTTTTTCAAAAGTTATCAAAGGTACCCATACATGAAAGCAAAGCTCTTCCATGTGCAGGAAGGGTACAGGTATCAGCCTTAATTTCCAGGGCTTTGGCTTTTTTTTTTTATTTTGTAGAGGTGGGGAATGTCTTTCAGTAAGAGGTAGCTTTAAAGCCACCATGTACTTACTGAAGATTGTATCTAGCTTTTTGTTCCCCAGCTTACAAAATGACCAGCTGGTATGCTAATAGGGTTTGCAAAGAATGTGGGTGAGTTTCCAGAATGAACCAGAATTTTCCAAGCTTCATCTGCAAATTATGCTCATGCCTTTGTTTGGGCTCTCAATTTCATTCTGTACAATATGGCCATCAATTTAACCTACTAATCAAAATATGTAGATTGACCTAGTCTTTTACTCATGGAGACTACAGATTTAAAGTAATTTTTGAGCACTATGTGAAATGCTGAAAATACTGTCAGAATATTAACTTCTCACCTTTTTGTTTTTGTTTTTTTTGGGCAGGTCCATAATGATCCAGAATGCAAGTCTTCTCCCTATTCTTGTAAACGGTCGATTAGTCTATACTTTTCTGGAGATGGAGAAATCAGATTAAGTAGTGAGGTCACTTACAAAGGAACAGGGTAAATTAGATAGGCATTCATATAGCCTGCAATGTTTTTACTTGCTGTATTGTTCTACTATATAAAAAACATAAGCGTCCTGTCTGATTTACTACCAGTGGTAGATCTAAATTCACAATTTTTTTTCTTGGATATGTCTACTTCCCACCAGTGCAGCTCTTTCACATTATGGGAGAAACTTTTGTGTCAAATCACTCTAGCCAGTGATAATGTCATTCTTAGATAAATGAGAAATTACTTTATTAAATTATGGAAAGGGTTGCTGTGAATCGTTCCTTTGTTTACGGAAGTTTTTTTTTTTTGCTTCCTAGAATACAGTTGCCATATACCATAGGAAACTTGTACATTCAAAAACTGTCTGGATACGTTATTGTTAGACACCAGTATGCATTTTCTTTGGCTTGGGATGGTACATCTGCTGTTTATATTAAGATGTCTCCTGACTACTTGGGCAAAACTCATGGATTATGTGGTAACAACAATGCCATTCTGCAAGATGAGCTTGCCACTAGTTATGGTGAGTATTTAATCTAATTATATACAACAGGTATATATATATGGTTAAGTTACTTGCCATCCTTAGCAATTAAAAGTAGTATATTTATCTGTAATATGTAGATATGAAAAAGGTTATAAAGGAAATAGTAGGGTAGTCAAATATTTAATAAAGATTTAAATAAAGGAATTCAAATACATTTGTGTTCTATTTTTACAATGCCTAGTTTGAGGAGCTAACATGGAAAACAAAGATATTTACAATATCACATTTTTCTCATCAGGCATATGTTCCAAAGATAGAAAGAATAATTAGTTTTAACATATTAATAATGCTAATAATGTTAAGAAACAGAAGGCGTCTGCTCTTCCTGTTGGCTTACTGCCAGAGTAGTAGAAAATGTCCTTGGAAATATCAGGGCTACCCACTGGACCAATTGCTGTTAAAGCATTGATTTCTAATGCCGAACTTTGGATTTTTTGTGATGGGAAGATGAAACTGCGAACCTTTCTGCACTACACTGTTGTAGTGCTATTATTCCATTTTCAACATCCTGTGGAATTTTGGGGTTTGTAGTTTACTGAGGCCAAAGAGCTCTCTGGCTGAAAGGTCTAAATGCCCCTCCATAAACTTCAAACCCCAGGATTCCATAGGATCTTGGAAGTGGAATAACAGCACTATAACAATGTAGGACGGAAATGCCCTGTGAGTGGCTATGTATTATCCAAGTCCTTGGATTAGTTTGAAACAAAGCTGGGAAATAACTTCTTAGAGTAATGATTGTGCTGGCCAGAATTCTGTTGGTGTCTTGAACATGTTTAGTTCCCCTACAGAAGCAGTTGGACATTTTTGTCCAATGTCTAAAGTCTGTATTTACTTCAAGTGAATAGAAACAGAGTTCCACATGGTATGCTGTTGAACATGTGGATGAGATGGACATGGATGTCCTGTTGCACATTTGATTGTACATAGGGTTGTGTGTTTGGACCTTTGGTGTTACTGTTTAGCACAACATCCAGATTAAACTCTGAACCATTATGGGGGGTGATCCTTAACCACCATCAAGCCACAATTCCATTCATGAGGATTTATCTATGCAATCTAGATGAAAGATTTCAGCCATTGTAATGAGTTACTTTTGGGGGTAATGAGGGCATAATGATGGAGTATTTTATACTTTTCCAAAAGTAGTGTTGACATGTTTTTGTGGTAATGATTAGTATTTATTAATCACATCTAAATTTTATTTGACAGAGTATAGGGGATCATTTGGGAGGATTTTTGCCCACTTTTGGGCATTTTTCTATTTCTAAACGCATTGTTATTAAAAAGAAAAGTAATGCATTACTAATTCATTGTTTTAAAAGCAATGAGTAATAGCTAAAAGTAATACATTGCTTTATTTTTTTTCCCAAATGCTGCTTTGGTCCATGTTAACTGCAGATTTGGTTTGTGCACTGACCATCTACTAAATCCATAGTGATCCTAGACAGAGAAGAAAAGCAGGAGGGTCCTTACTGAAAGCTAAGGTTCAGTAAAAACCTGAGCAAACTGAAAGAGGAAGTGCGAATTTTAAAATATTATTCCAGTGCTCAAAAGCTGTTTGAACAGACTGCATAAGAACAGTGTGATTGTAAAGTACTCCTTGATTGAGAGAATAGATCCCATCTCTGATTATGGTTGCCGAAGAACTCATGTGACTATAATAAACTCTAAACTTGAGGAACCCTAGCTGAATCACTCAAAGCCTGATTTATAACCCTAATAGAAACAGGCATTTTATAATATTCTGGTACCTAGTGCAATACACTATGTTTGTGATTTTAGAAAATGAGTCTCTTGCACTGATGTACTTGTGCACTTCTCCACAGGGAAGCTTACAGAAGACATTGAAGAGTTTGTAGAAAGCTGGAGAGAGACTCCTCCCCAAGAGAATATCCTCTTCAGTGATGCCTTGTTTAACTATGAGCCACCATGCCTGACTCACAGTCAATCATTTTTACAGGTAGGCATGATAATTAATATGAGCAATTAACTTAAGACTAAATTCTGAACCTTTATGAAGAATAATCATTAATCATTTTTTCCTACAAATGCCCATGCAAGAATCCTGCCTGAACCCCTGAAGAGATGTTTCTGCCAGTCAGAGTAGATAATACCAGGCTAATGGACTAAGGATGCATCCAGACTAATTAAAAATTAGTCCCAGATTTTGTTCCATAGAATCATAGAATCATAGAAATGTAGAGTTGGAAGAGACCACACGGGCCATCCAGTCCTACCCCCTGCCATGCAGGAACACCCTCAAAGCACTCCCGACATATGGCCATCAAGCCTCTGCTTAAAAACCTCCAAGGAAGGAGCCTCCACTACACTCCGAGGCAGCAGATTCCACTGCCGGACAGCCCTGACTGTCAGGAAGTTCTTCCTGAGGTTCAGGTGGAATCTCCTTTCCTGCAGCTTGAATCCATTGCTCCTTGTCCTGGTCTCTGGAGCAGCAGAAAACAAGCCCTCTCCCTCCTCTACGTGGCATCCCTTCAAATATTTAAACATGGCTATCATGTCCCCTCTTAACCTTCTCTTCTGTAGACTAAACATACCCAGCTCTCTAAGTCTATCCTCATAGGGCATGGCTTTCAGGCCTCTCACCATTTTGGTCGCCCTCCTCTGGACTTGCTCCAGCTTGTCAATATCCTTCTTGAATTGGGACCCAGAACTGGACACAGTATTCAAGATGGGGTCTAACCAAAGCAAAGTAGAGTGAATCCAAGCTAAGATGCATTGCATATTTCTATCCTACCCAGTTAAGAAATATCAGGAATGCTGCATATTGCTCCAAATTATCAGTGAATGGGCTCTAACTTCATTCTATTACCATATGTCCAGGATTATATGGAAACCATCAAGCAAAAATCAACAAAGAATACCCAACATAGAGAAATCAGAAGATATCGACAGATTTTACAAATACGCCAAGGGTTAACCATAGAATCATAGAATCATAGAAATCTAGAGTTGGAAGAGATCACAGGGGCCACCCAGTCCAACCCCCTGCCATGCAGGAACACCCTCAAAGCACTCCCAACAGATGGCCATCAAGCCTCTGCTTAAAAACCTCCAAGGAAGGAGACTCCACTACATTCTGAGGCAGCACATTCCACTGCCGGACAGCCCTGACTGTCAGGAAGTTCTTCCTGAGGTTCAGGTGGAATCTCCTTTCCTGCAGCTTGAATCCATTGCTCCTTGTCCTGGTCTCTGGAGCAGCAGAAAACAAGCCCTCTCCTTCCTCTACGTGGCATCCCTTCAAATATTTAAACATGGCTATCATGTCCCGTCTTAACCTTCTCTTCTGCAGACTAAACATACCCAGCTCTCTAAGTCTATCCTCATAGGGCATGGCTTTCAGGCCTCTCACCATTTTGGTCGCCCTCCTCTGGACTTGCTCCAGCTTGTCAATATCCTTCTTGAATTGGAGCCCAGAACTGGACACAGTATTCAAGATGGGGTCTAACCAAAACAAAGTAGAGTGGTACCAGTACCTCTCTCGATCTAGACACCATACTCCTATTGATGCAGCCAAGAATTGCATTGGCTTTCTTGGCTGCCGCATCACACTGCTGACTCATGTTCAGCTTGTGATCTATGAAGACTCCTAGATCCCTTTCACACGTACTGCTATCCAGCCACGTGTCCCCCATTCTATATTTCTGTATTCCATTTTTTCTACCTAAGTGTAGGACCTTACACTTCTCTCTGTTGAATTTCATTTTGTTCGCCTTGGCCCAGCTCTCTAATCTATCCAGGTCATTTTGAATTTTGATCCTGTCCTCCGGCGTATTAGCAACCGCTCCCAATTTGGTATCATCTGCAAATTTGATGAGCATGCCCTCTATTCCTTCATCCAAGTCATTGATAAAAATATTGAACAGCACTGGGCCAAGGGTTCCTGTTCTTTCCAATTTTGTTTTGGAGATCCATGTGTGTTTTGGTTATCTCAGAATATTTTCTGTCACCTCCTAGTATGACCAGAAACTTTTTAAATGAGCTCCCTAGGCTGGTTTATTTTAACCCAGTATAAAATTGGAAAGAACAGAAACAAAATCTGAGACTTTTCAGTTATTTTGCATGCACCGGACGTTAACTATCAGAAAAAAGAAGCATCAGTGAAGAGGATCAGTGTCCCATCTTTGTAGAACTGACCTCCATATGCTTGTTACATATTTCTGATAGATTGGGGTGTATTGTTTTCATTTTGAACTTAAGGCTTATTGATGTAATACTCTTCTCCAGGGAAATAATTAATTATGGGGGCACATGGAGATGCGGAAGCTTAATACAGAACATGTGGGGATGGTAGAAGAAGGACCATTGTGGACAGCCCACTCTAACCATCCCCATCTTTAGCTCTTGTGTGTTCAGAAGAGTGAATGAAACTGCAGTCTTTGAGGGAACACATTTAAGTAACTTAGGCTGAAATTGTCATAAGAGCAATAATAGAGGAGGCTACAGTCACTTTGACTGTACGTTAAAATAAAGATTTCAGGTTCTGTCCCACCTCCCAATTTCAAGATGCCACTCTTTGCCTCAGAGTATGGAAGCTGGTCTTTTCAAAGATGTGAGCTTAAGGTTAGCTGATTGAAATATATTTCTTATCATGCCTGAGTTATTTTAGATACTTTCTCTTTAATACTTCTAATACCTTCTCTTGTTTCATTTGCTAATATTTCTTTAGAGTTTGGTCTTTTAGCATTTAGAGCTTGCAGCCAATGAATTTCTGTGATAGTTGGTGCCAGAATTAGATCAGATAATTCTTTCTCACTTGTATTAAAATCTGTGAAAGAGCTTTTGTCTTCACAGGCTGCAATATCAAAGAAAAATCCCATTATAATTTTGGCTACTGTGTTCCAGTTTTCTATCAGAAAACATAACATTTCCAGAATCTCTGCCCTTTCAAAGTCCCCTTTATCTTTCTGCATAGGGCTAGACATACAAAGAGGAACAAGAGGTATATTATCCAGAGGGAAGGAGTATACCTGTGTTGATATAAATGAAATATGTGAAATTGCATATGAATTTAGTAAAAGTTACATATTTCCTGAAAGGTACATAATGCATATATAAGATGAGGTAAATTCAGAATGCAGTCTTTTCAGATAAACACATTAATGATGAGAATGCACTGACTTGGACCCTTATGTCTACTCTATAGATAAAACAATGACCCATTAAGGGAGTATGGCTTTTCTGCCTCCCATTTCTCTCTGTACCACTCTGTGCCTCTCATCCCAAATCTGGCACTGAATGGCATGTGGCATAGGAGACGGCAGCTGAAAGTGGAAATTGTTGAAAATCAGCGTTCCCACCCATAGGTGGAAGTGCCTTCAGCTCACCCAACAACAACTTTGGATTTGAGGGAATGTTTTCTAGGTCATTTCTGGGAAAGCAAAAATATTTAACCATATTAGATGATCTAGTTTCTTAATTACACATATTTGCTCTTTTGACATTTCTTAAAAAACAAACAACCCTTTCTTAACCTTAATTCTGTCTATATTTTCAGAGGACGTACACACTATGTAGTATGCTACTCTGGCCTCCCTTCAAAGAATGTCATGAGTTTGTGAGTCCATTTCCTTTCATGGCCAGTTGTACGAATGATCTATGCATGTAAGTATCCACACAGAAGAACTCCAGAGCTAGTAGATAGCTAATGACAGTATTTTCCAGACACATATGTATGAGCGTATATGTGTTCTGTGTTATATAAATATAAGGACTCTTTTAGTGTTGACTTTAGTGTGTCTTACCAAATTTGTCCCAGTATCACATACTCATACTCTCAAAAGTTTTTTTTTTATTCAAACAGATAAAAATAGTCGTAAGTAATCATATGTTTGTTGTTTTAAAATATTTTTTCCAACATAGATGATTATTATCTTTTCACGATTGATCATTAGTATAAAGTAATTTAGAATAAGTTAATAGTGAATTATAAACTTGAGAAATTAAACAAATAAATAATTAAAATGATAAGTGACAAGCAGCAGTTAAAAATTATGGGCTTAAGTAATATGAACTGTTTGTAACAAGGATAGGAACCAAATTTACTTATGTTTAGTTCGAATTTGTTTTAGATATGTGTAGATGTTTGTTAATGTTTGTGTGGATGTCTTTTTTGTTGTTGTTTTGTATGTTTGGATTGTGTTGTTTTTCTTATTTAATAGAATTTGTTTTTCTTATTTAATAGAACATTATTTTGGGGAATAAGCAAATATTATTAGAGGAACTGTGGTAGAGAATTAACTGGGCTGTATGCAACAGACATTCCTAGGTGTATTAAACATAGCAGGCACATAGCAAACACATCTGTCAGACTCAGACGTGAGTTGGCTGTTCAAAATATGGTCTATTTGACTCAGGCTGTGATTACATAGAGTAGTCACAGGGCTGCACAGGCTGGCTGAAATACAGCTTATAGTGCAACTAGGATCAGGGCTTCTGGGAGAGAGAAGAAGGAAGAAGGGAGAAAAAAAGGAAAGAGAAGAGGATTCTGGTCTCAGGTAGAAAAAAGATTTCTGCTGTAGTCTCTATCTAACCATGGGCAAAGCTTTTGTGCTGGACTATGTTGCAAATGCAGTTGGATTGTCTGGATTCCACACAAACATATCTCCTATTAAAAAAAATCTAATATATCATTTTGTGTTTTAAATATTTACTGTCAACAACTTTGTGAATCATACAACTCCTCTAGAAATTCTTGATACAACATGTAGGCCTTGAACAATTTAGAAGTGTTACAGAGAGCCTGGCTGTGTTGCTCTGCATTTGGATCACCATGGAACAGGTGCCAAGAAAAGGCTAGCATTCTGACCAGAAAGTGAGTAACAAAACAGAATGAAAAAAACCTGGTGATTCACAAACGCAAATACACACAGGTTAAAAGAAGTGGAAGGTACAAATTCTTGGAATTTGCTGAGACATAGGCCCTTTTTGCACCTTACCTGGTGCTGCTGGTGTTGCGTGGGGATTGCGTGAAAAGCCTTGTCCGGGAGGGAATTGTGTCCCCTCTGCTTCCTCTCCACACCAGCTCCGTGCTGGCTGGAAGGAAGCGTGAGGGCTCTGCTCCTTCCTTCCACAGCGGAGCTTGGTACTTTCCCAGGCTGCGCTGGGGGAGAAAGTGCAATGGCTGTGCGTCCGGAGGCTCTGCACACAAGGTAAGTGTGGGTGGGGCCCAGGAGCGACATGCGATTGTGCATCATTTTCAACAACAAGCCGAAAATGATATAATGTGTGATTGCTACCTACTGGCCTCAGGAGCATCGTGCGATTGCAAGGACGTCATGTGAAATGGTCCTCGCAACCCTGCAGCGCTCCTGAGGTCATTTTGCAATAGGACTGGCATGCAAAAAGGGCCATAGAAATTGCAAACACCTTGCTGAAATATATATGATGCTCTGTTTGTGTATTTGTATAGTAAGGAGGGGAATATGCTTATGTCAGTTTTGATGTGTTTAAGGTCAGGAGCTGATAATGCAACTTGGTGTCGAGCATTAACTGAATATGCAAGATCCTGTGCACAAGCAGGAAAACCTCTCCATAACTGGAGGGCACAGTTTGAGCAATGTGGTAAGCAATGAAAGAATACTAAGTGTTAATGTATATCTTTGTCTTTCTTTTGTATGTGTCTTTGCTTTGTCAAATTAATTGACTAATTCAAAATTCAAGCTTTAACTTCTTACTAGCCCTGAACTGAGGGTAGCAGTAATCAAAGAGCACGTTATTACAAAAGAATAGAGAGAACTACATTTCCTACTTGGAGAAATTGATGTTAAAAAAAGATATACATCAAATTAACAACATCCATGAAAGTCTAGTATATAATAGGCCCATATTTTATGTAATGCCTATTTCTGCTAAAGTAGGCAATATATAAATTGAAGTTCAAAGAACTAGAAAGTCCATCTTACAGTCAGTATGTAGGATGTGATCCTTCTCCATGGCAAAGTGCAGTACAAATATGTGGCTGTAAATGACATAAATACTGTTTCTTTGCTCCTATCACTGTAAGTTGGTAATACAGATCATGTGGTCCTCCAGATATTATTGGACTATAACTTACAGCCTTCCTCACAATTGACTATTCTGGCTAAAGGTTCTGGGATTTGCAGTCCAACAGCATCTGGAGCCCACCACTGCCTTAAATGCTTACATATACCTTCATGGAATCAGCACAACAAGACTTTGTGGGAAATCTATGTGTGCCTTCCCTATCTTGATCCATCTCTTTATTCAAGATTCAGGTCTCAAGTAACTTGAGCAGTGGAAATATGGGAAACATGTATGGGACAATGTACATCTTGACATTCCACAATTGTGTGCACTGGGGTACAATGCTGGATGTGAAAGCAGGGGGAAAACACAGTTCTTTGAGCCATACGAGTTTTTGTACTGCTTATTTACTTGTTTTATATTAAAATACTAATATTCTACTTTATACCCAGAGAGACCAGTTTATAAACAGTTAACATCACTTTAAGGGCAATAAAACAATTTAAAACAGTTCAACAAGAAAAAGAAACAAGGAATATCAATTCACAATTTTGTAGATCAGAGTCAAGACATATCTATTGGGCTCCAAAAACTAGGGTGAAGATCTAAATTGTAACTTGTTGATAAAGTGTGTGACCACTGTCAGCATCAATCAGACTCTCTCTTCTAAAATAAACTACAGGTGGTATAATTAAGATTGTGTCTGTAATATGTACAGGTACTATAGGAAGAAGTCTACACTTTCTTACATACATTATCAGATATTTTCTCAAATAATCTATTCGATAGCTTTGAAGAATGTATTAGTAATGTTAACATTGATTATATTTCTATTATTTTTATCTGGGAAACAAGGGAAACAAAGCTCACAAAAGAGAAACAAATCAGCTTCAAAATTATGGTAGGCTGTAGTACCCACTTAATTGAGAATAAAACTAGCTGAACTCAGTGGGATCTACTTGTGAATAGACATACAGAAGATTGTGCTGTTAAACATCAAGAAGTCATGTGTCATCTTAAAGGTTAGCTACTCTATAAACTTCTGCATGGAGTCCACTTCATGAGATGCTTAGAATAAAATGAATGTAGATTCAAATATTTTGTAGTGCATTTTAACATTTGTTCATCTTTCCTGTTTTTCAGTTGTTAAATGTGAAGAACATCTTGTCTACAGTGAATGCATTCACTGTTGTCCAGTTTCCTGTCAGCAAAAAACGCACTGTATCGGCAGTGAGCTTCCCTGTGTTGATGGATGTTATTGTCCTGATGGTAATGCAAATTTAAGTGACCTTTCAAAATGCTATGATGGCCTTATGATCGCGGTTTACAAAGTTACACTCCAGACATGATCACCAGTGGGTAGAAGTTTAACTCACATTTTTTGGAGGGTGGGGTACACCACGGTTGTTAGTATACTTACTTAATAGTAAGAATTCAAAGACATAGCTGTGTATTACTCTGGATCAGTATGCAAAGAAATCTTGTAGCACATTTGAAGCTAATTGAAAGAAGAAGTTAATAATATATGGTTTCATAGGCTCTTTCTGCATAGGCTCTTACCTGCTGCTGAATGCATTCCATGGGAAGGGTGACAGAAGCGCTCCCCTCCACACCAGCTGCCTGCTGGAAGGGAGGAAATGCAATGGTTCCTCCCCTCCCTTCTGTAGTACAGCCTGACACTTTCTTAGGGTGCTCTGGGGGAGCAAGCACAGCCATTGCGCTTCCTGACCCTCTGCACAGCAGGTAAGTGTGGGAGGGAGGTGGGAGGACTGCACAGTCACAGTTCATTGATGGGAGAAACCTGTGAATGATTTATTCCACAATTGTGATGGGCAACAATGGGATAACGACAGGGTTGTGACCACGTCACGCAGAACCATCGTCACAGTCCTGTCGCCATTACGGGTTGGGAGTGGAGTACGGAAAGGGTCATAGACTAAGAGCCTTTCTGCCCTACACTGTTATGGTGCTATTATTCCACTTTCAACATTCTGCCGAATTCTGGGGTTTGTAGTTTACTGAGGCCAAAGAGCTCTCTGGCTGAGAATTCTAAAGGCCCCTCCCTAAACTGCAAACCCCAGGATTCCATAGGATGTGGAAAGTGGAATAATAGCACTATAACAGTGTAGTGTGGAAAGGCCCATCATCTACTTCATCTGAAGTAGTCTGTGAAAGCTTATGTTGCTAACTCTTTTCTCTCAGTCTCAAAGGTGCTACAAGATTGCATACTTAATAGTAAGTTTGACTAGAACTGAAGGAAGTTACTTCTGAATGTGTATAATTCAATTGTTCTATAACTCTTAATAACCAATAACTTAGCAATGTTGTTCAAAATTAAAGCAACTATTAGTTCCTCATAATGTTTCCTAACTATTTTGATATAAAAAGTAGGTGATCAAGATATTTTTAAAGATTGCGGTCAAAGGACATGACTTTAATTTTGTTCTTATTGAATTTACCATTATAGGACTTATTTATGAAGACAGATCATGCATCAGGCCTACTGATTGTCCCTGTGATTACCATGGAACTGTCCACAGAACTGGAAATGTTGTCTATGAAGAATGCAACAACTGGTTAGCAATATTCTGAACAGTTGTTCTCTTTAATACTGTGCAGGTTCCTGAAAAATGTACAGGATGTAAGCACTAACCTTTGCTTTCATAACACTTGAATATTGCTAGAGTTGGATGCCTGTAACTGGCTCATTCACTCAAGTCCCTATCACCAGCTCTTATTCCAGCATCTCTTCCTGCCCAAATTCCATATTTCTTTAAGATGAGGGATGGTAGTGCATATTCACAGCAACTAGAATGGGATTTAGGCACAGGTACTTATTTCCATTTGGGCTATGGCAAGGGAAATCTGATTCCTGTCCCCTCGCATGGCTTCAAAATTTCCAGAAATTTTACGTCTGAGGTAGGACTTATATCACACATCGTCAACAAGGAAAGATTAATTCACTTCCCTTAGCATCCTTTTGTTATGTATTCTGAGGAAATGGCATGACTTTAGAGGTCAGACAGAAATTTAGGTTCAGCTCTTGACCTCTGACTCTTCGTTGCTTAGTCTCAGTTGAAGCTTTCACTACATGGTTTTCTTTTCTGTTTTCCATCAGTGAACTTGTCCCTCAGCTGTGTGTTAACGTGATTAAAACAAAAATAATTATTTATTTTGCAGTACATGTGTTGCAGGAAAATGGATGTGCACAAATCTTACTTGTCCAGGTACGCTGACTTTATTGAAAAATTTGTTTTCTCACTTTACATATAAGTTATGATATGACTGTTAATCTCTGGGTACTTTAGGAAGTATCCCCAAGTATCTGTTATCATATTATTGCAACATAAACTCTTTAATGTGTTTAATTTGGCTTTAGAAATAATGAGCTTAGTTACAAATATACGTTAGCATAAATTTATGAGAAAATGAAATAAAATTAAATACTAAGGCAATGCTTTTAGCAAGTCAGCTTTCATACCTCACAGAAGATATTTCATTTTAACATGCTTTGGTACTTAGTATCTGTTTGTGTCAGATGCATGTCTGACAAATATGCGCCTTATTTATATTTCTTACATGATGTGGCTTGCAAAATATATTGTTAAGATTTTTATTGTACCTCATGTTCTCTGTGGAAAAGTGACATTATCTGGCATCCCTGAGATAGATAGGCCATGTTTCATTCCATTTTTGTCTTTGTTACCTTTTCAGCTAATAGATGGCTACTCTTTTATAAGGGACTCTTTTAGAAGAGCCTTTATATATGCTTACAGTTCTATGTAAATGCTTTAGATGGTCATTTGTATAAACACTTGTTCATCATAAAAAGTATATATATATTTTTCTACCTAAGTAATCCTTGCTTTTTTTTTCTTTTGCATTGTTTGTTTATTTGGGGGAAGGTCTGGCTATATATGTTTGGCAGTATTGAATTATGTACGTACAAAGAAACATATTTGAAAAGAATGAGAAGCAGTGTGAAATGGAAGGGAAGTGCTGTGGGTGTGGGAGTTCCTATAGGGGTTCTTCAAAGATATACTGAATACTCTCTCATTGTAGTTTACTAGTAAAGTAATCACACTTACAATTTTTAAAAAGTGATTAAAATGATAAGTACTTCTAAAGAGTCACAGAGGTAGCCTTGGTCTAAAAGGAGGAGTTCTATTGCTGCTGTGTAGGAAGGTCTTAAATGTTGGCAAAGTCAGTAAATGATCTTGGGGCAAAGTTTCTAAATAAAATACTGGAATTTTCCGGGAACCAGAGTCTAGAGTGTTAGGAAATTTTGAGTATTTCTTTTGTGAATGCTGTATCTTCTGGGATGGTCCAAAGTGGACAATCTGGAAGGAGAGAAGGCAACTCATGAATGAATTAATGTTTTTTGAGATATGTGGAGCTTCTAACTCCCCAGAGCAGGCCTCCGCCCTCACTCACGGAAAATACCTCCGCCCAACCAATTTGTCAGCAGGAGTCTATCTTTTCACCTGTACAACAGCCCACTCATTTGCCTGGATCCTTGACCCTTGGATCCCTTGTTTTTCAGGAGGCTGGGAGGGGTGCTGTTGTGAGTAGGAAGGAGAATAGAAATTTGTTTCCACTAACCCAGTTGTATGCATTGAAGCCTCACAGTCTTTGGCAGCTGCAGTATTCATTCCAGCTGTGTCAATGTAGGCAAAAGCAGTCATATTGATGGCAACATGCCATTTGGAAGCTGCAGCCATGCACTTTGAATGAATAGACTTAGAGCATATTTTCACAGAGATGTGTACTACTAATAAATTATTTTGTATTTTATTAATACATCTTGATTGAGGTTATATTGTTTTTACTTTGTAAACAATTTTCAGTGAGTTTACTCATGAAAAGCAGTGTATAAATGTTTAAAATCTATATGTTCTCAGATAGGCAAATGATATTGCCAATCATTCATTTAGGCTTTCAGATACTATGGTTTTTATAATTCCCCATTAATAAGATCATGCATAACGGCGCACAATATTTTTGTAGTACACTGTAAAACTCCATTTCCTTTTGTTATTAGCTGAGTGTTCAGTCTCTGGAGATATGCACTTCATAACATTTGATGGGCGCAAATATACTTTTCAAGCAACTTGCCAATATATTCTGGCGAAAAGCCTTACCTCTGACAAATTTGCTGTGATTCTGCAAAATGCTCCATGTGGACAGGTAAGACAGTAATGAAGTAACTGTCAATTGCTTGAGATTAATCCTTTTGTGTAATATAGCATGTGCTGCCTGCTGCTTGAATCAAATGTCAGTATTCCCTTCTATTAGTAGAAGGAGTTTTCCATTCATAGACACATTCCTTCTGTTTGTATAGGTGAACCGATCCAGACTTTTCTTTCTTGTCTGTATACGAATGGTTAAAAGTGTCTTAGATGTAGAAAGACCTCATTTTAGTTCTCTCACTCCAGATGTATTGGTCTCATAAGAAATTACTGTGCATATATTCCTCACCAACTTAAAAAGCTAATTGTTTGTGTACATCACGTAGCTTTCAGTTGCAGTTCGTTAGCAAATAGCTTGTTTCTTTACCCATGACAGTCATTTATCAATTATTCATTTTTTCATTTCATTTATATGCCACCTTTCTTTCAGAGTGGGACCCAAAGTGGCTTCCAGAAAGAGTCAAAAGCAGTATCCAGAATTTTTAAAAACAATTAAAATCCCCAAATAAAACAATATAAAAACCATTTAAAAGATATACAAAAGTTAGGAGGGGGCCAGCCTAGCCTCCCTTGGAAAGGGGTTCCAGAATATGGGAGTGGCCATTGATAAGGCTCGTTAGGAAGCCAATCTACATAATCTCTTTTCCTATGGTGTTTGTGTGTCCTGTGAAGGAAGAAGGTTATTGGGTAGCATCTTACCATGAGGGCAAGGTAAACAGTGGGACACTTGCAGGAAAATAGATAGGGAGGAAACAGACTTTATTTGATGCAGCAAAGCAGTTCTCAAGTTCTTGAGTAATTCCATGAACAGCATAGCTGGCAGGCATTGCAAATCCTCAGACTGGAACCCATTTTGCAGAACTGCTGGATGCGGGGATATTACTACATTTGAATGGCAGAGCTTGGGAAAGTTACTTTCTTGCTCAGTAGTTATGCTGACTGGGACATTCTGGGGAATTATAGTATAGGAAAATAATTTTTCTGAGCTCTGACAGTTGGTTTTGAAGTTTTTTCTTAGAGGAAGTTTTGAAGTTTTTCCTAACAGATTCAGAAATGTTTAGGTGTTTGATATAGTTGATGGCAGTAAAAATCTCAGGCCAGTGATGTATATAAATCCAGTCTTCTTCTGGTCTTCTGGTCTTCAAACAGTATTATGCCAGATGTTAGGAAAGGATTATAGGTACCAAGATTTCAGACAAAGAGGTCAGGATTTTGGTTGATTTTTGCTGTAAGCTTTTGAATTTTGCTTTTTTAAAAGAAAAAGCTCAGAGCAGGCATGTGAAAACTGTTTTGGTGGCACCTACCATATCTAGGAGTGGGAAAGTGGTGGAATGCCTGCTCTGAGCAGAGAGAACTAGCAAAAAACAGACAATACTTGATCAGTACTGTGATACATTACATGGCTATCTCCCTGAAAGACTTGCAACTGGGCCAGGGGGCTTATATACCGTTCACTGTAGCTAGATGCTCAAGGTGCACACCACAAAATTATGCCCCTCCTCTCCTTTCCCATTCTTCATCCTAGTTTTTCCTTATATGAAGAGCTTTAGGAGACATGTATCAACTTTTGGATGGAAACTGTTGGTGTCCTTATGAACTCCCAAATTGCTAACAAATCTTCAAGAATTTTCTGGTTTTTAATTAAGCCAACTTTGGAGGAGTCCTACTTTGATTCTTACATCTCTTGTTATCTGTCTAAATCAGCTTGACATGGGCCCTTTTCGCATGCTTTTTTTTTGCGCAAGCGCCCCTTGAACGTCGCACAAATGGGAGCGTCGCTCCGTATTACGCACTCCCACTCACACGACACTCACGAGGCTAAAGCGGGGCGCACGCACATTTTTTGATTTTTGGCTTTAAGCCGAAAATACTGCGTGCTCGCGCAATGCTCGCGGTGCCCTCACGCACTTACCTGCGTGCAGTGCTTCAGCGAGCAGGGGCGGTCACGCTTCCTTCCCCCGTGCAGCCTACAGCTCCCAGACTGTGCTGCGGAAGGAAGGGGTGGGGCGCGAGTGCCACGGTCGCGCTACAAGGAAGGCGATGCAGGAGGCAAAAAGGGCTGTCGTGAGCAGCTTGTGTGAGTGGCTGCTCGCGCGAGCGCTGCTCCCCACCGCCATGACGAGGTGAGGTGCGAAAAGGGCCTTGGTGTGGATTCAGGATTCACCCAAATCTTGTCCCTGGAATCTCTAGTTATTTGTATACTGTTTTAACAACCCGATTGTACATTTTGAAATTGAGCTCATATAAGAAAGAACTATTATTCCGCCAATAAAATATGCATGTTGCCACTTTGGGAGATTTTTCTAAGTATTTTAATTGGTGAGGAAAAAAGAAAAGAAAAAGAAAAGGTGACATACCCAGATAGATTTTGGATAGAGTCACAAAGAGGCCAGTCATCTAGAGTCTTAGCCTTGGTGATAAAAACAGTCATCACACCAGGAGGCGAGTTTGAAAAGATTGAAAATTAAGTTAGTAATCAGGAGAGTTTAACCTTATCTGAGTTTCAACTGGCAATGTCAGTTGGCTTTCTACTTGCTTATGATGAGAAGAAATTTTAATATACAAATTTCTGTTAAGTGTCTAGTGAGTGAGTCTCATTTCAAGAGAAAACAGCTGCTGATAGTTAGCTGAGTCAGTGTTATGAAAGAAGCAATTCATTGAAACAGAGAATTACTGTTAGGGTATTTTTTTTGGCAGCGGAGTTGAGGCCTATTCATGACAACAGGCATGTCTGTATACAGAGATCTTTAGCCAACATGTACTCCTCATATTTGAAAATGGTAAAAGAAGCACCACATTGTCAGATTGTCTACCTAGCCAAGTTGCAGTGTCCATCTAGTGAAGTCAGCATGGCTGGATTATCCTGGAAGTGGCAGGCCAAACCAAACCAAACCAAACCTAAACCCTTTCTAGGCTCTAAGCCAACTATTATCCTAACAAATCCCTTTTTTAAACTTTAAATACCAAAGTGTGCTTTTGGGACATTTTGAATCCAAAGCATGAGCTTTACCACTAGATGTAGCACCTTCATGTTTCCATGGGAAGGCTTATCTTACAACCCACAACAGCTTGAACCTTGGAACAGGCATAATTCTCTGGGTGTTTAGCAAGAGCCAGACCTGTTATGTTTCAATTGATGTATGATTGGCATTTTTATGGCACAGAATGTTAAGTGTATTTTTTATCTTCAGTATATATTTTTTTGACTGTGAAATCTAAGCAAAGATTAATTGAACTTTGTGTATTAGTGACGTGTTAAACACATATGTTGTTGCTGCTGCTGCCCCTCACACCTAACAGATTCTGCTAAGAGGAAACAGGAACTAATGCCATTCACACACACCCTCATAGCATAAATAAGTCATTTTATGTTTAAGTGTAGGATTTCCCTGTTTCGTTTTCATTAATGTCTCACAAAAGAGCAATGAAGAGCCTACAATTGAAGTCTCCTTCCTCCACCCGCCCAACTCTCTCTGGTACAATGGTTACTTCCTTATCCCTTGTTGTTGTATGACTTCAAGTAATTTCCTACTTATGACAGCCCTAAGATGAACCTGTCATGGGATTTCTTAACAAGATTTTTTTTCAGAGGGAGTTTGCCTTTGCCTTCCTATGAGGCTGAGAGAGTGACTTGCTTAAGGTCACCCAGTGGGTTTCCATGGCCAAGTGGGGATTCTAACCCCAGTCTCCAAAGTTGTAGTCCAATGCTCAAACCCCTACACCACCTCTGACTGTCCTTACTGATCTCACCGTCCCCACAAAGAGAATGAGAGTGGTATCAGATAACATAAAATTTGTATGCTGACAGATATGTATAAATGAAAATTTGGAAAAAGCACACTTTCTGACTTACTGAAAGTTGAGTTTGCAGTCTGAGGGCATGGCAGAACAGTGCTGCCATGCTGGTTATGACACTGAGCCAGGCTTCTCCTTCCAGAAGCTCGTGCATCCATGCCAGACAATATAATCAGCTATTGGAGACTAGGCCCTTTCCGCAACTCACCTATTTTCGGTGCTGGGGTGTGCTGCTCCCGCAAGCAGCCTCTGGAGAGAGGCTGTCACTTCCCTGCTTCTTCGGCTCTGCACGAGCTTCCTGCTTTTGCGAGAGCCCCACCTCTTCCTTTTGCAGTGCAACCTAGGACCTTCCCAGGCTGCACTGGACAGGAAGCGTGACCGGCCCGGCTCCCAAGGCTCCGCACACAAGGTAAGTGCATGCAGGGCCTGGAGCAATGTGCGACCGTGCAGCATTTTTTGCTTCAAGTCGAAAATGAAAAAACGTGTGAGTGGTCCCTGCTGGGCCCTGGAGCGTTGCACAAATGTGAGTGGGTCGTGTGGACCGCTCCTCTCATGTGTGCGATGCTCAAGAGGCCCTTTCACATTGAAAATGCCGTGCGAAAAGGGCCTAGGAGGGACCTGAAAGAAGATGCTGAAAGTTTTCACTCAGGTCTGGTGCTTGAGCATTTAGGCAAAGTTCCTGGTGTCAGGGTATTAATCTGTTCAAGAGCTTCATCCCAGCCACCCTCTCTAAGTTCTTTGTACTCATTTTGCTTGTATGCAATCATCACAGCTTTGTTTTAAGTGACTTGACATTAGGTTCAGATCCAAGAAGATGGTATTTTGGAAGTTGGTAGATGCAAAAAACAGTGGAGGGAGTCCCCTTACAGGATGGTGAGGGTATAGACAGGAAGAGTAATGCTTCATTTGCTTCATCATACCCCATTGACAGGGGAAATCATGAAATGGCATCCACCCACATGGAATCCTACAGCTGTCATCCCTGGGATTGCTCAGTAGGTTCTGGGCATAGGCTCAGTGACCAACAGGCGGGTTAGCCAGTGCTTAGATCTGGTCTCATGACAATGCCAACCTTTTGTGCTGCTGTAATCAATAAAGTTGTGACCTTTCTTTCTCTACTGAGTTGTATCTTGTATCTTGTGTGTTTGTTGTCAGTGGAGCTAGAATTGCCCCTTGGATCCCCAAAATGCTATGATTTAAAATAAAATTGTGTCATAATGACAGGTGACTCTTGGGCTTCTTCAGTCTGGGTGCAATGACTGATGAGCAAGTTGAAGTCCCTGTTCTCCACTTTCTTATGGTTGTCCATCTTTAAAGCAGACTTGGTGTGAACTTCCCTTCAGAGAGAAGGTACCTTCAAGTAGAGGGTTCTTCTTGCACAGCCCTTCAGAGAACTCTTGTCTGTGAAGCAGGGCCAGTTGTCACTCTACCCCTGGATAGAATCTAGACTATAAAATTTACTTGATGTGGCAGATGGTTGTAATAGGATAATACGTATTGAAAATCTATTCAGAAAGTAGTTTTTATGATACTTACAGAAAGGAGGGAAAAGGAAGGAAAGATAAGAAAGGAAGGGAAGAAAGGAAGGAAAGTTCACTTTTGCTTTGTAGGTTCCCTGACCATAACTTCAGATGGAACTGTAGTACATTGAAGATCTTTTTCACTGGAGATTATTCCACCTACGTCCTTTTCCTCAGCATAGGTCCATGTTGACCACTTTATTGCATTCAAAATGTCTTCTAAGAAGCTCAGAATAAACTTAGAGTTACTCTGAAAAAAATTGTGATACTAGTGTCCTTCCAAAGCCCACTCTAAACTGTAAACCCTGGATTCCATAGGATGTTGAAAGTGAAATAATAGCACTATAACAATGTAGTGTGGAAATGGCCTCAGTTTGGGTTTCCTGTGTGTAAGGTAACCTCTAGGTAGCCTAGAGGCTTATTATCATCTCTGACTATACTTGTCACAGTTGTGGGCCTTCTACCTGATAGAGTGCTTCAGAGGAAATGCATTACTTGCTTGACAGGGGAAAGTTTCCCCAATCCTGCTCTCATTATTCCAGCTCACTGGCTGTCACATTCATTTCTTGTTGTTCTATGGAACTGGATGACTAGGTAGACAATAGCAGCAATTGTCTGTAATTCATATACTCACAATTTGGTTTTAAAGAGCAACTATAAATGAAGGTTACTCTGTGCATTGATATGTTATGAAGTTTGTCAAATTATTTTGAGAGGTTACTCTTAATCTTACTTACAGAATCAAGATGGAGCATGTATCCAGTCTGTTAGTCTTATTCTCAATCAAGATTCCAAGAGGCAAGTGACTCTGACCCGTTTAGGAGATGTTTTGGTATATGATCAATACAAAGTTAATCTGCCTTATATAGATGGTAAGAAATAATTTTCAACTAAAATAACATTTGGAAATGCTTCCAATTTTTTTATTTCAGTGGATGTTTTGGTAAATGTGGTAAAAAGTTAAAATGTCATGTATTGATGATAAGGAATGATTTTTCAACTAAAATAACAGTTACAAATTCTGTGTTTTAAATTATGTGTTATCACATAAATTATGCCCCACTATTAAGACAATCACTCTGATTTTATTCTCCTCTTTATAGCCTTGCTGATTTTCTAATTTCTTTTTCCATGCTCTGAATCACCACATGATCAATGTTGTACAATCACTTTCTTTCATCTCATCACAGATCTAGGTGGACTAAGAATCATACATAGGGGGAGGCCTCCAGCGTGGACGAACAGTTTTCAGTCCAAATAAAAATGATTAATTATGTTCAAAAGCATTCTAGAAACTTGTGGTACTATTCCAAATCCTCATTTCCTTGCTGAATCTGACAAGGCCCAAGAGCTGCCAACTCTCAGCCCTCAGCTCTTAGTACTGCTGCCCTCTTTTCCCAAGCTTACCCAGGTGAGACTTGTGGTGGTGATGAGTAGTTATGGCAGCATCAAGTCTGTAAGCATGGCACTTAAATTGGGAAAAAATAGAAAATGTCATGCATAAGATTCATTGTTAAGTGAAGTCCAACTGATACTTTATCTGGTCCCAGTTTTTGGTGGTATTCAGACCCAATTTAAAGATGACTTGCAGGGCACAATCTGCACAGGTATTAAAGCCAGTATGAGTAAAACCAAATTCATGATCTCTTAGTCATATTTAGATTACTTATCATACATTTTTCTCTAATGTTCCTTTTCTAGATTCATTTGAAATAAGGAAACTTTCCTCTGTGTTTTTGCAAGTAAAGTCGTCTATTGGATTACGTATACTTTATGACCAAGCTGGTTTGAGACTCTATCTTGAAGCTGATGCTAGATGGAAAGATGATACCATAGGGCTCTGTGGAACCTTCAATGGAAATACTCAAGATGATTTTTTGTATGTATGTTGCACTTTGCAAAACTCCAATGTTTGGATCAGATATTTTTCAGTTTAATGTTTTTTCAGAGGCTTGGAAATACCGCAATGTGAAATTTTAAGTTGTTCTAATCCTGTTGTCATCCTGAAAAGGACATTGAAAAGATTGCCAAAGGAGATAAAAACCCAAAGTTGTTGTGTTAAATAAGAACATATATTTGCGGAACACACTTCAAAAACTTCTGACAAAATTAACTTGATTGCTTAAAAATATTATAGATTCTCAAGCACAAGTTGATTATCTAACATATACTTGTTAATCATTGTGAAACACAACAAAATCCAAAATCTGCAAGCAGTGATACATTTATTGGGCCAATAAAGGTATCAGTGCAAACTTTTGAAGTTCCACTGGCTTCTTCATTAGGCAAAGATGTTAAAAAATCATACGGGGGTAAAATCATGATGATGTTAGAATCACAGGCCTGTATTCTGTCTGAGATGTTGTCTCAGATTTCAATGCAGGCAGAGGCCATTCCCGTTACTGATTATATGAGGACTAGAGACAAAGAGCAATAAAAAACAGGTAATAAAGTTTCAACTCCATTAGCAAAAGAAAAGTAATTTCCCTGGGCATCCAGATATCATTGTCCTGTGCAAAGCTACCTGCTCCTTTGTTAGGCAGAGAATATTGAATTTCTCAAGGAGTCTTCGTACAGTTACGTATCAAAAATTTTTAAGTTTTTGCTGATCATTTTGCAGGCTGATGATACATTCCAGTATTATCCAGGCTTCCAAATCATGGTTTGCAATCCTGATTTGCAGTGTTCACTCAAACAACAGTGAAACAGCTTACACAGCAGACCAAATTGTGATTATTAACAGGGCTGCACATGGGGAAACAGGAGAGTGGGAGGAAGTAGTGTTTGTGTACTTCTTGTTGTTCATTTTGTTGTTATGGGGCTTCAAGTTGACTCCAATTCAAGGTGACCACCAACTCAAGGTGACCATATCATAGTGTTCCCTTGGCATGATTTATTAAGAGGTTTGCCACTGCCTTCCTCTTAGGATGAGAGAGAATGTGACTTGTCCAAGGTCACCCAGTGGGTTTCTGTGGCTGAATGGTAGTTCAAACCCTGCTCTTCTAGAGTCCTGGTCCAATACTCAAGACCATTAACCCACTCAGAACATAGTTTGGAGGACTGGAGAATGACATCTGCATTCTGTCATTATTTCTCCTATCTGAATCCAAATTAAAATTTTGCTAGACTAAGAATTAGACATAGGCCATTTCCATACAGCACTGTTCTAGTGCTATTATTCCACTTTCAACTTCCTATGGAATCCTGGGGTTTGCCATTTAGGGAGGGGCATTTAGAATTCTCAGCTAGAGTTCTTTGGCCCCAGTAAACTACAAGCTCCAGAATTCCACAGGGTGTTTTAAGTCGAATAATAACACTATAACAATGTAGTGCAGAAATGGCCATATTAATTATAAGAACCAAAATAACTTGAGACATGTCTAACATGTCCTTGTCCAGTTTAGTTGCTTTTGCTTTGATTAATTTCATTTTTGGCAGCTTGAAAATGCAGACTAAGTTCTTGAAGTGATCTAGCAAAACCAACTAATGACATGCTCTGGATTCTTTCTCTTATTTCTAGTTGAATTAAGCTGCATAGCAAAGACCAGCTGAGTATTCCTAGCTCTTCTTTTGTAGCCCACAGTTAAAAATCTCTTCAAGTGAATGTTTACGAGTAAAATTACGTATTGTGCAAGAGATCCTTAACTGAATTCCAGAACTTTTACAATGAAATGTAGTTGGATGTATGCTAAAATGTGTGTTCATACAGACTCACTTAAACAGCAAAACAGGCTGCCTCCTTCATTTTCCCAATCCAAATTGCTTTCTGTTTGTTCCACAATGTTATTTAATGTTTGTTGTTGTTGTTGTTTTGGTGGGTGTGAGGAAGATCTCCAGTTGGAGTGCCAGAAAGTACACCTCAGCTTTTTGGAAATTCCTGGAAAACTTCATCAGCCTGCAGTCCTGAGCATGATAGCTCACCGATGGATCCATGTGATATCCACTTACAAGCAGGTGAGTTTGAAGGCAGAACAGATACATATTGCTAATTTTTTTCTTGGGGGAGGCGTTAAATTTTTAACTCTAAAAACTTATGGTTGGAACTTGAGAACAACACCTTGAACTTTATAGATTTAAACATGCCATTAATATAATTGCCATTCTGGCCCCAGATACAGATATTGGCATAGTATCTGTGTAACAACAAGGTGGCATCATGTTCTTAGTACTTGTACCTTGAGATACTATATGCTATCAGAGCCTCTTGCAAGAATTTACTGTGATATATTTATTCAAAAATATCAACTTTATTAAAGTGCTTCTGGCCAGCTGTTAATAAACAGGATTTATTTCACATTCACCAATGCAAAAATACACATGTCATTGTTGTCAGGAATTTAAAATATCTCCTTTGAGTTCTGAAAGGAGCCCTTTCAAGAGAACATGTGTTCATTAGAAATCATCCAAATAGACTAAATAGTAAGTCTATACCTGTTGTAAATGTATTAATATCAGTTATCTATATGAAATCAGGAAGATAAATTTTCATGGAGATTGACAACTGAGCCTTTCTTAGGAGAAAAAATGTCAGCCCAAATTTATTGTTCTAAGCTATACAGATTGATCTCTGTGGTTAGATAATACCGTGAGCAAATAGTTGCACATTTACTGTGAACAAATAATTCTCCGTTGTCATACAAGAGAAGCTTTTTTTTTATTCCTGGGAAGAGAGGTTTTTGCAATGCTGCTAAATTTAAAGAATTTCTAACTAAAACATGGTTATTTCTATTACTTTAACAGCCGCTTATGCAACAGAAGCTTGCAGCATCATTACGAAAGAGCTATTTGCCCCATGCTATTACTATCTGAGTCCTCTCCCCTATTTTGAACAGTGTAGAAGAGATACCTGTAAATGTGGGCGGGTCTGTATGTGCTCAGCTCTATCCCATTATGCTCACCTGTGCCACAGATTTGGAGTGCTGATAGACTTTCGGAGCAATGTGCCAGAATGTGGTAAGTTATTTTTCTTCATGAAATTAATTTGTCAGTTTTCTTTGACATCTTCTTTAAAATCTAAGTTCCTGTTGGCTATCTGAACTGAATCCATTAACTTGAATCTCTAGAGTAAAGAATAGAAGAGGGAAAGTATTAGTGCTGCTCTATGAATTCTTCCACAACCTCGCTGTAGACTTCTTGTGGTGCTACTGTATATCAGAGATATATTGGTATTAATCTATCACCATATGAGAAGCATGGTGGATATACAATATAGATAGCTCATTATGCAAATTTAATGGGCTGTGAAAGAACTCTTGAGAAAGAACTTGTTGAAAATGTTGCCCAGATGGAAGAATTTGAAATCACTTTTGTTGTGTGTTGCTCAGCTGCTAGGTTGGAAAAAACTTTTCTAGTGGTGAAATGATAGCAATTGATTCAAGCTAGTGTTATTAAAGATTCCTTTGCCTATTCTTTTCCCTCTTAATTGTCACACTGTCAAAATTATAACCAATGTAGAGGGAGTGTAAACTGATCTCACCGTTACAATTGCAGAATATTTGCCATGTGAAAATGAACTCAAGAATGGGCTGTTAAAAGAAAAAGAATTCTGGTTTACATAGTATGTTGATAAAATGAATAATTTGTTTTTTTTGTTTTGTTTTTTTTTAGTAGCAGGGAGTGTGACTACATACTTGTAGATTGCTGGATATAAAAAAATGTAATTTAGTGCAGCATATTTAATGAAGTAGTCCTGTGCCCGTTTTTCAGAGAATGAATTTCCCTGAATAAAGTGGGACTTACTTTTGCGTAGGCCTGTGTGGGAGCTGATGTTAGCTATTCCTGCCCAATGAATCTTACCACAGTGTGTGGGATGAAATGTGTTAACAGGCTTTTGAGAGCAGATTTTTTAAAATGTACTTGGCTTGTAATATGAGAAGTCTGTTTCATTTGGTTAGCTCTTTCATGTGAGGATACAAAGGAGTACAGTGCCTGTGTATCTACCTGCGGTAGAACTTGCCAAGCGTTCTCTGTGCCAGAGACGTGCACTGATGATTGTGTTGAAGGCTGCACCTGTCCACCTGGAATGTATCTGAACATCAAAACTGACAGATGTGTGCAACAGTAGGTATACTCTGTGGTGCTGGCATTGTTACTTTGTAAATGTATATGTCAGATCTTGCAGAAACTGGTTGTTTATTCACAGACATAATAAACTGTATGAACTGAAGAAGAGGATATGTTGGGAAGAATAGCAAGAATTGAGCTTTTGCAAATAATTCACTCAGTAGTTAGAAAATACAGGCATCCAAGCAGAGGTGAAAATATTGAGGTTGTTGCTTGTGAGCTAATTCGGTTTTTATTTTTTGTCATTTTGTCATAATTTTACTACAAAGTGTAAGAAAGTGTCTTTCCAGCACGCTGTCAGAACTTGTGTCATAAGCAACAGTACTGGAGAACAGGCAGGAATCCATACCAAGTTACGTGCTAGGCAATTGAGCCATCACCTTGTGCAACCACTTGTGAAGTCAGTGAATATGAGAAAAGCTCTGCTGGATCAGACCACAGGCCCATCCAGTCCAGCATTTCTCGTAGTCCTAACCAGATGGCTCAGGGAGGTTCATAAGCAGGTTATAAGCACTCTGTTGATGCTGTCTAGTGATTGTTATACATTGACATATTGCCTTTGATAAAAGAGGTGATGTCTTGCTGCCATGATGAGTAGTCAATGGGACTCATGTTCTAAAACTTAGGATAGTTTTCAAAAGAGTAAATTCTGATTCAGTAATGGTACATTGTAGTTTGTTTTGGGGTTTACTAATTAAGCAACTTATTTAAAATGAAATTACAGCTGATTTGATTAGACCCCTAAAATCTATTGTGGGAGAAACAGAAGACAAATTTATTTTTCCTGGATATGTTTACATGTTATGATCATTATTTCCACTGTATTGAAAATGAAATAGAAAGCACAACTGATTACAGTTTGTCAGAGCAATATTTGTTCTGTACGCATAGCTACTGACATTTAAAACAAAGTATTTTGTGATATTTTTTGTTGTTGTTACTGTTGAAAGGAAAATAGAATTGCCTGTATGTATTGTCATTTGTATTTGCATAAAGCACCTTACTTCCCTTGATTTGGACCTTAATATGAATACATTACAATATATAATGCTGTTCAAGAATGCTTTTGAATAGCAAGTAGGTCAATAATATGGCTGTAAAGAAGGGCTGTAAAAATAATAGGGCTGTAAAGAAGGCTTGTAGATTTTCTTGTCCCTGACAAGAAAATATGTCTTAATGCGCTGAGATGCCACAATGAGAAAATAGTCAATCACTGAAATATTTTTCATATTTTGGCATGTTTTAGTGAAAGAAATTATTTTTGGTACAAAAAAAATTGCTTTCAGAAAACAGTGTTGTTTGGAAAATGAACAAAATCTCTTGTAATCTCACAAGTTAGGAGAAATCTTTTGAAAGTATTCATCCTTGTATGTGGGAACAAAATAAGCAAAGATTTACAGACTTAGTGGACACTTTAAAGGATCCTGGGTGCTGCTTGGTGCTTTTTTATATAACTATTGTCATTCTATAGAAAAACATTTCTTTTTCACCCCCTAAACAGATATGAATGCCCCTGCTATTTTCAGGGTATTGACTACCCACCTGGAGAAAATATAATCACATCTTTAGGAGAATGGTAAGCTACTCTCAAACGTTTGGTAATATCTAATATAATATTGCCTACTTCTGAGGATTCTGTTAAGCTTGCAATGTGGCAAAATAAGTATTTAGTAATAATTGTAGCAGTTGTACATGTTTTGCTCCCGAGTTTTTCATTGTCTGCATAGAATTGGAACCAGAATTATCTTCCTTAAATGGAAGTTTCTTTCATCCGGGGAGCTTCTTTTGGTCTATTGGAGGAGGAGAAGGGCAGAGCCAATCTTCAGTGATTTCCCCTTCCTTTTACAGTCCCCAGAGTGTTCCAATGTCATGTCCATTACAGTAGTCCGGAAGGTCCCTCAGACTTCTGGAACAGTTCTTTGGGGAGGTAGAAGTGATTGCATGGGAGATGGGCAATCAGCAAAAATTGCCACTCCCCTCTTCTGCTGATGAGGAGTGTCCTGTAAGTGCAATTCCACTGAGGGGATCCTCCCTGTTACAGAAAGTTTGTTAGGAGTCAAGTGAATGCATAATATGTTTGGTGCCTGAGAGATCTATGAATACAGATCTTATACTGAATCAGATGATTTATTCAGTCTGTGACCCTTTCCACACCTTACCTGGTTCTGAAGCCACGGCTTTGCGATTCAGAGAAAGCCTTTCCTGGGAAAGGAGTGCTTCTGTAGTGCTCCCCTCTGCACCAGTGCCTGCTGGACAGGAAGAAGCGTGATGGCTTTGCCCCTCCCTTCCACAGCACAGCCTGGCAGTTTCCCAAGCTGTGCTGGGGGAGGAAGCACAGCCATTGCACTTGCTGTTCTGCATGAAGGTGAGTGTGGGAGGGAGGCAAGAGGGCTGCACAATCATGTGTCATTGACTGGTTTTGATTTAATTCACCATTGTGACAGGTGGCCATGGGATCAGGACGGAATTGCAACGGCATCGTGCAGAACTGTCGTTGCAATCCTGTTGCGATCCCATGGCCATTGCGGATTGAGGGTGGTGTGTGGAAAGGGCTTATGTAGGCCTGTATTGTCTGCTCTAACTGCCAGTTGCTCCTCAGTGTCTCTGCCAGAGGTCCTTCTCAACCTTGCTTCTTGATATCCTTTGACTGGAGATGTCAAGACATAGAGTAACATTTTCTGTGTAGTTGTGCTCTACCAGTGACCTGTGTTGTTCCCGAACATCTGGCAATTATTATATCCAGAGTCCTACTCAAGAATGTATAGCTGTGCCTAATTATCACAGGTTGATAAGTTCTGTGCATGTTAGGGAAAGCGCTTCATTGCCTTCCTGCATGTAGGATGATGAAAAGACAATTAATACTGGAACAGGAAGAGGAATAGAGAAACCAGTAGCCTAATAATGGAAATCAAACACAATGACAATGTTGATATGTTTATGTTTTATAGGATTAAAAAGCTGCAATATATGCAAGACTGGATGTCTCTAAGTGAACTTCTCCTTTAGCAGTTATCATTCAACACCTTCAAGTTTATCTTGAAATTTGTAAAAAACTTGAAATGTGGTTTCATAGAGGAACTGTTACACATGAGGATGGGAAATATTTGTTTCTCTAGATAGCAACCAGCCATATAAAAACACAAAGAAATCTCCTTCATGCATTAGACGACTGAAGGAGGTTCTCATATTGAAAGGAACACTGGGGCCATGCTACTGGCTTTGCCCCACGACTGCGTGGTTTTTTCACTTTTGGTATCTATCCATATGTTAGTAATGGATATCTGAGCTGGGAAACCATAAGGGTTCCAGCTCCTGTTCAAATCTGTACTTGTAAACTTACCCAGCTCTGATGTTTTTGCCTATCACATATTTATAGAAAACCTGTACTTCAAGGGAAGTATGACCCTGGTGCCACCTTTCAAAAATATGAACTAGAGCTTTTTTGGTGAGAAATGTTGACTAAAAGTTCTGATTGTCCTAACCTCTCTTTTTTTTAGCCATTGCAAAGATGGAATAATGAACTGTGAAGAAGACAATGTTGGTATGTGAAGTTAAAGTTGTATTTCACCAGGAATCTCTGCCCAAAGACTCAAGCATATGTGTGTGCGTGTGTGTGGAAAAATCTGGAAAAAAGATAGGTTAAGTAACAGCAATTGCCACTAAGTCTGTTCTGGCTGGAAGTGTGGCATTGTGATAGGGTCTGTAATTTAATCGAGCTAGTGGAAATATGAAACCAAAACAGTTTCTGCAATGACATTTTTTTTATTGACACAAAGTATATTGGTGACTTGTATGTGGTAAAAGATAAGGCATGTAGACCTATTGTAGATAGAACATTTCCATCATCTGAATTATGATTACAGGATTTTGAGCGGGAGCGGGGTACAGTTCCCTCTGTCTCTAAGAATCCTGCCCTGCCACCCTTAAATGTTTTTGAGTTATATCAACACGAGTGACAGCAGTTAACATTAATGAGGATCTGTTGTGACTGTGGAAGCAACCACAGTTGTTAAATTCAGTTTACCTGCAGGCTGTTGGTAACTTTCAACAAGTTGGAGAAATTAAAACCAAGGCTGGAGTTTTAATGGGCTGTACATTCTTGAGTCTATTGACTTCAGTGGGAATAATAGATAGATAGAACTGTATCTAACAAGTACTCTGCTGAGTCAGACCAAAGTTCTACTTCGTACATTATCCTGTCTCCTACAGGGGCCAGAAATCCCGCAACTCCTTTTGTTGATCCCTAGGAAATGACAATTAGAGGCATACAATCTCTGATCCTAGCAAAAGTTGATCACCTCATCCTTAATGCATTTGTCTAATCCTCCTTTAAAATCACTGAATTTTGTAACCATCACTACCTCTTTGAACACTAAATTAATTATGCATTGTGAAAAAAGTATATTTATTCCTCTCAGTCAGTTTACTCATGTGGTCAGATGAACTCTGGCTTTCTAGTATTATTAATTCAAAAGGAAGGAATCTGATTAGCAGCTCACATATTGAAGAAAGGCATGTTTTATCAGTAGCAAACTGAATGCAATTTTTATCTTGCATTCTGTTTTTCTTTTTCTTTATAAGTCCATGACTGTCCAGATGGCCAAATCTATGTAAACTGCAGTGATCCACAAACCATGGAACTTGGCAGAGAGAGAACATGTGAAAACCAGTTACTAAACCTCACTGTCTCTGCACATCTTCCTTGTTTTTCAGGGTGCACATGCCCTTATGGGTAAGTAAAAAGGGAATTGGTTAATCCTAAATATGCCACAAGACTACTTTTGCCTTCCATTTTTATAATGGGATGGTTGGAGTCCCCATATTTTTGATGAACAGAAATGAACAGGCAATTTTAGCATGTTGAGGGCCTCAAGAGTATGACATTTTAACTATTAAAAATGTACCATTTCTAAATCACACATCCGTCTGGACTATACTGAAGGTTTTTCTTGAAAAGACAGCTTCATTGGTATTAGCTAATATGAGGCTTGATTGTAGCATTTACAGGTCATGCCATTTAAAATATCTTGGCAATATTTTCTTTTTAACAGAGCTTATAATCAGCAGTGTTTTAGCATATGCATTTTCTGCATAGGTATATATGATGCTGATGCTCATGAAAAGGTATGGGTGAATTCTCCTCAGCATGATTTGGAATGGGCTGAGCCCATGTGAATTATGCCATAAAAATGTATTCATTTTATTTATTTATTACAGTATTTATATTCTGTGTGATATCCAAGGATCTCAGGGTGTCATATGATAAAATCAGTTTAAGCAGTTTAAAACAATTTGAAAGAACAAGAAAATATAAGCAGACTAAAAACACATTAAACCAGTGGTTCTTAACCTTTTCTTTGCCATGGACCCCCTTTAAATATCTTTTGTTGTCATGGACCACCAAGACTTAACTCAAGATTTAAAATGTGGTAGCAATAAATGTCATGTGCTTTCTCTCAGCCACTCAGAGTCATTCATTTGCATGTTCCTACCATGTGCAGAAGTAGAAAATGATGAGTACTTTTTTTGCTAACAATTATTTTAATACCTTTTGAAAGGTTTGAGATATTGTAACAAAACTTTATACAAAGGATATCTGTCACCAGCAAAAGATTCCTGCTCTTTGAGATCAATGTATGACTGTCTGTCTTTTGTTTTTCTCTTTCTTTCTTTCAACTGTAAAACCTCATAACATTTCTTCAAGGCTTCACGGACCCCCCGTGAGGGCATTGTGGACCCCAAATTAAGAACTACTGTATTAAACAATTTGAAAGTGTAAAACACAAAATAGTTTAAAAACAGTTTCAACAGTTTAGGACAATTAAAAACTATGCACATGTACAGATCTGGATAAAATTGGTTAGGCCCAAAGGCTTTAGTAAAACCAGTAGTGGTATCAATTGGGTCCATAAGGAGAGAATGTTCCCCAAGTGGGATTCAGTAGCAGAGAAGGCCCTTTCCCACATCCTCCCACAGTGTATTCCTCCCACTGATGGGATAGAGAGGAGACTCCCTCTAGCATACTTCAATTTTGGGGATAGGGATACAGAGAGAGAGGCACTCCCTCAAGTACAGAGGTCCCAAATTGCTAAGGTTTTAAATGGCATTACCAGCATCTAGAATTTGACACAGGAGTATGCTGACAATCAGTTCACTTTCTTAAATACTGGTGTCATATGGTTTCCATACAGTGTTTGATCAGCAGTCTAGCTATTGCATTTTGCACTAGCTGCAACTTCAGAGTTACCTATAAGTTATCTTTAAGGTCAGCCCAACATCTCGAATGCATAGCACTAGTCTGATTGAGACATTATCAGTGCATGGCCTATTGTGGTTTTCCAGTTATTCAAGAAAGGCTTCAGCTGAGGGAAAAGTGGAGGCTGGCCACAGGACTCCAAGCCAGAGAGTCCGCTTGGACTTCCACTGGTAAATACTCCCAGCTATGCACTTGGTCCCTAAAGGGAAAGTAAGTCAGGTCACTTACCCAGTTCTCAGAGCCAAGAACTACCTGTCCACAGAGCCACTGTTTTATGGGATTCAGTTCCAATCTGTTGGCCATTATGCAGTCCATTAGTGTCTCCAGGCATTAGTCCATCACCTGCAGAGCCTCAGCCTAACCCTGCTGTCAGTAGAGGAAAATGTCACTATTGTATTGGGAGTTGGGAGTACTTTGATGTGAGTTCCTGCAGAGAAGGGGATTGGACTGGATGTTCCTTGTGGTATCTTCCAACTCTATGATTCTATGATTCTGTTGATGGAATCCAGCCCCAAAACTGTCCTCACCCAGCAGCATTGTACAGGTATTGAATGGTATGGGTGACAAGGTATAACCCTGTGGTACTCCACACCTTAATGCTTATAGGGCTGAAAAGAAATCTCCCAATGTCACTCTCTGGAACTGATCCTGCAGATACCTGAACCACTGCACTACAGCACCTCCTGCTTCCATCTGGTGGAGCTGGTCCAGTAAGATACCATAGTCAGTGGTCTTGAAGGCTGCCAAGACATCCAGGAAGATCAACAGGGCATCATTCCCCTTTCTTTTAGCCGAGTAGGTTGTCAGTCAACAAAGATCTGAAATGATACTGAAAGTGTCCAGAAAATCAGCTTTCTCCAAGAACATATGAAGTTACTCAGCCATCACAAACTCAAGGAATTTGCTAACAAAGTCCGTATTAGCAGTGGAACAGTACGTTGCATTTATTTCCGGATCCACGGGTACTGTTCTATCACATAAAAGGGTACATTACAGCACCCTTGAAGGCACCACCCTATGAAGCATTTATCACCCCCTGCCCCCTCATCAGTCTACCTTACCTAGAAGTTATCAGCCAAGATAAGCAGAGATCAAGCTTACATGTGATAGACTGAGCTTTTTCAGTCATCTTGACTATATCATCAAACTGTGGTCAACTGAAACTGATCCCAGGAAATTTCACCAGATGAAATACTGCACACTCCCTCAAACTCTGTAATAATTGTGGCATCAAATTCTGAGCTAATATTATGAGCTTTTTTCCTGAAGTACCCAGCAAATTTATCATAGCAGGCAACTGAAGATTTATTTACTTATTGAATTTATATCCCACCTTTCTCCCAAATGGAATCCAAGGCAGCTTACAATAATCTAAAAAGATGCTGCTAAAACATTTAGTTTCCAAAAGTTAAAAATAAATTAAATATTCTGGTTATTAAAACATGCTTAAAACAGTTAAGACATTTAAGACATGTTTAAGACATTATTTCAAAGAAGATTAAAAAATACAGACTAAAGAAATACAGCACACCACTTTACATACACATTGCAGCTCCGTCATTAAAATTCAAGATCCAAAAGCCTGCCTAAATAAAAATGTCTTCACTTGCCAGCAGAAATTGAGGGAATTCCACAGCCTGGGAGAAGCCACAGAGAAGGCTGTCTCCAAAGTCTCACCATCTGCACCTGCAAGTGTGGTGGGATTGAGAGAAAGCCCTCCCTCCCCTACAAATCTTAACACTTGTATTGGCTTATTTAAGGAGATACAGTTTTTCAGGTAGTCTGGATCTAAGTCATTTAGGGCTTTAAGGTAAAAACCAGCACTTTGAATTCTGCCCAGAAATGGACTGGTAGCCAATGCAGCTGTTTCAACAGAGGAGTCACATGATCCCTATAGCCAGCCCCAGTCGACAGCCTGGCTACAGCATTTTGAACCTACAGCGTTTTGAACCAGTTTCCAAAGGCAGCCCCTCATAGAGCATGCTGCAGTAGTCCAAATAGGACATAATCAAGACATGTGTCACTGCAGGCAGGTATAACTTTTCAAGGAACAAGTGTAGCTAGTGCACTAATTTTAATTGTGTAAATGCACTCCTGTCCACAACCAAAACCTGAGTGTCCAGGTTCAGATCTGAGTCCAGGAGCACATCCAAACTGCAAACCTGATATTTCAGGGTGTGTGTAACCCCATCCAGCACAGGGTGAATCTCTATTTCCTGATCGGCCCTTCAGCTGATCAGAAGTACCTCTGTCTTGTCTGGATTAAGTTTCACTTTGTTCACCCTCATGCAGTCAATTATTGACCGCAGACACTGGTTTAATTCAGAAGCAGCTTCTGTGGAATTAGATGGAAAGGAGAGATAGAATTGTGTGTCATCAGCATACTGATTACAATGAACCCCAAAACTCACGATGACTTCCTCCAACGGTTTCCACACCTGGTCTCTCTGAGCCTGATCCCAATAAGTTACACTATCATAGGGTTTTCTTGGAAAGATTTATTCGGAGGAGATTTGCAATTGACTTTCTCTAAGGGTGAGAGAGTGCAACTTGTCTTAGGCAATCAGTGGATTTCTATGGCTGAACAGGGAGCTGAACCCTGCTCTCTTGGAGTCCTAGCCTGACCCTCAAACCACTGTACCATATTGGCTCTCTAAACCTTTACTAATTCCATATTAAGTGGTCAGCAACCAGAGTAAACTACATTTTCAGGGTCCTTTCAGATGTAGTTACCATTTCAGCTTTTGAGGTGCCAGGCTGGGTATAACAGGGGCCTTGCCAGGCATCTGCTGTAGCAGGATTTAAGCTATTGGGACAAACTCCAAGAGATATTAAGTTTAATTCATAAGGTACAGTGGGGGGAGGTAAATATTGAAGTTCACTCTTACTAACTTCTTTCTTCTCACCCTCTAATTTTGAACCTTGTCATCATCACTAGTATTTATCTGAAGTCATATTAAGCGAGGAGTGAATATTTTGTGAGTTTTCCCCTCACCTCTAAAGAAAAATTGCTGCCCATTGTAATAACAGATGGTGTATTGGATCAAATAACTTATAAGAAGCTTAAATGAATTCCTGAAATGTTTCTTTAAAAAAGAAAAGGAAAAAAATCATCACTTTCTAATTTACACAGAAAAAATAATGATTTTAATGGAGACCAAGAATGTTTCTTATCAATAGCCAAAAGAATTACAGAACTAATGCCACGGAAAGAATATAGTGCAGTGCCCTTCTATTGTCTGTGAGTGAAATACACAGTAGTTTTTCTGCAGCATATTTTTTAACTTCTTTATTTCAGATGTTCAAAATAAAAAATTCATGTGGTAGAAATTACAAATACATAAACCGCAAAAAGTTCATCATATCAATATAAACATTGAAATTATTAGAAGTGTATTTTATAAATTCAAGTAACTTTTTTTTGTAAATGAGCTTTAAAAATGTCAAGAGATCGTGTTTTTATGCTATTGCATAATCTTATGGTAATAGCCAGAGACTGCACAATAAACAGAAGCAACACCTACAATGTGAAGATAATGGACCCATTCCAATCTGAGTTCAGGCCTGCTTATGGGACACAAACAGCCTTAGTTGCCTTGGTGGACGACCTACACCAGCAGCTGGACAGGAGGAGTGAGCCTTATTGGTCCTCTAGGATCCTTACACTGGCAATTGATACCATTGACTGTGATATCATTCTGTGTCATCTGGTTGATATGGGACTTAGGGGCATTGCTGTGAAGTGATTCCAGTCTTTCTTGGCTGAATGTTCCCAGAGGGTGGTTGTTCAGCCTTTTGGCCATTAGCCTGTGGGGTTCCACAGGGGTCGATGCTGTCCCCTATGCTTTTCAACATTTGCATGAAACCACTGGAAGAAGTCACCTGGAGCTTTGAGGCTGGATTTCATCAGTATGCTGTTGATACCCAGCTATATCTCTCTCCTTTACAACTGATGCCAAGGAGGCTGTGCTAACACTGAATCATTGTCTGGATTCAGTAAAGATCTGGATATGGCTAAAAAGACTGAAGCTTAATTGAGACAAAACAGAAGTGCTAGTAGTCGGTAGGAAAACCAACCTGGGATTGGGATTGCTACCTGTTTCGGATGGGATTGCTTTCACTCTGAAAGATCAAGTTCATAGGTTGAACTATGGAGTGCTGCTCCTGGAAACCAGGTTGTTGCAGTAGCTAAGACTACCCTTGCTCAGCTTCTGCTGATGCACCAGCTGTACCTTTTCTTGAGGAAGACAGACCTGGCCACAGTGGTTCATGATTTAGTTACCCCTTGATTAGACTACTGTAATGCTCTTGCCTTACATACTTCTTGGTTAGATAACTGTAATGCTGTCTACATGGGGCTTTCTCTTGGAAAGTGTTTGGAAGCTGCAGCTAGTGCAAAAGCTGCACCTGGTACAAAATACAGCATTTTAGATACCATATAACACCAGTCTTTGCAAGAACTGCACTAGCTTCCAATTTGCTTCTGAGCTTGATTCAAGATGGTGATGTTAACCTATAAAGCTCTAAACAACTTGGGACCAAGATATCTGAAAGATTGCCTCCTCCCATGTGAGCCTGCCAGAAATTTGAGATCTTCAGAGGAGGCCCTGTTATCCAGCACTTGGTGAAATTAGGTTGGTATGTACACTTAACAGGACTTTTTTTTGTAGCAATGCTTCAACTGTGGAACTCTCTACCCTAGGAAGTTAGTGTGACCCCATTTCTTTTAAGCTGTCGGCAGGCAGCCAAAACAATGCTGTTCCATATGACATTCAGTGTTTGAGACTGCTTTTTCAACTGCTTCAAAACTGGATTCTAGGAATGTTTTTAGATTGCTTTTAGGAGTTTTTAAAGGATATTTTAATGTGTTTTAAAAATATGTTTATCTTACCTGGCTTTCCAGCAACAATGTCATCTGCATATCTTAAATTGTTGATGTTGCTTCCTCCAATTTTCGCACTTTCTTCCTCTGAGTCTAATCCAGGTTTACATACAAATTTACACAGGAGTCACTGAGTATTTCTCTGCCATTGTTTCTTCAAAGCATGGAAAGTGTTGTTTAGTTAAAAATGCAGGTGAAATATTTTTATGCCATTGCATACGTCTCGGTTTTACCACTGTGTGGGTTTGCATGCATTCATGTGTGTAGGGGTATCAATCACTGATAGTAGTGGCTGTTGTTTGAAGATGCCAGTATGGCACATCATTGAAATGCCAGTGAAGTTGGATCATGTCTGGCTGAATTATAGTATCTATGAGCAGGTGTGTCATTTCAGTTTATCTGTAGGCTGCATATCGAAAAGTTGACATTTGGAAATAATAGCAGTCATGTAAAAAAAATGCATTTGTCATCTAAATGGCATTTTGTTTTTATGAATTCTTAGATCATTGAAATCAATCTGGCTGCTTGGCCTTTCAAGAGAGAAAGCTGTTAGCACTTGTTTTATGCAGGATAATATTACAGAGATGAAACTAGCACTTTGGTCTTGCCTCGTCAAAGTGATGCTCTTTCTTTCTGAATGTGGCCTATTTAGTTGGTAGTTCAAACCAGTGGGAATTTCCAGTTTGTAGTTCATTATCCCCATCCAAGAAGCTGACAGAACATTTTGAACAGTACTTTCTAAAAAAAAAAAAAAAAAATGCTTCGTATGCTTTAAAGAAAATTATAAGATGTAAGATAAATTGTGTGCTTTCTGAAGCTGCTACTGTTTTCTTGATGAAATAACTAGAGAACCTGAAAAATGATTTGGAAAAACCAGACATGCTGAGGAAAATTTGGCTACTTTTGCTCGGCTCAGTTTACAAAGGGCTAATTCATCTTTTGATAAAAGTGCTTCTGTGAAACCTTTGGTGTCATTCATGTCAAGGCATTGAACAAAACAGTAATCGTGTGAGCCACTTTGTAAAAAGCTGCATCTGTTACACTGATACTGATTGTTTTGCACCAAAACATGCATGTTCACTGACTGATTTCTGATTTTGTTTTCTAATCTTGTCATGAACAGAATTCACACACACAAATAGAACAGTGCTTAAAGACTATTTATTAGGAGCATGATACTTCGTATAGGACTTCATTGAGTGAACTGGAGGCAATTAGCAAGATTCAAAACGTAAAACACAGAGTACATGTTCCCGCTGGCAAGAAACCTTGAAGTCTTGGTGCAGCCTGGCTAAGCTTATCAGTGCATTCCTAGCTTTTGTTTATCTAATGGTCTCTGGTTCTCATACCTTGTTACAGGCAAGCTGCTACTTAACTCCTACTACATATCCCATTACTAAAATATGGAGAGCTACCTGACAAATCTAGAGGACTTTCTCCCCAGAAACATTCTCCTATGGGAGATGTTAGAGGGGAAAGATTATTCCTGCAAACTAGATATGGCTAGATAGTTTCTGTTAACCAGACTTGGCCCAGCATGTTTCATAAGGTGTTGCAGGATCTGTTTTCGGTGGCAGCCAGGAATATAAGTAGAGGAGGAAGAAGCAAAATAAAATGTGATTGACAATGAACTCTATTATATATCTACATAGGCTTGTTAAACATGGAGATGCATGCTTCAAACCAGATGAATGTCCATGTTCTTGGAAAGGGAAAGAGTATTTTCCTGGGGACAGCGTAATTTCTTCCTGCCATACCTGGTGAGTGTCAACTTTAAAAGCAGAACAAAACAAAACTTTATGTCCCACTTGCAATAGCAATTATTCTGCGTTGTTGCTTTTTCCTGTTTCAATATTAATACTTATATTCTTGTACTTAAGTGGCATTTATTTTCATTGAAAAAAAGTATTTGAAAATACCTTTAATGGAGTGGTTACTAATAACAGACTGGGTAAATAATGAATAGCAATGAAAAAAACTTAAAATATTCATGTTGTTGTTGTTGTTGTATGCCTTCTGACTTATGGCAACCCTGTTTTGGAGTTTACTTGACAAGATTTGTTTAAAAGGAGTTTATCATTGTTGTCCTCTGAGGCTGAGAGTATGTGACTTGCCCAGGGTCACCTAGTGGGTTTCCATGGCTGAGTGGGCTTTCAGATCCTGATCTCCAGAACTGTAGTCCAGTGCTCAAACTGCTAGGCAATGCTAGCCCATAAAATGTTCATAGGTGTAATGATCTATAAACAAACACTTTCTCACTACCTGCAAGCACATATTTTAAACTTCATGGAAGAAAAGCCAGAGTAGCAATTTGCTGCAGGAGAAAGGTCGAGCACCAATCTCTTTCAAGTTTAAATCTCCTTCTGTCAAAGCTGTTCTATTTTTTTTTGTAAAAAAACATGGGGTCTTTTTCTTTATATATGCACATAGTTTGCGCCAAAACACCAATGTAATTCAAACTATTTTTCTTAAATTAGCTCCCTTTTCCATATATATTCCTGTCTCTTTACCTGTTTCATAGTTTGAGCTGAAATCAAGAACTTTTGAAACCATTAGCTAATCATAGCATTAATTGTAGAACAAAGAACAGACCAGACTGGTCTCTGATTCTCAAAACTTTATGTTTCTGTGGACTTTCATGAGAAAGATTTTTAGTTATAGCACCATTTTTTTTCTGAAACATTTTCTACTTAATGCAGAAGCCCAAAGATAGCGAACTGTTGTTTCCATATGCCGATTGTTCCCAGCATCTAAACTGATAGCAATAGTATTGCACAGTGTTGCAACCACCATAAAAAAGCCATGAATCAAGGAATTGCATAGGACTAGCTTTAACTCCTTTAACTTTTTTCATCCGGTCCCTTATCTGATCTTATCCCGTATTTCAGTTTAGTCCATTTGTTCCATCTTGTTTCCACTGGGTCTACAAAGCTGTACAGAGCCTCCAGTAATCCAGGCTGTTCCAGTCAGCACTAGTCAATGCCTTGTCTGGATGTCTTTGCCCACTCCAGCCTTGTGCTGACTGACTGCCTCTGCCTCTCGTCAGGTTCTCAATATCTGCTCTAGAAGACATTTGTAGCATTTTGGCCGTCTGATGAAGCGACTTACAAGCCATCTCTACTTGGCAGGAAGGTAAAGTGATCCCGGGTTACTACCCTTGTTCCCAAAGGCCTGTACATTTGTAGCATTCAGTGATTGCTTGCACACATTATTTTTTCCTTTTACTAAGGAAAAGAGAAATTATGAAGATATGAGGCAATGATTTTTCCCTCTTCCTGCTCAAAAGAAAAAAGAATAACTGAGATGACAAAAAACATGATTCTTAGCTACACACAGTGCAAGATAACTAAGTTGTTAGTATTTCCCTCCCTCTAGTTCTCAAGTTGTAAATATATGTGAATGTATACATTTGCAATTATTGCCCACCGACATGTTAGAAATCACCAGGCCTTACTTGTAGGTAAAGTTCAATATGTTTTATGGTATACTTCAAGTAAGTTCGGTAAAACATAAATGTGTCTTATTATTAATCCTATATGGAATTTGTGACTATGGCCCTTTCCGCACGAGGCTGGTGATTCGGTTCATGCTGTTTCTTACCAGATTTTCTGGGCTCGAAACAAGGTGGACTTTCCTTCATTTCCTTCCGCACAGCTACTGTGTATGTTCCATTCTGATTTGGAGGAGTGTGAGTTCAGGAATCCACACTGCCTCCGCTGTGGCCACTCCCGCTACTCCCCTCACCCTACCCCGTTGGCTGTGATTGGCCCTTTTTTCTTTTTGTATGGTTTAGTACGTCATTGTGTATGTGCATAAATCTATACTACCTCCTGGCCCCTCCCATGAGTCCCTCCCCTGACCACCAATTCACATTGACGCGAATGTACATGTCTGCACCACTGTGAAAGTATGAATTGGATCGATCTGGAAAATTGGAAAACCAATTTCTTCCAGTTTTCAAATAGCGCGCTTTACCACCACATGGGGGCGCATGAAGGTAAATAAATCGAACCTAGTCTGCTCCGACATACAGAAGACCTCCTTGGCAAGACACATTGGCCTGCCTTAATAACCGTGTGTGGAAAGGGCCTTAGGCTAATGCTGACAAAGCAAAAATTGAAGTTCTAGTTAATTAATATCCTTTGATGAGGTCTTTGCATATGAACAGAAGGAGTCCTATTTATTTATTTGTTTGTTTGTTTATAGAACAGAACTTTTAAAAACATTTGTAATGATTTAAAATAATGCCCTTTATAAAAGGAAATTTAATATGACACCTGTTTCTGGTGTCATATCTATGTCTCAGGTGTACCAATTTCTTTCTGGCTGAATGTTTTAAACTTTTCCTTTCCATTTATTTGTTCCATTCTTGTTCTTTTTAATGCTATAATGGGTGGGAATTGTACAGCTGTCCAGAAATTGTTGGACTGCAACTCCCAGCAGCCAATGGTTAAGAATGCTGGGAGCTACAGTTCACCTGGAGGGTCACAGAATTCTTGTGTGTGTAGTATAGCATGATTCATGTGGAACTCCCTCTCCCTGTTACAGTCCCGCTACCAAATGAAACTTTTTTGTCCCAACAAACACATAGGAAGTGACCACAAGGGCTTTTAATAATGTGATGGTTTGCTGACTTTTATCTTTTTGTCTCTTAGTCACTTTGTTTTATATAGTTTTAGTGCCATAGATAGCTTAAGTGCATTTTAACAGTACAGTTAATATATTTTTCTGTGGTATATAAATGAATTAATAATAACAAAGTTCTTTTACATGATAAATGGAAGCTGATTTCTGATCATGTACAGCAAGAAGGGACATGTGTTTTCATACAGCAGGTTGCTTATTCAGTGTGGGGTGCATCTCTCATTTCAGATACACATGCTGTAATTTTGAAAAATAGCCCAAGTTGTCCAACTTTTTTCTATAAACCTGTATTTATTGGAAGTTAAATATTTGTGTTTGGGTCACTGTTATGGTAATAAATACACAAATGTACATGTGTCCATTCACATGCAACACACAGCATGTTGCAAATGTGTGTTTTGTGGTGGGGGGAAGAGCTAATAAAAATGTTTGGCATTTTATCTGTCTCATTTTTTTGTTGCTTGGCCTCTTGCTTCCTACTCACTGAAATGAATTAAAATGAAGATTTGAACAAGGTAAAATTGTTGTTGATTGGACTGTGCAGTGCTTATTAAAATAGCTTCAGCATGAATTAGATAACTAGATGGACTGCTAATAAGTAAGATATGTTTACAATAAGGTTGGCTTCTGGCAGTAAAAAGGGCTACATTATTGCCTTATTTCTCACATAACGTAAATTCAACGTGTTGTCAGTTGGGTAGATCAAATCATTATTTCTAAATTTAGCTACCATGATAGCACTGTTTTCTGCCATTGCAGGATTCAGTTATGTCCAGCAGTCTGCCTGGAAATGCCAGTAAATATACAGAGTACTCCTCTGTGGTGTAACCCACCCCCCAATTCCCATTTCTAAGGAGCTGCCTGTTTTGTGAGTGCATTGCTTTATATTTATAGATCCTCTCCAACTCGCTGAAATGTATAGACAGACTGCATATGGACAGCTTTGTGTTTATACAAGGGCTCTGGATTGGATGGTGTGACAATATTAATATTTTGTTTTCATTGGACTTCATCAGCAGTGTTAAGACATGCCAGATTGTGGCTACTGTTGATGCTATTGGCTTTCGTGTTTTTCAGCATCTGCCATCATGGATCATTTGAGTGCACTTTCTACCCTTGCCCATCAATGTGTACCACATATGGAGATCGCCATTACAGAACTTTTGATGGACTTTCTTTTGATTACATTGGAAATTGTAAGGTTTACCTCATTAAGGTAATACTTTTTAATTGGCAGACATTGATTCTGGATTTTGACTTGGGTAGAAGCTCTTCTGTTAAAAACTTGAAAGAGAAAAGTGCTCAGCTGCATTAGCAATTACAAAAATAAAGTCTTTTTGTATGAATTTTAATGATTAGCACTAATGGTAGATAAAACTTCACCTTAAAGATATCAATACACTCTTCAGTTGTCTATGCTTGTAATGTGTGTGTATGTGCCTTTAAGTCACCTATTGGCTTATGGCAACCCCATGAATATCATAGGATTTTCTTAGACGAAATATACTCAGAAGTGGTTTTGCCAGTTCCTTTCTCTGAAATATTGCCTTACAGCACCTGCTATTTATTGGCACTCTTCCATCTAATACTAACCAGGGATGCCCCTGCTTAGCATCCACAGTCAAACAGGATCTTGTGCCTTTGGGATATTTACTGATTAATCAGAGTATGATCAAAATACATTTATATTCTTCTTCATTGTCTTTGTAATTCAGACATATGGGTCATTCTGCATCTGTGCAGAGATCTTCAGAAGCTTCTAGAGCAGCATTTTGGAGGTAGCCCCCACCCCCCAATCAACACATGTATGAACTATGTGTTCCTTTTTGTCTGCCATTGCAGTAGAATCATAAGGAGGCCTCAAGAGTTTTGGTGTTCTCTGCATTGTCATTTCTTCTTCTCTTTGAGAAGTATCTAGCCTGTGGGATGCAGATTGCACATTCTGATAGTCATGTCTATTGTCTCTTCTGCCTGGGTGAGGACTGTGCAGTTGACTTTTGCCCATGTTGCCAGACCTTTATGTGGCAAATAAAGCATAATAGACCCAACCATCTTAAAGGTTTAGTGGGAAGGAGCACTCCAGACTGTGACTCTTGCAGCACATAATTAGCTACTTCATATGGCTTCAGTGGGTATCTGCTCTTGTTCATCTTTGGCCATGGAGCACCAACTGGATTGCTCATTGAGCCAGACTCTTGCGGCTGCCACTCAGGCTTCTGCAGCTGAGAAGTCGGCACCTCCGATAAGCCCCTAAGCCTGCTTCCAGGGTGCAAAGAAATCTAGAGGTGTTCTTCTCATTCCAGGGAAGTCTCTAGGGAGACAATTGCAGAAAGAAAAATGTCGTTCTTTAGGTGGAGCCTGAGACAAAGAACATAAAGCATAAAGACCAACTACTGCTCCTCATCCCCCCACAAGACTCAGCTACATTGGGACCTTCTACTCAAGAGCCACACCCATTTTCTCTTTATGCTAACCTCTCCAGTGTCTCTACATCACTCCCCTCACCTTATTCTGGAGATGAATGCTCATTCTGATGAGGTCCAAATTGTTGCATTCTGCTTAGAAGGGGAGATTCTGGACAAATCCTTTCTCTCCTGCAATCTGACTCTCAGCCACCTGAGAAGGTCCCAAAGTTGACACCAAAGGTGATTGGTGCTGGAGTGGAGGAGCACAGTGAAGTTGATCAGGAAAGACAGCCTTGTACGCCTTATGCCCCTCCCTGTAGTAGCTCTTTGTCCCAATAAGACTCTCAAGCTTGATTCCAACATTTCCCTTCCTCAGCATCCTCTTTTGGGGATTTGAGACACCACCGCAACTGGGGAGACCATCCACATTTTCCAAGCTAGTACTAAGGCATATGCCCACTGTATTTGTGTGACACCCCCCATATTGAATGGATGCCCTTTTTCCACAGATGGGATGCTATCACTATGGATATGTGGCTCTTCTGTATAATTCAATAAGGATATTCCATAGACTTTTGCCAATTGCCCTCAGTGGGAACCTTCTGATAAATATGGCCTTCAGACCCTCCCCAACAGAAGATCACAATGTTCCTACAGAAAGAAAAGGTAGAACAAGTCAATTCATCCCTGGTGCACCTTGATTTCTATTCAAGGTATTTTACCATCTCAAAACGGGAGAGAAGCTTGTGCTCAATCCTGGATCGCAGAGAATCAATTCCTTCATTTCATGTAAGTGGTTCAGGATAGACACTCTGTTGAATATCCTCCCTTCCCTCAGAAAGGAGGGTGGTTCATCTTGATAGACTTACAGGATATGTATTTCCATATCAGTACGAACCCTTCCAGCAGAGCTTCCTTTACTTTATGTTGGGTTGGAGCATTTTCAGTTTTGTGTGCTTCCCTTCAGCCTTGCAATGGCCCCAACTGTCTTTGCAAAATGTCAACTTGCTGCAGTAGCTTGTCTAAGGATCAAACTGGTCTCTGTTTTCTGTTATTTAGATGATTGGCTGAGGGTCTTTCTTTCTTTCCACTAGGCTCTACAAGAAATCAACTTTATGGTGTTCATTCTTTGAGACCTGACCTTCTTGACAAATTGGGAAAAGTCCTCCCTCTGTCCATTCCATTGCATCCAGTTCATAGGGGCAATGCTTGACTCTATGAGGTCCAGAGCCTTCCTGCCTGAGGACAGAGCATTTGTCATAAAGCTGTACTAAACCTCTTGTGAAATTGACACACCAAGGCCAGATCTACTCATACAGGACCTCACAGCTGTGACTACTGCCGTCATCCCTTTGGTCTGGATCCAGATAAGACCACTACTAAAGTGGGTTTTTGACCACTTTGATCTGGATCAGCACAGTCCAGGCATGTTCCTCTTGATATCTTGCTTACTTCTTTGCACTCACAACTGGAACACCAATCTCTCCAACATCATAAGAAGCATGCCTTTCATGGACCGTACACCATCTCTTGCAGCTTGCCACAGACACACCCATGATGGGTTGTGATATCCACACCCTACACCCGATAGTCATGAGTTAGTGATCAGACATAGAAATGTCATATCATATCATATCATATCATATCATATCATATCATATCAATATCCTCAACTGTTTTGCACAAGATCATTCATGTGGTCACAGACAACTTGGTGGTAGCCTTCTGCTTCAACAAGCAAGGAGGAACATATCAATACTCCCTCCTCTGGCTTATTTTTCAGATCTGGAACTGGTGCAACTGCAGGGACATATTCCTCTTAGCTATCCGTCTACCAGGTGTTGACAATGTCCTCACTAACAGCCTCAGCAGGACAACCTCCTCCTTCCACGAGTAGAAAATGGACTCAGCCTTCTGTTGCCTGTTCTGTCATTGGGGCATATCCAAATTAGAAATCTTTGTATCAACAGCCAGTGTGCTCTGCTCTGCAGTGGCCACTGAAAGTCAGGCTTCATCTTTTAAGACTTGCTTCTTTTTTCATGGGATGAACCTCTGCTATAGGCCCTTCTTCCCTTTCTTCTGCTCAGGAGAATATCACAAAAAGTGAGAAGACTACAGTGATCACCCTCCCTGGAGCTTTCAGATGACATCAGAGAAGTGATATCTGTGGCTTGTAATAATTTGGCAAAGTGGTCCTATATCTCCCTTCTGTGAAGTGAGAATGTTGCACTGGATACATACTCCTCAAACATATGCTCCACTTCCTTATGTCTCTGCGAGCTAAAAATCTCTCATATTGTTACTCAAGGGTCTATCTAATGACTATCTCCACTTACTGTAAGCTGCAAGATGCCTTCTCTTAGTTGGTGCACCCAGACATAAAAACTTTCCTGAAGGGATATATACATCCATATAACTGAAGACTGCAGTCTGTGTGGAGCTTTTTGTTGGTCCTCTCCAAGCTTACAGTACCTGTCTTTGAACCCATGGTATCCTGTGATTTTCACTTACTATCCTAGAAGACAGTCTTCCTTGTTGCCATCACCTCTGTTTGTAGAGCCAGTGAACTGGCAGCACTAAAGGTGGATTCCCCTTACTTGTGCTTTAATAGGAACAAGGTAGTCCTCTCCTTTGAATTTCTTTCTTGTCCATTTTCCATTTCAGTAGTGTCTGCTTTCCATCTTAGCAAGTTCTAGTTCTTACCATATTCATGCAGTCTCCATCTTCTGACCCTGAGTCACTCTCCACATTCTAGATGTTAGAAGGACGTTCCTATTGTATGATGCTCAGACAAGACAGTTCCAGAGGAATCCTCATCTATTTGTCACCTATGACAGCAGTAAGAAGGGAAAGCCAGTCTATTTTCATCTTCTCTCCCACTGGGTGGTGAATGCTGTTCACCTTGCCCATTAATTTGCTGGGAAACCCATTCCACAAAGTATTAAGGCTTATTTGACTTAAGCAATGGCCATCTCATCAGCATATCTTAGAGGGATTTCTCTGCTGGAATTTTACCACACAGCTACATGGTTGCAACTGTCTATGTTCCTTTCTCATCACAGACAGGATGCTCAATCCCAATCTGATGTAATTTTTGGTAAGGCAGTTCTGTCGTCAGTCTTGACATGACCCACCATCCTCAGCTAGCTATATTCCCATATGTGTGAGTCATAGAGACCACAAAGAAGAAGAGGTTTCCTACCAGTAACTGTGGTTCTTCAAGTGGTCATCTGTGTACTCACACAACCTACCCTCCTCCTTTCTTCATGTCATCTCTTTGCTCCGGGCGTCCCATTGGCAGACTTGGAACCAGGTGTTGGTGGGAATATAAAACTTATATGTGTGTAGATGGGGGGGGCAAGGCTACTGCCAAAGTACAGCTCTAGAAGCTTCTGAAAATCTCTGCACAGGTGCAGATTGACCCATATGTGTGAGCACACAGATGACCACTGAAGAGCCACAGTTACAGGTAGGCAACTTGTTCTATTGTTGCTTGTACTGGAACTTAAAATTACTAAATGCCATGCTGAATCATTATACTTATATATTAAAAGGCAAGAGTTTGTGAACATTCCTTGTTTATATCTCTGTTACGCTGAAGATAACAAAAAGATGATAACAATGCATTTTCACATCAAGTTTATTGCTAAAATGAATTGGCAGCTGTACAGATCCAGATAATGCACTGCATGATTCAGTGTATAAATGCAATTTTCCTTTTATTTCCTCACAAGTTGACCTTGGACAAATGCATGAGTGATAAAACTCACCAATCTTCATTGCTTGACACAATAAAACATTTCTCCTAGAACTGAAAGGCAATTAAAATGTCCTTTAAAAACTAAGCTGGAGATAAAAAAACCCAGGTAGTTTCCTCTTGCTTTTTTAGAGGTGCTTGTTGATATGGCATCGTTCACGTAATGGTTGTGAGACCAGTAGTGTCTGGATCTGCCCTGTGTACTCATGTGGTTGCTGAATGACCAAGAACTCTCAGCATATGTCAGTGGTGTTTCCATTAAATATATGTGAGAACTGTAAGCATTTACTAAAATCCACTGACATCTTCCTACTCGGGACATAATGAACTTAAGATATAAAAAAAATTACTGTGGGAGAAACTGAAATGGACAGATCTGTCTATCTAAGTTCAAGATTTTGTGTGCTTAAAAGTCTAAGCCCAAATATTTCCAGATGCTACATTCAACCATGGTACTTCTGCATGATGATTGGCCTTTTTGCTTTTGCTTTTTGAGCGCACTTCACTTTCAATACCTATGTGGCAAGTACAACATGATTCTCTGTATACTGAAAATAATCTGTACCTCTTCATTTTGGCCCATGCAGATTAACATTCACATAACATTATCGTCATTCACTTTTTTTCATAGTCTCAACCGATTTTAAAAGTGCAAATGCTGAGAATGAAAACATGACAGATTTCTCCACTTTGAGCCTCCCTTGCCACCTTGCTCTGCCTGCCAGTAAAAGACTGTTGAGTTAACAGAAAGCAAGCACAAGTGCTTTCTTGGTTATTGGTCAGTGGTGTGGTAGCTTTCTATGTGCTACATTATTTCACCAACCATCTCTGCATCTTTTCCATCTTCAGAGTTGGAGGGAGATGAGTGGGAGTTAGTAGGTGATCTGGAGACTTGATCAAGTGAATATAGTATGTTTGTTTTTGTATATTTATTTCTAAGTTTAATGGGCTGCTTTTCCCTTCTTTTGCAGAGTTCCTCAATTGCTAGTGTCTCCATCATCACAGAAAATGTTAACTGCTTTAACACCGGAATAATTTGCAGAAAGTACATTTTGATTAACATTGGAAAATCATTCATAATATTTGATGATGACACTGGAGATCCGGTAAGCTCTAACAATGCAGAAGAAAAGATGTATTAGTCTGACTGTGGATATGCTTACATGTGTATTTAAAGTATTTCTGTATCACCTTCCAGTCCACAAGGGCTCTCAAGCTGAGGAACACATTTTAAAAAAAATTAAAACAATACAGAGATAAAAATGTTTTTAAAATAAATTAAAATGTTCTTTAAGAACTCTTAAAAGGAATCTAAAAATGATCCTGGAATCCAGTTTTTAAACATTTAAAACAGTAGTTTCAAACACTGAATGTTTGGGGTTACAGCACTGTCTTGACTGTCCTTTGGAAGCTTAAAAGACATGGGGCCAGCCTAACTTCTTTGGGTGGGAGTTTCACAGTTGATGACACCCATCCTCAAAGCTCTGGATGACATTTTCCAGGAACTTCCTGTAGATGTTAAAAAGCATAGGGGACAGTATTGACCTCTTTGGAACCCACAAGCTAATGGCCAAAATGTGAGACAATAGTCCCGCAACACTACTATCTGGGAACATTCAGCCAAGAAAAACAAGGCAAAGTCCCCAAGTCCCCTACTAGCCAAACCATCCAGAAGTATTGTCAATGGTAAGAATTGCCAATAAAAAATTCAGGAGGACCAACAGGGGCACCCTTCCTCTGTCCAGCTGCTGGTTTAGGTCATCCACCAAGGCAACCGAAGCTCTTTCTGTCCCATGGCCTGAAGCCAGATTAGAATGGATCTAGGTAATCTGTTTCATCCAAGAAAGCCTGGAGTAGCCACTGCTTGCTCTAGGACCTTACTTAGAAAGGGAAGATTAGAGACTGGGCAATAGTTACCAAGGGATGTGAGGTCCAGTGAAGATTTTTTCAACAAAGGTCATACAGTTGCTTCTTTTGGAGAGGTTGGAACATAGCCCTCTTTCAAAGAATCATTTACAGACTCCAGCACTCAGTTGGCCAGTCTTCCTCTGGCAGCTTTAATTAGCCAGTATGAACATGAATCTAATAAACTAGTGATTGACCTCACCTCTCCAAGCAACCTGTCTACATCATCATGTTGAAGAAATGGAAACTCAGCCTTCAGAACCAGACAAATATGTGCCTCAGTTGGCTTCCCAGATTCTGCCTTTAACATGGAATCCCAGTCAGAATGAATCCAAGGATTTTTACTGTAAAGTGTTTAGCAGATTTGTCACAGTGCCTTAAGCTTGTGTGAGGAGATTAGATAAGCTGAACCTCTGTGGGGTCTACTCTCCTTGGCTCTGCACTGTGGTTTATTCTCCCATGATTCTTCAATGACTAATGTCTGTAAAGGGAGAGGAGGGACTCAGGCTGGTTGGCACTCCTGAGATGAGATACCTCCCTTTACCTCTTGAGCTGGATGGCAATGAGAGAGTTGTAGGCAAGTCTCCTTCATTTTTCAGTGCCTCTGAGAGAACTTCCTAGGTACAAATTAACTAACTGAAGGCAGCATCCTGGAACTAGAGCAAGAAGGTCAAGCCTGGCCTCACCTCTCTATCAAGGAGAAAGCTGTGCTGCAGATTCCTGGGGTAAATCTCAGAAAGATGAACACTATCATCATATCACACTATCATCGTTACCAAAAACAAAGTATTTCTAAACATAAACACAATTTTAAAAGATGTTTTAAAGTTACCTACAATATTGTTTGAATTTGTTTTGCAGTCTGTTTATGTATAGTCTGATTGACTGATTGACTATCTGTCTATCTGTCTACCTACCTACCTACCTACCTACCTACCTACCTACCTACCTACCTATCTGTGGTCAGAGCCCATTGAGTTATATAGACAAACTACAGCAAATATATATATGGAAAGCTGGGTTTTTCACACTTGTTAATTTTCCTAATGAACACATCACAGTAATGTGGGATCAAAGAACAACTGTTCATGTGGAGACAGGGCCTCAATGGCAGGTAAGCAAAAATTGTCTTACTTATTATGTGCATGAAGTATTGACTTGTTTGGTTTCTGCGCTTTAATTGCAATATTGGGTCATCTTACTGTCTTTTGGTAGTTCAGATTGATAAAGGTATCTGAAAGTATTTGAAAGTATTAAGGAATTTTTTTAAAAGTAATTGAATAAACATTGCCACATCTGAGGTGAAAGACAGTGACTCATATGTAAGACTCATATTTAAGAGAGCACAGTGAACTATCTATATTACTGTTATATCCCTGCCCCTAAATATGTTACTGAATGTATTATAATAAAACTAGAATCTTTCTGTGGAGATCCAACAAATTAGAGATGCAGTCTGGATGATAGTATTTTCTATTAATATGCTTGAGCAAAACAGTGTATTCAGACTGAAAATCTTATACATATTAAGAGAAACTTACTGAATAATAGGTAAATCATTACCTGACTTACTTCTCTATAATACATATGCCAGTGTTGTCACTGTCTTCACAAGTGGATATTAGTTGTTACAGAAGATATTCTATCAATTATTGCACTAAATGTATGGCAATTTATAGATATTTTACATGTATGTTTTACAAAAGTTTTCAAACATGCTTATGCTGTATTAAAACACTCCACAACCACTTGTTATTAGAGCAAATTAGTATCTTGCTAGCAAAAGAAGTCCCCTGTGTTTAGGAGTAGAAGCATGTATGAACTCCATTTAAATCAGTGGTTGCTGAATGTACGTACAACTGTTTAAGGATTTGCAGGTACAACGAAAAAAGCTGCACATGATTCAAACTGCTGCAATGGACTACCAGAATGTAACCTACCTACAGTCACTTTTAATATACTTTAGGAATGTCCAGTATTTATATAACTATGAAAGGACATTTCAGTTATAATTGATCTTAGATCATAGTTATCATTTGCACCAGAAAAATCGCACTATACTCATTTTAATACTGACCTCTGCATATCTGCAAAGATTTGAAAGAGTTTGTGATAGGGGAGATATATATACTATACTCCTTCAGTGAAATCTTAAGATGCAAAGTGTGGACTCTCTGCAAATACCAAACTTCATTAAGTATTATTTAATAACATCATAAGAAATTTCTCTTTGCTCCAGTATTTCAGTCACATGATACTCACCAAAGGATGGCTTCTTAATACTCATCTTCAGTAACATAGGAATCTTGAGGTGATGTGAGTAAAGCAGAAAGTAGGAATGGGGCAAGTGCATCCTGGAGCCACATGCAGCTGCAAAACTAGTTTTATTGTCACCTTTGACCCTTCCAGACTATCCTTTTTCTTCCAAAAATTTTGCTACGTCTGGAAGCCTCCAGGAATGGCTGTTCCTCTTTTGAACAGAGTGCAGTATTCCCCTCCAACATTTAGAATAAAAAATTACAAGTGTTTGAAAACCAGCATTAAACTTCCAATCACTTTTTGGGGAGTGGAGGGTAGGGGGTAGGGGGAGGTATTTTTGGCAGTCTGTGACCCCTGGATAATCCCAGGAGCAGAGAATTGGCTACTAAACTGTTCTCAGTTCTGTACCAGTGGAGTGGAGCAACAGCCCTAGGAAGAATGTTGTTGTGAGAATTAACCATATCAGCTTAATAGGGGTTTCTAAGTAACTAGAGCGCTATGTCATGCTGCAATGGCTTTTGACCTCTCAAGGAACAAATAATTGTTCTGGTCTCTTGAGCAGAAAACATATATGCCATCAGCTGGTCATATTACTTGTGTCTCCTTTCTAGGGTGAGCTGACTGGCTTATGTGGAAATTTTGACTCAAAAACAATAAATGAAATGAGGACTCCAGAAAATTTTGAGCTAACAAATGCACAAGAATTTGGGAGTAGCTGGGCAGCAGGAGAGGTAAATAAACAGTGAATGATCATTCACACCATTTTGTTACATAGTTTTGTGTTGTTAAAAGCAAACAACAATATTTATCATTCTGTAGTTCTGTTTTTTGTGTTTTTTTGGAACATACAAAGGGACAGAAATAGGAAAAGTGTGCTAACTCCATCCTTTCTTATTATCATTCCCTTCCACATATTGGAGGAATAGCTTCTGCACCTCACATGTGTTTCTGGGAAGTGCATTTTATCAGAGCTCTGAAGTCCAGGGAGGCGTGGTCCAGGTTGAAGTTCCTATTAGCATAAGGAAAAACTGAAGATAAGCTCCAAATCATAGCTAGATATATTTGTAAAAAACCTGATCACTTTATATCTGTAGCTTCTTACTGTTCTCCAGGTTCTAAACTCATATATTTTGAGACCGAATGTAACGTAAAACAAATGTTATTGGTTGCTTTGAATGTGACCACAGATGACATTATCAAAACTATTGTACTGAAACTGTGGTTATGAGAGAATTAGATACTCACCCAGGGTCCTACAAATCCAACAAGAAGCAGCAGCAGTACTTGCTCCCACTGTCTCATACCCCTCTGACTGTTTTGATTTGGCAAGGGCAGTCCTCTGACAGTTCCTTTTAAAATGTCAGTTTCTTTTGCCTCTCCCTTTGTTTTCAGCTTATTTCAGTTGATGCAAATTGAGTTCAAAGTGCAAAAGCAGTTTATGCTCAGCTCAAGAGGAAGGATAAGTCTGGCCCTTTCCAGTAGGCTCAGACAAAGCAAACTGCTGGTGCCTCTCATAGCTTGTGTGTTTTTCCTCATTGATAACTTTTGTCATTTTAAATATGTTCAGAGGTTGCTTGGAGGTGTATTCCAGTATTCATTAGTGAAATGTTAGAGAGTTTGCTCTCTTAGGTATTTTAATTTGAACTTCCCACCAGTTGTTTCTTCTTCCTACTTGAGTATAAAAAATCTGGGACTTGGACTTCTTGGTCCAAGAAGAATCATAGAGTTGGAGGAGACCCCAGGGGCCATTGAGCCCAACCTCCTGCTATGCAGGAACACCCATCAAAGCATTCCCAACAGATGGCCATCCAGCCTCTGCTTAAAAACCTCCAAAGAAGGAGACTCTACCACACTCTGAGACAGCATATTCCACTGCTAGACAGCTCTGACCGTCAGGAAGTTCTTCCTGAGGTTCAAGTGGAATCTCCTTTCCTGTAGCTTGAATCCATTGCTCCTTGTCCTAGTCTCTGGAGCGGCAGAGAACAAGCTCACTCCCTCCACAACATGACATCCCTTCAAATATTTAAACATGGCTATCATGTACCCTCTTAACCTTCTCTTCTGCAGACTAAACATACCCAGCTCCCTAAGCCGTTCTTCATAGGGCATGGCTTCCAGACCCTTCACCATTTTGGTCACCCTCCTCTGGACACATTCCAGATAAACCTTGTCAAATGGAGGGCGGAAAAAAACTCTCTGTCTCACAGCCCTAGGCCCTTTCAGCATGACATCACCGTCTCATTTCTGCCACAGGATGGCAGTGGTTGGTGGTCGTGCTTCCGCATGACATTGTCGCTGTTCTGCTGCCATTCTGTCACAGAGTGTTGTGCTTTGCAGTTTTTGCACAAACAGAAAAAATCCGTTTCACGTCTGCGATCACGCGGCACTCTTGTCACTTCTGGCCGTGTGGAAGCTGTGGAAGCACATTGGTGATGCTTCCTTCTGTAGCGCAGCAATGGAAAAAGCCCAGCTGTGCTGCAGAAGGAAGATGTGGCACTGTTGCATTCTCTTATGCATGGACCGAGTGGGTGCAGAGGGGATTATTGCTGATATGCCCCCTTCTGGACCTGAGACTGCAGCGAGACAACACAGAAGAGCGTTGTTGTGCAGAAATGGCCCTAGTCTAATTAAATAAGAATATTTTCTTTTCCTAGAGAAAGGCCTTAGGCTGGGAGCAGGCCAGAAGGCCTAGCAATTCAGAATTGTGTTTGCAATTGTTACAACACTACTTCTGATTGACACCAGCAGATCTTGTATGGTTTGGACAAAAGATATAGAGATATATAAATATCCTCAAACATTAACTGAATTACACCCTAGCTCATGTACCTCTGATTCTGGTAAAGTGTACACCTTCTTCCGTATGGGGGCATTTTGGGGGCTGGTAAGGAAATATTCTTCACATATTAAAGTCACACATGACCCCACTTTTTTTTTTTTTTTGGTGCTTCTAGCTGCCAGTTTTTAGAAGGGTTCAGTAAAGATTGAAAACTCACTCCTATCTCCAGTCCCCATTTATGTATATAGAGTCATTATAAAGAATGTGAGACTAATGTGTACTTCTTGCGGATTCTTGGCCAATCTAGTGCAAACTATTTGTTGGTTGTTATGTGCCTTGAAGTCAGCTCAAATGTATGACAACCCTATCATGGGCTTTTCTTGGCAAGATCTATTCAGAGGCTGTTGGCTCTGCCTCCTTCTGAGGCTGAGAGTGTGTGATTTGCCCAAGGTCACCCAAACCTTCTGGATTCCTTGGATGACACTTGTAATCTAGTCTTATCCCAACTCAATAAACAGTCATCATAGGTAGATCTAGAAATGTTTTTATTAAAGATTAGGTTCAGGACACAGACAACGTCCTTGCCAGAACTGGGGATACAATGCAGGTTTTGTTTTTTAGAACTCTTCTTACCCTTCTCCTTCCAGTTCACATTATATTCTCACACACCAAGTCTTACCAGCCCATTAGAATGGCCTTAGTTCCCATGCATCAGCCAGGCTCCCCCTCCTATTACCCAAACATCGAAGGGAACACAGTAAAATGGCTATAGTATGGCTAAGTTAGGGATGGCTAGCATAACAGAAGTCGTGGTGGCTCTCTGACAACACTCAAAAATCACTACAATGGCTCTCAGTGCAAGCTATATCTCTTGACAATTTTAACAGAAAATCATATTGACTGTAATAATCATTTCTGATTTATGCTTTTTTTCCCTTGGACTCAGTGTGCTGACAGCTCTGACATTCGGCATCCATGCATTTTAAATCCACTCAGAGAACCATTTGCCAAGAAAGAATGTGGAATACTATTAAGTGAAATATTTGAGTCTTGCCATCCTGTGGTGAGTTGTCAGTAAAGGAAAAAAAAAATCAAGAAATATTTCAAACAGTATCATAAGCTTAATTATGTACCACAGTTTAAACAGTTTAGATAATAAACAGTTTAGAATAAACTCTTGATCTTGCGCTTATAGTGTGTTGCGGTAGTGAAGAAACATTTATGATGAGTGAAGTAGCTCAGACACTCATTGGGTTGAAGGTGATCTCTTCTGCACAGGGTTGTTACTGAACATGAAGTTACCTTAAATCTGAAGAAGACTAGTTGTGTTAATTGTCATTTCCATAGAGGTGATGAACACCAAACTGCAGTAGTCCGTGATGCTTAACAAAGATAGCCATAATCCATAAGTGGTCTGAGCAATCTTGCTGCCTCAGGTGGATGGACAAACACCTTCCTTCTATCATAATAGGTGCCCCTCCCTCCTTGTTTACTGTGCTTATCCATCTCCCTCTTTCCTGCTTTCCTCATGTTTCATGATAAGGTATCCTCAGAGCCAAGCCTTGTGTGTATAGTTGGATGAGGATTAAAGTATTACCAAATCTTTATTCAAGAAGGAAAATTTTGTCCTTATGTACTTCTTACTTCTGTACCTCTTTTAACTAAGTTTAATTTCTCAGTTTTACTTCATTTAAAAATGTAAAAATGATGCACAGTTAAGTTTATTTATTCAAGGAAATAGGCTTTGATTGTTACATAAAGGACACAGGCATTTTGTGAACAGAAAGAGTTATTTTATTTATGGCTAGGATTGATATCCAGCAGAATATACCCCTGGTGGTGGGAGAAGAGAAGGCTATCCCTTACCCTACCCATTCCCCTTTTCCATCACCATTTCTAGAAAGTTTCTCAGCTGTTTGCAGAAGTTTTGTACATGGAGAAGTATAACATGCTGCAGCAAAATGGGGAAATAATGGAAAGTAGTTTTTACTCTGCCAGTAAGTAGAGCAATTTAGTACTGGTTTGTGCATGCTCTGGGGCTTAGAAGGCCATTTTTAGTTCCTTTGGAGACTCAGGAGGGCCACACCACATTGCTGTGGCTGCCACGTTGATGACTAGAAGTGACATTTTTGGACTAGCCATGCTTTTCTTCCATCAAAAAGGCATTTTGACCCACTATTCTGATTGATTTGAATGTAGGGGACAAGACAGTGTTTTATAATGGAATCTGGCACAAGGAAGTGTTTTTATGGGAGAAATTTTTTCTTTCTTTTTGGAACAAGCTTAATTATATATTAACAGTAATATTTCTTCTTATCTCCATTAGGTTGATGTCACCTGGTTTTATTCAAACTGTTTAACAGACACATGTGGTTGCAACCAGGGAGGGGACTGTGAATGTTTCTGCGCAAGTATTGCAGCCTATGCACATCAGTGTTGTCAACAAGGAATTATGGTAGACTGGAGATCCCCTAGACTGTGTCGTAAGTATGATCATCAGAGTAAGAGTTTACATTTATGTTAGGAGCCTTCTAGGAAGCTGCAAAATGGATGTGTGTACATTAGGTTCTCATTGTTTGAGAGAAGTGTGCAGCTCTCAGTTTTTATATCCCAAAAACTGTTGAAGGAAGAAGTGTAATATTGTTCTTTAATTCTAGGGTTACACAAAAATCTTAAATTCCTTTGGTTTCTTGGTTCTAATAGTTTTTATTATTTGTCACAGTGGTACTGATAGAGAGGGTTATTAATAAATTTATGTACATACATATATGCGTACCGGAATAGCATATCCTTTATAGTTATTCTGCATGTTATGCAAAACCACCCTTGGTCTTCTGACAGGAAAAATGGAAGAACCATTAGCTTGGTAACAAAGTGGTAGCGTAGAAGGTGGTACAATGGTTGCAGCTCATCTGTTGTTAATTGATAATCACAGTTTATGACCTTCCTAGTTTACTTTGGAGGTGTTTGTGGGAAAAAGAAGCTTAGGGTAAGTGGAGGGGTGAAGTCAGCAACTTAGTGATGAGAGAGGGCTTGGAGGGATGTGAAGAAGTAAGATTTCCTTAATATTTAACTTCTGATTGAGCTTCTTGATATTCACCTTTATATTGCTCTTCATGAATCAAGTTAGCTATTGACTCATAATAAGGAACAAAGAAATGGGACTTGGACCTTACTGTTGTTTTAGTATTTGCACTTAAATAATATCTTTGCATTGTGTGGCATGTTGGCTGCCATTTGTTTGATTATTTTTATCATAAGTTGGCAAGAATCTTTTCGTCCCCTCAGTGAGACTTGCAGTTGGTCCAAGGAAACAATATATGCCAAGACAAAGGGTGACAAGGGAGGGAAGGTGTCACCATTAGCAGGTCTGTAAGTAGTGGGAGGTATGGTATATATCCATGTCATCTGAAGGGTAGAGCTTGAAGACTGTCTCAAAGTCGTGGCTAGTACAGAATGTTGGTCATGGATTGTGAAAAGGGACAGCTAATTCAGTTCATGTGGCACCAGTGTTGAACTGGAGCAGTTCAAGGTTTATAGTTCTAAAGGACATGAGACCCATGTGTACACAAGAGAATCTCTCATAAAATCGTGCATTTTAGACAAATCAAAAGGAATTTGTTCACCTGAGCTTTTGATGAATAAACTAGCCCTGAGGACTTACTACTTTACGAGTGTGTGTGTTATGCCCACCACACCCAGCTAATCTTAAAGCTGTTGTGTTAGTTTTATGATTGGTGGTTTTAATTATGTATAAATAACATTTTTTATTCTGTCATGTACCTCCTTAGGCTCGTTTGGAAGGAACTATAACATACATAAAATTAATAAATAAATTAATAATAAAATTAATATTTTCTTGCTTTTTTATGGTATATTTATAGCTGATGGGATTCATCAGTGACATATCCTACATGAAAATATATAACCACTGATGTAAACATGAGCAGAACCACAGACAAAATATTTGTTTATTTCTAGGATTTTTTTCAGAGCCTGTGAGGTGAGTGAGCACTAAAAAGAGGGTGTATTGAAAGAGATAGCCATGTTAGTCTGCTTTAGCATAAAAAGGCATTAGGGAATCCAATAACACTGGGTTTATTCCAGCATAAGCTTTTGTGGACTCCAGTCCATTTCATCATATAGATGCGTTGTGCATCTGATAGACTGGAGTCCATGAAACCTTATCTTAGAATAAGCCAGTTAGTCTCAAAGATGCTACTGGTTTTGTATGCCTTTTTATGTTAAAAAGAGGCCTATCTTCCTGTGACTTCAAAAAAAATCATAATGAGCCCCCAAGCATCTATAAGCACCATAGAATTGCACCCTCTCTCTTGATAGGTTGACAGTAAGAACTTGACAAACAGGGGAGTTGACATAGGTTTTACCAGGGGACTTTGAAGACAAAGCCCAGTTTTACCTTTTCCAATTCAACTATCTAGACTATCAAGTATGGAGGGTGAAGGAGCTGTTGCAGTCACCAGCCACAGCTGTGGCATGGTTTTTTTCTGCCGCAAGACATTGTTGTGTACACCTGCAGCAAATGCAAGCTGGTCGCCCTCTTACGGGAAAAGGTTCAACAGCTGGAGGCACGCATTTCGAATTTTCATATTATCAGGGAGGGAGAGGAATTCTTGGATAGGGCTGAGAGGACCTTTTTGAACACGGAGTGCAAGGAGGAGCTAGCAGATGGGGAAGTCAGTTCATGAAACCAGGAGACAGATGCTTGGAGGAATGTGACATGCAGGAGTAGAAAGGCAAGGTGCCAGAGACTCTCAAGCTACAGAATCACTTCCAAGTTCTTGGCCTTATTAATGACAACGTTGAACAGCAAGAAGAGATAATGCAATGTCACCAAGAGGAAACCCAACATCAGCAACAGCAACCCCAACACCAGCAGAATGAAATGCAACAGCAGCAGCACCAACACTCTCAGCACGAACAGAAGGTTCAGGTGGCCATGACAGAATCTGCTAGTCGAGTAACCCTGGACAAGCCTCAGAGGAGACGAGTTCTAGTATTTGGGGACTCCTTGCTGAGAGGAATGGAACCGACCATTTGCAACCCGGACAAGATCATTCATGAGGTGTGCTGTCTTCCTGGGACCAAAATCAATGACATAACCGAGAGACTAATGAGACTGGTCAAGCCCACTGACTGTAAGCCCTTCCTTTTGGATCACATCAGAATGAATGACACTGCGAGGCACAGCTTTCACTGCATCACGAAGGATTATGAGCTGATGGGTAGGAAGCTGAAGGACCTTCATGTGCAGGTTGTCATTTTGCCTCTCCTCCTTGTGGAAGGACATGGCCCACAAAGGGAGAGAAGAATAGTGAAGATCAACAACTGGCTCCAAAAATGGCCCCCCCAGGAGCGATTCAGGTTTTTGGATCATGGCCTCTATTTCCGTGGAGATGATCTTCTGGCTAGGGATAGCCTGCACCTCACAACCGTAGGCTGGAATGTTTTTGCTAACAATCTCGCAAAACAGATCAGGAGGTCTTTAAACTGAGTTTGACTGGGGAGGGGGACAGTATTATTCTGGGCAAGGATTCAGTGAGTGTTGCAAAAAATAGCCCAAATGATATAGATAGGGCAGGCCAAGCAGTACTAGAGGCCAACAGTGGAAGGCAAAGTAACTTTAGTACAGGACTTCCAGGTCTTAAATGTCTACACTAATGCACAGGGCATGGATAATATGCAAGATGAACACAAATTCTCAATACAACAAAATAAATATGAGTTAATATGCATCACAGAAACCTGGTAGGATGAGTCTCATGATTGGAATGTACGAATAGTGGGGTAACCTCTTTCACAGAACTAGACCAAACAAGAAAGGAGAAGGAGTAGCCTTATATGTCAAGGATGTTTTCACCTGTGAAGAGATCCGTGACTTAAATCCAGGAAGCCAAGTCAAGAGCATCTGTGTAAGAATTAAGGGAATGAGAAACAATAGGGATGTGATTGTGGGGGTTTGCTACAGGCCTCCAAGCCAGCCTGAGGACTTGAATGAGGTCTTCCTGGAGCAGATGATCACACATTCAAGAAGGAGAGATGCAATGTTAATGGGAGATTTCAACTATCCTGATATTTGTTGGCAGTCAAATTCTGCAAAGACCGCAAGGTCCAACAGGTTGTTTGCTTGCCTTGCAGACAATTTCATGGTCCAGAAGGTGGAAGAGGCAACAAGGGAATCAGCTATTTTAGATTTGATCCTGACCAACAGGGATGACCTTGTTGATCAGGTGGAGGTGGGGGATCCTTAGGAGGGAGTGACCATGCTCTTTTGGAGTTTGTCATTCAGTGGGAAGGAGAAGCCAAGTGTAGCCAGACACACATCCTAAACTTTAAGAAAGCTGATTTCTCTAAACTTAAGGAGTTACTTGCTGAAATTCCGTGGTCAAGAATACTAAAAGTGAAAGGAGTTCATGACGGATGGGAGTTTCTTAAAAGTGAGATACTGAAGGCACAATTGAAAACTGTGCCAATAAGGAGGAAAAATGGTAGGTGTCTAAAGAAACTGGAATGGTTGACTAAAGAACTCTCAGCTGAGCTAAGTGTTAAAAGAAACATGTACAGGAAATGGAAGAATGGTGAAACCACCAAAGAGGAATTCAAACAAATAGCCAGGAGATGTAGGGAGAAGGTCAGAAAAGCTAAAGTGCAGAATGAACTAAGGCTTGCCAGAGACATTAAAAATAATAAAAAGGGCTTTTTTAGATATGTCCTCAGCAAAAAGAAAAACAAGGAGATGATAGGGTTGCTGAGTGGAGAAGATGGCCAATTAATAATGGAGGGAAGAGAGAAGGCAGAACTATTCAATGCCTTCTTTGCCTCAGTTTTCTCCCGAAAGGATAGAAGTACTCAACGTGGGGGACGGGGAGCAGGTGAGGAAGGGGGAACACAGCACAGAATAAGTAGAGAAGTAGTACAGGAATATTTGACTAAACTAGATGAATTCAAGTCTCCAGGGCAGATGAATTACCTCCAAGGATATTAAAAGAATGGGCAGAAGTCATTTCTGAACCACTTGCAATAATCTTTGAGAACTCTTGGAGAACAAGAGAAGTCCAAGCAGACTGGAAGAGGGCAAATGTCATCCCCATCTTCAAGAAGGGGAAAAATGAGGACCCAAATAATTATCACCCGGTCAGCCTGACATTAATACCAGGAAAGATTTTACAGCAGATCATTAAACAGTCTGTTTGTAATTACTTAGAAAGCAATGCCATAGTCACTGAAAGTCAACATGGATTTCTCAGAAATAAGAAATGTGTAGAAATGTTTCGAAATACATGCTGTTCGTAAGTTGTTCGCCACCTCGATCCATATGAAGAGGCGGGATACAAATAAATAATAATAATAAAAAAAGTCATGCCAAACTAATCTTATCTCTTTTTATGATAGGGTTACAAGCTTGATAGATGAAGGCAGTGCTGTAGACCTAGCATATCTTGACTTCAGTAAGGCCTTTGACAAAGTTCCCCATGGCATTCTTGCAAAGAAGCTAGCAAAATATGGGCTGGATGTTAGGTGGATTGGTAATTGATTGACTGATCAAACCCAAAAGGTGCTCACCAGTGGCTGCTTTTCATCCTGGGGAGAAGTGACTAGTGGGGTGTCACAGGGTTCAGTCCTGGGCCCAGTGCTATTCAACATCTTCATCAATAACTTGGAGGAAGGAGTGGAGGGCATGCTGATCAAATTTGCAGTTGACACCAAATTGGGAGGGGTTGTTAATACCCCAGAGGATAGGATCAAACTTCAAAATGACCTTGACAGATTGGAGAGCTGGGCCAAAGCTAACAAAATGAATTTCAACGGAGAGAAATGTAAAGTCCTATACTTAGGCAGAAAAAATGGAATGCACAAATATAGGATGGGGGACGTGTGGCTGGATAGCAGTACATGTGAAAGGGATCTAGGAATCTTGGTAGATCATAAGCTGAACATGAATCAGTAGTGTGACGAGGCAGCCAAGAAAGCCAACATTGGTTGCATCAATAGGAGTATGGTGTCTAGATAGAGGGAGCTAATGATACCACTCTATTCTGCATTGGTTAGGCCTCATTTGGAATACTGTGTCTAGTTCTGGGCACCTCAGTTCAAGAAGGATATCAACAAGCTGGAATGTGTCCAGGGGAGGGTGACCAAAATGGTGAAGGGTCTGGAAGCCATGCCCTATGAGGAACGGCTTAGGGAGCTGGATATGATTAGACTGCAGAAGAGAAGGTTAAGAAGGGACGTGATAGCCGTGTTTAAATATTTGAAGGGATATCATGTTGAGGAGGAAGCGGGCTTGTTCTCTGCCGCTCCAGAGACGAGGACAAGGAGCAATGGATTCAAGCTGAAGGAAAGGAGATTCCACTTGAACCTCAGGAAGAACTTCCTGATGGTCAGAGCTGTTCAGCAGTGTAATATGCTACCTTGGAGTGTGGTGGCGTCTCCTTCTTTGGAGGTTTTTAAAGAGAGGCTGGATGGCCATCTGTTGGAAATGCTTTGATGGTGTTCCTGCATAGCAGGGGGTTGGGCTCGATGGCCCCTGGGGTCTCTTCCAACTCTATGCTTCTATGATTCTATGAAGAGCAACTTCCATGTCAGAGAGCATGACAAGGAAACTTATTTAAGCACAAATCTTTTTAGAAGTAAAGCACCTCAGATTTTAATTACAGTTTGCACAGTTTATTTTTTGGGTTTTTGTATGATCATTCATTTAGGGACTTTAAATTCAGCGTTAGATTCAGATTATTGTTCTTTTAGACTCATGATTTTTTTTTTGAATGTTTGAAGCTTCTGAAAACTGTTTTACGTTATGAGAAGGAAAGCGAAGTTAATTTTTATCCACTAGAGGTCATAAAAGGATAATTATCTGCTTAATACAGATGATTCTTCATTCTGTATCAAAGTGTGAAGTATGATTCTGTATCAAAGTGTGAAGTATGTGATTCCTAGTCAACCTCAGATGCCAACGAACAGAACTTTTAAATTCATTTTTCTGTTCTTAACTTTCCAGTTTGAATGAAAATCAAATATAGTTGTGTAAATGTAAGATATCTATATGAAAAACAATGCCTGCTTGTTGCATTCCTAATACTTGTTGCTAACCATTTACTTTTCCCTTCTTTAGCCTATGATTGCGAATATATTAATAAAGGTAAGCAATTGATGTGAATTGGTAATAATAAACAACAACATTTTGTCCTCTGGTCATCTTTTCAGAAACTAACATCCAGATTTACTGAAATGAAATAGAGGATTGATTAAAGAGACATATATGTGTCTCTTAAGCTACTGGTTAATGTGGTACTGAAACCCCTAAGAATGTTCTGGGTAGTTTGGTCAAACTGAATTATTTTGTGCATCTCAGAACAACATAACACTCCTGCTTTCTCTATCTGATAGCTCACATTCTTAACAGTATTTCAGCTGAGAATGACAAGGCAAGGGAGAGTATGAAAGTAAGAAAAATAATATAGTTGAATTACCATTCTGACCTGTCTCATGCTTGTTTTCCCCAACCCTTCCTTCTTCAACACCTGAGAATTTTACAACACTGTCGTCGGAGTGTGTCTTTATGATCTGAAACAGGTGTGTCTTTTGTGATATGACCATAAGTCAACAGCAATAACCTACATCAGCAATTGTCCACCTTCTGGTCCTGCTGGAGTCTACCTCTTATTTATTGCCAGTTTTTGGTACTATATTTAACATTTTTAAGTACAGCTGTACCATGATGCTGTATCTCAAAATTACCAGTTACTACTATTTGCCTTTCCTAACCTGCAAAATAAAAATGTGCCAAAACATTATGAGGGGTTGATTGGGATATGTTTTTTTATCTGTGTTTTTATGAAGGGCCTCAGGAGGGAGCTCATTTGCAAGCTATAATAATTGTCTGTGCCCCTTTTCATGGCTTTTTGTTTATATTCATATTCATATTCATTGTTACTATATGAAATTGCAATAATTGCTTTTTATTGCCATGTTGTTTGCATTTTTTTGTACAGCAAAATCTGTATGAAAAGGAAACATCTGGAAAGTGCTCATGTTTTTTATCTATTTTTTTTTTGTTTATCTGTATCTATTAGTTTTCTGTATTGTTAAAGGAATACATGACAATATTTGAAAGCTCAGTACAATGAAAAAACCCCCAAACAAACCTAAACTCAGGCTGAAATGATAATAGTTTTTCATTCTTTTAAAGAGTTAGACTTTCTGAATTTTCTTTTCATAATATAGGAATTATTCTCAACATATAATGTGTGCAGTAAAATTGCTAGGAAGAAAAGGGTCTGAGGTCCTATTTTACTTTCCCGTTTTCCCTCTGTCAAGAAAGGGGGCTTCAGAGGTGGCAACTCAGCATCCGCTTACCTTCATCCTTCCCCACAAGAGAATAGCAAAGGGAACGTAGACTTAACGCAGAAATTTTTGATGTTATTTGGTGTTCATGGGTTCATTTATCTAAGGTTTCTGTAAAATATATATACTCTGCATTTTAATTTGACGACTTATGTTCCTGCAACTTTTTAGAGTGCACTTATAAGGTGACCACAGGCTTATTATGATAGAAAATTTAGGGATCTGTGAAAATATTTCATGATTGAAGTGGCAAAATTAACCCAAGAAGATGATTTTTTTGGAGAAAAAAATTAACACCACAGTCCTATTACCTGTGCACGGATTTCTTCCGTGTAGTTCAAAAGAAGGTGGGCCACAGGTGACCCTTCAGATGTTGTTGGATCAAAATATCCATCAGATTTGGTCAGTATAGCTGATCATCAAGGATGATGGGAAGATGGTGGTAGTCCATCTGTGGATTCACATATTGTCCCTGCTCCTTTCAAACAATCCTAGGGTGGAACTAGGAAAGAAGAAATTCCCCAATCCAACTCTTGTCTTTTGCTCTAAGGGCAAATATAAGCAGCTTTATTCCCATCATCCTGCTTAGGATTGCCACCAATTGGAGGCAGTAGTAAGACAGTTGCATAACCTTTGGTCTGTGCTGGCTTTCTGGAGTAGGGATCTTTTCAAAAGTTCAATATTTCCTTGCCTATCTTGCTAGTCTTTCCCAGCTGTAACGTCTCACTTCTGTCTTCTAGCTCTCCATGGTAATGATAGGAAGAAGGATGATTTTCAGTTTTTCCTATTTGGGCATTAATATAGGGAAGTCTCTAACAGAATTACCTTTCATTTTGATATATAAATATATGGTTCAAACAAATTGTTTGAAGATAAGCTTACAGAGATATCATAGCTCTGTCTGTAGAGTTTTTATGTGTATCAGTTCATGCAGAGTTTTGTGATGAATGTCAATTGATGGTGCTATTTTCTTTACTGCTGCATGACTGACATGTGAGACAGAAGCATTTGTGGCACTCAACAGGAAATGTAACCTTGCCTTCTCTTGACAGTTCTGGGAAAGGGTCCCTACATGCTGGTCAGCTACTTGGACAGAGAAATTGCAATTGCAGCCAACCTGCTGAATGGTTCTGTTTTTCCAACAAGAGGAGATGGCCTTGCTCCTGGAGATGCAGTGAACTTCATGCTGACATCAGGACTGTATAAGCCCAAAGCACATGGTAAACACAATGTCGCTGTAAGGTTTGTAGGATCCTAGCAAAGTTAGTGCTTGAATAAGAAGCAATGTACTTCTGAGTACCAGATGCTGGACACAAACAAAAGAAGAAAGATGTTAGTTTTGTAGCCTACTTGTGAGCATTCAGATGCATTTCGGCTGTCTACTATTTGCAATAAAATGCAATCAACTAGATTAAGTTTGTTCTGATCCAATAAGTAATTTTTTTTATTTTCATGTACTGACATTGCAGAAGTGACTTTTGCCTGGATTGAAGCATTAAAACAATTGCTAAAGGGAAGAATTAAACTTTCTTCTGCAGCTTTCAGTAGCTCCTTAGAAAGAAGGCTTTCTGCCAGGGTCTCCACTCGGTGAGAGTGTTTTTACAGGGCAATTGCTGGTTTATAAATAGTCTGACACTTTAGTTTTCAGATCAACAACTATGTAGATGCAGCAGTCTTTAACATTTACTGTGGCAAGAACAGAAGCAGAAAAGCTGAGAAAGAAATCTGAAAACTGGCAGTGGCTTATCAGCATTGGAATTAATGAAGTACAAGTAGCTAGGTCAGCTAAGTTCATATTATAGGCCCTTTCCGCAGCTTACCTTTTTTCGGCGCTGCGGTGTGGAGATCGCACAAGCAGCCTCCAGTGAGAGGCTCTTGCATCCCTGCTGCTTCAGCTCTGCATGAGCTGCCTGCTCCGGAACAGGTAGCACGAGAGCCCTGCCTCTTCCTTCTGCAGCACATCCTGGGAGTTTCCCAGGCTGCGCTGGGGCAGGAAGTGTGACCACCATGGCTCCAGAGGCTTCGCACGCACAGCAAGTGCGCACGGGGCCCTGGAGCAATGCACGAAAGCTGAAAGCCGAAAATGAAAAAGTATGTGAGTGGCGCCTGCCCTACCCTGGAGCGTCACGCAATTGTGAGTGCGTTGTGCAGATTGCTCCTCACAATCACGCGATGCTCCAGGTGCCCTTTCACATGGCAAATGCCGTGCGAAAAAGGCCATAGTTGGGTAGTGAAATATGGTTAAGTGAGAACTCACAAGTGTAAATATTTTTTTAGGGTTACCGACTGCATCACTTCTCATGATGTGTGTTCAAAACTGTGTGTTGGTGAACAGCTAGGTAACAATAAAAACTATGAGGCTTTGTAATGTGTGGATGAAGGGAGAGATGCTACTTGAATACCTATTGGGTTAACCTCCAGAAATATACTTTGAGCTTGTGTGACTGTCACACAATGCAAAAAAACAACAAAAAACATGCTATCAGCCATTTTTCCTTGCCTGTATTTTAAAAATATAAACAAAAATATTTCAGAAGAAAGTCCCTGAGGGACAGTTTTAAAATAATGTTAATGTAGTATAAAACCATTCTTTAAATCTAAGATAAAAATAAATGGCCAGTGCAGCAATAGAAATGTAATATGTATTGCTGAAAAAAATATTTCTTTGAAAAATTCTACAAGGTAGCCATGCTGATTTCAATAAATGCTTGCCACTTTCTTATCTTCTGTCATATACTAAAGTAAAGTTACCCTGTTTGTATTTTTTCTAATAAATGTTTATTTTCAGAGGACTACTATGTTGTGAGACAGATGGAAAACAGACATTTTTCTAATAGAAAACTAGAATTTAGTGATATCTCTTTTTGAACCAGACCATCCATGTGGAGGGAATCAAGGACATACTTGCACCATTCCCCACACCCCATTGAAACAAAATATCTCAGATGCCTAAAACAAATATTATGGACTATAATGTTGAAGTGTTTCCTATGCATGTAAGGTACAACATATATAGGTCCAGACTGTGTGATCAGTTACTGTATTTTTCTAGAAAATATAATGAGGGTGAAATGAGACTGTGCATGATGAATTTTATATGCAAAGTTCTAATTAGGTATTATGGCCCTGGGCCACATGTTCCAAAATATCCTGGAAGGGCAGGCACATGCTTACCACCATTCATATACTTGCACTTGCACTCAGGAGAGGGAATGTTTGATTTGGCTCCTTGAATTCATTAAAATGACTTGAGAATCAGTGGAATGAAAACTAACTGTAGGTGCTAGTAGTTTATTCTGGTAGTGCTAGCTTTCTGAATAGAGTACATAAGCAAGAATATGTCCAAAAGTTCCTGCAGTTGTGATTCATTGAGTAAATAAATGTTGTCATCTTGGAAAATTAGATGATATTCTGGAGTAATGAACAATGCATTATACAACATCTGTTTAATGGAGATTATTTGTTCTTTCTGCAGGATTTTTAAGGAAACATTATCCAGCCCTGGGGGGGACAGTTGATTTTACAGTAGTTTCATGGTTATTTTAAGCAGAATAACACAATATACAATGAAATAATATTTGGAACAACAGATGCTCATTTGGGTTTCAGTTCTGTCACTCTTCTATTGAACATTACTTTACCCTGCAAATTAAATTTACTATAAATCAGACTGGCTGCTTATAGAAAACTGTCAAAAATTCTAGAATAAATCCATGTTTTTAAAAACCAGACAATTATTTGTTTTTGATACTTAATGTATTTACTGGTACAGGACAGTCAACTGATGAGAAAGAAAACAAAGGTCTTATTGTATAAATTAATTTGTGTGTGTGTGTGAATAATTGTTGGGGTGGACATTTGCTGAATATTGGGGAAAGAATGAGTTTTAAAGCTGCTTTTGGGCATGAAAAGTAGAACCACTTTTTTCTTATTAACCTGAAATTGTTTTTGCAAAATCTATTGTACTGTGTGTTAGTTGTTACCTTTAAGAATAATGATGGTATAATATCTCACAAAATAGATAATTCTGGAATCTCTTGAGTATGACAGGATCTGTTTATGGTTTAAGAAACAGAAAAAATATTTTTTTTATTGCACCGGAAGGTAATCTCTGTAAAGTTGGCTTGGCTAAGATAATGACATTTTGTTCTTGCTATTTGCTTTCCAGATCCAAACCTGGTTTCATTTGAAGTGGCAAAGAGACCAAATTATTTTCTTTATTTAGCTTCTAATAATACCCTGGTTCTTTCCAAATGGAAAAGAAATGAAAATTTTCAGAATAGATCAACATTTACCATCCACAAAAACACATGGCTCTCAGGATACAGTTCCTTTGAATCATTTGCAGTGCCAGGAGCTTTCCTCCACATTTCAGTGTCTTCTGTGAATGTAGTTAAATATCATCACTCTGAGGCATTCAGACTCTCTACCCTTTTTAAACTTGTAGGTAAGTGCTTGAATGTGAATTGTTGTGGTTGCATTTGCCCAAATAAATAAAGAAACAAATAAATATCCATTGCCACACTTTATATGAAATTCTTGTGTTGCAATAATTAAATGCATGATTGAAAGAAACATAATATTTGCTTATTATTATCTCTATGCTGAAGTGCTCATTAATGTGATGTTCCCTTAGATTATAATAATTTTAGATTATAATTCAGAATACATATTTGTCTCTTTTGTTATATCAGCAGTATGAATCAAGCACCACTGCCCCCTTCTTCTTCTGATCAGAATATAAAATAAAGTCCTGATCATGTAGAATCTAGGAGTCTCAAACCAGCTGTTGCGTAGGTACATGTAGTGAATTTTTTTAAATATTAAACTGTTACTCTCACTAAGGCCCTTATTTCACTGTTCCCCAATAGTGCGTTGTCCCATCAGAATCCCAACATCGCCATTGCTGGGATGGGATTGGGGCTTGAATACTCCCCACTGCATCCCGACTGCTGCCACAGATGGGTAGCATCAGGCACACTGTTCTTCCTTCTGCAGTAGAGTGTCAATGGTGACTCCCCTTCTTCGCCTTTCCTCTGTCCAGTGACCTATGATTGGTTGGTTCCTGCGCTGTACTGTGGAAGGAAGTGCTATTGAGCGCTTCAGCCCTTACCACATACAGGCAGCTGATGGGATCATGGTGAGAAAGGGGGCCGGCCATTACCAGATATTTTCTGGTAATGAAAAAGGGTGCATTTCCCATGACTGGGGACATGACAGCAGCAGGTGAGCAATGATGTTGTGCGATGGCTCATGTCTTGGACCAGGAGCAGCACCTGGCTCTGCTGGGATGGCAACTTTGTGTGGTAAGGGCCTAAGATACTGAATGCTATGAATTCTGTGACTAGAACATACAGTGTTTTTGGTTTGCTTAATCTCTGTGAGTCTTTCTATTGATTGTCTCTTGAGTGTGTAGTTGCTTTTACCCACCTATATGTTCTTGTTTCTACTGTGTTTCCTTGTAGGAAGGGGGATTGTTGAGTTTTCAAGCAGTTTCTGTCATGCCTGGTACTGGAAATTAGGATTGTCAGGGGACAATATATTACAGTATGGCACATGTACATAATCAATGTGAAAATACAAAAATTATGATCTAGGACAAATTTTGAGAATTTTTTTTTTTGAAACTTTAGTGCAAAATCCCGTTTTACCAAGCTGATTCTGTCCTAAAACAAAGGGAGTCTGTTTATTATTGGTGCTTACTATTCAAAGAAGTATTTATTACTCCTCTTCATATCTTTGTCAATGCCTGATTGCCATGAAATTTTGATATGATGGCAACCTAATGAGAAGACAGCATAAAAGTGTAAACATTGTGGTTCACTTTGCAAGGCAAAAAGTAGTAAGCATTTGGGAGCATAGGCCTTTCTTCCAGTGTCATATTGTGTACATACAGCAAACTGCCTAGGCTGTTGCACATATGCAGCACTTTAGGATGTTTGTGTCATGCCATTCTTATAGTGGCAAAGTGTTTACATTTTGTAGATTAGTGCTGGATTAGCATAGGATGGTGTCCAACAGGATCAGAACAATGCAGATAAGAAAACTAGTAGGTCAAGTGTTGAGGTTATCCATAATTGTTGACAGGCAATGGTTGGTTCTATACAACTATGTTCTCTGACCAGCCCTTTGTATGGTTTTTAATGCTCAAGAATTACAGAGTTGCATTATTAGAGTATCATCATTGCTTCACAGTGTTTCATTATGAAACTTTTATTGTGGGCCATTATGCATTATCAAATCTGCTGCTTAAGTGTTCTGGAATCTTCATCCCATGCAGATAATTGTGTGAGCTTAGAAAGAAAAATCAAGTGCCCCCTCAGTAGAGAAGTTTTTTCATCTTCTGAAACATGCGTTGGCAAAATGCAACCAGCAGACCATGTGTAGTTTTGTGGGGCCCCTGAGCAGTTCCACTCCAATCCCATTTTTAAAAAAACTAATTGCTCTTCTTTAGCACTATAGAGAGCAATTTTACTAGATTTTTATTCCACCTACTCCCTATCCTCTTTTAAGTCCAGAGAACTTTCTCAGAGCTGGACATGATTCTTCTGAACTTTCTCTCTCTCTCTCTCTATATATATATATATCTGTGTCCGTGCGTATGTATGTGTGCACGCGCACATGCACACCACTAGTTCTACCCACTTTTTCTAAAACAGGATAATTTTGTGTCAAGACTGATTAATTTACTTTGTAGATAAACTCAACTTATCATCATATAAGTTGACCTTCTGGTACTTCCAATAAATCTGATGAAGAGAGAGAGCTACCTGGATGTCATCTCCATAAAGACAGCACAGTATTCAAAAAACCCCGGACAGCTTCTCCCAGTTCTTTTATTTGTTTGTTTGTTTATTTAAGATATTTCTATACTGCATCCCAGCCCACAGGGGCTCCTGAGGCAATGAGCAAATAAAAACAATTTTAAAATAACACAGATAAAATATTTTTAAAACACATTAAAATACTGTCTCAAACTTTTAAAACCAATCGAAAAACAATCAAAAAATAAATTTTAGAACAGCAATTTCAAGCATTACAAGCCATGCAGAACAGCATTGTTTTGGCTTATCACTGAAAACTCAGAAGTGATGGAGCCAACCAAAATTCCTTGGGTAGGGTGTTCCACAGTCAGGAATTCCATGGTATAGATGTACCAAAGCATAGGAGCAAGATTTTACATAGCACGGTAAGGATGTGAATGAGAACCCTGTGCATGAGTCAAACATTAGTCCTTTTCCATGCTCCCCCTTCAAGATAAATATTTCAGATTTTATAATATCGATTGAGATTTTTTTCCACGTACAATAAAACTTTAAAATGTCAAGGAAGAAAAAAAAGATAAAGAGAAAGGGAAAAAGATATAGGATGAGAAAAAATAAAAAAGAAAGCACAGAAAAAAATATGAGTGACCTCGATTCTTTTCTTTAGCAGTTATTAAAGTATATAATCAATTTAAACCTCTGATGGAAAGTCAGTAATGATATCTGGGAAAAATCTTAATGCAAAACTCAAAATCCAGAAAGTCAGTTAGTACTCTTTATCAGATACTACTTCTGTAAGTTAAGCCAACCAAATTGCCCCCTCTCATTCTAATTCAATAACAATCTATCATAATGTAAACTTTCAAATATTAAATCCTTTCATCTTCATTAAAACAGTTTTCCCAATTGTTTTCCAACTGTTTCTCACTCCCTGTGACTCTCTCCCTGCTGTGTCTCTTAAAAGACAAAACTCCCCCATTGTATTTTTTTTTCTTTTCCCAAGAAATGGCCTTTTCTCATGATCATATCTCTTATCATTATCTAACTCTCCAGGCCATATATAAATCAACTCTAATATCATTTTAGACAGTTTCTTAAATTTCATATGCTGTTGTTGCATGCCTTCAAGTTGTTTCTTACTTATGGCAAGCCTAAGACAAACCTATCATGGGGTTTTCTGGGGCTGACAGTGTATGATGTTCCCAAGGTCACCCAGTGGGTTTCCTTGGCTGAGTGGGGAGATGAACCTGGGTCTCCAAGGTTTTAATCCAATGCTCAAACCGCTATGCCATACTGGCTCTAAATTTCATCTATCCACCCCCAAAAGGTCATATTTTAAAACAAGTTCCTTTAGACTAAAACCACATCAAACATCAAAGAACAAGATAACCAACACAGTCCAAGAAACCCAATAATTATTTCTATATTGATTCATGTTTTAAATTTAAGGTTTCCTTTTTTATCAAACCTCTGCAGCTGAAATTCCATAGGATCTGGGGAGGACACATCCTCCTGCTGAACTTGCTGTCTTTGTCCTCTTCTTTCTCCCTTTCCAGCAGTCTAGCAGAAAACTGGTAACCCTCAATACATTTCCAGAACTCTCTGCAGTCACACTGTTCTCTCTGATAACTTTATTTTAGACCTCAGCATTCCTCCTTCCAACATCTCAAACACTTTTCTTCTCTTTTTCCATGACCTCAGTGTTAACCCTCTCTCTGTTGTTTACAATAAATACAATGTTCTTCTCTGACTCCTTAGCCTGACTCCTCCAAGATGACTTCTGAATCTCTAGCATCATCTTGGTCAAGCTGCACATCACCATCTGTAATTTTCTCTCCACTAACACTCCAATATCTTCTTTTCATCAGATTCTCTGATTTCCATCATATCATATAATCTGAAGTTCTTAAGATCATTTTTCAGTAATTTAAATTCTGCCAAAGTCTCCTGAGAAATTGCTGGTTTCCAGTCACTTTTTAGGAGTTGCGTTATTGCCATTCTTTTATTAAGCAAAATTTGGCATATATCCTTTTGTCTCCACAATGACTCCTCCACTATAATGTTGCCAGGACACAGCAAACTATTTAGTTTCTTTTGTTATTCAGATTGCTTTCAATGGGATACCTCTCTCAGACAAAAGAAACCCATTTTCCCATAACAAATTGACCTCTTTCTTTAGTCTGTTTTTGGCTTTCAGAGCACTTAAAAAAACAACCAGTCTTCCAGCTTTAAAAATATCTTTCCAGCTTTTACTCTTATTCTAACCTTAGTCCACTTAAAAAAACTTTTTTTAGTTCAAGCTCTTATTAAACTTTCTGCTTTCCATATGCTGTCTTAAAAATCTTAAAATTAGTCCTTGAAGTCACTCATATTAGCACTGAAGGCAGGAAACTCACCAAGGTTATAATGTCATGACTGAATTGAAGATTTCTTTTTAGCTTTAAGAGTTCCCGATAAAAAGGCAGTAAAAGAAGTAGTTAAGAATGTGAGATGCAGGTTTAGTGTCCTTTATAGGCTTACATACAGCAGCATGAGCTTGATCTAATTTTCCCACAGTCCCTCCCCCTCATGTCCCACTTCCAGAACATCGGAATGGACTCTGACTCAGGACATGCCAGGACCTACTGCTGAACCAGAACAGGAGGAGGTTACAGGGCCACAAGTCTCAGATACAGGCCAGAGTGCAATGCCAGCTCTGGCAGAGAGCCCTGCCCTTCAGATATAGAAAATAACTTACCCATACCTATTTTTGCCAAGTGCAGACAACAAAGGGAGGGCTTGAGGAGGTCTCAGAGGAGTTATAGGAAGCAGCAATTAGTTAAGCAGCAGCTGCATTAGCTGCTGACCTATACATATGCAGCCCTACACTTCAGGAGTTGTTGGAGATTATCTTACCTACCTGTCTACCTGTCACTTTCCTGAACTTTGTGCCACGACCTGGACTGTGTTGGTTTACTCTGGGTTCAGTTGCCGTGACTTGGATAATGTTGAATTCTGTTCGTGACCACGGCTTTTGTTTACTGAGTAAAGTAAGTGCTGGACTGTAACTACTCTGCTTCCTTGTTTGCTCTTTAGCATGCCTGTGCTGCTTCTCTGCTATTAGCTGTGTAGCCATAAGTCTTTGACTGGCTACCCAGACTGTGTCAAGACACCTCCCCTCACTTCACTTGCATTCAACTCCTGTGGTTCATGCAAGCTTAGCATGGTTCCCAGATCTCTACACTCTCTCCTTCAGAGAGAGAATCACCAGCTGGAATTTGCTTCTGAGCCAGTGATCATCACCACTGCAGCTTTCCTGCTCATGGAACTCCATAGAGGGGTGTCAACCTGCCATCTTTTCAAACCAGTACCACACAATGTCAGCTAGGCCCAACTTTGATAGGTAGTCCAAAGACCCCAGATGCTGCTGCTGAAGACCATTGCAAGTACTTGTCAGACAGTGCAAGCTGAAATATGTCATCACAGGTAGACCAAGTGGGTACTTCAGATGTATTCATACCTAGTACAAGTAATCTGTGATGCAGGTCAGAATGGTTCAGCATTTAATAAGCCAATCCTGTATAAGATTTTATTTAATAAAATAATAGTTTTTCAAATATTTCTTTAAATAAAATATTTTTATAAGCAAAAGTATAAAAAGCTGCAGTAAATAATTCTCTTAAATTGTACAGTTATCAGAGCATTGACTTGCATGGCAGAAGGCACCAAATGCACACCCTAAAGTAGGGAAGGACACTGTGTCATCCTGGGACTCCATGTGGTCCCTGAGGTTGTTTTTACAACCTCCAGCCACTCTTTCCCTGGCGAGAACAGGATGACTTTTTTCTCCTGGAGGCATCCTGGAATGGCAAGTCATTTATTAAATAGATGACAGGGTTGCCCTGTACTGTTTAATATGACAGATCCCAATTTAGAAAACAAAAACAAGAAATGCGACCATTTTAAGTTGTGACAAAAACTGCAGAGCAGTAAAAGGTTTCCTTTTGCTTGCTATTGGAGGCCATTTTAAAACTTCTGCAATGCTAGTAGCCAACCCAATCTTCTGCTTTCGGAATACTCTCTTTCGTGTGGCTGGCTCTGCTTCCCTGTCTCATCCTTTCAGAAATGAATGAAGCAGGCCCAGATTAAATGAGAAGAAGCAAGAAATTGCTTTCATTTCCCATTTACTCATCTTTCTGACCTCTTAGCAACACATGATCCCACAACATTTGGGAAACCTGTTGGTCTGAGATCCTCATATTTGTACATTTTGAGGTGGGTGTCTCTCAGTAGATCATAGATTATTTCTGTCAATTCTTCCCCTATGGAAGACTAAGGCCAGTAAACTTTGAAAAGGAATATAGGGAGTTTCAATATTTTCTTTCTGAGGAAACTGTTGGGCTTCTTCTTGCTTCAGAAGGAAGGAATGAACTGTCTAGTGATGAAATTAAAAAAATCAGTCTTCCCCTGAGTTCTATGTAGTTTTCTCCTTGGAAACAGAAGGAACATCGTGCTGCCTGGGAAGAGACAAGGACAAGTTTCCTGCAAGTTGATAATTTTCCCACCTGTAGTCATTGAGATAGTATGATCATGTCTATTCTGCCTATCTTTGACCTAAAAAACTCTGCTGCATGGATCTCAGAAGAAGTTGGTTCTCTAAGATTTGGGCAAGTTGAGTTTTCTGTCCATATTTTCAGTTACAGGGTTATCTAATGTACTTTCTACCAGTATCCTGGCAGCAAATATGATCAATCTAACATCCTTATCACACTACACTCTTAGTGCTATATTCCACTTTAACTACCAGGGCAACATTGTATGGAATCCTGGGATTTGCAGTTTAGGGAGGAGCATCTAGAATTCTCAGCCAGAGAGTTCTTGGGTGTTACTAAACTATAAAACCAAGAATTCCATAGGATGTTGCCATATCAGTTAAAGTCAAATATAGCATTATAATAGTATAGTGTGATAAGGACCTAAAAGTTTACTTGTAATATAGAGACTATATTTTTCAAGGCCTAGGTTGATTATTTGCCTCTTTTTCTTGTCAGTTGTTTGTATTTTAGAAACAAAACAAAACAAGTAAACAAGGGAAAATGTCATCATATATACCCTAAGCAAGAGGAATAAGGGGCAGGAAAAGTTTACCCACGTGTGGCTGCAGACCCCCAAATCAAAGTTTATTGTTTGAAGCTCAGCTGGGGTATATTGATTTGAGGGTGTTCCTGCATGGCAGGGGGTTGGACTGGATGGCCTGTGTGGTCTCTTCCAACTCTGAATTTCTATGATTCTATGATTCTATGATCATACAATGTAGTTTTTAACCTCTCATTCTCATTGCTGATCACATACTTTCCCAAAAAGGCATCTTCCTTTATTTTCTTGGTGCTGCAAAGCTAAAGAATAGAAGAAGGAAGCTAGATGTTAAAATTATCTTTGTCTTCTTCATGCGCTTGCACTGCTCTGTGCCCTGATGCTCTGGAAAGGCAAATACCCTGTCTGTACTATCATTGTACATTGCCTCCGGGGCCCTCATGAATCAAAAGGAGATAAATAAATGGCATAAATACATTTTTCTGGAGGAACTGCCTATTTTACAGTTTGCAGATTACGAACTGGGGCTTAAAAAGAGAGAACTAAGGACTTCTTTTGAGCCACTGTAGAAAATTTCTCTCAAATGTGTCCTAGAATTATTTTTCTAGTGGCCATTATGCTTCTCTCTTCATAATATCTTATTCCCAAAGTGGAATGCAGCCATTCTTATGATCCGCTGCTGCCTTCTTAAGAGTTCCACCATAGTCAGATGGATTCTGCAGAGCTGTCACAGGTGGCCTCAGCTTCAAATTGTGGTATTCATTAAACCTGACAGCAGAGTGTCTGAACTACGACTGCTATCTGTCATCTAACAGTTGGGCATATTTGGGAAAATATGTTGTCATGCTTCATCTACATCTTCCTTTAGATTGAAGATATTTTATCTTTCACCATTAATGGGATCTTAGTCCTATTTTGCCCCAGGTGGTCTCTCCCCTCCAAGATGACATGGCATAAGCTGGAAGTGCACAGACTTTAAAAGGCTTACCTATATGCAATTTATCATTCTTTCTTTTTCTTCCTCAACTACAAGGTCTTATGACTCACAGCATCTTCCTTTTCATGTCTTTTTCACTAACACTCCTTTTCATGAAATTTGCAGAGAAATAGCCTGGGTTAATACATTTACCTTCACTAAGCACTGCAGGTTTGAGTTGCAGCAGGTGCTTTCTTAATAGATTCAGCCATGAAGATCTTGTGTTTGCCCTCCTTGTAATTCTGTATTGAGCTCGGGCAAATCTCATTTCTAGATGATACCTTTCTGCAGACCACCTGTGGAGATCCACTTCAGAAGATATTTAGACACCCACAGCATGAGGCTGGTGACAGAACGCTGTTCTGGTTTACTTCTCAGTTTGATTCTTTGCTATCTCTTTGCACCTATCCAGTTAGCCTTCATTATTCCTGCCCTTTCTTTTCTTGCATATGGCCTATCTGTTGTTGGCTACAGAATGAACAGAGGAGCTAGGCATTCAGTAGGTTAAAGACGTTTAGGTTATGTGACCCTCTACTTAGCATTGGCAGCAATTAGAGTTAACTGTTCCCAAAGGAAAGTATCTTTCTCTGGTGTCTGGAATGAACATTTAAGGTTAATAATCAACATCTCATCTTGTTATTGCCAAATGCTTATTACTGCCTAAAAAAATTCAGTTAAATAGCAGAATATGTGGCGCTAATGTTGTTAGCAGGACACAAATGCAGTTCACAAGATGTAAATGCTTGCAGACGTGGTTCAAATTTGGACCTAAAACACAAATGTCATTCTCTTTCAACTTTAAGGAGGAAAGAAGAGGTTAATATCTGTAACAGTCTTTCCTAGTGGTGCATTAACAGAGAATGATGTATCTTTTTTAAAGTGTGAAGTCCTTGCCTTCCAGTCATGCCAAAGAATCCTATCTATGCCAGTGGAAAACTAAAACAATTTACCTCAGCAAGTGGGATCATATCAAATGATCATGAGGCATTTCATTAATCACCACATCCGAGGATTTGGGTTTCAGAGTTTTATAAGCAAAGAAACATAGGGCTTGAATCTTTCTCCAGTGTTCTTTCACAAGGCCCGGCTTGCTGATGCAGGGTAATTACATGGTCTAAAAATACAGCAGCATTTGTTTAAGTTAATGGAAAAGTTACACCAGTTCTAGAGTGCAGAGGCAAAGGCAGATTGTGTTTCCTGCTGACTATCATGAATACTTTGCATATTAGATCAGAACTTTTCCAACTGGGAACTGCTATTCCTGAATATAAATATTGGGTGTAGTATGATAGATCCTTTAAATGCATTTGGTCAAAAAAGCCTTGATGAATCTTCTTGGTGTTCTATGAAGAAATCAAAACAAATTTTAAGGGTCAAGGATCTTTTTAGTCAATTATTGTTTGTCAGAGTTCATATGAAGTTGCCCAGTTCGATAGCAATAAGTATACCATAAATAATAGTATGAATTCTATAATTTTAAAATACATTTAATACGACTGAATTATGACAAATTCTCCATAACTCTTTTGTGTGTGACTGCGACTTTTCAAGAACTACTTGAATTACTAGTCACACTTTCTCAAAATTATGTACTACTTGAAATGTTCCATAATGAACATTATACATTCCCCTTATTTTATTTTGTGCGTAAATAACCAGAACAGCTTATAGTAAATTCACAAAGGAATGTTTTTATGTAATATATGTACACTTGTAATGGAGGATTAAAAACTCTGTTCCTTGGACTATTCAGTGCAAAGTATCTAAATCAAATGGAAATTATATCCGTTGAATCATCAATCTATGCTAAGAGTTTGTAAAGTGATTTCTAACTAATATTAATTGCAAAATATAAAGGTATTAATCTGAGTGATACTCATGACAGAGGGGCAGGATTATTCCTTTTCTTTTTCAGAAGGAAAAGAAGAAGAAAGACTTGTATGATATTACGAAGTTGAAGCAAAGTAGGAAATGTCATTATAGTCCCAATGTGGTGTGATTTATATTTTTAGAGTATTCTATTTTTATTATGAGAAAAAGGACACCCTTCTTAGTTTTGAAAAAACAATGACATGATCTCTGGGATGTCAGGTATTTGTTTTCAATTCATTTTCCTTTTTAATAGCAGAGTTATATATAAATTAGAGTCTGAATCTAATTAATTCACAACTAATTAGAATTAATAATTGGGTGTAGGCCAAGGGTTCCACGGGCTTAACCATGTTGGACTGTTGCAACAATACCAACAAGGAGTGTAGTGTCATATTAAAGTCTAAAAAGATTTATTTGGCACAAGCTTTTGTAGACTGCCACCCACTTAACCTATTGATCTGGGCAGCAGTCAACAAAAGCAAATACCAAATAAAGCTCGTTACTCTTTAATGTATATCTGCCCGAAAAGTAAGACACTCTGTGTCAGGAACAGATTCGCTCTTACACGGATCAACAAACTTAATAGAAGATTTATTGTAACATAGTAAGGGATGCTGTCTTCAGACGTTAAAGCTCGAGAATGGAACGTTTTCCCCCACCTTACACTTTAACAGACAGTTTCTCCTAAGATAGTTGTAAAAGAACGAACGTCATCATGCCAAACGGTTCCTTTGAAATTCCAGCCAGAAGGAATGGTTGGCGCCTGGGAATAGCTAACAGCCTACTATCACTATTTCCTCAGTCTACTGCTATCCTAAAACAATAAAACATGGAGGACTCCCGACATCCTGCCCCACTTTTTTAAAAAAATATATACATAAAGATACACAAAATATAGAAAATATCACGGAACAGTAGAAAGACAAGAAAACTAAATAGTAATATGAATGCAGTAGCAAGTCAGTCGGGCGTTGAGGAACATCAGCCGGCGAAGAAGTCAGCGAAGGTGCCCTCTTCAGCAAACTGGAATGAAAAACAGGATGAATAGCCTTGAGGGAAGAAGGGAGATCTAGTTCAAAAGAGACATCATTAATAGCCCTTTTCACAGGAAAAGGTCCGAGAAAACGAGGGGAAAGTTTTTTAGACGGAGAAGGAGAGGAAATGTTCTTAGAAGAAAGGAAAACCAAATCCCCGGGCTGGTAAAGGGGATTAGGCTGCCGTTTACGGTCAGCGAAACGTTTGTGGGAAGCTTTAGCGGATGCTATAGCATCTGAGACGGATTGCCAAATGCCAGAAAATTTAGAGACCCAAGCAGAAACAGAAGGAGGAGCGGAGGAAGAGAGGGAGAGGGGGGGGGAAGGGGAAGGAAGGAAGCCGTAAACTTTTCAAAGGGGGGTTTCCCAGTAGAGGTATGAACCGCAGAATTGATGGCAAACTCAGCGAACGGAAGGAGCGGAGCCCAATCATTCTGGTTCTCAGAAACAAAACACCTAAGAAATTGTTCAAGAGATTTGTTAACACGCTCAGATTGGCCATCTGTTTGAGGGTGATAAGCACTGCTGAGTTTCTGAGTGACTCCCAGGGTTTTCAGTAGACAAGTCCAAAACTTGGAAGTGAAAATTGGATCCCTGTCCGAAATGATCACCGAAGGTAGTCCGTGAAGTTTCCATACATGATTAACGAACAGGTCAGCCAGCTGGTCAGCACGGGGTAGTTTCTTTAGAGGCACAAAATGACATTGCTTGGAAAAGTGATCAGTAACAACCCAAATAACATGAAAGCCGTGTGAAGAGGGAAGAGACACGATAAAATCCCATGCGATGACCGACCAGGGGCTAGCAGGCGCAGGCAGATGTTGCAGGAGCCCTTGAGGTTTAGATGTGGGCGATTAGAAACGTTGCAAGTGGCACACTGCTTAATGTAAGTTTGCACGGAGGGGTTTTAATCAGCCACCAAAAAAGGCGGCGAATCGCATGCAATGTCTTCAAAAACCCAAAATGTCCAGCGGGTTTGGAATCATGATAACGATGAAGTACCTGCTCGCGGGCAGCAGGGGGAACGTAGACCTTGGTGCCATAAAAGGGGAGATTGTCAACCCATTCTATTTTATCCTTGTTTGCCGGTAGCCAGGAGTCTGCATGCGCTGCATGAATGATAGCATCGCGGAGAGCGGAGTCACAAAGAGAGGAGGCAGAAAGCCTTGTCTTTGCTAATGCACGAGTAGTCACTTGAGAAGCCAGAGAGGAGGCAGGAAACAAGGTATTGGAGTGGGAGGACGTAGCAGGGGATTCCGCAAAACAGGGAAGTCGAGAGAAGGGTCCGCCAGTTGGTTATTTCGGCCAGGTTTGAAAACAATTTTAAATGGAATCTCTGGAAAAATTCAGCCCATCTCGCCTGCTTAGGGGAAAGTTTCTTAGCAGACTGTAAGGCTTGCAAATTCCTATGATCAGTCCAAACTTCAAAGGGGAGTCGAGCCCCTTCAAGCAAATGACGCCAAGAGGACAGCGCAAAATGGATAGCCTTGGCTTCTTTCTCCCAAATAGGCCAATTAGCTTGTTGAGGGGAAAATTTCTTTGAAATGAAAGCACAAGGCCTGAGTGCTCCTGTGGTGTCATGTTGTAAAAGAACGGCTGCCATGGCAAAGTCCGAAGCATCCGTTTGCACAATGAATTGCTTCGTACTGTCGGGAAAAAGGAGTAAGGGCTCAGACGTAAATTTAGATTTCAAATGGTAAAACGCCGATTGACACTCAGGCGACCAACAAAGTCTATGCGCCTTGCCCGCAGTGGATCCTTTAGGTTTCCGTAGAAGGTTGGTGAGTGGAAGCGTTATGGCAGCAAAATCCTCAATAAAGTTCCGGTAGAAGTTCGCAAAACCAAGAAATTGCTGCAGTTGCTTCACAGTTTTAGGGACGGGCCATTGCAAAATGGAGTTAATCTTCGAAGGGTCCATTTTAAGTGAACAATCTTGAATCCTATATCCCAAGTAATCAAAAGTTTGGGTGTCAAATTGGCATTTAGATAGATTAACCACGAGGTTGTTATCTATAAGCCTTCGTAACACTTCACGAACCAATGACACATGAGATTCCATGGAATCTGCGTAAATTAAAATGTCATCCAGATAAATCAGAACCCCCTGATACAACAAGTCATGGAAAATGGTGTTCAAAAACATTTGGAACACAGATGGCCCCGATTGTAAGCCAAAGGGAAGAACCGTCCATTTAAAGTTACCTAGAGGAGTTGCAAAGGTGGTGAGCCACTCAAGTCCGGGTCCATTCTAATCCTATGAAAAGCCTCTTTAAGATCAAGTTTGGTGAAATATTTTCCTTGAACAAGATGGTCCAAAACAGTCCGTATCAGAGGTATGGGATAACAATTGGAGGAAATAACCTGGTTAATAGCAGAGTAGTTAACTATAGTCTCGGATCCGCGCTGGGATCTTTTCTCTTTCGGAAGAAGACAGGACTCGCCGTGGGGGCTGTAGAGGGCTTGATAAAGCCGCGAGCCAAGTTTTTATTTAGGAACTTCTTGAGAGCAAGGAGTTCTTCTTGGCTCATGGGATAAATTTTCGGTTTAGGCAGGGTGGCCCCGTCAACTAATTCCAGTTTACAGTCAAAGTCCGTGTGGGGAGGCAATTTGTCAGCCTCCCTTTCGTGGAAAGCCTTTTGGAAGTCTCGGTAGTGTGAAGGAATTTGTTGCAATTCTTCATGGGGAATAGAAAAGTTTTCATCTGAAGAGGACATAGTGCCAGCAGTCCAGTTTATCTGGGGGTTATATTCACGAAGCCAATCGATTCCCAAGACCAATTTGAACTGCATCGCCTTGGGAACTAGAAATCGCATGCTGTAATTGTTTTTGTCCATTTGAAATGAGATGGGCTTAGTGATTTTACTAATTACTCCCCCAGTCATTGAGGTCCCATCCATTTGCGTTAATTTGATGGGGCATTCCAAGGGCTCATAAAGAGTTTTCAATTGTTTGGCCAATTTGGGGTGTAACAAACTTCTGGAGCAGCCAGAGTCAATTAATGCCCTATGTACATGCAAAGTCCCATCGCTGCCACTAATCGCAACCGTGGTGTAGAAATGGGGAATTTTAGGAGTACTTACAGATGTTCCCGCCGCTTGCCAGTCATCGCAGTCAGGTTTAGAATCTCCATCTATGTCAGATGAGGACGAAGAGGTGGTTTCATCATCGGGATCGGAGTCTCCTGTCGCCGCTGCAGGGTCCTTAGAAGTGCGTCTAAGTGGTTGTTTGGCGGCCGCTGTCTGATGTGTGAATTCTATATTCTTTGGGTCTGCTCGTGCTCCCTTAGTCCCAGTCGGAGCTTGGTTTCCGCGGCAGGTGTTGGCGAGGTGGCCCGGTTTTCCACAGTTAAAGCACATGCCCAAACGGAGACGTTTGTTCCGTTCCTCAGCATTGAGGACGGTGGGACCGCGAGGTTGTCGTTTTGGCACGTCTTGTCTTTGTCGGTTCAGCTGAACAGTCTGGGTTATGCCTTCCATTTCAGTAGCTAGTCTGACCCAACCTAGCAGGGTCTGTGGATTGGCCTGCATTAAGCACCCGTGTAGAATATCAGGATTTAGTCCATCTTTGTATAACTCAATTAGAATTTCATCACTCCACGGGACTTTGGTGGCCAGGTTTCTAAATTCACGGGAATACGTCCCCACATCGTTCCTGCCTTGTTTCATTCGTTTCAGTTGATATTTGGTGTTTTCCAATAAATGGGGGTCTTCAAAGCGTTCCCGCAGATGGTTCATGAAGAGCTGCAGATTTTCAGTTTCGGGGGCGCGGGAGTCATATAGGTTCGCTACCCAGTCTGCTGCCAGTCCTTTCATCCTCTGGCTTAGGTATCGAATTCGGGCCGCATCATCCCGAAATAGATGGCCGTGATCAATCATGAAATTGTTTGCCATAGTCAAAAAAAAGGAGAGTTTCTCCCCCTTCCCGTTGAAGGTCGCTTTCAGGTCTCCCACATTTCTGAGTAACAGTGGCGCTGGCGTGTGCCCTGTTGGTTGCTGGGGCGGACCAGGGGTGCCTGCCGCCGAGACAGCCGCTCGTGGTTCTCCTCCTGGTGATCTCCCTGTCTGCGAGGGACGGATGCGCATCTCGCGTAGCATGGTCTTGAGTTCGAGTATCTCCTCATCTTTTCTTTCCAGTTCGGTTTCCATTTGCTTTATCTCCTCCAAAAGGGATAGGTCTTTTGCTGATGTATCCCATCTAGCAGCCCTTCTGCGTTGTCTCAACGACGTATGTGGCTTTTCTCCCCAGACCCAGGTTTGGCCGCTTGTGGGGGTTTCCATAGCCTCGGTCAGGCGCAATTTTGTCTTGGTATCCAGGGGCACTTCAGTTTCTGTAGCTCCATCAGATTCTGCAGATCCTTGCTCTTCTTCAGTAATCGACTGGTCCATCAATTGGTGCATTTTTTGAAAGGATTCTCGAGCTTTCTGTCAGGAACAGATTCGCTCTTACACGGATCAACAAACTTAATAGAAGATTTATTGTAACATAGTAAGGGATGCTGTCTTCAGACGTTAAAGCTCGAGAATGAACGTTTTCCCCCCACCTTACACTTTAACAGACAGTTTCTCCTAAGATAGTTGTAAAAGAACGAACGTCATCATGCCAAACGGTTCCTTTGAAATTCCAGCCAGAAGGAATGGTTGGCGCCTGGGAATAGCTAACAGCCTACTATCACTATTTCCTCAGTCTACTGCTATCCTAAAACAATAAAACATGGAGGACTCCCGACACTCTGAACTCCAGAAGACTTACCGATTAGTAGATATTTTGATGGTTCTGATTTATTCATTAACTTTTCTGATATTCTCTAATGTGTCAAGCCTGATTGTTGCTCTGAAACATTAAAAAAACAAAACATTCCCACTGATGCGCTGAGATAGTTCATAGCAAACCACTTCATGAAAGCTGTATCAAAGACAATCTAAAATAGGAGTAGTTAGCCATGCCGGGTCTCGGGATTGCCCCACTACCAGTGGTCCCCCCTAGTGGCATAATCTGTCACAACCCAGTAAACCTTCTTGTCAGGAAGGCATCAAGAGATAACCAAGCTTAGATCCATCCCATCAGATTTCCCCATGTTTCCTGAAAGCTTCTATGCTAGCAGCTTTTCTGATGACATCCACTTGACTAAAGGTTTGTGATCCAGCATTGGAACTGTATACTGTTGCTTCAGTCTAGAAGAGTTGAGACCAATAACCATGTCCATGTTAAGAGAATCAAATCATTTAATGAGTACTATTCATTCTAAGAGAGGAGTTGTATTTTTTTTTAACATGACAATTTCATTTCTCACTTTTTACTTTCCCTCTCCTGAAACCTTTAACGTGGCCACTCTTTTGGACTTGTGCTTGCTTTCAAGATGGAAAAAGTATTAACAAGGAATGATATGGACAACTATGATTTATATCATACTGTGAAAACAAACTACCAGTGCCAATAGTATTAAAAACCTAAAGACACTGGGTCCTGCCTGATCTTGGAAGCTAAGCAGAGTGAGTCCCAGGTTAGTGCTTGGATGAGGGAGCACCAACAGCTACTAGGGGCTGTAGGCTACATTTCAGAGGAAGGAACTGGCAAAACCACTTCTGAGTATGTTTTGCTTAAGAAAACGCTATGAAAATCATGAGATCTCCATAAGTTGACAGGTGACTTGAAGGCACTTACACACATATATTTACATTTTCATGATTTGTTTAAGCCCTGGTTTAAATTTTGAGTTGCCTGATCATTGACGTATTGCTGCAGTGGAAGCCCTATTAAAGAGGAATGGTTACCAAGGCCCTTTTTGCATGGCATTTGCCATGTGAAAGCGTGCCTGGAGCGTCGTACAATTGTGAGTGCATCTGCATGACGCACTCACAATGGTGTGATGCTCCAGGGGCCAGCAGGCGCCGGTTGTGCACCTTTTCATTTTCAGCTGGAAGCCAAAAATGGTGCACAATCACGCATTGCTCCTGGGCCTGGCGCGCACTTACCTGGCGTGTGGAGCCTCTGGAGCTAGGCTGGTCGTGCTTCCTGCCCCAGTGCAGCCTGGGAAGGTTCCAAGCTGCACTGTGGAAGGAAGAGGCAGGGCTCTCATGCGAGCAGGCAGCTGGTGTAGAGCTGAAGCAGGAGAGATGCAAGAGCCTCTCGCCGGAGGCTGCTCGCGCGATCCCCGCACCCTAGCGCTGGAAAAAGGTAAGGTGTGGAAAGGGCAAGTCTGACAATGGCAAAGCTAGCTTTATGCAAAATTATAATTATGAGAGGCCAGAACAGGTATGGGAGCAGCAAGCCATCCAGCAAGTTTGTCTCTTTTGGATATTCACCAGGATGGATTTTGGGAATATGTGGTGTTCTGGATACTATAGGCCATATTATCTGGGACTGTCTCTGTTATAGAGATGAGAGAGTAGGATTTCTCCACTTATCACTGAAAAGGGAATTGTTGCAAGAAATTTAATAATTATCCTTCAGGAGCAGACTTTGTGGCCTCTAATATTGTCTGTTCTCTGGTGATTTTTACAAGCTTTTAATTTAGTGAATTCCATATGATTTAAGGTATGTAGAGTTTTTTTGTTTATTTTAGATGCCAGTAAGTGGTGGTGCAAGGGCCTTTTGACAATGCAATGCTGTTAAAGTTCAGCAACAACAGGAACCATCCAAGTGTCATACGAGTGGGTGCAATATGAGTGGGTGTAATTCTTCCTTGTGGGTGCAGTACTTCCTTGTGGATGGTAATGTTGGAATGTTCCCCTGACCCAAGTGTAAATAAATTACCTGTACCTTGCCCCTCTGATCAGTTTCAGACTTGCATAAGTTTAAAATTTATGGAAACTGCTTATTTCCTATTTCCATCTTGGGATATAGGCTCTTTTTGCAGCTTATCTTCTTGCGGCGGCATCTGGCAGTGATCCCAGCAGTGGCTTCACGGGGAAGGAAGCACAACAGCAGTGCTCCCCTCTGCATGGGACTGGGTCCCTGTGGAAGGGAGCACAGTGGACACACTGCTTCCTTCCACAGTGCAGCTGGGTACTTTTCCAGGCTGTACTGGGATAGGAAGTGCCACCATCACGCTTCCTGTTCTTCCTTAGGACAGGTAAATGCAGGATGGTGGTGCAATTGTTGGTCATTGACAGGGAAAACCCATCAATGATTTAACCCATGATCGTGCTGCCTGGTGACGGGAGAAGGATGGGACCACAATGGCATCATGCAGAAGTGTCATCATGGTCCTGTCCTTCTCATGAGCCTTGGTGGCACAGTGGCTAAATGCTGGAACTGCAACCACAAGGTTGTGAGTTCGATCCTGCTGGACTCCAGGTTGACTCAGTCTTCCATCCTTCTGCAGGTTGGTAAAATGAGTACCCACCTTGTTGGTGGCAATTAGCTAACACATTGTAAACCGCTTAGAGAGCACTTAGCTGATAAACGGTATAGAAATATACACGCTATTGCTATTGCTATGGTGGGATGGCGGGGGTGTTGTGGAAAGGGCCATAGGTTCAACTTGGACTGCACTAGCAGTTTATCAGTAGTTAAAGAATCCCAAAAAAAATTTATTAGGAGGCTGCTCAGAGTTATTTTAAGGCATTGGGAAAGAACGACTCATATCAGAACCTGTTCTCTTGGATTTTAATTTCTATGGATTATTCATTTCATATTGCTTTCATTAATATGTCTTCAATTTTAGAATAGTGTCTTTTGATAGCCATCTGTTAGAGACAGAAACTTATATAACACTACATTGTTATTGGTATTCTGAAACTGTGGCTTGTTAACTTACATTTGAAACCATCATAACTAACTACATGTCATTCCTAGTCTGGAGCATCTGATTTCAATAAACACTCCTGTTTGTGAAACCTCCATGTTGAGAAAGAGTCCAGGCAGTATAGCAGGCCACCTTTATATGCAGACTGGATGGACCAGAAGGGGAAATATCTTTCCAAAGTCCATCCAGCCCAAATCCAGCTTCCCTGCCCGCTGGTGAAACTGGCAATGTCAGTTGACCCTCAGGAGCAGGAAGTTCTCACCATTGTGCAGTAGCCATTTCATTAGCCTAACATGGGGCTCAGATGATCTGAGCATCCCTTCACTCCTTATGGATTACACAGGAGCAAAAATATGGATCCCAGTAAACAGGGACCCCAGGCTTGTTAGTTGTGATCACACTGTTCCTGAAAGGTTGTGTGTATGCTATAGTGCATATGACTGAATGCCACTTTAAGAACTGAGAACATGGCCTCTTTGTTGGTGAGCAATGTGTGCACTCCTAGGTGCTGTTTTTTGCACATTTTAAAGCTGTTCTTATGTACACATGGGCCTAATCTGGAGTTTTGATATACAAAAACCAAGGTCCTTTCCACACGAGACACCATAAATGGATCTTTCTGTAGTTAAGGTGGATTCTTTTGAATCCACCTTAGTAGTAATGCTGCGTTCCGCCTCTCTCAGCATTAATGCAAATAGAAGTGGAGTGTCTCTTCCATATTGCAGCGTCCTTGTCCACTCCCCTCACCCTCCTTTGCCCTGCCATGGCCTCCTGCTGGCCCCACTGTTTCTTAATGCATAGTAAAGTGTTTAATGTTTCTGCATTGAGGCAGCAGACACGATATATACAAATGAGGTGGCACAAGACGGATTTTTTTCCATAGTTCAAGTAATGCATCCTAGCAATGCTTGTGGATGGGATAGCTAATCATAGAATCATAGAAATGTAGAGTTGGAAGAGACCACAGGGGCCATCCAGTCCAACCCCCTGCCATGCAGGAACACCCTCAAAGCACTCCCGACAGATGGCCATCCAGCCTCTGCTTAAAAACCTCCAAAGAAGGAGACTTCACTACACTCCGAGGCAGCATATTCCACTGCCAGACATGACTAGTTATGATGTCGTGCCGAACTGCAGCCCCTGAAACTACTACAACTCGTAACTGCTGTGTTTTAGCGATGCCATGCAGAAATGGTTCAAGTCACATAACTTATGACCTGAATACATCTTGATTTTAAAAATTCACATCACAATATGTTATAGTACAGTATGGTATAATATAGTATAGTGTAGATATATCATGAAATATGAAAGTGAGAATCATCAGCACCATAGTATTTCTGATTTTTATTTATGTGAAAGCTGGGCAGTGAAGAAAGCTGACAGGAAGAAAATCAAAATCACACTACATTGTTATAGCATTATTATTCCACTTTAATGTCATGGCAATATTCTGTGGAATTCTGGGGTTTGTAGCTTGGTGAGGCCCCAGAGCTCTCTGGTTGAGAATTCTAAATTCTCCTCCCTAAAATGCAAATCCCAGGATTCCATACCATGAGTTAAAGTAGAATAATAGTGCTACAACAGTGTAGCGTGATAGGGCCCTCTGTCTTCCTGGAACTACTTCTTGGGACTTATTTCTGGGTAGATATAAATAGTGTTGCACTCTATGCAGTGATAAAGCTGAAAAGCTGATAACCTATACCATCATTAGTATTAGAAATTTTGGCATTCTTTGTCATACAGGTCACCCACCCTGATCATGAGACAGGGAACCCATAATCAAGGAAGAATTCTGCTGTTCACTGGGCAGAAAACAACTGATGACTAAATCATATGAGAATGAATATGTTTTCTCTCATGTATCATGACTAATCCTTTACTGAAAAACATGTCTGGTCTAGTGCAAAGCCAGGCCACGCTTTGTCAGTAACAACACGTCATTCCTTTGTTGTAAGTTAACTGCAGAGGCATTAAAAATCACCACTGAATGTTAGTTGTGATATGAATTCAGTGAATAAAGGTAAATATAAAATCAAGAGACATGACATGGAAACTACCGACTGGGCTCACAAATTGCAAATTTCAGAAGAAATTGAAGGTGTCACTAACATGCATATAAGGCCTGTTCATTTGGATTGGCACTATAATGGTGCCTCTTTTGCCATCCTTCCAAAAACTGACTGCTAAAGGGAAAGCGCTTTTAATAGTGTGCTTTATTGCTTTTTTATGCTTTTTAAAAATTGCTGCTTATGTTTTTTAAACTGCATTTAATTTTATTTATAGGGTGGATATATTTTAACTCTCTGTATGATGTGAATTTTCATCTGTGTCTATTTTAACTTTTGCATGTCACCTTGAGTCTCATGGTTGGAGGAAAGGATGGCTATAAATGAATAAAATACTAATACTGATAATGGCACTAATATACCACTTTGTAAAGAGAATTTTTCCAATCATGCTTCCTAAGAGCTTTCAAAATGTGAAGAGACTTTCTGCCATGAGAGCACGGCATTACCACTCTGCCACATCCCAACAATAGATAGCTATTCTGAGCAAAAGATGATACTTTTTTTTAAAAAAAAAAGTTGTGTCAGTTGAAATTATACTAATTATAAGAAATTGATGCAGGTTAGGGTCATAAGCAAGAAGAAGAGACAGATGTAAATGATTACATTAATTTTATTCCAAATGACTTTCACTGTATAATTGTTTGTCCTTTCACCTGTATAGTTGTTTGCTCTTCAGTTTATAATGTCCTAGTTAGGGGATCCTACTTATAGTGAAGAAACTTGTTTTCTGCCTAGGATTTATTTGGAGCTGTGACTCAATTGTGGAACCGGTTTTCAATCCATTGCCCTGAGGTGACATGCAAAACTAATAATAGACTGGGGAGGTACCATGGAGTGTATGTCAAATACTACAGATGAGCAATCATCAAAGACAAGTTCTAGTTCAGCTGCCCCTTCCCAAATTCCCCAAACTGCCCCTTGCAGATTGTAATTCACATTGGAAATGGCGGTGACCCAGTGCTTCCCAAACTGAAAGGAGATTTTTAAGGTGAATCGTCCACTGTCATATAATCTCCACAATGCTATCTTTTTCCTCTCCATTTCAAGGGTAGGTTGAGAAAGGGAAGCTGATGGTATCAGGCCAGATTTATAGATAATCCCTGTATCATCAAAATATATCTCAACTACTTTCTTTGAATCCTGTGTAAAGCAACAAGCAAGCCTGGAATAGTCATCCATTAGTTGGTACCTCTTTATGTATCACAAGGAAAGAGATGGATACCATTTTAGATAGGAAATTTACAATAGCATTTATTAAACATTTGTTGCAGTCAGTTAAATTTATCAGCTGGGATTGAGTGAGTTTGAGATGGGGACATTGTTACCCTGATCTCTGGGGGTCCCGGGAGGGACACCTAAATAACCAGACAACAACACAACTTTGGGGAAAACTAGCTGGAGCACTCACTAAAGCTAGCGAGAGGCAGGGTAACTTAGCAGGATCTTGCAACCCAGCGTCTACGGGGTCAGGTCAGTCAAGCAGTCAGATGGTTTAAAGTAATAAAAATGCTGTTTTATTAAATACAGACAAATGTTAAAGACACCACAGTCACACAGCTAACTAAAGAATCAGAGATTGACTTAGAATAGGGATTTTTAGAGGGAAATGGGTGATACGTCACCTGTCTCGTAGTCCTGGAGAGGTTTGGAAATTGAGTTCATTGGTATGGAGTCTCAGTACATGGAACTGAGGGGAAGGCTCGCCAGGCAAAGCGGCAGCAAGGCGGTCTGGAACTCAGGAGTGATCCGAGGAGGGTCTTGGAATCAGGGGTTTATATAGGGTGAAATGTGACTGCAGACCATACCTTACTTGGTGAGAACAGTACGTTTTAGGAGCAGGACAAAGCCTTGGAAAGATCAGGTTTTAGCATGATTGACTTAGAGAGGAATTAACAATAGTGTAGCCAGTATGCAAATACGGAGCGCTTAGTACAGGTTTGTCAAGTTACCTGCTTGGGGCAGGGGGCCTTTGTTAGTATTGTGCATATGCAATGAGGTGTTTGCCGGAGAGGTCCCTGAAGCAACGAACTCGCTCTGTCTGGCCTACCTGGGTGGAGAATGGAATATCCAGCAGTTATCAGCCGTGCCTGTTTACGTGCTTGTCTGGAGGCCTCACAAAACACGTGGAGCGGGGTGGCAGAGGAAAGCCGAATGGCTTGATATCAAAGTGATATCGAGGGCTATCTCCGGGTAGGCCTAGACTGCAGTAACAGCATGGAGGAGGTGCCTTCTGTTTTTTGATGTGCATGGGGAGCCATCCTCATTACCCTTCCCATAACCATCCCTTGAGTTTCCTGTTTACACTTAAGCTTCCTAAATTTGGTGAAACCCTCTGTCTGGGCATATTGTCAGACAATTGTTATACAGGAAAATGTGGTAGATGGAAAAACTGGGGACTTGGGAAGGGATTGCACTGCAGCACCATGCCTCACAGATCTCCTAACTGCAGGGGCATAGCTGGGCTAGAGATGATCCCCCACTCCTGCCAGCAGAATTTTATCACACTATTTGTGGAAAAATAGAGAGATACTTTATTGGAGGCCTATTGCAGATGGGGAAGTACCACTAAATCACTGTCAAACAAAGGGGCATCAAATCGTGTGTATGAGTGTGTGTCCTTGTAGGTGTGGCAGAATGAAAAGGGCTGTCTTAAGATGAGTGAATGAAGACAGTGACAGTTATATCAATCTTAGATTTCTCTTTGGAGAATTGGTGGTCCTTGAAACAAAGAAATAATGACAAAGTGCTTTTGGGTCTCTCTAAAGTTTTTAGCTAAACTAAATTGAACTAGCTATTGTAACTGTGGTGTGGTGTGTTCACCTGTTGGTGGGAAATCTTCAGGATTTACTGATGCTTTGTTATAGGCCTGGAATTCCTTAGTTGACCTGGAAGGGTTGGGTACCTCTGTTGGTTGTCATAGGTAAGTGAAAGTATGGTATTAGCGAGTTAATAGGCTAGTCAAGGAGAACAATGATTACTGGTAGATATCTCATATCTGTTCTCTTTCCTGGTTCTTGCTGCATTTGAAAGATTTCTGGTTGCCTTATGAATTTGTCCTTTGCTCTGTTGGTGCAATGTTGAGTGTCATGTCAGTCAATAATAAGGCACATCTCTTACTTAAAACCTTGTCTATAACTTAATTGCTGAGGAGAGACAGAAAGCCAGCCAGACTAAAAAGACAGCCAACTTGATTTGCATAATAAGACTTATGTGATGGTAGTGGGACTCAGAGAGTAGTTTCTCCTAGTTGTGACTCCCTCAGGTGGTTTGTGCAGTGTCAAGTTATACTTAACAGCAAGGGATAGCTGTGTTGGTAGTCAGTAAGGGTTCCATTCTTGTCTCTAGGCATCCTATCTATTTCAGTGCCAGACCTGACTATTTGTATCTTTGGTGAATACTTGCAGTAGATTAGAGAATCTGCTGATGTATCACTTACCCTGCTCCCCTCACTGGACCTGTTGATCCTAGTTCTGATGTTGGGGATCCCCAAGATGATGGTTCTCAAGGAGGGCATCATTCATGCTGGTACTGTTCTCTCTGGGCTTTTTGACACCAGATAATGAGCCTTTTATTCATTTTAAGGCATTTTAAGAATTATTTTTAATTATTTTAGATCTTGATAGTTGTTTATTTCCTTTTTTGGAGTGTGTTGTAAAGTTTTTATTCTTTGCTGTTCATTTTATCTTGGTTTTATTATTTGCTCTTTTATTATTCTATTATTTGCTGTTTTTGTCACTGTTGATTGTTTTGCATTCCATGTTTGACATTACTTCCCTTAGGTTATTGGTTGGTTTATAAGCCAAATGAACAAATAAGATGACTTACCATACCAAAATCACAGGTGCCAGTATCCTGGGGAAGATCCTAAATTATTTGTGTTCAGAGGATTGAGAGAGGTTGATTGTGGGTCTTACACACATACACACACACAGTTGTGAGAATAGTCAGTACTTTCACTAATTTGCTAATGAGCTGTACAAAACCAATGTAAGTGCTCCCTCAAGGAAGGTGAGAAAAATATCTGTCACTAGCTAGTCAAGGTAGCATGAGAAATGTCCTTCATGGCCTCAAGAAGGGTTGCCAGCTACAGCCAAAAATAGCTCTGATATCCATGGTGTAGGGGTCAATTGTTCTGCTGGGATTATCATTAAAAATGCTGGGAAAGGTGGAAGAGGTGTTATATTGGCATCCCCTGATCTCTCTCTCAGAAGTCCCATAATGTAATGAGCAGGATAACAGGAGGAAAGTAAGAATGTCATGCTCAATATATCACAACAGTGAGAATTTTGACAGCCAGCATGAGATTTGTTTTTGCGATAAGACGGTTTTCCTGGCGTACTTGTTAGAGATGACTAGATGGCATGGCCTCCTTCAACTGCTGCATCCTGCCTTTTTCAACAGACTTTGTGTTGGATCATGAAGTCTTTTTCTTTGAGATGTTGGTTTTCAACATGTACACACTTTTTTTTTTTTTACAAATCCTGGTATTTTGAAATGGCATGTGTCAGGAGCTCTGCTTTGTGGTATATGTTGTTTATGGGAGCATTTCCATGGATAAAAATGATATAGTATGAAAAACTGTTCTAAATTTTATGAGGAGGAAAAGTTACCTCTCACTTTTAGTGTGCTTTTAAATTTGTTTTTCATAAGACAGCACAAAATATTTATTTTATTATTCTTAGGGATCTGTGTATCTTACTAGGTCAAGTGTACATTGTATTGCATATAGCACCCTATGTGTCACGCTCTAAACAGGCTACCATTAGTCAGGGAGTCCAGAAATGAAACTGTTGTACTTTAATATGTGAAGAAAGTAAGTTCTTTCACAGGCACTTGAAACTCATCTGGGATTGCTGTATACTATAAATAAACAGTACCAGCAACCTAAGTTGCTGTGTTTGTAACATGAAAACATTCCTTCCAACTGAGACAAACATAAAAGAACTCCGTGTTGGATCACCCAGAGACATAGCCTTGTTCAGTGAAGTGCAATTTGAGGACATCCATGGAAACTCTTGGTCAGTTGTGCGTCTGTTGTATTATGAAAACTTTTATTATTCCCTACCGTTTTCCAATGTTGTCTGCTGTCATTGAAAACTGTGGTTGCTTCTTCCAGTTTTAGATCTACGACAGTGTTATAGGACCTGAATGATCCAGGCTTTGCTCATTACTATATCATGGATGGGGAGAAGTTGCAAGGCCTTACAAGACAGAGCCACTTCTGGCATAGAATCAACTCTGTGCCCCCAAGCTAGCCAGCTGCCATCAGGTGCAGTGGAGGACAGTGTATTGCTTTCAGTGTTTAGGGTTACATTTAACAGGTGGCATCATACATAGGGGTGGCAGGTAGAAGGCACAAGATCAGATAGAAAAAAATCCTTCTGGTTGATAATTTTGTCAATGGAAAGTATACTCTGTAGTGAAAACATCAAATTTAAATGTCAGCACTGAGCTAGGGAAAAGGTATATAATTTTACCCATGTTAGCCTTTCTTTTGGTTGTTTTAGGAAATGGAAGTTGTATATTACTTTTCATTTATAACTATCAAAATCGATTCCAGAAATAAACCTTAAGAATTTTTATGATAAAATCTGAAAAATAACTATTGAAATGGGGAATTTGCAGTTTTGTTTCTCCTCCTAATTTTTAGCTATACTTTTTTAGCTGTAATTAATTTTTAGCTGTAATTAATCTAAAGTCATAAAAAAAGTTTCACTATTATTTCTGCTATATTTTTCATGCAGAAAATCTATCTTGATTCACCTACCTAACAGCCTCTAAAGTTGGTCAGTGTTTTCTACATTTTTCAGAGATTTAAATTCGACTAAGAGACTGTGATACATCCAGACGCAAGCAATATTTTAATAACTTGTTATATGCTATTAAGGGAGTTGCCTTTTGAATGCTCTTAGTAAACTCCATTCAGTCCAAAATACTGCCACAATGCTGTTAAATTGAGACAAGGGATTATGATCGTACTCTGTCTTCATTTCTAGATTCAGTTTACATTGTTAGACAGTTCTTTAAAACTAGGGATTGGGCTACCTGAAGTACTACTTGTTATCAGAAGTAACGTGAATTACATGGAGTGTGCCTGCCCGTGCACCAAAATCTTTTTCGAGAGCTCTTCTCAAAGTTACCACTTCTATTGGATGTGTGCTGCTACCAGCCAAAAAGGCCTTCTCGTGCTGATGCTATGGTGGTGGAATGCTTTCCCCAAGGGAGTTCACTTGGTACCTACTTTGGTGTCATTTTAGTGCCAGGCAAAGACTCTTGTATTTCCCTAGGCTTTTCATCTAGCCTGTTTTATCTGTGCTTTTATGATGATCTGTGTACTAAATGGTTTGTGATCAATATACATCAGACTGTTAGTGACCATTGGTGATGACTTCCCTGGAACAACTGATAAGGAGTTTGTTTGTTTTTAAATGAAGCAAATCCACAGTGTAAATTACAGCATTTGCTTGGTCCTCCCACCACAAGGAAGCATTATTTACTGACATACATGCTGCCACCCAATATATAATATCTGCCTAAGATGAAGAGAATGTTACTTATTTCAGTTGGGGACCATGTCATTCAGCAAGTTACTTAAAGAACATAAGGATAAATAACAAACATATAGCTATAACAAGGGTCTAAGGATGCCTGCTTATTGTGCAAATTAAAGAATCTGAGTAACAATATTTTGTTGGCATATGTATGTTAAATAAAACTCACAATTCTATTTCTAGATACCAAGTTTAAATTTCTAACCCATTCAACGTGTGAATGGCGCTATGATGTTTGTACAAGCCCTTGTTTCAAAACATGCAGAGATCCTTTGGCAGAACTGTGCCAGAATGTACCAAAGTAAGTATTACAATTTTTATAGCTTAAATATCATATCCTCTAATTCTAAATTCAGGTATCTGAGTTTCTGTTATTTTGGAATTGAAAACACTGTCATATATAAGGGAAATTTCTGAATGTTTGGGATTACAGTCAGCCCTCCACATCTGTAGGTTTCACTGTTGAGAATTTGATTATTCATGGATTATTGGCTGTCACCACTGCTGCCTCCCTATGCCATTTTTAATAGAGATTGCAAGCCTCATGAGACCGAAAAACTGCGAACAAGGCTTGCAAGTTCCTCTTAAAAATGGTGTGGGGCAGCCATGGAGGTGGCAGGAAGTCCCACCAGCCACCCACTTCTGCGTTGTGAAGGAACCCTGATGTCTTAAAGGAATCCATGATGGGTTTAGTATGATGATCATGCTTTTTTTTTGTATTAAATATGGTTTGGGAGGGCCTTGAGTTATTCATGTTTTTTCCCACTTTCACGGAGATCCTGTGCCCCTAAACCTAGCGAATGTGGAGAGATGACTGTTTAAGTATGCAGAATTATTTAGGATTGTGAATTATGAATATTTTAAAAAAAATTGTCAAGAACTTATGAAAAAATATGTATGTCAAGAACTTCAGGATGTATAGAATTCCAGTGGCAGTTCGCTTAATCAGATGCCAACTGGATGCCTGTGGGAAACCCTCAAGCAGGGCCTGAATGAAACAGCTCTCTCCTGCTTATGAGCTTAGCTTCTGATTTCTTCCTTTCTTTCTCCTTCTCCTTCATAAGCAGAGAGACAGTCAAAGAAAGAGAGGGAATTGGCTTGTTTAAGTCCCCCACAGCTTGTATCAAATGGCCTCATATTTCAATAGCTTAGGATGCCAAGATTATGTTCTAGAAAAGATGTCCAAGCAATGAGGAGGAGGAGGAGGAGGATGGCTGTAATACTTTGGGGCAGTTATAATGTTTAGCCATCATAGTTACGTAGCTATGCAGTGAATCCCAGCCTGACCCCCTCCAATCCCTATTCCTTTGTTGATTGAGAAGCAGCTAAATGACATTCCCACCCCTCACCTGAGTAGTCTCTGGCGTGACAAGCAGAAGCAGGTCCCTGTCATAATTCAGTCAGTTGCTTCTCAATCAACAGGGGAGCAGACCCCCATTGATCACAGTGGCTGCCACCTGTTAAGTGGGGAGTGGAATGCTTTAGGGATCATGAATATGAACCAGTCACAAATGCATTACTCTAGGTGATGAGTAACTGATTTACTGGATTCCAGCCATTAATAATAATAATGCCTAATCCTTAAATTCATTCTTGGAAGTCTCCTTCTTTTATTCTAACACATCTTTCCACCCCAGTTCATAAACCCTTTGAACAAGGAGTTCTTCCTTGGTACTTAGAATCATAGAATCATAGAATCATAGAAATGTAGAGTTGGAAGAGACCACACGGGCCATCCAGTCCTACCCCCTGCCATGCAGGAACACCCTCAAAGCACTCCTGACAGATTGCCATCTAGCCTCAAAAACCTCTAAGGAAGGAGACTCCACTACACTCTTAGGCAGCATATTCCACTGCTGGACAGCCCTGGTTGTCAGGAAGTTCTTCCTGAGGTTCAGGTGGAATCTCCTTTCCTGCAGCTTGAATCCATTGCTCCTTGTCCTGGTCTCTGGAGCAGCAGAAAACAAGTCCTCTCCCTCCTCTACATGGCATCCCTTCAAATATTTAAACATGGCTATCATGTCCCCTCATGAAATTGTCTGCAACACAAGCAAGAAACTTGCTGGACCTTGCTGTCTTGGTAGAGTTTGACTGCCAGCATATATCCGGGTAATTGAAATCTCCTATTATTACTGTATCTCTCCTTTTTGAATGTACAGTCATTTGGTTGAGGAAGGCGTCATCAAAGTCCTCAGCCTGGGTTGGAGGTCTGTAGTAAACCCCCACCAGAATATCCCTATTGTTTCTCACTGCCTTAATTCTTACCCAGATGCTCTTGACCTGACTTTCTGGGTTTAAGTCTTGGATCTCTTCACAGGTGAAAACATCCTTGACATACAAGGCTACTCCTCCTCCTCTCTTGTTTGGTCTATTTTTACAAAATAGGCTATACCCCTCTATTCCTATATTCCAATCATGAGACTCATCCCACCAGGTCTCAGTGATGCCTATCAAATCGTATTTATTTTGTTGTACTAGGAGTTCCAGTTCATCCTGCTTGTTTCCCATACTCTGTACATTAGTGTAGAGACACTTAAGTCCCCAGGCCCTTCCTGCAAGTCCTGTACTATTGTTTCTACTCCTCCCGCCATTGGCCGCTTGTACTACTTGTCCAGTATCATTTGGCCCTTTCCCCCCTGTGCTCTCCGAATCCTTGCCCTGAATAATATTGTCTCCTTCCCCAGCGGCACTTAGTTTAAAGACCTCTTAATCCTCCTTGTGAGACTGTTTGCAAAAACATTCCTGCCAAATTTCGTGAGGTGCAGCCCATCCCATGTTCACGGAAATTCAGGCCATGTTCCTTCTGTTGCCAATGCTCCCTCAGTAATATTGGCTGGTGAAAAAAAGAACATTTTCTTGTGTTATCTTTTCCTGCTGTGTAAAGAGGAAAGAAAGGAAACAGATTTTCCCCCTCATTTTGAAAACAATTAAATTTTAACAAAGGAAGAAGGCAAGTTTATCCTAATTATAATAGCTGTATGCAAGTAGAATCAAGTATGGTAGAGTGGTTACAGTGTTGGGCAGGTACTATGGGAGACTAGGGTTCAAACCCCTCTATGACCAGGGGAGTCAACTGGGTGTTCTTGGACAAATCACACACTCACAACCTCAGAGGAAGGCAATGACAAAATTTCTCTGAATAAACCTTACTCTCCCCCTCGCCAAAATCCCGTGGTAGGGTCACGTTAGGACCACTATGAATTGGAAATGACTTGAAGGCACACAACAACAGTGCAAGTCGTTTCCTTGGATTTTAGTGTCTAGGAGTTCCCTGAAAGTAACTGCTATGATTTTTCATGTTGAAGAAATTCTGTACTGGCAATATAGGTAATGATGTGGGCTTCAATTCTGTACATGTTTACGTGGAAAAAACTTTACTTATATAATGAGACATGTGGATTGATATATATAGGATTGGACTGTTAATGACATTTTTAATAACTAGCGTTAGTTTCTGAGCTATTGAATCTTACTCCTAGTATTCAGACTTTGATCCTATTCGTTCCATTCAAGCAACTCACCAATCACTTCAGGTCTTGCCTATTGCTTTCCCATGCAAGGCAAATTTTTAGCAGTCTGATGGGCCATTACTGTTGGTATAAACAAACAAGAGACACAGTTTTGTACAAGCATGTAAAGGCTTCCTGCCAGTTCTAAACTGAAGTATTCATCATTGGACAAGCACATGCATTTGTTCCAAAGGTTATATCACATCGTTCATGAATTAGCTCAGCTCAGCAGGATGGCAAATTAGATCAGTCACAATGTGTGAGCTAATGAAGGGAATGGGAACAATAATCAGAATTTCTTGTATCTTAAATGATTTAGAAATTAGGGCTGTAACTCACAACCCATTTTAAAGTAGCTTGACCTGACTAGAGATCAAGCCAGGTTGAGTGCAGTGCAAGTATACCTGCTCAGGTGTTTAGTGTTGCTCATATTGGTCCTATTTTGTTTCAGCTTATTTTGTTGTGAATAATTAATACATTTTTTTTCTCTTTTAGAGTAGAAGGCTGTGTCCCAATGTGTCCTTTGAATATGGTTCTGGATGAAGTCACTCAAAGATGTGTCTACTTTGCAGACTGTATGTTGAGAACATTTCATTTAAAAAAAATAAAAATCAAAGTGCCCCAATTGATTACTTCGGATTTATATATAGGAATGAACTCTGTATAGGTAGCATATTCCCCAGGATTATGGCATTTCCCAATATCTTGTACATTTGTGCATGGGCCAAATGAAGTCCTATCCTTAAATTTTCCTGGCCATTTTAACTCATTGACTAATCCAGCTCCAGTCTGCATGGGTTTAACAGTGTCATACTTAATCCATCAATCAGAGCTGGACTTCTAAGTGATCTGGGAGAACATTTGCATGGTGATTCCTGTGATTTTTTTAAATTAAATTGCCTTTACATCCTGCCCTTCCAGCAAAGAAAGAAAGAAAAAGAAAGAAAAAGAAAGAGGGGCAAGGTTAAGCCTTTTTATCTTCACAACAACTAGATTGTAAACTAGGCTGAGAAAAATCATCACCTGATAAACTTGATTTACTATATTTAGTGGAAACTTCTTCGGAGTAGAAATCATAGAATTGCACTGCAAATAACATGCTTCATATCTACTTGTCACAGTGTGTGTTTATTAAAGTGAATTATTACAGGTTTAGAACTTTTTTTTTTTTACTTATTTCAGGCATTGAACCTGTGGCTGAAGTTCAAATGTCATTATCAACTTTAATGACATATGCAGCTCCTGGGTCTCTTGAAACTTCTGTAGCAAGCCTAAGTGAAGGGATAACTTCATCTCCAAGGCCATCCTCAAAAGACAGAGAATCAACACATGCATTTGGGAGGCAATTCACTACGACTATGGAGAAAACTAAATTTTCTACTCTTCAGTTGCCTAATATTACAGGTTTTGCCATATCTTCAACATCAAATGTTTCAACACATACAACCTTTGGTAAAAGTGTAATGCCGGTGTTTACATATCCAGTATCAGCTGTTGGCCTCCCTTCTGTAGTTGATACTCCATCACCAGCAACTGTTTTAGTTTCAGATGTTTTGCCTAGTAAACAGACCGGTAGTACAACAATCTCTTCAATTCCCTCAATGTCTGCGACCACTGAAGAAGCAAGTAAGATTCCAACTATTACTGTGATTCCGTCCATTATTACTCATGATAAGCTGTCAGCCACTTTTGGTGTAGTACCAGAAACAAAAGAAATAGGTGCTAAGAGTTTGCCTACAGAGGAAACAGAAAAAAAACTTGAAAGTATTACAGAAAGCAAACTATCTTCCTCAGTGACATCAATAACAGAAAGAACAAGTCATTTTTTTACCAAAGCCACATGGCCATCTTTGGAAACCTCTTCCTATTTTCCCATAGTGACTAGAACAACAGTTTCAGATAGAACAAAACTGGATGAAAGTCAACCATTTATAATGCTTGCTAATGTCACTGTAACAACATTTTCTCCTTTATTTGCTACTTCATTAACATTAAAGCCAGTTGCTAAACCAGTTCCTTCAGAAACTTCAAAAACAAGTGCTTCTTTAGCCAAAGAGGGAATTAAGACTACATTTATTCCAGGACCTCAAGTACTTACACTAACTACCACCACAATCCCTACAAGTCTAAGTGTTTTGCAGTTTTCTACCATTAAAAAAGAAATAGCACAAACAACATCCAGTGTTACGCATCCATCAAGTTCATATTTTCCTACTTATTCACCTACTACCTCAAAACCTGCTATCTTTTCTTCCAAACTTCCTCAATTATCTGACGTTACTTTTCCAACAAAGTCAAAAGAAATTTTACAAACCAGATTGACCAGTGAGTATTCACCATTTAAGCAACAAAATATGACTGAGGCTGTATCTACTTTATACACTTACTATCCTGTTTCATCTCGTACCATAGGAGCTGTACCTTTGTCTACAAAAGTAAGCTCTGAAATGACCACTTCTTCAGCATTCCCAACATACACTTCAGTCTCCCATACAACATCTACAGAATACAAAGCACCTTTGTCCCTGAAAATAACAGAGATGAGTGTTGTGCATGATGCTATTGCTGTGACAACTGCAAAACCTGAGTTTACAAAAGAAGTCACAGCTGTGGTTGTTCCAGTTCCATTGGTAACTAAAATAACTGAACCAGTTGAAACAAGTAGCTATCTGTTTACTCTGCATGCTATGGCTGATACAGAAAAACTAAAATATCTTGGCACAACTGAGTCAGAAAAAACCACTAGTATATATGCAAGAAAGCCTTCTACTACTATTTTGCCGATACCCGTTTCTACAAGAGAGATATCAAAGAGAGTCACTAGTCTTGCATCTCCATCACCTGAAGATAGAGTTAGCACCCCTGCTGCACTTCATTCGGTAACAATGAAGACTACATCTATGTTTTCTGTGCCCCTTACAACAGAGTTACTGGCCACATTAACCTCAAAGCCAACTTCAGAACTGACAATAAAAGAAGCTTTAGGAGACACCCATTATACTTTATCCCCACACGCTAAATTTAGCAGCCAGTCTTCAACTGTCAAAGAATTAATATCAACCACAGAAGTGTCAGCCTTTTCTCCTACTGTCACTCTTCCTCCAGCAACACTAAATGCCACGTTTTACAAGACAGAGACAACAGTTCTCCCATACACTTTAACACACAAAAAAGCAGCCACTGTAGAACAGTCAGTTGAGAAAACAAAATCATATATTGCTTCCAAGGCTACTTTTTCTGTCCATACTTTTCCAGAGATTTCTTCCCATTTGAAGGAGGAATCTACTGTTCCATATTTTACACCTGAAACAACAGAGAAACATGATTCTTCACCAGCTTCAAAGGCTTCTTCAACATTAGAGGGAACTGCGGGAGTTTATCAGTTTCCAGCTGAAGTGCTAAAGACTAGTGTTCACCCCAAAAGCACTTCTAGCACAACAGAGTCAGGAGTCAAGCTTGCTGTGTCTTCCCTTTCCCAAAGCATTTTGCCACCAGTCGTTGCTCCTTCATCTATTTTTCCAACTTCTCAATTGTCCACAAAAACACCTTTAACAAGTGAAAAAGAAGTAAGCCAAACATCTAAAAGTGATACAATATTAATTCAAACAACATTTTTAACATCAACTGGGAAAGCTACTGACTTGACTTTCACCCAAGAACCCATGTTTTCTACCTCTAAAGTTACTACATTTCTGTTGCCGTTATCTACCGTAAAGGAAAGAATAGAGGAGTTCCCTCTTGATGAAAAATCAAAAACTGACAAAACTACTACAAAGCAAGTATTGACACCTTCTCCAGCAATCACACCATCTAGCACTTTTTTTCATGTGTCAGGAGCAACATCTCCATCAGTGTTTATATTAGAAGCACCAGAAACATCAGTTGTGAATCAGACAGAATCACAAGAGGGGACATCTTTCCCACCAATAGTATCGACAGCTTTTACATCAACAAGCAAAAACATTACAGAGAAAATTTCAGTTTTGTCTAAGCAAGTACCACTTTTTACTGTTTCTTACTCTTCAGTGCTGCCCGCACTTACAGTGACACCAGCTACCCCACATTTTACAACTACAACTGGATCAAGACCCCTAGGAATAAGTGGTCTCACAACACACAGTATCACAAAATCATTAGCAGAGAAAACAGCAGGAATGAGAGAATCTGTTGCAGCATCTCTCTTTTCAATGTCTTCTGTTGCTTTGGAAACAAAGAGCATCACATCTGAAATACCAGAAACTGACAGACAAATACTGGTTACAAAGCATCCTGTTTCACCCTTGACCACCAAACGTTCAACTACTTCCTCTCTTTCACCTGGCTCTACTGTCCTGGCTGCATTATCCAAGATGCCATCAATGATTAAAATGCCTACCACCTCAGCAAGCTCTTTACTGATATCACCAGTACATCAAAATACTACAGTGGCCAGACCTCTTCTTTCCTTTTTATCTACCAAACAAATCCATGATTCTACCACAGAACATTCTGCAGGATTAACCACTGTTGAAACTGTCTCAGGAGTTAAATCATCGGTTTTCATGCCATCTAGTGAAACAGCAACGCTGCCAACATGTGTAGTGAGTAACATAACTAATGTTTTCCCCTCCCAGACATTCTGTGAGTGCATCTGTGTGTGTGTAAATGTGGGATATTCAGGACAGATTAAAGGAAGTTCTTCATATTACACTTAGGCGATCAGTGGAATTTGCTGCTACAAGATGTAGCAATGGCCACCAACATAGAAAACTTTAAAAAGAATTAGATCGGCATGTGAAAGTAACTGGTTAGTGACCAGTTAGTGGTTAGTGACTAGTTACTTAACAATTAATTCATTTTCCTAGGAACAGATGAAAGTGCATTAGTTATGAATGTAACTTGATGAGAGATGCTTTCACTTCTTTTATGGATTAATTGTTATAGTTAGTTAATTTAGTTATGGGGGGAATGGGAGGCTATGGTTAATTTCATATTCATATTTCATAATTTCATAATTTCATTTGCTTCTTAACATTTATCTGTTTTACACCCTGCCCCTTTCCCTGTCTGAAATCTAAGGAAGCTTACAAAACAGATTAATATATAATAAAATCATTCATGATAGTGAAAAAAAGTTTTTTGAAAAATCAAATCAACAGTTTTAAAGCATTTAACACGTAACAGATAAAGAAAGGTTTTGTCAGTGTTTGGTCACAGTGTGAGCACTGTTTGATCTGATACAGCATGCTACCTGTTATGTGCATTTAATCCTTGGGCTTCACTCACTAGTGGCTGTAAAATTAAGGTGACTTAACTTTTACCATCCCTTTATCTCCTAATGGGGATTTCTCGTACATTTTCATTTCATATCCCACTGAAATCCTCCTTCCAAGATTTCAACAACCATCATGAATAGCACAGCTTATGCAAAAATCCATCAAAATCAGGATACATTTATTCTCACAACTGTATCTTTGCATCTAATCTGTTATTTCCAGAACAGAGGAAAAGTTGGAATCTGTGCTGCTAGATAACAGAGAAATCTGAAAGTAGTATTTTGATATTTCTGCTTCAGCTTGTGAGATGAAGTCTGCCTCCGCACAGTTGATCTCACTGTGGGATGGTGTAGCAAATGAGGAACTATCAGTATACTGAGAACAATGTATATTTTTGCCAAAAGCAAGGGGTGGAAATATAGAATGGTAAAAGATTTTAAATATGGTTACTTGTAGAAGAACTGACAGGAAGATAGTTCTTTTCTCTGGCATGTGTGCTTACTATTATAAATTTCTACAATATTCCACACCTTTCCCCACTAATTTTTGTCTCACCATGCTCAAAGTTGGACCAACTATCAGAGAAGTAGATAGCATGCTAATTGTTTATGAAGTGAAATATAGGTACTTAAATGTTTTTATATGCAAAACACCAGAGAGTAGTGGCATGACCAAGACTACCTGTTTGAAAAAGAGTGTGAAAAATACAATCCAGAGGCATCAAGACGTATAACCCTCTCCCACACTAAAGCTGTGACTGTCAGAAGAACAGATGGAGGAAGAAAGAAGCTTTTGTTTGACCTGGGTGATGAAAATTGTAGATGAGTCGGGATTCCCACTCTGCATCTTCCTCTTCTGCTGAGCAGCAATGAAGAAGGAAGCAGAAGTGGAACTAGAGAGTTTTTCCCTCCAACTCACTTTCTCCCTTATACAAATTGTGATGGTTAGTGGAGTATTTAGTCTGTAAAAGTGATTAATCATAATTAACTTAAATACGTCAATGTATGTGAATCATACAGTGCCAACTTTAGTCAGTAAGTGACTTGCTAAACCACTGCATAGATTTACAATTGGTTTGGTCTGAATCCATACAGGAGTAGTCCAAACAACAGAGTTATATGGGTACCATCAGTCCTCTGGTGTGAAGAAGACTCCTCCCCCACCCCAAGGAAATAGGATGGACATTTTAAATGCCAATCATAGGAACATCATTCCATTTAAGCCACTATTTAGTCAGATCATCTAGGTCAGTGTTGTCAGTTCTGACTGGCATCAGTGGCTAGCCAGGTTTTCAAGCAGGATTCTTTCCTAGTCACATCTGGAGATCCCTGCTGTTCTCAGATGGGTTTCCATCCACATACCAAGCCAATCCTGTCTGCTTTTAGTAGCTGAGATCTGATGTATTCAGGAGAGTATAAAAGAAATTCTGCATTTCCAGCTTTTACTTTAAAAAAATATATTGACCTGCTGTATTGGAAACATGCAATGTTGGGTGCTTTTCTTGAGTGCTATACTTATTCCCTCTTGTCTTCAAAGGAATTTTTGGATTTTCATTGGCTTGGAACTGTGAATCCACTGTTGTTTTCTTGCAAATATTACTTTTGTTTTATGTTATTTTGGTAAGAATAGTAACCTGTGCTTTCTAAATATGTCTTAGCCAATCATGGAGAATGAGTGCATACAGCACATTTGCTTAGATGGACAACTGATCCAAGTTAACAAATCACAAAACTGTCCATATAATGCAACACAACCCAGCTGTGGATTTCTTGGATTTGCTGTTCAGATTAATGGAGATAAATGCTGCCCAAAATGGGAATGTGCATGTAAGTCTTACAGTATTTATTTTAAAATTGCATTAAGGTAATGAAAGTTTAAACATGTGAGCAGGCTAAAAAAATTGTGTAACTGAAACAGATGGTGGGATTTATTTATGGATTATTAGTAGCTTATGTGCCATAGACCTAAAGTATTTTAAGTAACAGTTTCATAAAAAGAAATTAACATCAACATCATCTAATAGGATTGTACATACAGTAATGAACTAAGCAAACAGAACAACCCAGCTATGTGGGATGATAAAGTCAGAAGAACAGTAATGATCTCATTACAACAAAGATCTGTTTTCAAAGAAGTGTATCATTTGATTCCTTTATTGGGACATTTATCAACAATAGAAGATGGAGCTCTTAAAATCTATGAAAGCAAAAATGATAGAAACATCCTTTTCGAGCACAATGAGTGCATATGCAGGGGCTTTACTCAATAAATATAATGGGTTGGATGCAGATTTTCCAGAGTACAATGTTCCCATTAGAGGAAGGCAAATGGAATTCTTGCTGATTTCTTATTTGCTCTGTAGTACTTTGAGTACCCTGAAAAGCTACTCTGAAGACTGAGTTAGTGGAGGACCCTTTAGAGCAGTGTGGGTTATAGTATTCTAGGCTGCAGGGGAAAGATCAATCTAAATTGCATCTGATAGAAATGGATGAAACTGTCTTATAATGTATCAGATTATTGGTCTTTCAGTTCTTCGCACCTCTATTCTGTTCATGGAAAGGTAGTTCTGAAGTTGATTCATAAATGGTCAATTTCTATCTGGAAACCATCAAATTTATATATAAAAAAGGTGAAGACATTTGAAACAAGACATTTGTACAGCATCCGCTAGCAAGATCACTTGTTGCTAGCAGGTATTATACCACAAGTATTGCTACCAGGAAATTGCCTCTTAAAGATTCAACAGGTAATATTTTTTTTTAAAAGTGCTGTCGACACCAGAATATTCAAGAAGTGTGCTAAGAGACTCACCTCTCTGGCTCCTTTGCGTAGCGGGGCACTCAGCAGCAGCTCCTCATAGCCGAGGGCTTGCCACATGCACCCTCTGCGTATGCTCAGAGACCCCGGATGTGCAGCCAGTCAATGAGTTGAAAGTGACTGCTTCGGGTTCATTGGCTGCAGGAGTGGGCATAGGTGAAGCTACGACAGCTTCACTCAGGTCCTCTCTGGGAGTATTTGCTGGGAGAGCCTGGCTAGCTTGCAGCCAGCCTCTCTCTGGCAGCAGAGGAAGAAGGTTGATGGTAGTGAGTAGCTGTTGGCAATGACAGTGCAGAAGTAAGAGGTGGCAAAGGGAGCAACAAGGCGGTGGTGGCTAGAAGCGGTGGCAGCAGTCCCAGGAGCAGGTGGCACAGAAGTGGCGAGGAGGGCAGGGGACGGTTCTCGAGAGCTGGTCACTCCAACCCCTTTTCAGGGCTAGTAGCGGCAGCGTGAGCACACGGTTTAACCCCCGGCCCTTATTAGCCTGGCTGGGCGATAGTGGACACAGTGCCCTTGGTCGCTCACAGCGCCCCTTTTTGTTGCCCCCTTGCATTGGATGTGGGCTCTCTGCATGCCAATACCCCCCTGGGAGTTCTGCCCCCGGCAGTGGCCAGCTTTGGCCATGCAGGCATTCCCATGGGCCCTCCTTACATGCTGCATCAATCTCCCGCCATGCCTCCCACGAAGCAAGCATCAGCCCCCAGCAAGCCCCTCCCCCACACCAGGCGCACATGAAAAGCCTGGGCTGCCCTGGGCCTGGCGGGAAGCAAAAGCAAGGAGAACAGGGCGGCTGCTGGTGCCACCGCACAGCCTTCAGAGTCCCAGAGCAATTTGGTCCTGGACGGTATTGCCCACTCTCTGGAGAGACTGTCTGAGAGGATGGAACACCTGGAGCACAGATCAAAAGCTGCAGTGCAGACAGAGGCAGGTGGGGCCCCTCAACAGCAAACAGAGAGCAATGTGCAGTGCATAAGAAGGTCCCCATATTTGTCCAGCAACACCACCACCAGTTCGTCTGAATCCGAGGTCAGCACTGGCAGGAAGAGCAGGAAGGCCAAGAGCAGAAGGGGCAAAAACAAAAGGCGCAGGAGGAGGAGCAGAGAGGTGACAGACAGCAATGGAACCACTGGTGAGTCCAGCAGCGAAAGGGAGCAAGACAATGCTTACTGGTCGGCTGCCACCCACATCCCTGGGCTCCCTGACTGGGCTGTCAGGAGGCGGAACAGACCCAGGTCTGTGCCGTCACCCCCAGCAATGCGGGGGCAGGCCAGGGGCAGCGGGCGGAGCATCTGGTCCAGTCCATGTTCGGTGACCACAAGGACCCACCAGGCATTCACTTAAGCAAAAAAGACCAGGGAACACATCCTAGACGGCTTCTTCATGGATGTTTTCTCCTTCCTCAGACTGGTGGGGGAGGAAGATGCATTCCCATTTTGCCTGCAAATCCAGAAAGGAGGACAAGGCAGCCAGTGTTGAGCGTACTTTTGACAACTAGTTGGCCAGCTACACAGTTTTTATGGGGATGGTAAAAGTGGCATACCCAGACAGAGGTTGGCACCTCTCCAACCACCTGGGGAATGTGCTCAGGGCTCTGGCAGGTGACTTTGCTCCCATTAAGTATGATGCCGCCTTCTGCAAGAGAGCTTCCCAGAGTGAATACTTGTGCTGGGACCTCATAAATGATCAACTTTGGCTGGTCCTTGTGGGGTCTCATAGCAAGGCTTGGCCTGAAGAGCCTCGGCCCTTTTGTTGGGCGGGTAAAAAAGACACATGGAAGCTGGTCTGTTGGGAGTTCAACCACGGCAAGTGCCAGTGGGTGCACTGCAGGTTTGAGCACTCCTGCGAATCTTGCCTTGGGTCCCACCCCAGATCCTCTTGACCATGGCTGGGTGGGGGCCAGCAGAGCACCTGCTCTGGCTGTGCCACCACTGTGGCAGGGGGAAAGCGAGATAGTGCCAATGGCAGAGCCGGCATCACGAGGCAATGATGGCTCATTGTCCTGCACTCCGGTTCACTTGTTGACTCTCTTCCCTCTATTAGAAGTTTACCCTGATAGGCAGGCTGCCAACTTTATCCAGGAGGGTTTTGCGGCAGGTTTCAGGATTCCAGTGGTGGGTCCATGATTGCTGTTCGAATCCAGGAACCTTAAGTCTGCCCGCGAACTGCCAGAGGCACTGGCTGACAAGATAAGCAAGGAATGCCAGGCAGGCAGGATGGCAGGCCATTTCACAGAACCCCCTTTTCCCAACCTCAGGGTCTCCCCTCTCAGGGTGGTTCCAAAAAAAGATCCCAGACAAATTTCACCTCATCCATCACCTGTCATACCCAAAAAGGGTATCTGTGAATGACGCCATCCCTCAGGAGTTTTCATCTGTCCACTATGCTTCCTTTGATCATGCTGTCAGGTTGGTCAGACCCTGCAGCCGGGGAGCCCTGATGGCTAAGTGCGACATCCAGTCCGCCTTCCGGCTCCTTCTTGTTCATCCTGATGACTGTTTGCTTGGGATCAAGTTTAACGAGGCATGGTATTATGACAAAGCCATGCCCTTGGGATGCTCTGTAAGTTGTGCCGTTTTTGAGACGATCAGTACATCCTTGAGTGGGCTGTTGGGTACACGACTGGGTCTCCTTTCATTACTCATTACTTGGATGATTTTGTAATGATTGGTGAGGCGGGTACAGATGATTATGCCAGGCTGCTGAGGTAGTTCCAAGCCCTTGCGCTGGAACTGGGTATCCCCCTCGCTCAAGACAAGTTGGAGGGCCCCTCCTCAGCCTTGGTATACCTGGGGATTTTAATTGACTCAGTGCAGGGGGTATCTTCCTCGCCAGCAGATAAACTGGCAACTCTCAAGGATCGGCTTGCCAAGATATTAGGATGTAAAAAGGCCATGCTCAAGGAGGTCCAATCTTTATTGGGCCTCCTTAACTTCACTTGCAGGATGGTGTCACCAGGCTGGGTCTTCTGCACACGCCTGGCTAGGGTCATCGCAGGAGTACGGGCCCCTCACCATCGCATCCACATCTCCCGGGGCATAAAAGATGAATTGAGGGTGTGGCTTAGCTTTCTGGACAGGTTCAGTGGGGTTTCTGTTTGGCAGGATGACTTAGTGCCCGGGGTGGACCTCCAGGTCCATTCAGACGCAGTGGGAAGCTTGGGGTTCGGGGTTTAGTTCCAGGGGCATTGGTGTGCAGCCAAATGGCCTCACCACTGGGAGCAGCATGGGATACATTCCTGGAGTTTTTTCCCATCCTGGTTGCAGTTGGGGTGTGGGCAGACAGATTTTGCAACAGGAGGGTCTGTTTCTGGTGCGACAACCAGATGGTGATGGCTGTCATAAACTGTCAGTCCTCCAAATCTAGGTGGGTTATGTGCCTTGTTAGGCGTTTTGTCCTGGAATGCCTGTCAGCTAACATCTGTTTCTCAGCCTATTTTGTACCAGGCTTGGATAATGGAATTGCAGACTTTCTATCTCGATTCCAGCAGGACAGGTTTTGATTACTGGCACCAGATGCGGACCACTTACCAACTCCATTCCTGGAGGACCTGTGGCAGATTGGGAGCACTCCATAATCCTAGGAGTTCTGCATTCCATGGCACCAGCAGCCTTTAAGGCATACTCCAAGGCCGTGGGTAGGTTCCAGGGCTTCTGCACCAGGGAGGGAATGCTGGCAAAGTGGCCGGTTCCCCAGCCTCAGATATTCCAGTTCCTCGTGCACCTGAAGGACCTGGGGTTATCCACTCACTCCATGTCGGTCCACCTGGCTGGTATCACCTTCTTCAGCAAGGTTAGGGGCTTCCCAGACCCATGCAATGGCTTCCTCATCAGGAAAGCAGTCAAAGGCTGAAGGTGGATGCAGCCACGGGAAGCAGATAGCAGTACACTGATATCTTACAGACTGTTGAAGCAACTGGTCTGCCAGCTTCAGGGCATATGCAGTTCCAGGTTCGAGGCCATACTGTTCAGCACAGCATTTGTGGTTGCCTTTTTTGGAGCTCTACATGTAGGTGAGCTGGTTGCAGGATCCTCTAAGGACTGGTCTGGTAAGGCTCTATGGTTAGAAGATCTATCCTTTGTGGGTGGCGCGGTGGATATTTGGGTGTGGAGGTCCAAGTGCGACCAGCTGGAAAAAGGCACCCTCATCTACCTCCACCCCCTGCCAAGTGAAGACTTGTGCCCAGTCAGGACGCTTCGTAAGTTTCTTAGGAAGTGTCCTCCAGGTCTGGGTCCTTTGCTCACGCACTGCGATGGATCCCTGCTCTCCAGATTCCAGTTTGTGGCTATACTGAGAAAGACGTTGGGGAAGCTTGGACTACTGGCTGCTGGCTACAGGAGCCACTCCTTCCACATTGGAGCTGCCATGGAGGTGGCCTCATGCGGCTTAAAAGCGGAGGATATTAAGTGTATTGGGAGGTGGAAATCCAGAGCGTATGCTGGGTATGTCAGACTGTCCCTTGGGCTCTGTGCGAATAAGAATTTTTCCTTGGTTATGCTTGTTTGGTAGCAATCCTGTGGCTGTGTGGATGGAGGGAAGTTGGGGGCGTACTTTGTTGGCTGGGAGAATCTAGGGTTGGTGGTAGGCAGTCGCATGGCCAGGGGATCCGGGATAGTTGGTGCGTTCGCCACATGGAAGGGAACAGGTGGGCTCCCAGATGGGAGTCAGGGGTTGCAGTGAGTGGCTAATTGCCCAGCTCAGGTGAGCAAGTAGCATGCACCCCGTGGTGGCAGAAAGATAACCACGTCTGGAGGAGCCTTCACTGCCCCTGGGCTGGATGAGTGGGCTCATCGGCTAACAGGCGGGTTGGTCGATGCCCAGATCCCTACTCATGTGTATGCCAACCCTGTATGCTTTGTAGCCAATAAAGTTGTGTCCTTTTTTCATCCATACTTCCTGTGTTGGGTGTTCTTTACTGTGCCTGTCACCCCTGATAATGCAATGAGCATTTATCTGTCTCTCCCCAAAATAGTAAGTTACAGAAATTTATGAATCACATGGTCAGTGACACTTTGTCCTAACGCTGATAAGTAATTTGTTTAAAAAGTATTTATTTGTATTAAATTTAGGTGTTAAGTATTTTTGTCTAACTTACGGTAGCCAGGCAAGGTGTTTTAGGAAGGAACGTTAATTCATTCATACTGTTTCCCACCATTTTATAAATGAATTGATTCAACAGAAGTCAATGCAGACTGATAATTCTGTTTGATCAGGTCGATGCACACTCTTCTCTGATCTGAGCTTGATCACCTTTGATGGACACTATCTGACTTTATTTAAGGAGGCATCCTATGTTGTTACCCAAACTCAAGATGAAACTATAAGCATCCATATTGCTGACTGCAGAAACACTCACATGGTAAGAAATATTTTCAAATTTTGTTGTAGTTTATAGAGTAGAATGGACCCTCCTTACCTGGAGTCTCCAGATGTGTGAACTTGAGTGTCTGTGACCATGTTGCATCCTATACCTAAAATGGTGGCAATGTGCACACACATGCACTGAAGTGCCCACGTGCAGGTCACTACCATTGCATATAATGGAACACAAACATTCCCAAATTTTGCATTTGAGGGAGTTCCTGGAATGGAACCCTCACGTATATGGAGGATGCACTGCATGTTTTAATATTGTTTAGTTTTCTGTTGCATCATCTGCCATGTCTTACTCTATTTACAGCCTGGAGGTTTGAAGTCCCTGTTTTCTTTTATTCTTCTGTTGCCATCTGGTTAATACATTGTTAGTGGAATTCACTATAGAGGCTTGTAATTCTACCCAAGGCCATAGAATTTAGAAGCTATGAAAATGGGAGCTGTTCACATGTGCATTTCCTAGTTTGTTGAAATTTAAATTATTTTTAATGCTATCAAATGACAGAAGCTTTTGAACATTTTCTGTTGCATATACCTATTTTGCATTTGGGACACAAGGTTTAGGCAATAATTGTGGGCTGTTTTTATCGGAATATTTATCTTTATTTGACAATCTTGCTAAGAAACCGAAGTTCCTTTTAACCATGGAATAAACTATTGTTTTGTCTTGCTTATTATGCAGGGCATTTTAGCTTCTACTAATCTATGTATGGCAATGCTGAATTTGACATATATGTCTAATCATATTATCATTGACCGCTTAAACAGAAAGGTAACATTTATTTCTTTTCTTATAACTGTAATTCTTGATTAATATATTAGGTTCTCAGGATTTATATGCATGTAGTTGTGTTGCTGATTGTTATCCAAGTAAACGAAGTTACCATGTGGGATTGTTACCCTAGTAGCTAAAGTTTCCAGTGGTAAAAACTGCTAAACTTAAATAACATTACACATTTTGACAACCTTTTATTATTTACATTCAGAGCACACAGTAAAAATGGAACTGACAGGTTCAGTTAAACATTCAAAGGTTTAGTGAAGTGTCACCTTCCATAGATTATTTTAAATGTCCAAATGTTCTTAAGGCTAAATCCAATTGCTTGTCCCAACTAGAGTAAACTTGTTAAATCAGTGAGATTTATACCAGTTGACTTACTATTCACTAAATCTACTCTAGGTCAGATTAGCTATTGGATTTAGACTTTAAAGTACATCAAGAATAGAAAATTGACTGTACTGACTGGAAATTAGTATCAGTCTCAATTGTCCTTTACAGATGTTGAGAAAAAGCTCAATTTAATTTCTGAATTACAACATTCAACTTTTATTATATTTTTTCCAGTTTAAATTAATTATCTGTTATTTTCCTGTGCAGTTCATCATGTTTTTCCTCATTTCTGTTCTTCAAAGTACACTTTTAAACGGATCTTCAATGAGGAAAGGCTTCTGAATAATTCTTCTCATACCTGCTTGAAAAGAAATCACAGTTATTCATCCAGTGTTCTGGCAGCAGTAGACATTGCCTGACGCAGTTTAAAAGGCTGCTAATCCAGATGGCTGTCCAATCCAAATATCTCCAACAAACCTACTGTCCCCTTTTCTAATTTTTTCACATGGTTGGGACTGCAAAATGGGAGCAACTGTCACACACTAGACAGGCACAGAAAAGTCTGTATTAGGCTGTATTAGGCCCTTTCCACACGTGGGAGGGGAAACGGGGAAAGCCACACTAAAACGTGGGCTTACCTCGTTCCGTCGCCGCACGGAGGAGAGCATTTTGCTGCTCTACACCCAGCAGCGTCCCACGGCGTCTTCGGCGCCCAACAGCACCCAAAATGGTGGATTTTGACTGGTGGAGCCTCTCCACCAGTCAGAGAAGCCCGCCAGCCAGAAATCCCGCCCCCTGACCAATCTGCAGGGATGCCCTTTCGTGCGTCCGTAAATCCATATGGGGCGCTGCGACGGGGCTGCATGGGGCTGGATGCCCATGCCTTTGAAAAACCACATAAAATGGATTACTCTCGCCACTCGAGAGTAATCCACCTCAATTTGCGTAACGGTGTAGACAACCTCTGTGGAGGTCGATCTACACCGTTTTTTTAACCCCATGTGGAAAGGGCCTTAGATCAAATATTTGTTTGTTTTGTTTTTATGCAGAGAGTTGTATGTTTGCTTCAGTATCTGTCTGTATATTTTTCAGATAGCTGTCAACTCAAGATATGCTTGGCCTACTGTTAGAAAATATGGATTTAAAATTGAGGATACTGGCTTCATGTACTTTATTGAAACCCCAACAAAAATTAGAATTCAGTGGTTTCACACCACTGGGGTAATGGTAATAGAATTCAATGCAACAAGTATTCCAAAAGCAATGGGACTTTGTGGTAAGCAAAATTTAGTAAGATTGTGAATGCTATATTTGGCAGAAGGAAGAAAATGTTTCATGGAGATCAGAGGAAGAAAATGCACCTCATTTGTTCCTTGATAAATAATCTTAGGAAATGCACAATATGCTGACTGGCAATCATGAAATGATCTATAAGGCATTGTTAAAAAGAAATGTGTGTGTGTTTCTTTCTATTACAGCCTTAGTTCCAAGATCATGAAACCTGGAAGCCTGAAATTTGATACATATGCTGCAGGGAACCTAGAACCAGTTAGAGATATTTAGTCTGTAAAAGGCATTAATTAATCTTAATTGGTTTAGATAAGTCAACGTCTGTCAAGTTGGTGTACTAATTTCAGTTACTAGGTGACCTTTCAAACCAGTGCATAGATTTATAATTGATGTTGAAACCACGGGGGGTAATCCATACAGCACTTACATGGCCACCACTTGTCCTCTGTTAAGGGGAAGCCCTCCCTTTGAAACAGAGTGGGCATACTTCTCCTTAAAGGGCTGCAGGATGCATTATGGCAGAAAGTATCCATAGCAGTTTCAGTGGCAGTTTGGGGGTCGAACGACCCTTTCACAGGGGTCGCCTAAGACCATCGGAAAATACATATTTTCGATGGTCTTAGGCTCCATTCCCTCCTCGGTGCTTGTGCGCAAGCACAAGCCATGCGCTCGCATCCTCCTGCCCCCTTTCGTGGGAGCGCGTGCAGCCTGCCCCAGCTCCGTGAAAAGGCCCAGGAGTGGTGGTGCGCAAGCACGAGCCAAATGCTCGCGTCCTCCTGCCCCCTGTTCAGAAGGAACTGAAATCGCTTCCCTCCTCCGTTACCAGGAGAACCTTCTGTCTGATGGGCCAGTTTGGGGGGGGCAGGAGCACAGGGGGCAGGCCCCCTCCTTGCCACGGCTCCCACCCCACTCGCCACAGAGGGGGGCACTGCGGAAGGGCCGTGAGGCCGCAAGGCGGCACTTTTCCGGGGGGGCGAGCTGCGCCCGGCGCAAAAGACAAGGGCGCTGGGATTCCTCCCCCCTCAGCCAGGGTCGACACTCTGGAAACTTTTCCCATAGTGCCCCCCCAGCGGAAATGAGAGCAAAGCAGAAGCAGAGCCTGGGGGGGGTTCTCAGAGTTTTTCCCAGAGGAGACGTGTGGCTCCTCTTTCCCTCCCTGCCCGCCCCCCATTCCTGGCCGGTGAGCCAGCCTTTGCGGGGGTGGGGAGGCATTGTAAATAATAAATAATTTTATGTTTGGGGGTCACCACAACATGAGGAACTGTATTAAAGGGTCGCGGCATTAGGAAGGTTGAGAACCACTGCTGTAAAGAAAGGGAAGGAGTATCAAGGTCATAGCTTCACTCATGGGGTGGGGACAATATGTCTAACTATGTCCATAATTATCACTTGAAGGCTTTGGTGTAATGAAGTAATGATGAGAAAGAAGATTTCTGAGGGGGGCACCCTTTCACATAAAGAACCCTTGGGTCTAGCGATCTAAGGGCTACAGATGTGGAAAAACCAACCCCTCTAACCCTCAAATGAATAAGTTTGAAGGATTTTGTGTATCAAACCAGATATCAAAGGGCTCTTCCAAACAGTGAAAAGTGAGGTACTTTCATTAGTAATATAACAACTGTTCTTTTGTGTGCTGCTTTGTTAATTTTATGATGCAGTTGATTGAGGGATGGAAGAAAAATGCTAAGTTTGTCAGCCAAATGATCTACAGTCTAGATTTAATCCCTCTGATATCATGTTGCAGATAGCGATGGATGAGTGAATATTTGCTTCCAGATTTAGAGCATTTGAAAGAGAGGCATGAATGCTGAAGTAATGTAAAAATAAATAGGACAGGAATAAGCAGAAAAAGTACCTTACGTTTAGCTTTCTGTAAGGTCAGGCAAGGTCATTTAAAAATGGTAGTGTGCTCTGTACTATCATAGCATCCAGTAAAAAAGAAAGTAGCATAAGAATCTAATTTTGGATTATTACTTTCAGTTAGATCGCACATTTCCCCCATCTCCCCCTCCCTGAGTGGAAAAAACTTAGTGGAGATCAGCAACACTACTGTGTGATACTGAAAAGAGAAAAAAATGTTGCTATAGGTTATTGGGTTTAAATTTGGGGATGTTTCAGATTTGGATTTTCAGTTGCCTGTATTGGCAAGCTCTGGCACATAGTGCTGGAACTCCTATACCGGAAGCCTCAAACAGGGTCATCCTCTGTGATTTCAAATTTACATTGTCTACTGCCTATATTTTTGAAGGAATGGCTTAGAGCGTCACATAACAGTGAGCCTGATGTGGGAGACATGCATTTTGAATGTACACATTCATCTATGGGAGAAATGTGCAGTTTACCCCCTCCCTGCTTTGTGTGTGTCTGTTCTGCAGAGCAATGAAATGGTATTGGAATATACCTGAACTTCAGATCACCCCAGCAGCTATATTTGTGGTGATTAAAGGAGGTGGAAGTCTTCAAATTGCTTTGTGAGTGGGGAAAAACTACTATTGCAAGGGTTTCAAGTGGCAAGTTGCTGGCCTCACCTCTTTTTTGCTCCCACCATTTTCAGGGTACAGCCTTCTTAGATCTCCTAATGATTTTAATTGTGCTGTCTTCATATTGGTGCAACTGTGGGAAAAATTTCTGCGCAGAAGCATAGAATTCTTCCATCTATGTTTCAAAATCTGAATTTTGATCTAGAATTGCTAGAGCAGAACTAATCAACTGTTGAAAGCCCAGAACTGTTCCATTCTGCTCATTGCTAGAGTTTTTTTCCTGGAGAAATTTTGATAACCTTACATAAATTCTATTAATCTCAAAATTCTTAAGGTTTTTGAATACCACAAAATATATTATATATAATTTATTAGTATTTATAAGCTTCTTTAAGTTGTTGAAGCATTTAAAAATGGCATTTCTTGGCAATTCAACTTCTATTTTATAAGTGGCATATTTTATAAGCAAGATCAATGACCTCCATCACTTGCCAGCCAGACAATAACTGTTATCAAATGACAAAAGATGCCAGACAGACAAGTCCAAAGTATTGCTCATAAGCACCATCCATAGATCAATGTGATATTTTATGGTTTCAAAGGCTGTTCTACATGCAGCTCTTAAACCATTTGGTTGTTTGATGTTCCTTGTCCAAAAGTAGCATCAGTGGTAGTTTGGCTTGCTATAGCTCACAGGCAACAGTATGAAGTTGAACCAGATGGCAATCATTTTCAAAGAATATATTAGCCCTTCCACTGAACAGAAAGTTGTTTCCCACCATGGTAATAAAATTGGGCTGACTGCCAAATTATTCTTAGGTGGATAACGTGATGCCATTCAGCCTCCCCAGTTCCTGTTTGGCCTTTCCAATTCCTGTTTGGATGAACTCATAGTTAAAAGACAAGCTGAAAGACAAGAAATGGAAAATGGTGCATGACACTTTCCTACCAGTCATTACCTTATCTGCTTGCTAACACACACTGAATGAATGGAACCAGCTTTTTAAAAAAACCAAAAACAAAACAAAACAAAAACAAAAACTTGGCTCAGGACACAGCTGCCGTTCCAGGTGAAGGGACGGCTTCTTTTATGATGATAAAAGTGCAACCTGATACTAAGTGCCAACCTGATAGGAAACAGATTTAGAAAGATTTTCTTCAACTCTTGACATCTGAAGCACTTTACAGTAGAGATGCCTGTGATCCAGCTTGGAACTTTATTAAAGTGAAAAAAAGGGTAGTCCTATGCCCATGGTATGTACAGTTGTTTTTCCTTCCTTACTACCATTTTTGGAGCAAAGTGCCCAGAGGATTATTACTCTCCACTTTAAAATTCAAGTGATGCTAATAACTTCAACATTCATTATATTTGTTCATATTTTTCATTGAACTGATCATTATGAAGATTAGGATCCTTATTAGCCAAACATTAATACAATGAATACGGGCTAAAGTGGAATTCGTCTTTTGTTTATGTGGCATGTACACATTGTAACCTTGGATGAGAAGTTAGATACATGGCTGTCATAATGTCTATTGATATAAATCTTTATTTTGACACTTGAATTATCGTTGCTGGAAGACTTGGATGCAAAGTCCATCATTACAGTCATTAGCTTGCCAAGTTTCAGAAAGGGCAAATATGTGTAGCCACAGTATGAAATATCAGTGATACTTATTCAAGTTTCAAATCTTGCAAACAGTAATGTTCCTGCTGAGAAGAGGTGCTTGAAATAAATGGCTCTGCTATTTATTCTAGTTCTGAGTTGTTGTGTTTGACAGATGTTGAAATTATTTTCTCTTAATACTGGTTGTAGCTGTTAAAATATAAGGGAAATCAGTGTAGTATTACAGTGGGCTCTGAATTATATTTAAGTTGTAATCCTAACTGTACTTAGGCTGCATTCATACACAAATTTTTCTTGGGAACAGCCCTATTGAAAACAATCAGCAAATATATATAGGACTACATCAGGAGTTATGCAAAGCTGCCTTGATTATATTTGGGAAGCACAGAATATTGGTAAGAGTTATAGAGTAATGCTTTCCCTCATAAGGCTTGCCTGGTGCTTGCGCCGACATCTTTTGAACCAAGGCAAGCACGTTTTAAAATTCTTCTGGGCTTTTAAGGGTTTCATCGATATAATTTTTATTTTTCAAATATATTAGTTCAGCTGATTTAACACATTTTTATACTGTATCTCTATAAGCATTTTAGTCCTAGGAGATTGCCCTTGTGTTTGTTGTGTTACACTGACTGATACTTGTGCATGCTGCTTTTTATTTACTGAATTTAGTGTTTAGTATGATTTACTGACCATCTATTTATCTTTCTTTTATTGTTTATTTCTGTGTCTCAGTCTGCAAACATTTGTCATGGAGATATTTATCTGCAGTCTATAATAAATATATAATAAATAAATATGTTCTGTTGAAATTAATTGGATTAACTTGGGAATTACATGATTAGGAATGAGATGTTTTCATGTACATTTGTATACATGTTCATGAATCAGTGCATGTACTGCCGTGCTCTGTGACAGCAGATGGACAACCTTCACAGCATACTATGCTGAATGGACGTGTCTGTTAGTGGCTGGTGCTACTGGAGTGGAGTTTACTCACATGAATTGGAAGTGCAGGCTCTACAGTAGTTAGCAGTAGTGGACTGCTGACATCATGAAGAAGCTGTTTCAAAAATTCTTTTTGTGATAAACAGAATAATGCCAGTCTTGATACACTACAACAACATAGCAGAGGCATGTTAAGTTGTGTACTATTTTGCTTTGCAGGTTTCTGTGATGGAAGCTCAACAAATGACCTCATGCTTCCCAATGGTACTCTTTTAAGTACTTCGGGTGCATCAGTTGTCTTTATGGATAGTTGGCAGGTGCCAAATACATTGAAATATATTGGAACACAGAGAACTCGTGAAGCTAGCTGTTTGGTCAGAGATTGTACACCTTGTGTAAATATGTTGTTGAATGAGACCTTCAGCAGCTGCCATCCTCACGTATGTTATCTACTTGATGCTCTGCTTCAATATGTGAATTGTTGCTGTTCGTTCTTATTAAAATTTTAGGAATGGGCCATCTTTGAGTTATAAGTTGCATTTTACCCCAAAATAGCTTTCCTTGTCCCACATATCTGCTATGTGATAACATATCATTGAGGCAGTCATTCCAGAGAAAAGGTCTTCATGGACAACATATGGCTTGAGCATCATAGAACTTTACTTCCATGTGGAGGGTACAATATCAAACCCAAACATATCAGAGTATGGGCACTGTACTATATTTCACAAAACACTGATAGTTCATATAATCACTTTACAATGATAATTTCTAACTAACACTGACTATGTTTTGTGTTTAATTTTAACACAACAAATTTTTAGATCAGGCCAAGTAAAAATGTGTGTGATTCCTGCCTCTGTTTTGGGGCAGTGCTAGGAACAACCCATTTTGTGTGGATAGCTCTTTTGCACCTCAGAATAATGGACATTAAAGTTAAGTGACCACCATTCAATGTTATGGAACCCCTGTATAGTCTTCAATCAAAACACACTGGACCTACTAAATTGTATTTTTGTGTACCAAAGAGCTTTCTTACCTCTTGCTTAAAATGATATACTGCATTTTTAATCTCTCAGTACTTCATTAGTTTTGTTTTAAAGTGTAAATGATATTTTTAATAGTTAATTGTTAACAATTTATTGTCTTTTGTTTGTTTGTTGTTAATCACTTTGGAATTTTCAGAATTAAAAAAAAACCATTTAAACAGGAATAAATAGCCATGTAAAATAGGTTAGTAATATGTTCCATGATGAAGATGAAAAGAGCAGCTGATAGAGGGATTGTTGCTTAAAGATGAAACTACAGCCAGCCAGCCACATTTGTGGGTTTAACATTCATGGGTTTGATTACTTGTGAGTTTCTCCAAATCCTCGTCCCCACCATCACCTCAGCCACATCTTTTCCAGGGGAACCTTCTCCCTTGGTGGCTCTGATCAGGCTACATCCCTTTTAAAACCCACCTCTGATCCTCTCCTCTTCAACCATCCACTGCCTAGCCAGCTAAGGTCAGCTGGCACCCTGATTTCTCAGCATGACAAACTCTCCCCTGATCCCCCCCCACTCCCAAGGAAGGGGTGGACAAGAAAGGGGAAGTATAGGGCTACCATGCTGACCCACTCCTTTTCCCTCTCATTTCCCTGATCCTGGGTGCCCATTCTGTCATCAGGCCTCACCCTCCTTCTCACAGATACACATGCACATTTTGATATTTACAGTTTTTCTACTTTTGCAGGGGTCTTGATCTCCTAATCCTAGCAAACGTGGAGGGCCAACTGCAGTCAGTATATGTTGGAAAAGGGAGGTTCATGAATTGCAGTTCATTGTTACCAAGTAAATTACATTTTGCATCAGATTTGTTATTATGATCTTTGATGAAATATTCTCCTACTTTATTAACAGTACAAATAATACTCTTGTCTATTTGTGTATTTAGATTTCTCCAGATTCTTTCTGTGATTTGTGGGTCCAAGACATAGAATATATTCAGAATCCATGTATAGCACTGGCTGCTTATGTTGCCATGTGTAACAAATTTAATGTCTGCATAGAATGGAGGAGTTCCAGTTATTGCTGTAAGTACTTTGTGCAAATATACTGTTAGCTGTTGACCCTAATAAATATGTTACTGCAAGTAGCAAAGGGAATTTTGTAAAGGAAGTATTGAATTTGAGCCCAAGTAACTGAGTTCAAATCCAAGCACATTCCCAAACTTGTTGTATAGTTATGAGAAAGAATATTATCTGATGTTTATTGAGCAAAAAGCAGGCTACAAATAAAGATGATTGTAATTTTTACATGAATTCATATGTAACATGAACTGGTAGTCATCACATAGATAAGCATTACTATGTTAAACACCTAGTTTGTTGTCTTTGTAGCCTTTCCCTGCCCAGATGGTTTCTCCTATAAGCCTTGCATATCTGCTTGTGATACACCAAACACTTGTCAGAATATAGAGCCAGACCCTCAGGCTTCAGACTCTTGCTTAATACTGACAGAGGGCTGCGTCTGCACAGAAGGAACCATTCTTCACCGTGTGCACTCTGCTCTTTGCATCCCAGAGGAGAAGTGTGGTAGGTATTTGCAGTTATATTTTTTTCTAGACATATACTCACATTTCTTGTTACCTGCCATTCAGGCCCCCATATGACTGTTAGTGACCAGTTATTCTGATCCTATCTAGCACAGGCAAACTATGCAAGAATGAAAACAGATTTCAGTTGTGTAGCTTCTCCTTAGAGTGTGATATGATATACACTGAAGGGGACTATGTTAGGGAGAAAATCCTGCTTTGCCTCTTATGGGTTAGTCTCAACTAGGATAAACCCAGTTCAATCAATACATTGGTAAATCACATGATCTAATAGGTCTTTCTAGTCTACTAACAAAAGGATTTCGGCCCCTGTGTCCAGAAGTTGAAGGAACTTGTGAAGTACTGCCACAGTACATATACACCATCAGAGCTATGTTCTCTTGTAGAGAGAGGGAACTAATTCCAAATAATAATAAAAATAATAATAATAATAATAATAATAATAATAATAATAATAATAATAATACCACCACCACCACCACCACCCCCACCCTGCTTTTTCCCAGGTTGGGACTCGGAGCAGTTTATAACAATTAAAAAAACAGTTAAAAAACACAGAACACAAAAGTTAAAACACAATTAAATGAGAAGAATTAAAACAGAGCTAAGATACGTAATCAAAAACATAAACATCCATAAATCCAGCAACTTCACCACAATTAACAATATCTAACACCTTCATCAGACAGTCCATAAACTTGTAAGTGATAAGCACTGTCAAGTGTGACAAGGCCATACATATATACAGCGAGGAAGATCTTCAGACACAGCATTCTATGTTCAACTTGATGCTCCTCTTATATATCTCTGGATCTGTACAGTCTGCAGAGCTCCTTTTTATGCATGATTGCATATTGTGAAAATTTTACATGTTAGCTGATACTAGTCCTATATTGGTTCTCCAACTAACATTCTTGTGAATTGTAAACAGAGGTGTAGCCCTGGATTGTGAGATAAACATTCTGACTGTTCAGTTTCTTCTTACAACATGGAATAAATCCCACATAGAAATGTTTCTGTAGGAATGTGGATATAGTATATGACTACAACTGGCTTTTAACTGACTTGAGAACTGGAGACCTTCCAGAGTGTTGCAGTTCAGGAATATTCCTAGGAGGTATTTGCTGGTATTGAAAAATGTAGAGAGAAAAGCAGTATGATTCAGAAATGTGGCTTGGATTACATTTCTTTTGCATCTCCTGAGAAGCATCTTGTGTTTGTTCCACCATGCCCAGATATATCATTTGATGTGATAGTATTAATCATGCCATAAAGAGAACAAACAAAGCTTCTAAAATTATTTTCAAATGCACTTTGACAACAATTTCAGCCTGTACAGATAGTTCTGGAATACCCCGTGCACTGGGTGAGACTTGGAAAACTTCCCGTAGTGGATGTTGCATGCACACCTGTGTAGAAAATGAGACTATTGCCCCTGTGGAGTACAACTGTTCAGCTAGTTATGACGTAGAATGCCAGCGCTTTGGAGAAGTGGCCTTAACTGTTCCAGATGATCAGTCCTGTTGTCACCAGAAAATCTGTAGTAAGTATCCTTAAATATCCTTAAATATATCACCTTACTGCTATATTTGTTTCATTATTTTGGAAGCTATAGTCAGGTCAGTATTGATTTTGTGTCCTGAAATCCATGTCTTTATTTTAAAAATGTACAGAATAACACAAAATGACAGAGTTTGTATATATTTTAATGCAGAATGATGGTTTTTACAAGTTAGAATGTTTTGGCAGGAATTAATGTCATAAAAGGCAAAAAAAAAAAAGGGAGTTTGTAGAATTTGGAGAATGAATAAATATGCAATTTATTTATTTAAAGCAATTTGTGCCAGAGGCTATAGTAAACAGACAAGTCATTTTGCCCATAAACTTCCCCTCCTTTGCATGATTGATAGTGTGCTAAAAGGAAATGTAAGAATGGCAGTCAAAATTTAAGGAATAAATAAATAAATAAATAGTTTGTAGTACTGACTGAAATTTTAGTATTATTTATCTATTGCCACTATGGTTACTTGTTATGTTTTTGAAATATTTTATCTGGTGTTTATTTGAGATATCATGAATAGGTACAGAAGGTGTATTTATTATACAACTTATGAGACAGGGTTGGTGAGCAAGATCCTAAGAAGTGGTTACAAGTTTAACTTAGCACAGTAAGTTAAGAGTTTGAAACCTTGTTGAATAAATAAAAGATGAAGATTTGTACTAGAAATCTTAAGTGCTGTACAACAAATGTAATCAATTTTTAACTATATTCAACAATGTTTTCTTTTTTCTTTTTTTTTGATTATGTCTTCCTCTCTCTATTAAAAAAGCTTGTAATCATAGCCTATGTGAAACACTTATTCCTGAATGCAAAGGTCTAGAGAAACTGGCAACCTATTACCAAGATGATTCCTGCTGTCCTGTTTACCGTTGTGGTGGGTACTAAGTGAAGAAATGCAGATGTCTGATGATGCAGTTTCTATCTATTGAATATTTGACCTTCACAATTGTTATCATGTAGGCTGAAATTACACATATGGATCCCACTAGACCAAATTACTCAATAAAGTTCAAATTGGCTTGCCATTTGCAGATAAAAGTATCATTAGAGTTAAAATTTCTAGTGAGAACTAACTAGACATTCATGCATATACCTTTATTTTCTCTACAAGGAGCTCACTCGTTTGTGAACAATCCAAACACGTGTGCATAGAAGATCAAAGTTTTGTTCAAGATTCAAACAACCATGTACAAATAACTGGTGTTCAAAGCACTTGCCATCATTGCAACTCCCTTCTCTTGCCCGTCGAGGGCTTACAAATCTTATATTGGAGAAATGGACAAAGTAGTAATGTGGACACTTGGAATACTCATTCATGGTACAGAGAAAAGACTAGGATTATATACTGTGACTGCTGTGTACAGCCGTGTTTGTAAGGATGTTTGTTTTTTTGAGCTCTTTATGCCCATTTTTCACAACATCTTAAGGATGAAAGATAAATTTATTCTGTACCATGTGAAGTTGCAGAGGTAATATCCTAACAAAGGCTTCTCTGAACCCATTTTCAGAGAGGATCTTGGCCATGTTTCTTTGCACAGTATGCATTTTTACACGGATCAATATTAGACTGATTTTAAAAGGCAACTATAAATAATATGGTAGGCGCTTGACCTAGCATATAAGAGAGCAAGTGCTAGACTAGGGGCCTCCAACCTTTCAGCACCTGTGGTCAGTTTTGGAATTTGAAAAACTCTCTTGTTCTCCAATGAAAAATAGCTGTCATGGAATTTGTGGCTAGTCGCAAAAGGCAACTCATATGATGGTAATGGGAGTCTAAGCTCCTTCAAACAATTTATGACAGCAGCTGAAGACCATAATTTTGCTTTGAAGCAATACACACTGCTGGTGAGCAAATGTATTTTTAATAAGAGTAGACTTTGTTAGCATCAACAAAGTTATCTTGGGGTGCGTTAGTTGCCTATTCCACTGTTAGAATCATATTTCTCCAGCCTGTTGTAATATTTCTAGTCTCTTTGCAAGAAGAAATAAGACTAGCCTCTCATGAATGTATTTTATTACTTTATGTAAACTATCCTGGGAATCCTTTTGGATTGTTATTGTTGTTATTATTATCCTTATCATTCTGTATTCTTGCCTAGAGATTGTGTTTTTTTTCTGAGATCATGCTGGTTTTTCAGAATGTGATCCAGCAAAATGTGAGTCCATGGAAGAGATTCCAACCTGTCGAGCAGATCAAACCCTAATTAGTGCCCATGTGGAAGGCACTTGCTGTGTATCCTATATCTGTGGTATGTCCAATTATTTCTTATTGACAGCCTGCAAACTAATATGTCAGAAAAGAAGACTGACTTGAAGATCCAGGGCACTGTTTGAAGAGCAGCTGTACTATGTTGATCCACTACTTTATCTTATATGTTGATGGGGATCACTTAATGGGGCAGCGAAACAGCCATAGAGAGGGCAGCAATTTAGTTACTATTCTAAAACTTGGAGAGAATTCATTTATTGTATTTTTTATAGTGAAACAGTAGGCTTGCTGCAGAACTGATTAAAGGTCCTGAATGGAACCCTGGAAAGTGTATCTCTAAATACCAGGAGGAAATGTACTAGAAATATATATATATAGAGAGAGAGAGTAAGAGAGAGCTAAGAGTTAATGACAAAAACTCGTTTGACAGAGCAGTACAACTACAGAGTATTTTTTAAAAAGGGGGAACAAAAAGCTCTAATATAACCTTGAACCATCTTCTTTCTGGAATGACATTACTTTGCGTCCTTCTGAACTGTAGTTTCATCATACATTGTACAAATAATTTGTGAAATTATAGGAAACACAGAAAGATTAAAATGTGTGTACTTTCTAATAATTTATACATTTCTCTTTTTCATCAGCATGTGGCATTTGCTCTGATCAAATTCCAGTGTGTCAAGAAGGAGAAGTCCTTACTGTTGATGGCAATACTACAGACAGATGTTGTCCTGCTTACCAGTGTAGTGAGTTTACAATTTCTCTGGATGATGTCTTTATTATTCTGCAAGGATTTTTTTTCAGTGCTATATGACTGGTGAATGACAACTAATTTTCATTAATGGAAATTACCTTCAACTCCACATTATGATTATGATATTCATTTATTTATATCCTACCTTTCTCCCGATGGTGGGATTCAAGGTGGCTAACAACACTTAAAGAATACTAATTAAAACATCCATGAAAGTATAAATATAAACTTTTAAAAAAGATTAAATAATTTATAAAATTAAAACATTACATATTAAAAATACTATATACATCAAAATACACTAAAAACTATGCGAACCTTAAAACAGATTTGTGTACCATCAAAAGCCCAAACTCAGTCAATTTATAAAAGCCTGATAGCACAAAAATTTCTTAGCAGAAAAGAAAGAGACTGGGCTCCATGTACTTATAGATGGGCCAAATTTTATTCTTTTAAAAAAAGCCCAACACGTTTCGGCCTGTTTATGAATTACTTTGCCTTCTTTGGGGACAGTATTAAAAACAAATGTAATATTATCAATATTATATAAAAGAGCAACACACATATGTAAAAACTATCAAATTCAAAACATTATACATATAACAAATCTTATATGTAACATAAATCCAACAGAAATTTCTGGAGTTGCTGTTGTACTCTCCTTAAGAACCAAACTGGTATGCAATAAAAGGGACAAACTACACTTTTTTTTGTTATTTATACAATTCCTCAGGTGGATGGAAGCATGGATTGGTCTAGGGAAAGTGGTGTGATCAGTTACAATAACATCTGCTGTAATCTGGCTACAAGGTTGCCTGGTGTATGTTTTATGTTGTACATAGTGGAATGGTTTTATAATAGTGAATAAAGGTCCAGATTCTCATTAAGACCCTTTGGAGACAAATAATTAAGTTTCAAAATCCATTCCACTTCTTTTTTTTCATAAGAATTCTTTTACTATTGCCTGACAACTTTTGCAGAGTCCAAAATCTAAAATCAGATGCAGAATGTTTCATTTCTACAAAGTTCTCAAAGAAGCCCCCATTTCTTGTTCCTTAAATTATAAAGATGCTTTGCTATTTTTTTTTTACAGGTCTTGATGTTCTCCCCACATTTTTTTCACATTTGCATTGAATAGCATATACAGCATAATTGCTATTGCAAGTGTTAGAGTGGGTTAAATTATATTGCTTTTGGTCATTTGGATTTGTAAATTCTGTCATTTTGGTTGTATATTGTGACTTTTGGTCTTCAGTAATTCATTCTCTTCTGGGATATTTAATCCAATTTCTGGGATATTTAATCCAACTGCAATTTCTGGGATATTTAATCCAACTGCATTTTAATTTGCAGTTTGTGAAACCTATCGTTGTCCTGAATTTAAGTGTGTCTTAGGAATGTCCTTGGTAGAAGTATGGAGCCCAGAAAAGTGCTGTCCCTATCGTACATGCGGTAATTGCATTTCTTTTCATTGCCATTTATTTAACTTAGACAAGTGTATCTAATAATGCAAGCAGCAATGCTGGGTTTTATAAATTTGAAAAATAATGCCATTACAAGTAAAACACAAAGCCATCAGTAATCAGGCTATAGTGTGAGAACAGAGTAGATATGCTTTCTGTAGATATGCACGTGTTGAGATAATACTGAATGGTTTTGAAATATTTTCTTCACTAGCAAACCTGACCAAAAGATTGCCTCCATCTCTACTTTGATCACTTAATTAAATTAATTAATTAATTAATCAAAAATAAGATAATTTTATTGTTGGTAAACTCTTCATTATTAACAGGCCAGGTTAACCTCAGTTTTCTTTTGAGGCAGTTTTGGCAAATCTCAGAAGTTGGGAAGTCTCTTCTTGACAGGTGCCAAAGGCTGCAGAAGTAAGGGAGAACTGAAAAGTTTTATTGATTGAATGGAATCCTACTTCCACTTTTACTAGATATAGTGGAAGGATGGGCACCTGTGGCCCTTTACATTTATTTGGACTATGTCATAATCCTTTACCACTGGCTATGATTGGCTAGAACTGATAGGAATTGTAGACCAAAAACTCCTGTTGTATTTGTACAGTTGCCCTCTGGTATAGAGTGTATATAGTGGACTCTCCACTTTTGTGGGTGTAACATCTTGTGGATTTGATTATTCGTGGGTTATTTTATTTTACTTATTTATTTTAAAAAATGCTTACTCTATTTGCCCCTGCCATGGAAAAAAATATGTCCTATCTAGAATCTGTAGGTCCTCCAGTTGATTCTATGGTCTACTTTTGCCAGAAGTGGACCATAGAGTCATGGTAGAGGACCTAGATGTTCTCGGAGAGAACACTGCTCTAGGCATTGCTATGTCCCCCAGTGTGACTCTGTGGCAAACTTCCAGCAGAAATTGACCACAGGGACATGCTGGAGGACCTAGATTTCTAGAGAAGTTTTCTTAGGTTAAAAGTACTCATGAGTCTTATTTTTATTTGCATTTTTTCCACTTTTGTGAGGGGTCTTGTGCTCCAACCCCTATGAAAGTGGAGGGCTTACTTTAATTATTTTCAGTATTGTAGAAATAAAGTGACCTAATATAGCCAAAATCTTAAGAAAGAAATTGTATTCACTGTATTCACTGGAAGATAGCTATAGGATGCTTGACATGCTGTTGTGTTTAGCACCAATGTCTGTGATCACCCAGATGAAGATACTTGTGCCATTTAATCAAGTGGACTGCTTGAAAGCTAATGCCACAATTAATCTGCTTGTCTTTTGGTACCACAATTAATCTGCTTGTCTTTTGGTACCAAAAGACTTTATTTTTGTTTTCTGGAATTTCTGGTGACTGTTGGACTGTGTCATTTGAGGAAACAAATTTGTCTGGTGTTTCATTGTCTTCATTGTATGGATAGTTTTTGAATACTGATCATGTCCTTTTTTATATTACTTTTTTAGAGTGTGCATGTGACACAATTCCTAAACCTCAGTGTAAACTGGTAAGGAATTTATCTTACTAAAATATCTCCTACATGTCATTCTAGTATTATGAAATATCTATAAATTATGTTTTCTTTCCTTAATACCTGATCTGTTAAAACTTAAACCAGATTGGTGGGCACACCTACTTTCAACAATCTTTACTTTTATTAACAAATCATGCTTGGAAATTATAGTGCCTGTTTCCAAGAAATGTGACAGGGCCAAGCCAGTTAATTACTGTCCTGTTAGCCTTGTCTCAGTTATTGGGAACATTTATGGATGCTATCTAAAGGTAAGTTTTCAACATGGATAGAGAATAAGAGAATTATAGGTGAAGAAAAGAGTGGATTTAAAGCTGGCTATTCAGCATTGAGAAAAATAGTGAATTAACATGAGGCTTTAGCATCTTAGATCTTTTTTTGGTAAAAAATTCATTTGCATAAACAGATTTTGCATAGAAAACAATGTTTAAAAGTCATGAATGAATCTGTTATAGTCAACATCCAAAATATAAAAAATCATCAAAAATTCACAGAAATTCTTGCAATCTCCACCAGTAGTGAGAAAACTTTTCAGATTATTTGTTGTATGAGAACAAAATAAGACAAAATTTACATACCTTGCAATAGCCTGATATGGGGATAGATGTCTAATGTCTAATACTACTACTGAATCAAACTATTACATCTGAGATGCCCTCAAATGTTGCTTAGTGTGCATCTTTGAGGAGGGCAATCTTACTCATGTTTACTAAGAAGTAAATTATACTGAGATGGACTGAGTCTCAGGGAAGCATGTACCATGATGGTATACCCATTTGACTGGCAATAAACCCTGCCAAAGCCCATGAAATCTACTTATTACTAGATATCTATGACTGCACTATGAATGACTTCTTCTCTCAGCAAAACACAGAATTATAAAGATTTTCAGGGTTTTTGAAATGTGCTCCTTACTACTAATGAGAAAGTATAGTGGAAGAAAATCAAATTGACACTGAAGTGCAATATTTATGGTGTAACATTGGTACTTTTCTTCTTTTTACAGGGAGAGAAAGTGATCCTAGATGAACAATTCCAGAACAGCACAGAAAATGTTTGTCACTGCACTAAGTACAAGTGCTGTAAGTAAATAAGGTGTTCTAGTGGGGTGATTTCTCCACTCAGAAACTGAGAAAAGGCAATGTAACATATCAAAAACAGTACTCAAACCACAAAACTTTTCCATGCTGTTGCTTATTCCTTGAAGCATTCTGTCAGTGACATATCTAGCTTAAACAGCGCCTACAGCGAGGGAGGAAGTTGTTCCCCTATCTTCTTACTCCTACTCCCCACTCCCCACTCCTATATGCATGGCTTTTTTGTGCCCCCCCAGCATTGGTGCCTGAGGCATGTGTCCTACCTGGCCCATTCTAGATATACCTCTGCATTTTATGAAAGCTATGAAGTAGATTCTTTCTGTTTAAGAGAGCCAGTCCCAATATAATTATTGTTATGTGCCTTCAAGTTGTTTCTGATTTATGGTGACCCTAAGGCAAACTTACCACAGCATTTTCTGTGGCACAGAATGTGTGTTGTCTCCAAGATCACCCAGTGGGTTTCTGTGACTGAGCAGGGAATAAAATCCTGGTCTGTAGTCCAATGCTCAAACTTCTACACCATGGTGGCTCTCGCCAAAATAATAGCAATATATTACTCACTTTCATTATCATTTCTATTAATTCTAAGAGAACCAACTCTAAGAAAATAGCTCACAGTCTGAGCAGTTTTCTCAAGCTTTCAAGAAAAGTGAAACAGATGCATTTAATGAATGAGTCTGTCAGATTAATACTGTTATAAGCAGCAGTGATCTGAATCAACATAAAGCCATTGATGAAGGTCAGTACATTCATTTTCAGGCATCAGCTGTCCCATAGGTCTTGTGAAGGTGTAGAAATATTGTAGCTTTTCACTAGCATTTCTTTAATTGAAACAGCAGTTGTTTTCTGTTTTGATTGTCTGAAGTAAACTTATGCAATGCATTTTGTATTCTTGGAAATTTGTTCCAGCAAGAGACAAAGTTTGCCTGAGCAACGAAAGAGGAGTTCTGCTTCCTGGACAATCCATTGTTGAACATACACCTGATGGTGTTTGCCATACTTCCTACTGTACAGGCATAATTGATCCTGTCACCAAGTATTATCGGATAAATATCTCCACTATAGATTGTGCGGCAAGGTGCAAATCTGTAAGAAATTCATCATGAAACTATGAGTTTTCATTGGTATATAGAACAGATAGGAATAAAAAACAGTAGTTAATTTTCTTAATAATACAGGAAATAGGTATTTTCACTATTTTCACCACTACTTTTAATAGTATATTTTAATATGAAGACAGGGTTTGAAAACAGGGCTTAACAGGTGATTCTTACAGTGTTATCTTATGAGGAGAAATGTTACACTGTAATGACATCTACCAAAGTATATACTCGAAGTTAGAGATTAACCACCCTTTATATGTAATAGTTTCAAGAGTAATCAGGAGCAGAGGAAATGTATAGTATATTAAATAAAACTGTTGGTTATTAAAAAAATAACTGTCAGTGGATAACTTGGTTAATTTCAAATAGTATTAGAGGCAACAACTTCTAAAGGCCTACATAGAAATGACTGACATTCTGTTTCACTTATTTACAATGTTGTTGAGTCAGGCTTAATGACATTTTAAATATTGCAGTTCACATTCATGGGTGTGGCACCATTGCAATGACCAGAAAGAACCTGAAAACATACTTTAGAATCCAGGCCGCCTCACCAACCAAAGGAGTTCTAAGATACCAGAGGGTGGGGTGCTGAATGCCTCCAGATCCCTCCTGCTAGCAAGGAATGGGACTCTGTTACTGCTTTTTGTACTGCAGAGGTATTGCATTAAACACCGGTTGTGTGGAAAGGTCTACAAGAAATTTCATGCTTAAGTAGCAGTTTGACACCAATCATCCAAACACCAAGACAGCCTCCGATATAATAATACAGTAGTATATTTAAGAAAGCATCACTGTATACTCTGGATTGTGGCCAGTGATGTCACGACACAAGGCATTGCTCAAATGTGTTTACAGCCTCATTGCATTAGATATTTGCTTGCACTAGTTTTGTTGCTAGTGGAAGAATGGACAAGTTGTGGCAATTTAAATGATGGACTTGGACTTCAACAATCCCCATCATTGATTTTGCAGGCTAGGCTTAAGGAGAGTTGCAGTCCAGTAAGATCTGTAGGGCCACAAGTTGCCTACCTCTATGCTAGCAGAATGCTTTTGTACTTTCTCACTAGGATTATGTTGGGTACGAGTCAGAGTTATAGAGATTTTTTCTAATCCCATGTGGTTTTATGATATAAAAACATACTGTTGTGATTTTGATTCTTTGTCCAGTCTTAATTAAAATGATTTGACTTTTATAGCACCAGGTGTATGAACCTCCAAAGGATTTAACAACGTGCTGTGGAATATGTAAGAATGTATCTTGTATCCACACTTTCAGCAATGGAACACTTTCACATTTTAAGGTAAATCAGTACCTGCATTTTTTCCTGGTAGAGGGACAGGGTGTGCAACTGTTTAACTTAATGCAGTTGCTGAGTTTAGTTTGTACTTACAAGGGAACTCATATTGAAAGTTTTTTGTTTTAGACTGGCAATGAATTTCTCTTCAAATTGCAATAACAGCATAAATTGAGCCAGAAATCAGGAAATAGTAATCTGCATATTTATTTCTCTGTGATGGCACTGGTATGCACCATACATGGACCTCACTGTAGCTGTAATAAACCCCATTGCAAGGCACCCTCTTTATACATTTGCTATGTACAAGTCAGGCTAAAGAGGACAAAATGGACCTAATGAAAATTTATAGGTTGCAGGAGAGAGTTGGTTTTGGTTTCCACAGATAGCTGTGGGAGGAAAAGTGTTGATCCTGGCCATTCTTCTTTCCATAATTTCCTTCTATTGAAAATATTGAGGTGGGAATATTACATAGGTAGAGAACATGGCAAAATTGAAAAGGAGAACCACAAATATCCACATATAATGAATGCTATGGGATACAGTTCTTTAACTATAGACAGACTTGCCTTTTTTTCACAAGAGACAGAACAGAGAAAGATGTGACAAAGAATATTTTCAGCACTGGTTTCCATTCTATATGGAACTACATAATTACAGAAATCACACTGAAGCACATGGAGCCATGACAGAATTACAGAGGAATAAGTATGATAACTGCAAGCAGCTGTAAAACTGTATCACTTACAGTAGTGTAGAAAGGGTTTGGCTTCAGGGCCAAAATCCAGGCTTCTGCAGCCTGGAGAGGGGGAAACTCCTGAAATAATTACTCAGAGAGTGGCTATGTAGTGGCAACAGTGGAAAAGAGGCCTAATGCCAGCACTTGGGCTTGCAAGAGCATTCTTAGGCATGGGCTGACTTTGCTCATTTGCTGCATCCTTTGTTCTTATTTGTAAATCAAGGTTTTAGGAGGCAGCTTTTAAGGTATGTTCATGGTTACAGATGCTCATTTTATTATTTTAACTGAAAGTATGTTAGCCTTTACTCCAATGAAATTGATTCCTTTCCCCAAGTCATTGTATTTAGCAACAAGCACATTCTGTTCTATTACTATGGTCATAGTAGAGTTGGGATTTAAGTGAGTTTAAAATGTGTATGTTTGAGTGGAATACTGATGTTGCACTTGTCCCCAGCATGTTGACATCTCATGGGGAAGTAATTGGTCAACGTATGAATAGAATTCTGGACTAATGTTTCAAAACTGAAATAATACAACATGGTAATTTAAAGCCCCCCCCCCCCAAGATCATTATGTTCGTGATCTAAAATTACCTGACTGTATCAGTGATCATTTTAAGGCTGTGTATAGAAATTTCTTTTCTCAAGACAGACAGTACCTATTAATCCAGACTTTAAGGACAGCGTAAACAAGTAAGCTTGTTTTGACCCAGTTTTTCTTACTGCCTGATAATACTAATGACATTTTGATATGCTTGTTATTTCTAATTGTGATTTTAAATAGCCTGGCAGCACTTGGGTTTCGAACTGTATCAGATATGAGTGTACAAACACACCAATTGGACCTGTTCTAGTTACTTCCACCGTCAGCTGTCCACCCTTTAATGAAACAGAGTGTGTGAAGGTCAGTGCTTCATCCATTTTTTCCTTGTTTTAGTAGGTTTTCATTTTAAAAATTACATGTCTCTTGCTAAATGGTATTAAACTTACTTCTATACCACCCAGAGACCCTGTCATATAGGGATGGATGGAAATGCTTTAAATAAATGATTGAATGAATATTTTACTACTGTTGGTGAAAAGCTTGCTCTCTTGATCAGAGATGGAAATACACACACACACACACACACACACACAATTATTTGTTTCCTGGGCAAAAAATGGTTTTCCTGACACTTGGTTAACCTATTTAGGAAAATACAGAGCTTTCATTAATTCCAAAAATGTATCAAAAATTATTCCATGTAGAGGTACATGTGGGCATTTTGCACAAAATTTGTAGGTTTTGTGTGAAACCCAACTTTTGGAATTCCAGAATTTTGGAATTTTTCTGAAACCACAATTTTTACACAAAATTGTGTTTTTGGAAACAGGTTTTTGTCTGTGGGAACCCCCCCACAATTCTTTACTTAGAAGAATTGTTTCCAGAAACACAGTTTTTGTAGGAAAGGGTGAGATTTTGTGCAAAAATATTAATTTGCACAAAAAGTAATTTTCTGAGAAGTGATTTTTGCATGAAAAGGTTTTTTTTCCACAGTTTTGTGCAAACAAACCCATGTGCATTTCTTCATAGATAAATTTCCTGAAATAGCTTCAGGATGTGCACGTACTGGGCAAAAACTGCATGGAAATATTTGCTTTTCTCTGTAGTGGAGAGAAAACTGTGGAAATTACATGCAAAGATGAAATAGTCAAAGATTTATGCCCCTGGTGGTGAGCACCTGATCTTCTAGTTGTAACAGAATATTTAATATGTGAATCATCACACCATAAATGTCTGCCTCCTGCGTGTTCTTATGTATTGCTAGTGACTGATATGGATTCTCACAATATGATGACAACAGCTCATGTAGCCAGTTCACAAGATCAGGTCCAGGTCAGTTGCAATGAATGAAAATAACATTATGCCAGGCCCATTCTGTTTGGAGGTATTAATTCAGGCAAATTTCCTGGGGGTTATATTTCTCATGTACATTTCAGGATAAGTCTTATTATTATGATTTTAAAAAAACTTTTTGCAGTAAACCCCCTCACAAAAACACATACACACACATAAAACCCTCAGAAAAGTAACAAAATAATACTAAAGAGGATTCAGTTCTGGAAGTGGCAGTGATCTATTTGGAAAATTTATTTTAAACTGAATTAATTTGCAGTGTTACCCTTTAGAGATTCTTAACTCATGCTCTGTGGACACCTATGAGATCTGTGGATTGGAGCCAATGAACTGGATGCAATATAGTTGTTGTTGGTTTTTTTTCCAGTTTTTTGTTACTGAAATTTTAAATATGATGTAAATGTATTTTTCTGGGGAAGGGATCTATAGCTTTGCTTCTCAAAGGTTCCATATCCTCCAGAGGTTAAAAAGGTTAAAAATCACTGCCCTAGATTTTAGTTAGTTTAAACAGTAATAGCAGCTGGGGACTTGGTTCTAATATGTCATTTCTTATAATATGAGGACTTGTGACTTATTGTTAAAGAAGTATTTCCTAGTGGGTCTGACTTTTCTTATTTTGTTCTTATTCAGGTTGGAGGATATATTGTACCATTCCTAGAAGGGTGTTGCAAAACATGTAAGTAAAGCATCAGTATTATGTATATGTCACATAGGTTTGGGGACACTGGTTATATTTTAAAGGATCTAGCCTATATAAACAATGAAGCACAATGATGGTGGTAGTAATGATTATAAATCTAACAAATTATAATTGATATAAAGAAAGTATAATAATGGCAATAATAAAATGTGCGTGCCAAATGGGTTAGAACAGTGGTTCTCAACCTGGGGGTCGGGACCCCTTTGGGGGTTGAACGACCATTTCACAGGGGTCGCCGCTCCTCAATCCTGCCACCCCTTTTAAAAGAAGGTGGCCTCACAGCCAATGGGAGCACTGCTTCTGAGACCCCTGCGCTGGGGTTCAAACTGCAAACCCCAGGATTCCATAGGATGGTGAAAGTGGAATAATAGTGCTATAACAGTCTAGTGCAGAAATAGCCATGATGACTTTCTCCTCTCACTTTTGTTGTGCGTGGACCCTTGGCACTTGCCACATGCACGTGTTGTGTTCTTCGCCCTGTCTTGCATTCCTCGCTTTTTGTATGTTTAGCGTCTGCACTCCCTTTAAGGGAGGGAGGAAGGGAGGGAGTGAAATAAAACGCGTCTGCTTATGCCGCCGCCATCTTTCCTCTCTCCCTGTCCTTTCCTCCCTGCGCCTCGTGTAAAATGTGGGCTGTTTTGGCATTGCCTTTGGGAGTGACTGGCTTTTTGAACTGTAGAAGCCCAACATTCAGAACTAGAACTACTGCCTTAATTCTGACATTGATGGACGCTTTCTGTGCTTAAAAAAAGGGGGGAGGGTTACCAGTTTGTAGGCATTAGAAGTCTATCCAGAGCAGTGATTTAGGGCAGTGTTTCCACTCTATTTGATGTTGGAAATAACTAACTAACTAACTAACTAACTAACTAACTAAATAATAAATAAATAAATAAATAAATAAATACGAAAATGAATTTATGGTTTGGGGTCACCACAACATGAGGAACTGTATTAAGGGGTCGCGGCATTAGGAAGGTTGAGAACCACTGGGTTAGAACAAAGTACAATTCTGATGCTAACTTCATTTTTTTCCAAAATCAGTGAAATTTAATTTCACATTTATTTGGAATCTCTGTCTAGTAATTGTCTTTTACACTTGTAAAAGACTGAAATAATTTGCAAAGCTTATATAATTGTATAGCTGAATTACTATTGCATTTTTATTTATAGTTGGTTAGGACAACAATTATTGAGGCCAAAATGATACCAGCCTCCTGTGTTTGCTGACAGGGACTGCATGTATTGGTGCATTTCTGCCTTTAGCAGCAGTTCAGTCAGGTATTATCAGGCACATTGTAACAAGATTCAGACTCAGTTGAGAGTTTAGAGTAAGAGCTGGAAAATTACCAATCAATTAGCCATTTTCTTTTATTTAAAATATTTTTGTGGCCATTTGATGTATTTAAATGAAATTTACTGTCTGTTTCTTTTAGTAGAAAGATTATAATTTAAAACCCTCAGACTTAAGCCATTCAAACACAAGACCGTAAGAAGAATTGGCTGTTATGGCAAAAATAAAAAATAAAAGGGAAAACAAAAATTTATTACATGGGCTACAATTAATCAGAAACCTATGCAGTTGAAGCTCTATTAAAATAAATAAATCCTTCACAGGAGTAGTTTTGGGGACAGGAGATAGTTTCAGTTCATTTTGTACCAAGAAATTATGCATTAAATGTTCACATTTATTCCTATGGCGGGTAGGCACTCCCTCTCTGCAGTCTCCTGTGAATCCCTTAACACTATTTCCTTTACAGTTAAAGGCATATAAAAGCATGATTGTCATTTCTGTAACATAGTTTGAGATACAAAGTTGAGATTCATGCAAAAATTACCCATCATCTCTTCTGTGGTATCATTTCCTGTGTCATTTTTCAAAATATAAAGGTAATATTAGCTGTCAAAAAAGAAAAATATTACTAATATTTTTCTCAAATATATCAGAATTCTCCTGAAAGCCTTGGCTTCACTGTAAACTACGTAAATCGGAGTCACATGAGACAGTTAACGAGAGAGTAAATCCTACAGAATTTGGCAGGATTTACTTCCAAGCTGAAGACCATGAAATTAAGCTGTACCTGATGGAGTTCCATGTCTGCACCAAAATCTGGCACGAATTAATGTGTCTTTGATGTTCTGTGAAGTGATTAGAGTGTGGAACTTTTCACAAGGGATCTGGAACAGTATCCACCAGTATCATCGTACTGGTAGAATAGTGATATCCAAGCAGAACTGGAAGACAATGTTCTTCCTGTGAATTCCTGAAATTGATTTGTAGAATTAGGGAATGCTCTGGATTTGTTTTGTTGGATAGGGCTGCTGTAGGCATGGAGAGCTGAAAGGAGATGAGGAGTAAAGTTCTTTTACAACCACAAGTGGAAGTTGGATTTAGCACATGGTTGAGTACATTGCTCAAGCATAAGGCATACCAGATGGCTTTCAGCCTAAACTATCATATGGAGTTGTTACAAGAGAAAGAATAGAATAAAGATAATGCATTACTGTGTACAAATATGTATATAATAAAAATTAGTAATGATGTATAGTCGGCCCTCCATATCCACAAATTCTGAATCCATGGATTCAACCAACCACAGCTTGAAAATATTTAAAAAATCCAAAAAGCAAACTTTGATTTTGCGATTTTATATAAGGGATGCCATTTTACTACACCATTATATGTAATGGACTTGAGCACCCATGAATTCTGGTATCCATGGGGGATTCTGGAACCAAACACTAGTGGAGACTGAGGGTCCACTGTATAGAACTTTGAGTGCCATAGAAGAAAAGTGGGATATGAACATGAAAAATAAGATATTATTATGTGTAATTTATAAATAAGGAACACTGTTAACAGCAAAACTACACATAAAAGAAAATTATAGTTATAATTTGATTTAAATGTGAAACAAGGATATATTTGCTTTACATATTTAAATGTGAAACAAAGATGTAGAAACTATGCTGGGCACAACTTCATAAATTTTTTTGTAGAATTATTAACAGATAGTCACCTGAACTAAGTTGAAACACAACCTGAAATAATATATGTTAAAGAAGTATCTCATTAGCACACTTCAGTGTGGCATTCCTGAATACTTTAGAAATGAGGCCTGCACTCCTTGTGACTCATTTTGGGATTTGATCTGTATTCAAAAAGTAGGGTAAGGAACTCAAATATATCTAATATATAGAAGTCAAAGTTTGTCTGTGTCGTATCACCTCATATGATTGGCTGTCCAAGAAAATTCTATGGAATCCTGGGGTTTGCGGTTTAGAGAAGAGCCTTTAGAATTCTCAGCCAGAGAGCTCTGGGGCCTCAGTCAACTGTGTCTGTCTTGAATATGCCAATTGCGATGGAGATGAGGCCTAGCAGCAAGGAGGAGGGCAGCATATTCCCTCAGGAACCCAACCTCTGCATGTCAATAACTCTGAATGCAGATTGGATTGGAGAATATGGGAAAATTTACAGGCGCTGGACAAAACAATTTGGGGAATTAGAGACACAGGATCTCAAATCTTTCTAACAAGTATTACCTATGAGAAACTAAAATCCTGGGCAACGCCGCATATATATGCTAGTATGGCATAAAGTAAATTTGTACACTTTGAGGGGGAAGATGAGGGAGGACTTTACATGCCAGCAGAGCTGTTTTTCTCCTTCTCTGTCATTTAAAAGCCACCATCTCTGCTGGCAGCTCCAGTGGTATTAGCAGGACCAGAGTTTGGCCACCACTACAGTTCTTTATTTCCAGTGGGTGCTATTCTGTACTATAGATGATGATATTTCTGGAAAGCATAGTCAAATTTGTGACATCTCTCTGAATTTCTTTTGCTGCATGCAAATGAATTATATGGAACTTGTGTGAAGCCATGGACTAGAAGAATTTCAAAGGCCTTGGCCTCTTTTTGAAGATTAGTCAGTTATCGAATGTAGAATATTAATTTGGGGAAAAATATTTATCTTTTATAATGTGTTCAATTTGTAATATTCTTACTAGGTTTTGGAATATCACTGTTGCTCCCATTCCCTGTTAGCCCAGTCATTCCTACACCTAGTGCTTACTGTAACACAGGTACATTTTTTTGGAAATCATTGGAACAAAGAAGCCAGAACATTGTTGATTTCCAACAATGTACTCCCTCATAGGAGCATAAAGCTCTAACATTACAAACTCTGGTTGAAAGAAGCTGCGTTATAGTATTGACTTCTCACTATTCAGATTTCCCCACGTACCTTTACATTTTGCACTGTATGGGCAGTGCATTGTTGTTAGCCAACAATGTACTGTTGGTAGTGAACTTTTCCATAGTATTTAATTTTTTGCATGATTCTGCTTGCAGATTCCACTAATTATCATAGTACTGTAGATCATAGAAACTAATTGTTTGTTAAAGCTTGCTGTTCTAAAGATAGGCATATATGTTTTCCATGGTATATGCTGAATGAATCTAAATATTCTCATCTGTTATAAAACATTACTAAAAATCATAGTATATTAATGGTTTATGAGGAGGCATACCACAAACCTCAAACAGTGCAATGTATGGAACCAGGTTCATTCTGGGAGGAAACCAAATAGATAGCAACAATAGAACTGGAATGAAAAGATATTCTGACAAAAAAAGAAAAAAAATCATTAAACTGACCAAGTAATATGAGGCTATGAAATGTGCCCACTCACTTTGCTTCACTGGCTCCTTTCATCACTGATTTGTTTCTGATTTTTGCATTCATCAAAAAGATATTTTGGGGTAACGTGGAAGCAAACTGGAAGCAGCTTTCAGCTTTGTTGCTGCGTGAGGCAGCAAAGCAATTCAGTTTGACTTTTTATATCTTTTAACTATATTGTTTTGTTTTAATTTGTAAGCCACTGCAATTCTTGTTTTGAGGAGGGAGGCAAGACACAAATAAAGATAATCATAATATTAAGTTAAAAAATAGAAGTGATCCACCAAAAGAAAAAACAAAAAAACACTGGCCACACAAAAGAGGTAACCAAAGCCACTGCCCACACCTACAAATTATCTTAGAATTTCTCTCCCTGCTCCATTCCTTAAAATAGTTTGCCAACCCTTGTTGGTGCCATAATTATAGGGAGGTATTCTTGAATGCTAAGCAGGGTCATGCCAGATTAACATTTAGATGGGAGAATGGCAATGAATACCAGGTGCTGCAGGCTATATTCCCGAGGAGAGAATTTGCAAAACAACCGCTGAGTATTCCTTGCCTTAGGAACACTATGCAATTCATAAGGTTGCTGTAAGTCAACAGGCAACTTGAAGGAACATTGTTGTGTTTCTTCGAGTAATTTCCGGCTTATGGTGACCCTAAGGTGAACTTGTCATGGAGTTTTCTGGGGCTGAGAGTGTGTGATGCACTCAAGGTCACTCATTGGGTGTCTGTAGTCTCCAAGTTCATAGCCCAGTGCTCAAACCACTACACCATGCTGGCTCTCATGCACACACATTTTTAGATTATTGATCTGACAACCCACATAGTGGCCAGTGAGTTCAGCTGGATCCCATCTTCATTTTTAGAAAAATTACTTTGCCAATTTTAATAAAATTAAAATAATCATATGTAGATATTTTACATTTTAAATGTGATTCTATTCACTCTAAAATCAAAATGTGATAAAATATTTTCCTCTTTATTGAGGGTTTTTCCTGTTTCTTAATGCAAGATGTCAAAAAACACAAACCATGCCTCATAACTATGGGAACTGATTAGATGGTCATTTAGTTCTAACAAGTGGTCATGCTTTTGCCTTCTGACATATACCCTTTCTGCAACTCACCTTTTCTCGGCGCTGGGGTACGATGCTCACATGAGCAGCCTCTTGTGAGAAGCCCTCACATCCGGGTTTTTCAGCTCTGCACGAGCTTCCTGCTTGCACAAGAGCCCCGCCTCTTCCTTTCCCAGTGCAGCCTGGGATCTTCCCAGGATGCACTGAGACAGGAAGCATGACTGGCCTGGCTCCGGAGGCTCCGCATGCATGGTGACCACACACCATTTTCGGCTTAAAGCCGAAAATGAAAAAGTGTGTGAACGGTGCTTGTCAGGCCCTGGAGCATTGCACAAATGTGAGTGTGTCGTGTGGATTGCTCCTCACATATGTGTGATGCTCAAGGGGCCCTTTTGCATGGAAAATGCCATGCGAAAAGGGCCTGAAGTACACATTTACCACAGTAGCTTACTCTCATAGAAGTCAAGTATGGCTTTAAATGGTTTGTTCAGGAAGAGAAAAGTTAAGTTAAAGGAATACATGTCCAGATATGAATCCTTAGGACTGAGGGCCAGTATGTGATGTTGTGGTTTGAGCGCTGGACTATGATCCTGGATACCAGGGTTCAGTTCCCCACTCGGCCATGGAAAACTACTTTGGCCACATCACACCCGCTCAGCCCCAGAAAACCCCATGATAGATTTGCCTTAGGGTCACCGTAAATCAGAAACGACTCGAATGCACACAACAACAATCCTTAGGACCAGCAACATAGTTATTTCAGTTCCACTTTAAACACGTTTGTTGACTGTACTCCACAATGATGTTTTTTGGTAAATTAAGTGTACATGAATTCTAGAGGTATGCACTATGGGGTAATTTATGGCAGTGTAACAACAGTGTAATTCTGATTATGCCTAGTAGTGAATCATATTGGTCCTATTTTATTGTTTGTTTGTTCTTCACTTGTGATTCTTGTGTAAAATAGATTGTTCTTTGTTGTAGTCTCTCTGGATCACCCAAATGGTTTTTATGTCTGCACAGAACATCTCCCAGAAAATTCTAGAAAGGAGCAATTGTGCTGAGAATCCTGCCCCCTCCCACTGTACACACTCAAGCACACCTGAACAATGTCTCCTCTGTTCCTTTTGCTTGCCATATGAGCAGCATCAAATGGAAAGTTCTCCTGATCTGATTGCTCATCAAGATACACTGAGTTATTTTCTTGTATTTACATTAATATCATTGAATGTGCTTTTCTCCCTTTCATTTTTCTTTTGTCATTATTTACAGACTACTTCAAGTAAGTTATTGTAGGTTCCCATGCTCACTCTTTTAATGAATGGCCTCTCTGGCCTCATTTAAGTTACCTTGTGTCTGGATAAATTGGCTTGTTCAGATGGACACGCAGACACTTTGGGAATGGTCACAAGACCAATTTTGTCTGATATGCACCAGGCAAGTCCTGAAGGACAAGCAGACAAACTATGGCTGGCTATCTGGGAAGAGACTTTGAGGCTGGAAGTTTGGTGCTCAATACCATGCTACCACCTTTGATATAGCCCTCCATGGAGCTATGGCTTCAGATCCATTCTTGATATCAGACTTGGGTCTGATGGCATGTTCTGCTTCCTTGAGTATTCCAGTGCTGCCTCCCACATGACATGAGTCTTGGGCATATCACCTTTCCTAATCAGGCAAGAATTCAGATAAATCAATAAACAAACACCATGATTCTCAAAGATAAGGAAAAGGAAGCTACTAAGAAAAAAAATGGTGAAGACAATTCGGAAATCAAAAGTTGGATCTTCTACCCAGAAAATGCAGTCACTTTCACATGTATACTGACCCCTCCTTTTATACTTATCTTCTTAACACCATCTACCTTAGTAATTATTTCTCTTCAGACATTGCAACAGTTTCAAGCTGCCAAGTTGCTACTGATGTCTTTGCTACCATGAATTCTAGAATTTCCTGCACTGTCTGTTGGTGCAGATTTTACTTCATTGGTGTTGGTTGGAACTGACCACACACAGATTCATGAGAAGTCATTTGAGGTTCTTTGTGTAGATCCTGCTCAGAAAGACAAATTCAAAAGGTGTTCCAAGTACATTCTACACACATCCTTCTTATGCTCAGTCCCTTCAGCATTCAGATGACTACTGGTCTTCATTGCATTACAATGATCAAGGTAAATATTTCATGGAAGGCTCACTTTGATTTGCTCTGACCACCACTGAAAGTTGAGATTTGAAGATACACTGGTAGGAACCACTATTATAGGACTTCTTCATGTGGTGAGAGCAGTGAGAAATTCCTGTATTATAGAGGCTATCCTCTGCATTGATCCTAAAGGTTGGGACATAAGGATTACTCTCATTCACAATGTGAAGTTCCTGTTCCACCATCTTGGGACTGTCTTTACTTGCTCACCTTCAGCCACAGTCTGTCATCTGCCATCTGCTGACAAGCATGCCTCGTCTGACTCTACAGTGGCTTGCATTGGGCTGATCCTGACATTAATTTCCCCAGTTTCAACAGTTCCTTCAGGGAGAGATTAATGTGAAAGCCTTTTTCAAAGGAGGCTTTGGGGACAGTTATATATCCTGCACCAGTTACTCATCCTGTCTGAAGTGCCTTCCTCACATCAACTCTTTGAAGTTCAACCAGTTTTGCAAAAGGAATGCCACAACATTTCTTCAGGAAAAGGTCATGACTCTTCATCTTTGTCATCCAAATCACTTTCATTATTCACCTCCTCACCAATGGAGGAAATGGACTGTATCTCTCCATTATCTCCCTCTGAGGATATTATATTGTATTCCACACAAATACAACAAATAGTACAAGGTCTTGGTCTGAAAGTGAAAATGCAGCTTCCTCTTGGCCCTGATCTTGTTTTCCAAAGAGTACTGTCTGAGCCTGCAGCTCCTATCACGTCACTGTTACATCCAGCTCTATCAAAGCTCATTAAAGAGTTGTGAACCAAACCTTCTTCAGTGCAATCAATTTAGGACTGAAAACCACTGCAAACTGTGAAAAGGAGCAGCAGGTTTTTGTCTCAATACCGTGTTCTTAATTCTAATATTGTTGAGGCTTCCCAAACCAAGGGAGGAAAATCTTCACATTTTATTCCCTCTAATTAGGTCAGTAGCCTGATTAGAATACATACAGTTATCTGCCTGATAAGGAGGGTACCCCAGTAATGATACACAAAGTTACCAAGCATGTATGCTCATGTAACAACAGCTTCTGTGGGAGAAGGTCCAGTTTTTGTGGCAATTCTTTGCAAAGAAACAAAACTTAACTCTTATTGGTAGAGGCACACAGACTTGCTGAAGATGAGATCTTATTGTTACCCACATTCTCTACTCCATCCATCTACACAGACCTCACTTTCATCTCAGAAGCATTATAAACCATCCAAGTACAAGTTGTCTTTCTCTAAAATTTCTTCCTCCTTTGACTCTTTAATTCTGCCTGTCCCTGCTTTTCATCTGCTCTCCAGCCTGGGGTCCCTCCTGTTGTTAGGGTGGGTAAACAAACTCCACCTTCACCGTATCTCCAGGTGAACACAGAGCTGACTTGGACCCCCAAACACAAGGTAGGAAGATAAAAAAGAGAAGGAATAAAGACAGACACACATGCACATATATATAACTTTGGCCAAAGAATCCCTCTCCTCCTCCTCATTTATTCTTCCGGGCTTCCTTTCTTTTACCATTTTTATGTTTATATTAAAGAATGCTTACAGAAAAGAAAAGATTCATGCATCAGCATTAGCAGAGTCACAGCTTGTACACGTGTTACATTCTATCTGACCCTTAACATTTCTAAGGCTCCTTCCGCAGCTTACCTTTTCTTGGTGCTAGGGTGTGGAGATTGCGCAAGCAGCCTCTTGGGAGAGGCTCTCGCGTCCCCGCTGCTTCAGTTCTGCAGCCGGAACTGAATTGTTACATTATTACATTTCCTGTCTAGTTCTGTGGTATAGTAGTATAGCATCTTCCACTCTGTGTTGACTTGGCACTCCAAGTCATGGCATGCAAAGGTCATAGTATGCAATCATTAGAACGCAAACCTCAAATTGCTTACACTGAAGATTATTCTTGTATAATTCATGTAGATTTGGTACTATCAGTGATACTGTACATACCATATTGCTTTCGATGTCCAACACTTGCTTAGATACAGTGGATTCAACTGGATTAAGCTATTTTCGGTGCTGCTGAGTCTCAGGGCTATGGCAAGATAGGATGTAAAGGGTGGTTTATAAATGCTATTTATTTTCACTTAGGAGAACTTGCCTTGGATCATTAGGGCAGACTCATTCACATCTACATGGTTACTTGGCAGTAAATGGCATGACAACTGCAGCCCTAAGTTATAGTCCTGGAAATAGAAATAATATCTTCAAAATAATAGTTGAAATTACAGAAGTTTATAAATAAAATATAGTAGAGATTAAATTTCTGTCTTTTTCAAAGATGGATTTGTTATCCTCTAAGTGTTTCACTCAAACAAGCTCCACTCATTTAAGTGACAATTATATTGGAATGCGACGATCTGTCTTTAGCTTACTGTTGGTCTAAGTAACGGAACATTTTAAAAAGTAAGAATAGCATCAAGAATTAATACTTAGTTTTTAGATTTTTTAAAAAAATCACACTACTTGATAAATGTTTACAGGGGCATTGTTGTTTACTGAAATGTCTAGAAATTGATGAGTTGAAGTTTTCCAATCAATTCTTTCTTTGTAGGCAAAGAAGATGGGAAATTTTGTAAAAAAGTGACTGTTCGGATGACAATACGAAAGAATGACTGTCGAAGTAACACACCAGTAAGTAAATGATCAGCAGTGATCCACTGATGTTTTCATCCTATTACCATCAAGGTTTAAGCATTATTGTTGGTTGCAAGTCATGCATTATTTTCAGCAACATTTATTTACTTATAATTATTTTGATGCTTATTTTCAGGTAAACATTGTTTCCTGTGATGGAAAATGTCCTTCTGCCAGCATCTATAATTATAATATCAATACATATGCAAGATTCTGCAAATGCTGCAGGGAGCTTGGGCTGCACAGGCGAAATGTGCAACTGTATTGCAGTGGCAACTCAACCTGGGTCAGCTACACAGTTCAAGAACCCACAGACTGTTCTTGCCAATGGTCATGAAACAATTGTAAAAGAAGTCACTGTGTTCAACAACATTGAAGGAAAGAAATATAATTCTCAGAATTATAACAGAGAATTGATCTCTGATCCTTTGACAATGCAGTTGTGTAAATGACCTCTTAAATTAGACTGAATGCCATTGTATTTTGGACTGCTGTGCATTTTTAGCAAGGAAGGTATATCTTTTTTCAAACAAACAAACAAACAAACAAACAAACAAGGCCTGTATTCCAGTGAAATTCTTTCAGTATTCTGGGCAGTGGATAATATGATAAAGCTCATCACTTATTTAAGAGATTGTGCAAGTAATCTATCCATATGAACAGACAGGGCTCATAATATCATGGCAGCAATGGCTGTGGACAGGGAACTAAATATGTTCCAACTCCTTTTTTTCATACAGCTGTCCCATTAGTAGATCAGGACAATCAAGATACATTTTAAATCCTTAATGTTTTAAAAGCTGGACATTTATTACTAGTCCTTCATAATTAATTGGTACACACGTGTGGAGTTTTGCAGGGTTGGAGCCTTGTTGTTAATTTTATAAAATTAAGTTCATGTGGTATGTGCCAACTTCTGAAAGAAAAGGGATTGCATTTCAAAGAGACTTTGAGACAGAATAATATTCATTTGCGTGGAAGTCTACTGAATTCTGTGTCAACCACTTTTTAAAGAAAACCATTTTCAAGTGGTGTACTATCTTGACTATACTGTAACATGTATGTATCCACTTTGGATGTCTTTGGAGATCAGTAATAAGAAAATTCAATACTAAGAAGATTGTTCAGTATAAATCATACTGATAATGCAATGGGAAGCAAATGATACAATTATGGGCATTCTTTTCCCAGGGAAGCATTTTCCATATTGATAAATGTATATAGAAACATGTTCCCTGGTATGAGATATGATTTTTTAAAAACATTGTATGGTGTTAGATGAAAATATATTTTCGAGGAAGTATTAGCGATAGATGCATTTTAAACAAGAATATGACACACTAAATAACATCACCAGTTTATTAAATGAAAAAAAATCTTTTCTCTTTCCTGCACTTTATTGGGATAATAAACTTTTCGCTTTCTAAAACATGTCATATTGAAAGTAGGAATTCTGCACATATTTTCATGGAAATAGCTCACAATATGCATAGATTAATGGGTGGGGTGGAGAGCAGAAGTTGATTGTTTTCCCACGAACAATGACTTCCCTTTGCTGCATTTCAAGCTACTTCTAAAACTTAAGAGAATTTGGAAGTATTTCCTGAGGTGTTGTAGAAATCTGCTATTGAAATCTGCAGAAATCTGCAAGTAATCTGAAGTTTAAAAAGGGGCTTGCATGACCAAGCTCTTGGGGACACTAAATTAGCTTTGGTTTGAGACTGTTGTGGATTTAAAAATTAACAAAAGGGATGTGATACATGATTTGTGTAACAGTAAAAGGTACAAGATTCTATTTGATCAAATATATTCTTTGCATTAAGGTGTTATTTGATCAAATATATTTTCGGTAATCTATGCAAATAAAATTATATACAAGAGCTTTCTATTTCTAGGGAGTATACTTTTTCTTTAAAACAGTTTCCTTGAAATCTTCATGGTTTTGGAAAAAACAACTTATAGTTTTTTGGGTGGAAAGAAAGAATTTTTCCCAAGCAAAGCGTATTTAAGCCACTGTACTAAATACACAAAATATTTCTGCTTTAATTTTTGATGTGCAGAGACATAATTGCTTCCTCCACTTATAAGGGCATAGCTGTTTCTTTCTAGACTGCTTTCTCAGCCTGTTGGAATCTACCAATGAAAGCTTCCTACACATCTACATTCCAGATTGTGCCTTCATAATCCCTAACTCTGACTGCTTATAATTTGATGATGTGCAAACCAGGCTCCTATAAATGACTGGTGTGGTTCCCCCCCCAATTTTTTTTTATTGAAAAAATAAAGTAATTTTGAGAAGAACTTGAACAAATTAAACTTGAACAGAGTTATTCTCGGTCAACAAATATCTTCTAGTAATAATTGTTAAATATTAGAGAAAAAGGAATACTTTCTGATATTGCATTAGTTACGTTATCATAAAACAAAAAACAAAAAGAAAAGAAAACCAAACAGAACATATGCATATATGATACAACGTTACTTCCATTAGTTAGAACTTTACTTCTCCTTGAAAAATAACATAGATTTACTACCTATCACTTAAACTTCCTCTCCTTATATAACCTCTTTCTGTTTTTTCTCTGTGCTAATTGATATTGTTCCTCCTACATGTCCATATATACTCACAATATATAGATATACATATAGACACACAAACATACCTCATTATGTGCACATAGATTAACCTTTTTACAAAAGTATATGTGTCCAATCAAAATGATGATTTCTATAAAAATCACTACAAGTCCCATGTTTGTTTGTAAATTCATTTATTTTTTAATTTCTCTAAAATGTATTCAAGCTTGTTTAATTTATTTGATTTGTTTTATTCAATAATTGAGTTACCCCATTTTTTACAGAGAAACATTGTAACTGGGTCCCATTCCTTCAATATTTTATCAGATTTCCCCTTAATTTTACAGGTAAGCTGATTGTTTTCTTTCATTTCCAATATTTTAATCATCCATTGCTCTAAAGTGGGGATTTCATTAGTTTTCCAATGTTTAGCTATTAATATTCTAGCAGCAGTAACAAGATATAATAAAACTCTCCAGTATTTCTTTGAGATTTTTGAATCTATATTTTGAACCATGTTTAATAAAAAGATTTCTGGTGGGTTTTGACTATTCTTTAGTGAATCCCTGATAAAGGATTTGTTTTTTGGGCTTAATTTTTTAAATAACAAAAATTAGAGCAATGTTCACAAAAATTGTTTGCTATTTTTCACATATATCACATGTCAGTAACATATTTAATATTCAGGCAGGCCTAATTTTACAGCTTTCTGTTAGTGTTTTACAGTCTTGGATGTAACAATTCTTCTGTACCTCTGTATACTTCATTTATAATATATATTTTTTATATTACATTCCGTGGCCCTTGACTGAGCTTTTGCAAAACAGCTATACAGTGCTGAATTTTTCAAAAATCAGGTAAAAATGATGTTCTTATTTTCTTAAAAAAATACTTTGAAGCCATCTTTATGAATTGTTCCTACCAAAATTTGCAACATAAAGTCATTTTACACTGGATAATAAAAATTAAAAATACCCTTGCTTTTCAAAGATACTGTGTTCCTCACCCACCCTCAAAAATTCAAACAGTGGTTCCTTAAGACAGCATTTTTTTTTTAGTCTTTATCAAAATTATATCTTTTCAAGATATATAGCATTAACAAAAAGAATAAAGCAAAAAGATTGTCTCCCCTAGTGACTTGCGAGAGGGATGGTTTTTTATGGCAGTAGTGGGAGTGCTTTGTCCTATATGCTGCATTGAGTCACAGTCCAGGTAACGGTGCACTCTAGATCCTGTGTAATTTGGCTGGGGGATTTGGAAGGATCAGATCTCGCAAGGTGAAATGTCCACATCTCACAAGAAAATGTTTTTACTGTCTCACAGAAGAGAAGGGCTATGAGGCAATTGCCTTATCAGAGGAAGCATTTGGTATCTTTTCTCTAGTTCTCAAAATCTTTCTTTGATCATTGCCAAAGGCCCTGTTAACTTTTGAATTAAACATTTCAAAAATTATATTTTTATTTGCTTTTAGAAAATAGTTTTCACAGTAAGCTAAGTCTTCACAAATTACTAAGATATAAATATAAGAGGTATTTTCTATGCAGTGCTTACAGTCTTCATTCCAGTTCATGTGTCAAATGCTCACATCTGGCCATTCTGACATTATGAAGATGTATGGCTGTGGCTGTTTCTAGAACAATTCCCTACACACATATCAGGGAAATATTACATGTTTTTTCAACTTCCTAAAAAAAGAAGCAGTTGATACTAATATATTTTTTGTTATTCACCTTAGAAATGTAGCACAGATATGTTAAAAATAAATGTATGATAACCAAGTTTAAAGCATGGTAAGTTTTCACTCAACGTAACATAATATGGAAGATTCTTATAAGCCAGCAGGCACCCTAGTTTTAACCATTTTGGCTCATGTTATGTTGAATGTTGGTAGTATAGATTTCAGTCAGAGCTAGCAATGGCAGATGGTTAGGAGGTTTGTTTGATCTGATATAAACATACTCTGTATTGAAAATGGTGGATGGTTAAGTTTACATGTAGGGCCAATGTCCCTCTATGTTTTCATTATTATCTTTCTGTTAGGAGAGACTGAAATACAAATAAATTTAATATTTTACAAATTTGATCTTCCAAAATGCAATTTGTTCCACATTTCATGTTTTAATTACAAAAGAAGCTTAAAGAGCACTCTTGCTCTTGATCTCTCCTTCCTAATCCCACAGCTGTGTTATCTAAGCCCTATTCCCTCTTGGCAGCTGTACTGTTGACTTCTTGCTTCCTAAGCTCCTAAAGAGGACAGAAGACAGACAAGTTCTATTTTGAAATGGCCTTTTTTAAAAAAAAAATAAAAAAATCAGGCCCTAATAGGTCTGCTTTCCAGTCTGACATTGTTCGGGTGGATCTCCTTGGAAACATGTGCCTCCACAGGGGTTCTGAGATTTAATTGCATGTGCCACTTGTTCATGTAGCATTTTCTCCCACCTAAAAACAGTCCTGCTAAAAGCTCTGCTTTTCTTTAAAGAAAAGTAATTTGTTTATTTAGGGAACTATTTTCTCTTGCATTGTTCTTTCTATTTAATTATGCCAGTTTTTAAAAATATTGGTACTGGAGATGCAAACAGTAACGTTAGTCCATTGGGGGGGGGTAAAAGCAGAATGCAACAATAGCATAATACCTGTATTAGAATCAGTTTTATCAGCTTTGTAGAATACCAGATGAGATGACAAGGAAGGAAACTGTAGCAATGAAGGAAGATGTTTTACCTTCTAGTGATGAGAGCCAGCAAAGTGCAATGGTTTGAGTGTTGGACTACAGCTCTTGAGAACAGAATTCAAATACTCGTTTGGGCATGGAAATCCATGTGGGTGACCTTGGCTAAGTCACACTCTCTCAGCCCCAAAGGAAAGTAAAAGCAAAACTCCTCTGAACAGATCTTCCCAAGAAAACTCTGTGATAGCTTTGTCTTAGGGCCACTGTAAATTGGAAATGACTTGAAAGTACACAACAAATTATTTTGTTTTGGTCAGACTCTGCATGGAGCACTGTGTCAAGATCTGGACACCACAGTTTAAGTAGTATATCAATACATCTCCAGAATAGGGATGTAATTTTTCACTAGATTTTGTTCTCAAAGGAAGGAACAAGTAATTTTAGCAATTTTATTCCCACTGCAAAATCAATTCATGGGTTTGTATCCAGTTATTTCTTGAAATATTACAGTTTTCTTTCTTTCCTTCCCTCTTTCCTTCCTCCTCCCGCCTCACTGCTCACGTATAACATACAGTTTCATGAAACGCTTCAGAAATTGATTTCGCCAATTTCCACTAAGGCTTTTTACTTATTATTCAGGAGTTATAGTCAAAGCGCTAGGGTGCTTTAGCAAAATTAAACTAGTAAACACTAGTTCTTTTTGTTTTAGTGTTAACGTTCCTCTTTCCTTTGTTTTGTCACAGTTGAATCTATGTTCTGGAAAGAAAAGCTGTATTTACTTGGCAGCAGCCATACTTACAGCTTCTGAGACAGTACAAATGCATAGGCAAGTACAGATACATGTCTTATTAGAAAGTGTGGATCAATTTAAACTGGGAGTAGGAGTGAAAAGTCTTTGCTAATGCTAGAACTCTCTGGAAGTTCTTCAGAATGAAAAAACATCATATGGATCTCCAAAATAAAATCAGTTTGTGCAGGAACAAAATCTGGGATTTCCAAATACTTACCAAGAAGACCCAAGGAAAGGGTCTTCATAAACTGGAATTGACTTGGGGGCACATAACAACAACAAAAACTGTTGAACCACTGCAGTAGGATAAGTAAAGTTAATGCAGCCATTAACCCATTACAAACTCTCCTGGATTATCCTTGTCTGTCAAAAAGGATGAGTTGCCACTTCTGAAATCTTCTCAGAATCTTATATCATTTTCAAAACTAGATGTGAGCATCATTTTGCCAATCTGTGTGCACCTTTAAGAAACACAAGTGAGAAAATTGACCTCCAGACTCACTGTAGTTGCCCAGGCCTTAATAAGGGGCTACATATATGCTACAGAATTTCACAAGGAGACATATTAGCAACTTTTTTACACAGGCTTTTTTAAAGATGCAACCAGATGGCTATATTGTACAAGGAAGTGAACTCCGTTATTCAGCTTTAATGAGGATCTCCCTCTGTAGAAAAAAAATAGTAAGAAAACATTACTGTAAAGTTGTTTTCCTGGTTTGCATACTTAATCCTTTCAAACTGCTATAGTGAAAACAGATCAACTGGTACAGGTAGTCCCCATCTTTTGAAGCTTCATTATCTGATGACTTGCTCTTTTGACACTTCCAAATTAAGGAGAAGTTCCATACATTTTACAGGGGTTCTGGTCTTTTATCAGTTCTTCTTTCCTACAGAGGCTCACTTTGGACTGCTCACATGCACGTGCTGCTTGCAAAGTGAGCTGGAGGGGTGCTAAGCTGGCTGCGAGACTTTGCAAGATGTATGCACGTGATTGGTCCCAAGTCAGCCTCTGTTAAGTCCATTGTGCTTCCTATAGTATGACACATGAGTATCAATTTTCAACTAATTCTATTTTCTGACAGTGCTCCAGTCCCTAACCTGTATGATCAGTCAGGGCAGCCTGTACCATTTGCAGGACTCTTGATGTGACAGCTAGATAACTTGTCAGTTTCTACAAAGATACATGACTATGGCATTTTCCACACTACACTCTTATAGTGCAATGATTCCACTTTCAACATCCTATGGAATCCTGGGGTTTGCAGTTTTGGGAGGGGCTGGCCGGCCTCTCCCGAAATTGCAAATTCCAGGATTCCATAGGATGTTAAAAGTGGAATCATCATGCTATAAGAGTGTAGTGCGGAAAAGGCCCACATGCTAAAATAGGCATTCAGAGATTGCCACAACAGCCAGAGATTTTGGAGCTCCTGATATCTGCATGCAGGGATATACCACAATATTTTCTACAATAAAATCCCTTTTCATAAAGAACAGGAAAGTAAACCACCTAGACACAGCAACCTTTCCTTTTTGACAACATTGCTTCCTACGTGATCCCAGCATGGAATCCATATCATTAAAACATTTGTTTCTTAACTTTCTTCTCCTTGACAAGAGAGAGGAGGGGAGAAAAGGAACGGTGACATTTCCCAATTTTGGCCCGGCTGTATTCTAACACTTCTAAATCCTCTGTCAACAGTGGCATGGTGTTGCATTCATGTTTTTTTAAAAAATCTCTTTCTAGGATCCATCTGTTACATAAATAAAAATAATGCAGCCCTATATTTTTATGGTACGCTAATCCACCTTGGCTATGGTGTAATTATCAAATGATTTCATGCTACCCTGGTGGCAGGCTACATCCAGACTCCTGAACACTTGCAGCCGAGCTCCTTTTAAATCCTCTTTGCACAGTTTCATTCATAAATTTGCCATGGCTTTTAAGGCAACATATTTTGAAGCTTATATAGTGATATCAAATAAGTGTATTTATATTTGTACAATGCAATGACTTTTTCCAAAATGCTGTAGCTCGCATACTTCTTTCGGTTCAGTCATCTGAATTTATTTGAAATGACCAGTATCATACAAGACCAGGCATGTTCTGGAAGGGCATAAAATTATGATGAGCTGACAGACCTCTCATCCCTAAATGATGACTTGAGGGTCAAGCAACTTAATGGGAGCTGAACAGCCACCTTGCTAGTGCAATTGTTTTACCAAATTTTCCTTACCTAGGGAGTTTCATGGCAACTGGGACGTGCTTTTCTGTTGTGCAACGGAGTAGAACCAATGAACAATTAGCATATGACTGTTTTTGTACAGATTATTTGTATAGTGGCATATGATGGATTTACAATAGGTTGGTACCCACACAAGTATACCAGTCTAACATATTAGAATCTCAAAGGAGTAAGAATCATAAATCACAGTGGCTGCAAACCTTCATATGGCTTCAGTGTGCCTTCTGACAACAGCAGCATGAGGCTCCCTAAAAAGATAAAAAGGAAAAAGAATACCCCCTATAGTTGCAGGCGCTTTTCTCCCTGGAGTGGTACCATATGAGGCATGAGGATTTTAAGACTATAGGAGAATATCAGCCATCTAGACGTGTGAAGAATGCACAGTTTCCCTGGATCCCTATGATTTTTGTTTAAAAAAATTGTCGCAGTATTTATATTTTGTACAGCTTGGAAGTAACTAGTTACAAATAAGTTGCTTGTAGTAAGTTCTTTTTTATATATAACAATGGCATGAAAACAGTCTTGGAAGCCAAGCAAAGGCCTTGTGCATACATTCAAATTTATGCCGAAATGTTAAATAGCGTGATACAGCCTCAGCCAATAAAGCCACCTCAACTCCTTTGGTATCAAATCCTGTACCTTAATGCGATTCAAATGTTTCTAAAGTGTTTCCACCTAGGACACATGGGTTGCAATCCTGTGCACATTTATTTGGGAAAAGTGCTGCTGAAATCAGGATACCAGGATAGACAGGATTATCAACCTATCATTGCTCTTAAACTTCTGCTGGATTATTGGTATATGCATATTTTAAAGAGGAAAAATATTTTAAAGGAAAAATAATCTGAAATCAAGTTTGCGCAGACCACAAATTTCATCTCAGATCTGAAATTGGAAAAATCAACATTTTTTTTTGGAGTGACCTGGAAGGTGTTCATTTGGATTCATGTCCAGGGTTTGAAATCCAAATGTTCTTTGTCTTATGTTGACTTTCAGTGGAAATCAATGAACAGCTATAATGATACTATAATGCTGTTGGTCCCAACTGGATGAAACTCATACTGAATAGCTCATTTAGAAGAGGATTGCCCCTGCCCCATTTCAGACAAATAGGTTAGGGATTTTTTCCCCTATAACCCCTTTAGCACTAAAAACAACAACAGCTTGGAAATAACTGTTTACAATTAACTGGGTAATCATTTTTACAGTTTATAATTTTCTTTATCTGCTAACTAAGGTATAATTATATTACAACTGTAACTTAATACAGGATAATTCCACTCGTTGGCCGAGTAATTCTAATTTTTAGTATTACTTTTGTAATTATGGCTTCACTAAATCATGGAGGAAGAGTGTCACTGGTTTCAAGCACTGGCTCATGCTATTTCTTATGCTACTAACTGAAAAACAGTCTGAATTTCCCCCCAAAAAATAACAAAGAAGAAACTACTTTAGGTACTTCTGAAAAACAAAGAAACAAACAAAAAGCTACTAATTATGGGAGGCCTTGGCAATGTAATTTGTGTGTAATTACTTTTTACAAGCTAATTATTTTATAATGTTGTGGTGATCCTTACTATGGAATCTGAAAAATTTCAGAATGAAAGGTGCAGTGTTATTGTGAAAGGAACAGTTCAATTTGAGGTGGGATTCACTTTACTCTTTACTCTTCTCCATTAGGTCCTCCCCCTAATCTGTATGAAATATGGCTTGTGTAAGAGAGATGTCCCTGGATAAGAAACATGCAAAAATATCAGGACAGGATCAGGGGTGGGAAATTGTTATGAATGAAAAATAAATTAATATTCTGATTTCTACTTAACTAGAGCTTTAAAATAGTATTTTTCCCAATTCATACATTCCAGAAATAATTTTGGACCTGGATGCAAATGTGTACATTTTTAGATGTACTGTGTGCTCTGCAGAACAAATAATATGCTTGACAACATGTACACTTAGAATGCAAAAAGAAAAATACAAACAAATTGCAGTTAACAGTGCATATCACCAAAAATGCGCATAGCTGAAAAAGGTACCTGAGAATACACTTTCAAACACACACACACGTGGTGCATATGGTTTATACAGTCACCCCTCCACATTTGCTAGGGTTTAGGGGCACAGGACCCCCATGAAAGTGAATAACTCTAGGCCCATATTTAACACAGAAAAAAAATATGATCACCATATTCAACCCACCATAGATTCCTTTGAGGCATCAGGGTTGCTTCACAAGGCAGAAGTGGGGGGCTGGTGGGGCTTACTGCCACCTCCACTGCTGCCCCATACCATTTTTAATAGGGACTTACAAGCCTCATTCACAGTTTCTCAGTCTCATGAGGCTTGCAGTCCCTGTTAAAAATGGCATAGGGAGGTAACTGAGGTGACAGCAAATAAGCCATGAATAATCAAATCCACAAAAGTGAAACCCACAAATGTGGAGGGCTGACTGTACATAGTAAAACACATACACAGCACACACCTGGGTCAATGGAAAAATGATAATCTCGATGGACTGGGCTTCAGAAATCCACCTATCCCTAATGGAAACTTCAGTTATATTTGTTGTCATTGTGTGCCTTCAGGTCCTTTTGAACCTTATGGTGAACCTAAGCCTAGTCTATCATTGGGTTTTCCTGGGAAGACTTGCTTTGAGGGGGTTTGCCACTGCCTTCCTCTGAGGCTGGGAGAGTCTTATTTGCCTAATGTCACCCTGTGGGTTTTCATAGCTGAGCAGGATCTTCCAGAGCCTGAGTACAACACACACTACCACACAGGGTTTCACCTCCAGTTATATTGTTGTTGTGTGCCTTCAAGTCATTTCTGATTTATGACAACCCTAAGATGAACCTATCGTGGGGTTTTCTGGGGTCTGAGAATGTGTGACACACCCACAGTCACCCATTGGGTTTCCTGGCTGAGTGGGATGATCAAGCCTTAGTCTCTAGGGTCATAGTCCAATGCTCAAACCATTACACCACACTGGCTCTCCTTCAGTTATATACTGTCCTTTATTCAGAATTATTCTTCCATCACCAACTTAGGCCATTTCCGCACCACACTGTTATAGTGCTATTATTCCACTTTCAACATCCTGTGGAATTCCATAGTTTATAGTTTACTGAAGCCAAAGAGCTCTCCGGCTGAGAATTCTAAATGCCTCTCCCTAAACTGCAAACTCCAGGATTTCATAGGATGTCGAAAGTGGAATAATAACACTAGAACAGTGTAATATGGAAATGGCCTTAGACTGGAAATAAATAAAATACATTTAAGTAGTTATCACCTTGGCTATTCATCAAAATATGTCTTCATTGGAGTTTTGAGGTGATTACCTTGAATCCAAACTAAAAATGTTTGTGTGCTGGTGGTGGATTTCATGGACTGTCCATGCATATCAACTTTCTATAGTTGATACTATATAGAGGCCATTTCCGCACTACACTGTTATAGTGCTATTATTCGACTTTCATAATCCTGTGGAATCCTGGAGTTTGTAGTTTCCTGAGGCCGAAGAGCTCTCTGGCTGAGAATCTCAAATGTCCCTCCCTAAACTTCAGATCCCAGGATTCCATAGGAGGTTGAAAGTGGAATAAGAGCACTATAACAGTGTAGTGCGAAAAGGCTCAGAGACTTTAGGAGGTTCTGAAGCAGCTTTTTCAGGGGGACCAGAAAATGTGAAAAATGGCTTCTGTGGCCGTTTCTTCCAGAGCCAGAAGTCTCCTGAGCTACCCTTTGATCTAATCCATTACATATCTTTGACATAATCCCATACCATCACAGCACTGTATAAACCTCAGTTCTGTTCATCAAGTTGTAGATTAATGTTTGTTCATGATTCAGCCCAAGGTTGCCCCCTATTTATAACTTTAAAATAGCATAGTAATTTAATGCAGTTATACTAGGAAAAATGTAGAAATGTGTGTTTGCCTTACTGAATGAGAAAGCATCATTATAAGGTTTGTCCAGTTGTAATAACCTTCATGCACCAAGCCAAAGTCATCATCCTACCAATACCTCGATAAATCCAAGACATTTTCGCAGGAGCTATTTTAATCAATGTGTCATTGAGGACTCATCTACTGTTACACTTTTGCAAATTCCTTCTCCTGTTCTATGAAACTATTAAATTATGATCTAGATAGCTGCAGCGAACTGAAAACCTAGCCGAGTTACATGTTTACCAAGTTAAGTCTGAGGCTTGCTCGCTGCTCATCCAGTCTATTTTGGTTAATGTGTCATTTGAAGTTCAAATTATAGTCTCACAAGATAACGGTTGGTGCAAGATGCAGTTTAAGCAAATCCTCCTCCAAAACATTTAAGATGTGTTTTTAATATGAGGACTTAGTGTAAATCCTACCCAGATTATTTTTTCAGCAAGAGGTGGCTGGGAACAGACTGGAAGTATTGCCAGGTACAAGCAGAGTGCAGAAGCCAATTCACAGTGTATTTGCCTTAATACATCAGTTTATGGATCCTGTCCTTTATCATCAAATGCCAAATCAATCTATAAAGAATCAAGCAGAGATTTAAACACAAATAAACCAGCCTGCTGTTATTTTTACACACACATTCTTAAAACACAAGAAATCTGCTATCTAGTGGACACTTGCTAGGCTACAGTTTGAATTATAATATCTAATACTGCTTCTTTCTCAAACCTTTTCTTCATTTAGTTCAAGAAATGCCAAGTGTTTATGTGAATTGAGCTAAAAAGCTCAGCAGAGCTGAGGGGAACTGTTCTGTGCTGCCAGCTCTAGCCAATATATTTCTCAATGCCCCTGTCATGACCATAGACTCTCTCACTTCCCTCTCTGCTGACTGTTGATGTGTAAAACCAACACCTTTCTCATGTGTATATGGAAACAGCATATGTGTTTTACTCTATCTGTGTATATGTACCTTCAAGTCACCTGTTGATGTATGGTGAGCCTATGAATTTCATACGTGTTTCTTAGGCAAGGAATGCTCAGAGATGTTTTTGACAGTTCCTTCCTCTGAAGTATAAGCTACAGCACCTAGTATTTGTTGACAGTCTCCCATCCAAATACTAACCAGGACTGACCCTGCTTAGCTTCCAAGTTCAGACAAGTTGTGGGTGCCTTCAAGGTTTTTAGGCTATCTGATGGTTACCATTAAGTTAAAAGGGATGTGGGGCAATATTTTCTCTTACCACCATCATCAGACATTTTGTTGAGACCCATGCAAAAAGTGTTCTGTAGCTTCAAAGATCCTAATGTCTGAAGTACTACCATTTCTATAGGAGCAGTAAAGGAGACACCCACCCACAAACACGCAAACACAGAGAGTCACTGAGCACAATGCCCAATGTTAGTCAAGTTATTTTGGCAGCTTATGCAACAAATATCACAAACATCTCTTCCCGTTTGGAGTAGTTTAAAATTCAGTAGTAATAAATTTAAACATCAATTTGTAGATCTTTCATAATGTCTCATATTAGGTTGCCTGAAGTAGTTCTTTTGCTTTTCCCAAAGTGGAACCAGTTCTGAGTTTGGTCACAGATGCACATGAAAGGTGAATCAGCTACGCTGGACAGTTTTGGAAATTGAATGCTAGAGTGGATGGATGCTCTGTTTGAACCAGATAGACCATTCTGATGTTCTTCTGTTAAATAAAATTCTCAACGAGAAAGCAGTATAAAACACAGTTCATAGATCTGTCATAAAAATCTTACAATATTGGACTTGATAGGAGTTAAAAACCAACAAAGAAATGTGCCTTGAGTGCACAGTTGGTTTGTGGAAATTGTTTGGAAATTACTGCTTTTCAAGTAGCCTTATTCACTTGATACACTAGAAATTAAGGGCAGAAAATAAAATTTTACCAAAAGACATGATAATCTTTTGCTGTACAGCTTTTGATACATGTGTGTTTTTGATGTTATTCAAGTATGTTATTCAATTTTTGTGTATGTTGGAGAAATACAAGAAATGCAGCATTTGCACAGAAGACTTATTTCTTTACCTTATCATAGATCTGTATTTGCTCAGATGACAAGCAATGATCTTTTCCAAATGGCAGAATCTCTTGTCTAAAACCTTAATGTATTTTACATAACATAGAAGGTTTTTAGCACCAGAAAGATTCCATTTTCCTCAGTCAAGTTTCAGGTTCCTAACCTGATTTTCTGGGCTTAATCCTCTTCCTGTTGAAATCAATAACTACATTGTAATATAATGATTCACGTTCAAGGTTCAACCATAGAAAATTCAAGCGACATGCTGATTTTACTGCCATTGTTGAAAGATGATCTCCTAAAGTGTGTAAAAAGCACAATAAACATTTAACTCTTTCAGCACTGCTCAAAGATCCTCAAAGATGTCTACTCTGAAAATATAAAATATTTTATCTGTTAATAGTAGGTCAGACACATACATGAATTAGTCAACTCTCAGAATAAACACTTAAATGCTGCAGATGTTTTCTGAAAATCTCTATGGTCTGTGGATTTCAGATAGCTTGATGAAGACTTGGGGGGTGTTCAAATACAAAGAAAATTGTATAGGAACCAAGGAAACTTGGGTTCCTACATAATTCTGATAAGGCATGAATCCTGAACGTATCATACCACCATGAGCCATACCATTATTATTCCCTTTAATCGTAAATGGAATTACATTTATTTTTACATCGTTACAAAGTCCCGGAATTCAGGTATGCTGATGATTCTTTAGCAAACTCCAATATCTCCAAATGGCACTGAAGACAGAATATTACTCCATCTCTTCTAGATTGCCAGCAAAGGGCTGATATATAATGTCCTATCATCCAGCAATAGATTTACAGCTCAGGAATCCTTGGCCATTTCCACACTAGACTGTTATAGTGCTATTATTCCACTTTCAACATCCTGCGGAATCCCGGGGTTTGCAGTTTAGAGAGGGGCCTTTAAAATTCTCAGCCAGAGAGCTCTTTGGCTTCAGTAAACTACAAACTCCAGAATTTCACAGGATATTGAAAGTGGAATAATAGCACTATAACAGTGTAGTGTGGAAACGACCCTTGTTCTGTTCTAGTTCTGCTGTGTAAATGAATTATGTACTGAAGAACTCCCTTAATGGGAACACTTTCTACTACCTTTTGGTCATGTATGGTATAATTAACCTTTGTTAACTACAGACCCAGAAATTTGGACCTCCCCCAAACCTATGCCAAAGTTTTGCAATTGTTGTTCAATAAAACCTCACCATTTTGAAATGACCACAAAACTGAGATACAGACATATAAACTTGGGGTTTCTAGTAAAAAACCCAAACCCTGTCATTACATACGTTGGAATTTTGGGATTTACTAGGAACACTGGTTAGAGGCACCCATTACTCAGATTTGGAGGCATTGCAAAACACATTTTTTGTTGTTGTTGCAAAACAATTGCAAAACTTTGGCAGAATTTCTGAGCAAATTGGGCAATGTTGGATGTTTACTAGGAACTAGGATGTGTCTGTATCTCAGTTTTGGAGGTGTTGCAAAACACAGTTTTTGTTAAATAGTTGCAAAAAAAAAAGTATGGCATAGGTTTGGAGGGGATTACAAATGGTGGGGTTGCCATAGGTCACAGTTGACTTGAAGTGATATAACACATACATGCATGTGCACATGCACACAACACATAAAAAAGCAATACTTTATCCAGTGCACCAAACAGGTCAAGACTTTGAGATAAAATTCGAAGAAAGACTTTGGAAAAATTGGAAGAAACACGTAGTTTTAAAATCCAGATTTATAACAACCTCAAACATGTAGGTTTATTCCCTGAATCACAAAACTCTTATAATCTTTAGAACTTAATGTCTTTCAGGTTATAAACTCAAAGATAAAAATCATTGGTAAGACTGTGATTGTATATTCATATTTATTCATAATTTTTCCAATTCCCCTAGGTTTGAAGCATTGTCATTGTTACTTCAAATTATTTGTACACCATTCCCCATTCAAGCCTGATCACATAGATATTGTTTATCTATCTAGTTAGCAATGTACATAGCCTAGGTTTCAATGGCATACTTCCACTAGATCCACTGGACATGGCAATCCCACATTCTACCTTCAGTCCACCATGAAATTTCAAAACTTGCTCTTGAGAACCAGGAAACCCTCTGGAGCAGGTTTTGTCTGCAGTGGAAAGGGGAGAGAAAGAAAGTCCCATATCCACTTATATGGATACTGAAGTACAAGGTTGGATCTTGACCATCACTATTTCCCAATTGAAATCAAGTATCAGCTTGAATGTGGTTGCTCAACAAACTGGACTATGGGACATCAGGGTTGGTGCCACCATTAACAGAGTAAAGTGGATGCCATGAGTGACACATGCTGGGAGACAACCAACACAGCCTGCATGTCACACAGCTTGCCGCAAATACCCAAAGCTGGTCTATTGTTCTCAAGCGCAGTGGAGGAAACTGTCCCTTGCAAATGTTGAAGTAAAATTCAACTACCAGTCCTGTCTTCCTTCTTTCTTTCTTTCTTTCCTTCCTTCCTTCCTTCCTTCCTTCCTTCCTTCCTTCCTTCCTTCCTTCCTTCCTTCCTTCTTCTTTCTTTCTTTCTTTCTTTCTTTCTTTCTTTCTTTCTTTCTTTCTCTCTTTTGTTTTATCATGCCCTTTTAGCATGAGATATGAGGGCAGGAAACAAGTAAATCAATACAAACAATTTAGGCAATTTCAAATTAAAACCAGTATCTAATTTAAACAAGGTAAAAACACATCAAACAATTCAAAGAAATAAAAAGGGCTTAAAGAGGTTTTTTTTTAATTTAAAAAAGAAATAAGTACATGCTTAAAAGTAAATCTGGACCCCAAAGGCTGTAATAGAAAGCCATGTCTTGACCTGATGCTGCAAAGAAACCAATGTTGATGCCAACTGAGGCTCCAAGGGGAGGACATTCCACAGTGGGACACTATGTCTGAGAAGGCCCTCTCCCGTGTTATCCCCCATCACGGTGCCTCCACTGATGGGACACAGAGGAGAATCTTTTTGACAGATTTCAGTTCTTGGACTGGCATATACAGAGTTATATAGATGGACCTCTGTGGGTTTCACACTTTTGTGGGTTTGCTTATTGCCAGATTATTTGCTGCTACCTCCATTGCTGCCCTATGCCATTTTTAATAGGGATAGCAAACCTTGTGAGACTGAGGCCCTTTTCTCACAGGGTAATTAAATCTTCCCAGGTCGACCTCGAACGGGGCCCTTTTTCACCTTAGAGAGAACCGGGTCGCATTTAATTTTTTTGATTCTCACCTCAATCCACGCGGGGGAGCCACCATCCAGCATTCGCGTGCCCTTTTTAAAAACCAGAAGAAATGTGGTTTTTTTCCTCCAATCCGCGCTCGTCCTTTCGTGAAAAAGCGATGGTGCGTACTGATTCGTGCGGGGGATGAAGAGAGGGAGGGATTTAGGCGTGGCCAGCAGAAGGGACGGGGGGGGTTTGTTGGAGGATGTAAGGGGACACGTGTGCGTACTGACGTCCATGATGACGCTCAGAGTGTTTCTTTTAAAAATTGAGCACAGCCAATCACTGCCAGACAGGACGGGGAAAGGACACCTATGGGAGTGGCCATGGTAATATTGTGTGAATGCATTGATGCTGCCTAAGTCTTTTCTCTATGGAGCCGTGAGAATGCTCCTAAAATTTCAGTCCGTGTTAGTGGGGATTAAGGGAAAATCCGCCTGGATCGTAGCGGCACGATTTCTGCACCCCGTGAGAAAAGGGCCTGAGAGACTGTGAACAAGGTTTGTAAAGGTGGAGGTGATAGTAAGCCCCACCAGCTGCCCATTTCTACCTTGTGAAGGAACCCTGACACCATGAAGGCATTCTTGGTGGTTGAATATGCTGATCATACTGTGTGTGCGCGCGCGTGTGTGTTAAATACGGTTTGGGAGGGCCTAGAGTTATTAACAATTTTTCCACTTTCACAGGGATCCTGCGCCTCTAACCTCCATGAATGTGAAGGAATGACTGCATATGGGGGAAGGGGGGAGGCTTCTTTGTGTCCTATCAATGGGGTGACTGTGCCATGTGGGGACATGGGAAAGGGCTTTCTTCACTGTGGCATCCCATTGTGGAATGCCCTTCCCTTGGAGGCCTGCTTGGCCCCATCACTAATTTTATTTAGGTATTAAATACAGTAGGAACTTGCCTCTTCATCAAGACTTTGGACCTCATTGATTTCTCTGAAATACTAATGCACATAGATTTAAAATTTTACATTAATTAAATGTAACATGTTTTTAGTTTATTTAAATTACTTTTATCATTTAAACTCTATTAACCTGTTTGTCTTAATTTCATTTGTAAGCCACCCTGAGATCTTTTTGGTGTAAGGCAAGGTATAAATATTTTAATCTACTATAAAAAAAAGTCAAAGTTTGTGAGTGATCTTGTCTGTTTATTTGCATCAGGCAGGTGCAGACCCCCTACAATTGGCTGTGTGAGGTGAGAAGATCTCATATGATTGGCTGGCTGTGAAGATTCTATGGAATCCTGGGGTTGGCAGTTCAGGGAGGGGCCTTTAGAATTCTCAGCTAGAGAGCTCTTGGGCCTGGTCAGTTGCTATGGAGATGAAGCCCAGCAGCAAGAAGAAGGGCGATGTATTCCCTCAGAAATCAAATCTCTGTTATATTAACAACTCTGAATACAGATTGAATTAGGGAATATGAGAAATGTTACAGGTACTGAAATAGGCTGGTTGCTATGGAAACGAGGCCCAGCAGCAAGAAGGACGACAGTGTATTCCCTCAAGAACCCACCTTCTGTATGTTAACAACTCTGAATACAGATTGGATTGGGAAATATGGGAAAAAGGTATACTTACTGGACATGACAGATTGGGGGAATTAGAGACACAGGATCTCAAATCTGTGCATTTCAACCGCATCTAATTCTTAAAGTAAGGTAAGGTAAGGTAATTCCTAAGGAATTTTTAAAAAGTGTCACCTATGAGAAAATAAAATCCCGGGCAACGCTGGGTAAATACACTAGTGAATAAATAAACTTGAGTATCCCATATAGAGAGATACACAGGCTTCAGAATACAGAGTCCCATCTAGTTTTCACCCTAGACAGCAAATTCTCTTGGGTCAAGCTAGTGGTGCATACCTTCTTTTTGGTGCAGCTTTTCAATTAAAAAAAAAAAAGCATAACTGAACACACTGGTGGAAAATTATTGCTTTATTCAGGTTGTGTTATTACGTCATTCTCACCTTAGCAAAGGAAAATAGACAAATGCTTGCCTATGTTGCATCTCACACAGTGGAGCCAACCCACTGGTGGCCTTCAGCAGCTACTGCAACATGGAGGCTTAAACAACAGACACAAAAAGGTCAATTTATGAAGAGATGAGAGACACAGGAGGAAGAATGAGAGTCACTAGAAACATAGGCAGAGCCTCTTTTAAAGAACAAATTATCCTCCAGAAGGAGCTAATGACATCCTTGTTGTGTGTGGTTTTTTTTTTTAAAAAAAATTAGAAATGTGGCTGGTAAACAAAAGGTTAATAATGATGTTTATGGTATGAAAAGCCCTATGTTGTTAGATACACACACTGCACTGTACTCAGCTAATCCTTGAAGCAAGGAGTTTTAAGGTAATTTGTGCTGCAGCTGTCCTTTTCTGGAACACAAGCAAAATTTTCTGCCTGCGGTCAGCTGCAAGAACAAATGTCTATAGCAAATGAAAAAACAAGATGTTCGACCGCAGGCTTCAGCTCAAGCAGGAAGGGCACGTGAGTGTGTGTGTATGTATGTGTGTGTGTGTGTGTGTGTGTGTGGAAAGGAGTGCTGGCATTGTCTGAATCAAACTATAGAGCACAAAAGGGTTTACTGTAACAGCTTAGGGCCAAGTAGAAGCAACAGGTCAGTGGTAAAGAAAGAATGCTGGTGATGGACACCCAACTGATTGACATGTAGATGCTATAAAATCACAGTCCATCTATTGTTTCTCTAGAAGGAAATGGGATTAAAGAATGTATAATCATTATAACCCCTGCATTATAAAGCACCAAAGTGGCAGTTGCTCATTTCAGTGCTGTATGTGTTCTTTGCAATCCGAATCCTTCAACCCATTCTGGGGCAAAGCTCACACTGAACATATCTGCTTCAAATGGATATTCCTTTTGAATGGTACATGGCACATGTTCCATCACCAACGTCTTGTTCCAGCATCACAATTTATTAAAGAAATTAAGAAATTCCACATAACAACAACCAAATTGTCTTCAGTAGCACTTCAGCTCTTGAACACATTCACTTAGTAAAAAATTAGACCTAAGGACTGAGTGCTTAAGCATCCTGATTCAATTCAATGTCATGAATGCATGGTAACCACAGAACAAAAAAGAGACACATCCCAAGATACTGAAATTTGGTTGTTTTGTTAGTAGAAGAGCTTGATGCATTTTGGCCTGTTTGTATTTTTAAAGTGTTTTTCAGGAGACTATGTAAAATTATAAAAAGACAAGGTATAAATATATAATACAACATCACACAAAATCATTATCAAATTGGTACATTGCCTATGACTTATACATACCTATTTAGCATCAAGCTTCAGAAATTTCTCAGGTAGGAATTCACACTCTGTTTACTGGACAAATAATACTTTGGTGAGAAGCACATTCAAGGAGCACAAACACATCACAGAAGCACTGATGGGTATGAAATCCACAAGGCACCATCCCTGGCCACTGAATATATAGCAGGTAATCTTCCAAGACAATTAAATTCACAGACTACATTAATCAACAAGGACATATTTTGCACTACTATTACGCATGCAGCAGCATTTTTGCTGTTTATGCCATATAGTGCACACGTCACAAACTTTATGTGGGGAAAACAACTAGATTTCTCATGAAAATACACAGGAACACCTTTGCAATATGTAAGTAACTTCATGGGAAATAGACTTCAGGTTCTGGGTAAAAGAGAAGGTGGACACTATTGTAGAGAAGATTCTGTTGGGAAAGGAGGTGGAGTAGGTTTTAAAATTAACATTTTCGTACTAATAAAAAGTTACTCAAGTCTATCTATCAACAAAACAACCTTCTTTTGAGCACTGAAAAATATGCCTCTTGCTTCTTTCCATTTCCATTGGATGTTCCTCAGTTTCTGCTTCTTTTATGAGTGTACAGTAATCTTTGATTTCCAATAAACATTGAGTTGTTTACTACTAATCATCCATGTAAAGGCACAGATTCTGCTCGAGTGCTTCCTTTTCCCACATTCTACACTTTGTTATGGTGTTCTAAACCTATGATGTAATAGCTGTGATGCTGAAACTGTCACCAGGTGGTGCCATAGTACTTTTTCATATTTCAGGTTTCGTTCCCACAACCGGTAGACAAACCTTCCTTACAAAATCCCTTGAGGCTGCTATCCCTGAGGTTTGGAAGTAAGGTCAACTAAACTCAATGAGACTTACTTCTAAGTGGCCATGCATTACCTTTTTTTTTTTTTTTGTAGCAGTGATCCAGAATCTTTTCTAGTTCCATGAGATTATGGTGTGAACATTTCATTCTTCACATGTGAGTTACCCATCTAGAAGCTTGAAGATATCAGAAAAGGACTTGTAGGGTGAAAGATATCTGGAAGCTGGACAGTTCCAGCAATGAATTCAAGTAAAGAGCAGAAGATTTTATATTGTATGAATTCAGTTGAACTTCTATAAGTCTATTTTTAGAGTCAGTGGAATGTTCTACTAATATGCTACTAGGAAAACCTTTACACATTATCAGGAAGTGTTGACAAAGGAGAAACAAGTGATCTGTGGTTAGGTTCTTTTTAAAAAAATGCTTTTGGAGTAATGTATGAAGGGGTAAATTATGGAATATCCCTGATCTGGGTGTATTGTAGGTACAAATGTATATTTTTTAAATATTTTTTATTTATTTATTTGTATCCCGCCTCTCCATATGGATCGAGGTGGCGAACAACTTACAAATAGCATGCATTTCGAAACATTTCTGTACATGCCCCCAACAAGCTGGGTACTCATTTTACCGACCTGCGAAAGGATGGAAGGCTGAGTCAACCTTGGAGCCCGGCAGGATCGAACTTACAACCTTGTGGCTTGCAGTACTGGCATTTAACCACTGTGCCACCAGGGCTCCTTTCCTCCATTAATCTCCTTTCCTCCATTATTTTGGAAATATTGTATCCTAAACACGTTTAATACTGATATTTCATATACAGATTCAGAGTTTAGTTATTCTAATTTGTAGGTAGAAGAAACTAAAGGAAGAGTATAGCTTCTCTTACGCACAGTAATTCACAGTGTAAATAAGCAAAAGGTTCATTCAGTGTTAGAATGAAAGGTCATTAAACACTGTTTTAGTCCCTTTAGGAATTTTAAAATATAAAATATTATTTGTTACAGTAAAATAGCTTAACTAAAGTTCCTTAAAACAAATGAACTGCTCCTATAAGTATTGTTGACGACTGAGATATAAAAGTCATATTACCACTCTTTGCAACAGAGCACTGTCAGATTTAGCTGGCTGGGGTTTTCATCCCTAGAAAAAGAGCTGCTACTGTGTCATCAAATGAAATTAAAATAGATATTTACTTAATTAAATTCTATCTCACTTTTCCCCACTAAGATATCAAGCTGGCTTATGGTATAAGTTGAAACCACATACAAATAAACAAATAAAAATTAAAATGCTATTTTAAAATAATTTAAAAACTATTTTAAGCATAATAGTGGAGATAAAAGTGACACATATTGCGTTATAAGATCATTCTGCTATAGCCAGTTCACAGCAGAAGGTGTGTCTAAACAAAAAAGTCTTTGCTTGATGGCTGAAAGACAGCAGAGAGGGTGCCAGCCTAGCCTCCCACGGAAAGGAATCCCATAGCCTGGTATAGTCACTGAGTCTTCTTCTGTGTCCTCACCAAAGGTGCCTGTAGGATTGAAGAGAAAGCCCTGCCTTAGAGGATCTCAAAACTCAGTAAAGTTCATGTAGGGAGATACAATCTTTCATATAGCCTGGGCTCAAACCGTATAGGGCTTTATATTTTATGACCACCACTTTAAATTGCATCTGGAAATGGACCAGTAACACATGAAGCTTCTGCAGTAAGGAAGTTACATGTTCCCTGGAACCAGCTCTAATAGTTCTTGGCATGATCTGGAAGTAAAATTAATCAGATATTCCGTTCCTTTTCCTGCTTCAAAAAAATATGTGAATGAAGCTGGCACTAAATATAGCAACATTTAGGGGGCAGTCCCTTGGAAACTTATTGGATAGGGGTCCTATTTAACCTATGAGAGATATGTTACTCCAAAATGCCTCCTCTTGGCTTGTCAAACTGCAGTTCTATAGCCCTGGGAAGGATATTGCAGGGCCACAAGCGCTCTTGTCCACCTTCTGCTGGGGCAAAGAAGGAAGTGCTTTGCACAGCTCCTCTACCAAGATAAAAATTTTAGTCAAAAGTAAGCCAAGGACAAAAGGGCGAAAGGGGGAGAAGGAGAGAGAAAATTGAGCATTTTAAAAGCAGCCAAAAAAGTGAGACAACAGAAGATCAATTGGGACTGTTCCTGACAAATTGGGTCAATTGGACAGTATGTTATTAAAGGATTCAGGAATTCTAAATAAGCATTTTATACCAAATCCTCATTGCCAATGCCCCATATCCTATAATATTATCATATCATTACTCCCCTATGATGACAGTTGATGGGAAAGGAGTTTCAAATGAAAAGACACAATAGCATAATGTCATACTGTTAAATGTTACTATGTGTTAAGGAAGAATTACACAAAAATACCATTTACAGGCACCCTGCATCTACAGACAAACTGAAGGCTCAATCTGCATGAAAACTGCCTACTCTGGGGCCATTTCTACACTAGATTGTTATAGCACTATTATCCCATTTTCAACATCCTATGGAATCCTGGGGTTTGCAGTTACGGGAGGAGCCAGAGGATTCTGTAGGATGTTGAAAGTGGGATAATAGCGCTGTAACAGTCTAGTGTGGAAATGGTCTGGGTCCATCTTCCAGGGATTTAAAGAAACGGTTGAACCTTGGTGGATCATCTGGAAGCAGAAAGAAGGAAAAGGAAGTGGAAACTGAAAGATTGCAAGAGAGCATCATGGCTGCAACCTGTCAATTTATTTCTCTTGGATGAACCTGAACACATAGAACCTGACCATAAGAAGAAGTTGTACAACAGTGTCAGTGCCAGGCGGTGGTCAGGCAGAGGCAGGGGAGCTGGTTAGAGCTGCAGGGCTTTAATGTAGTCTTAAAAGAAATAAACACAGGCTGTTAAAGTACATAGGGCAGATTACTACACTAAGGCGAACAGGAGGACTGGTTTCAGACGAGGGCAGGAACAAGGCACAGACAGCAGGACCACAGTTGACCGACAGTTGTTGCTCCATGCCTTCCACAGCCCGGCTCCTGCCTCAAATAGCCCTCCAAGCCAGGCACCGACCAATCAGGCGTGGCCATGTGGCTGAGGGTCGATCAATCAGGCGTGGCCATGTGGCTGAGGACCGACCAATCAGGCGTGGCCATGTGGCTGAGGGCTCGCAGCTGGGCTGTGCCTCACAGCTGCAAGCTCTCTGCCCGTCGCCTCCTCTGGATCGGGACCGCAGGCAGACTCCCAGGCCTCCCGCGGATTGGGGCCGCAAGTGGGCGGAGCCCCAGGAACAGGCCCGGGGCCTGCAGCCTCTAGGTAGGTGGCTCTAGGCCCGGCAGCCTCTCCCACGGCTGCCAGGCCCGAGCCGTCGGCCGCGTCGGCCTCCAGACAACACCCCTCAGCGGTAGCGGCCTCAGGGGCAGCGACAGGCCCAGCCGGGCCCATGTCCCTGACATCACCCCCTTCCCCAGACTCGCCCCCTACCCCACTGAGGCCGCGGCTTGGCGTGGAAGCGCCGGTGAAAAGCCCGCACCAGCCAGGGCGCGTGGACATCGGTGGCATCCTCCCAGGACCGTTCCTCCGGCCCGTAGCCACGCCAGTCTACGAGGTACTGCAAGCGCCCTCTCTGCCAGCGGGAGTCGAGGATTTCAGCCACTTCGAATTCTTCCTCGCCATCCACAATCACAGACGCTGGAGGTGGACCTGGTCCGGCGTCGGGACGCACTCCCGAGGCCGGCAGCAAGAGTGACCTATGGAACACGGGGTGAACCCGCAGGTTGTGCGGAAGCTGCAGCCGATAAGCCACGGGGTTCACCTGGGCCGTGACTTCAAAGGGCCCAATGAACCAGGCATCCAGCTTGCGGCTGGGACGACCGGTCGGGAGGAAGCGGGCGGATAGCCAGACCCGCTCCCCGACCTGCAACGGCGGGCCCAGTTGGCGGTGGCGGTCGGCGGTCCGCTTGTATGCCACCTTGGCAAGCTCTAGTTGCTCCTGCAGCAGGCTCTGCAACGCCCGCAGCTCCTGGAGCCATTGGTCGGCGGCAGGCACCGCGGATGGTGCCCCGACGGCCGGGAACCAACGTGGATGGTAGCCGTAGTTGGTGAAGAACGGGGTCTGCTGGGTGGAGGTGTGGACGGTGTTATTATAGGCAAACTGCGCCAGAGGTAGCAGGTCCGCCCAGTCGTCCTGCTGGTAGCAGCTGTAGCAACGTAGGTACTGCTCCAGGGTTGCGTTGGTACGTTCCGTCTGGCCGTCCGTCTGCGGGTGGTGGGCAGAAGACAAGCGGGGCTCTACGTCCAGTTGACGCAGCAGGCACTGCCAGAACCGGGCCGTGAATTGGGGTCCCCGATCGGACACGATCCCTTCGGGGAGGCCGTGGAGCCGGAACACATGGTGTAACACTAGGCGAGCCGTCTCCTTGGCAGTGGGCAGTGATGGGCACGGGACAAAGTGCGCCATCTTGGTGAAAAGGTCCACCACCACCAGTATGACCGTGTGTCCTCGAGACGGTGGGAGCTCGGTGATAAAGTCCATGGACACCGCCTTCCAGGGACCCGTCGGAGTTGGTAGAGGTTGGAGGAGACCAGGAGGTTTCCCCGGCGGGTCCTTGGCGCGGCGGCACACGGGGCATGTGCGGACGTAGCGGTCGATGTCCCCTCGTACCCGGGGCCACCAGAACTCGCGGGTCACCAGGTGCATGGTCTTGAACGGGCCAAAGTGCCCCGCGGGTTTGCTGTCATGGCAGAGCCGCAGCACCTCGTCCCGGCACGGACCTGTTGGAACAAACAAACGGCCCTTGTGATACAGCAGCCCCTCCCTTTGGGACCACGGGGAGGAGGAGTCCCCCAGCCGAAGGGGCCCCCGGGGCGGCTCCCGAGCCTGGGCCTCCCGGATCCGCTCCGCCAGGGTGGCTACCTCCACCGCTGCCGCAAAGTTTTCCGGGCGCAGGATAGTGGACCGCACCTCGGGCTCCGGAGTCGCGAAATACTCTGGCTTCTGGGACAGGGCGTTGGCACGGCGGTTACGAGCCCGCGGCACATACTGGAGCTGGAAATGAAACCGCGAGAAGAACTGGGCCCACCGCATCTGCCGCGGAGTCAGCTTGCGGGCGGTCTGGAGGCACTCCAGGTTGCGGTGGTCAGTCCGTACCTGCACCGGATGCCGGGCGCCCTCCAGCAGGTGCCACCAGGCCTCGAAGGCCGCCTTAACCGCCAGGAGTTCCTTCTCCCAGATGGTATAGTTCCGCTCGGGGGAAGACAGCTGCCGTGAGTAGTAGGCACAAGGTCGGAGTTGGCCCTCTGGACCCCCAGCTTGCAACAGGACCACCCCGACCGCCACATCCGAGGCGTCGGTCTCCACTACAAACAGCCGCCTGGGGTCCGGGTGCTGAAGAACGGGCTCAGACGTGAAGCAGGTTTTCAGCCGCTCGAACGCCTGCTGGGCCTCCTCGGTCCACCGGAAGGGTGCTTTTCCCCGGAGCACGCTGGTGATGGGGGCCGCTAGGTCGCGTACTCGGGGATGAACTTCCGATAGAAGTTCGCGAACCCTAGGAAGCGCTGGACATCTTTGCGGCTGGCCGGCGGCTGCCAAGACACAATCACCTCTACCTTGGCCGGATCCATCTCCACTCCCCGATGAGACACTCGGTAGCCCAAGAAGTCGACCTCCGAGAGGTCGAAGGCACACTTCTCGAGCTTCGCGTACATGTGGTGCTCCCGGAGCCGCTGCAAAACTGCCCGTACGTGAGCGTCGTGGACCTGCTGATTTGGGGAGTAAATCAGGAAGTCGTCAAGGTAGATAATCACAAACCGGTCCAGGTAGTCGCGGAAGACGTCGTTGACAGTGCTGGAACACGGCTGGGGCGTTACAGAGGCCGAAGGGCATAACCGTATATTCATAGTGGCCATACCGGGTCTGGAACGCCGTCTTCCACTCGTCTCCCGCCCGAACCCGAACCAGGTTGTAGGCCCCGCGGAGGTCCAGCTTGCTGAAGACTGTCGCGTGCCGCAGGCGCTCCAGCAACTCCGGAATCAAGGGGAGCGGGTAGCGGTTGCGGATGGTGATCCGGTTAAGGGCGCGGTAATCATTGCAGAGCCGGAGTTCCCCCGACTTCTTGCGGACGAACAGCACCGGCGCCCCTGCCGGTGACGTCGATGGCCGCACGAAGCCCCGGCGCAGGTTCTTTTCCAGGAAGTCCCTTAGGGCTGCCAGCTCGGGTTCCGAAAGCGCGTAGATGCGACCAGCCGGAATGGGCACCCCCGGGACTTAGTCGATGGCGCAGTCATAAACCCGGTGGGGAGGTAGGCGATCGGCCTCCTTCTGGTCAAACACGTCCGCATATTCCTGGTACTTGGGTGGCAGCTTGACGGAAGTTGCAGGACCAGGGGCCTCCAGGGTAGCCAGCAGCTTCTCAGGCCAGCAGTGCTCCTGGCAGTACTCGGAGGCGAAGAGCACCTCGCGCCGCGACCACGAGATTCGGGGGTCATGGCGCGAGAGCCACGGCATGCCCAGTACCAGCAGGAAGTGGGGCGCCGCCGTGACCAGGAAGCGGGTCCGCTCATAATGGCCCTGGATTTCCAGACCCACCTCCACCGTCCGGTGGGTGATGGGGCCTGACTTCAGCAATCGTCCGTCGATGGTCTCCACTGGGCGAGGCTTGGGTAGGGGCTCCAATGGTATCCGGTGATCCTGGGCAAACTGGAGGTCCAGGAAGTTGTTGGACGCCCCGGAGTCAAGCATGGCCCCCACTGGTATCGGTGCTGCCCCGCCGAGGCATACCATGGCGGCCACCAGGAGTGGATCTCGTTGCCTCTTGTGTGGGTCTGCAGTGTCCCTGCTGCCAGGCTCCCCCAGGCCTCGCAGGCCTTCTAGGCCTGGGGGTTGGCTTTTCCCGCTGCGCCGGTAGCTGGGGTCTTGGTCGGGCACACGCGAGCAAAGTGTCCCCCCAGCCCGCAGTAGAGGCACAGGCCAGCCCGCCACCGCCGCCCCTTCTCCTCGGCGGTCAGCGGGGGCCACGCCCCCCCAAGCTGCATAGGCTCCTCCGGGCTCGAGGAAGCCGGGATGGCACTGGAACTGGTCCGGCTGGGCAGACCCTCCGTCTCTTGCGGAGCGGCCGCCCAGGTGCGCGCACTTGAGGTTCTGGCGCGGCGGGCCTGCCGGCGGGCTTCCAGGCACCCGTCAATGCGGAGGGCCTGCTGGATAAGCTGCTCAAGGGTCGTGGGCGGGGAGCTGCAGGCCAGTTTGTCCAGAATTTCTGCCGAGAGGCCGGCCTTGAATTGATCCTGAAGAGCCGGGTCACTGTAGGCCACGTCCTGGGCCAAGAGCCGGAAGGAGGTGGTGTAGTCTCGCACCAAGCCCCTCCCCTGCTGCAGCTGGCGGCTCGCGGTCTCAGACCGGACGGGATCCCCCCATACGGCCCGGAAAGCCTGCAGGAACGCAGCCATGCTGTCCAAGACTACACTGTTCTCCCGAAGCAGGGACGTAGCCCACTTGGCAGGCATACCGGCCAACAGGCTAATCATGAACGCCACCTGGGCGCACTCATCCAGGAAATCTTGGGCCCGGACTTGGATGTACAGCCGGCAGTTAGCAATGAAGGTCTCCAGCTCTGTAGGCTCCCCAAAAACGCTGCAGTACAGCCATAGGGACCTTGGAAGCAAGCTGGGGCTGGGTTGCCTGTAGCTGCCCCATCTGGAACTGCAGCATTTGCAGAGCATGAGAAAGCTGGTCTACTTGAGCGCACAGCCCTTGGTTCTCTTGGGCCTGAGCAGCCAGCTGGGCCTGCAGGGCCACATTCTCCCCATCCATGCTGCCTGACTGACGGAGCAACAATCTGTCAGTGCCAGGCGGTGGTCAGGCAGAGGCAGGGGAGCTGGTTAGAGCTGCAGGGCTTTAATGCAGTCTTAAAAGAAATAAACACAGGCTGTTAAAGTACATAGGGCAGATTACTACAGTAAGGCAAACAGGAGGACTGGTTTCAGACGAGGGCAGGACAAGGCACAGACAGCAGGACCACAGTTAACCAACAGTTGTTGCTCCATGCCTTCCACAGCCCGGCGCCTGCCTCAAATAGCCCTCCAAGCCAGGCACCGACCAATCAGGCGTGGCCATGTGGCTGAGGGTCGACCAATCAGGCGTGGCCATGTGGCTGAGGGCCGACCAATCAGGCGTGGCCATGTGGCTGAGGGCTCGCAGCTGGGCTGTGCCTCACAGCTGCAAGCTCTCTGCCCGTCGCCTCCTCTGGATCGGGACCGCAGGCAGACTCCCAGGCCTCCCGTGGATTGGGGCCGCAAGTGGGTGGAGCCCCAGGAGCAGGCCCAGGGCCTGCAGCCTCTAGGTAGGTGGCTCTAGGCCCGGCAGCCTCTCCCACGGCTGCCAGGCCCGAGCCGTCGGCCGCGTCGGCCTCCAGACAAGGCCACTCAGCAGCAGCGGCCTCAGGGGCAGCGACAGGCCCAGCTGGGCCCATGCCCCTGACAAACAGGGTACTGGGTGTGTCCTACTCCTGACGCCCACAACACTCTTCAAACAATGGCTGAAATCATCTGCCAAAATGCCAATAATCTGTTGAACAATGAGGAACAGGAAGAAATGGTGGTAGCTGTTGTTCCTTGCAATAGAACATACTATTGCTGAGCAAACTTGGATTTGGAATCTTATGTTTCTGTAAGGTTTTCTTTGAAGTGGGGGCTCTCTTCACATTTTCTTTTTGACCTTTCACATTTGAACTAAGATCTTGACTCTACGTCTCTGGAAGTGAGTCCTTGAAAAGTCTGTGAGATTCAGTTGTATATCAGCTTTAACATCAGTTTTCAATCTCCTGCTCCATTGGCATCACTATGTTTATAACATCTAACAAGTTATACAGTCAGCCCTCCACATTTGCGGGTTTCACTTTTGCAGATTTGATTATTCATGGATTATTTGCTGTCACCTCTGCTGCTTCCCTAATGCCATTTTTAATAGGGACTGCAAGCCTTGTGAGACTGAGAAACTGTGAACGAGGCTTGTAAGTCCCTATTAAAAATGGTGTAGGGCAGCAGTGGAAGTGGCAGTAAGCCCCACCAGCCACCCAGTTCTGCCTTGTGAAGAAACCCTGATGCCTCAAAGGAATCCACGGTGTGTTGAATATGGTGATCATACTTTTTCCCCCTGCATTAAATATGGTTTGGGAAGGCCTAGGCCCTTTTCTCACGCAGTTTCTGTAGCACGAGGGCCCCTTGAGCGTCGCATAAATGGGAGCGTCGGTCCATACAACGCACTCCCATTCACACGACGCTCACAAGCCTAAAGCGGGCTGCACACGCATTTTTAAATTTTCGGCTGGGAGCTGAAAATACTGCGCGGTCGCGCAATGCTCCCGGGGCCCTTGCACACTTACCTGCATGCGGTGCGTCGAATGAGCCAGACCGGTCATGCTTCCTCCCCCAGTGCAGCCTATAGCTCCCAGACTGCACTGCAGAAGGAAGGGGCGGGGCACTAGCGCAGTGGTCGCGCTACCAGGAAGCAACTTGTGGGACGAAGGAATGGGGAAGCGGCAGCATTCCGGATGAGGCTTTTTGCGCAAGACACCCTCCCCAGCCGCGCAAACGAGTAACGTGTGAAAAGCCTCCTAGAGTTATTCATGTTTTTTTCACTTTCACGGGGGTCCTGTACCCCTAACCCTAGCAACTATGGAGGGATGACTGTATATTGAAAGCCACTATTAGATTGCTTGCTCTTGAGTCATAATATTCTTTAGCCTTCCTGCTTTGATAAGAGAGAGAGATAGAGAGTGTTCAAATGCTCCCTTCCCCCACAAAACACAACTCTATGAAAGGGTCAGCAGTTTTCCTCCAAGAAGTGGAGAAGTGCATTTTGCTTTAGTTTTCTGAAGAAATTGTTTTTATTTTCCATTTGCATTTTAATAGATGGAATATACAGAAATGGGTGGGAAGATCTTCAAGGCAGTCTAGTCTGAAAGACTGAAAAGATGAAAGCAAAATGATTTGAAACTCATGACTGGAAGATATCCTGGAAGAATTATGTGCCGTACTAATAAACAAATGCATAGTTTATTACAGTATAGTGAAAAATAACTTTGCTAATTGAAGGAAGCAACTCAGAACTTGCAAAAATCTAACAAGTCCCTATTACATCTTTAAAAGGGTTAAAACAGCAGCAGCAGCACCAGCTGGTCTCAAGTAGTCTGGCTTGCCTAGTTCTTATCTCACTGTTATCCTGAGCTATTAACTGGCCACATTCACGAAACATATCAGTTACTGCCATCTGTTTTTTAGGAGGCACTCCTCGGATCGTGGCCAGCAAAGGGGGATTAAGTGGAGAAAAGGAGAAACGGCAAAACGATTCTATAGCATTCTGCTGCTGCAGTCAGGTTCCCCTGTATAGCTGCACACATAGAGTATCGTCCACAGTTGGGAACAGCTGCAAAGAATTAGGCATAAAGATAAACTGTGAAGAAGGTTTCAAAGCTGCTATAAAGGAAATGCATTTCTCAATGCAGTTGTAATGTGGGACTGTGAAGGAAGAAATAAAAGTGTACAGAGTGCATATGTTTAATTGTACAGAATACTGGGAACCTTTCAAGTTTTTTTACGCCCACAAGTAATATTTTTCATTTCATGTTGTGCTAAATTTGTGAAAATCCTAAGGAAAAATAAGTCAGATGGTAGATCAGTCCCAGGATTTGTCCGTGTCGGCAGGAAGCTTGTTGCTTAATTGCAAGTGCCTGAAGACACAGTGAACTCACCAGCCATTTTCCAAGCATGCATGGCATTCACTGGTGTGGCAAAACTAGCATGGCAATATCACTGGTATGTATCAATCAATCACAGAGCAAAGTACTATTAACCATCTATGGACTGAGACAAACAACACATGGCAACAGAAGATGCCCCCATGATGCCATCCTGTCACACCATGCACAGAATTTCACAACAGGAGCCATTGCTGGGCAAAGAACAAGTGCCCAGTAGCTGAAATTTTCCAAACTCCTGGCAAAATCCCTCAATGGCACTTATTTATCCACATTGCTAACAACCACCTTTTGGACTCCACAATGGAAAACTGAAGGAAAGATAGGCAGCATAGAAGAATACCGAGTAGCCTTCTTAGGAGGTGGTGAATGAAAAATTTTCAGGGTTTGTTGGAAGAATGGTTTAAACTCAGCGGGGAACAAAAGCCCATCTGAGGCAGCATTTTGTAGAGCAGGGAAGAGACCATAGAATGAAGAGTAAGGGAAACTACTACCCTCTTGTAGTAGGGAGGAGTGGAACAAAGAACAGTTGAGGCAAATTCATGGCCCACTAAGATAAAAGAAGAAGTAAACATAAACTCTTCTTTTGCATGCCTGGCCAGTGCCTGGCACATCATGTGACTTTTGTCATTTTCAGAAGTGTGGGAATCGATTTTGGGTTTTTGCTATCTCCAGGAGATACATCAAATTCTAAAAACAGGGAAGGGGTGGCAATGGGTATATCATGACAAATGCAGAATTTTACTACTTTCTTTTACACAAAACAATTTTTTTTTTACCATCACTCAGTGGCAATCTTATTTGCCAACAGAATGGTATTGCAGAAATGTTCCTGCATCATGATAGCCCATCGTGCTTTGGGGCATTCTTCATAAGAAGACATCCATCTTTAAAGATAAAAAAAATGTTGTGGAGATGATGTTGTGTTGTGACATAGCAGTGCTCTCAATGGACCATTCAGGTGGCAAACAGGAAATAAACTTTTTTGGGGGGGATGAACCTTCAAGTCATTTCCAAGGCCGTTTCTGCACTAGACTGTTATAGCACTATGATTCCACTTTCAACATCCTATGGAATCCTGGGGTTTGCAGTTTCGGGAGGGGCCAGCCGGCCCCTCCCGAAACTGCAAGCCCCAGGATTCCATAGGATGTTGAAAGTGGAATCACAGTGCTATAACAGTCTAGTGTGGAAATGGCTCAACTTATGGTGACCCATCGTTGGGTTTTCTTGCCAAGATTTGTTCAGAGGTGGCTTGCCTTTGCCTTCCCCTGAGGTTCAGAGAGGCCAGTGGGTCACCCAATGGGTTTCCATGGCTGATCAGGGATTTGAATCCTGGACTCCAGAGTCACAGTCCTATGCTCAAGCCACTACACCATGCTGGTTCTCAAGGAAATACTACCCTGCTATTCGCTCTGCCACCAAATCTTTTCTTCAATAGTAAAACTATCTGGTACTTCCCAACACAGCTAATTCACTCTCTTCTGAAAAAAGTGTAGAATTCAATCTAAAATATTAAAATGCTTCCACGGGAACATGAAAACGTTGGCCAGAATCTTGTACTTAATTTTGTACTTAACTAAGTAAACTATTACTTCTTTTTAAAAAATCACCTCAACATTGCTGGTGATTAACAGTCAAGAATTTAATTTTTTGTTGAAATTTTAATGACATTTTCATTAAATATAGCAGAAAGATATTAATTTTTACTAAATTATTTTATTAGCTTTGCCATATTCACAGGAGACAACTGCCTCCCCCACAGAGATGATGAGAAATAATTGGCTCAGTTTTTGTCATGTCAGAGAGAGATAGTCCAGAACAGCTCTTTATCCATTCAGCCACAGCAACAGAAAAATGAGGCCTCATGGCACATTTGTCATAGATTGCCAGCTGCTGTATTTCAGAGGAAGGAACTGGCAAAACCACCTCTGAGTATTCATTGCCTAAGAAAACCCTATGAAATTCATGGGGTTACCGTAAATTGACAGGCAACTTACAGCAATATACACACATATAGTTGAGATTAATCCAGTGTGACTTCCTTTAGAGTAAACAGGAGCAGAATCAGGCTTTATAAGGGCAATGAAATCATTAAGGGGGATTTTTTTTCCTATGATTTTCTGATGTTGCTAGCTTAAAAATCTGCCTTCATATATGCTGTCGTTCTTCTAGAATAGAAGATAAATTATTCAGTTCAGTGTCAAAGAATAAAGAATCATTATGGTCCAACAGCTGTACTTTGATTCTGATTTTTTTCTAAAGCCCAATTAATTGAATTATTCCATAATATGCCATGCTGCCAAAACAAAGTACGTTGGACTTTATTGCTTCTGGTAAATTCAATTAAGGCTTAATACAGATTTTATTGTCAGAAAATTAATACTTCAGATCCTTTTCTTTGCTAATATATAATATCCCTCCTTCATATTTATTTAATACTCGATAGTCAATATCCTTTGGATTATCTTCAAAGGACAGACAAATCTTGTTATCTCAGTAAAAAATAATGAATGCATAAAGGTGCACTTCATTGAGGACGCTATGTCACTGATCTTAAGTTGGACCAATTGTACTACATAGCATAACATACTGTGTTGTGATGATGCTTTGATACACTGGGGTCACTCTCCTATTTCCCATAGGTTTACAACAGCAATTTGAGGTTGTCCTGGTTGTTGTGAGACGTTTATCTGATTACTGTTTTCTTCTGTAAAGCCTTTGCACATTTCAACAGAGCAGCTGTGTGTCCATACATTTTGCCTGAAGTCCTACGCACACTCACTTTGAAGTAAGTAGGCTCTACGACTCAGTGGTTTTCAACCTTTGGTCCTCCAAATGTTTTGGACTTCAACTCCCAGAAGCCCAAGTCAACATAGCTAATGGGCAGGCATTCTGGGAGGCCAAGTCCAAAGCATCTGGAGGACCAAAGGCTGAGAACCACTACGTCTACATCCTAGCAAACAGATTTATTAGAGTTGGGCTGCCATGCTGCTCAACGGTGATCAGAGAGCAGAACTTTGGATGAAACAATTCCGTGCTACCAACTCACTTCAAAGTAACTGCAGAATCCTATGCACACCTGCTCAGAAGTAAGGAATTTTGGATTCAGTGAGGCTAAATTACAAGACTGCACTCTAAAGAATGTTGTAAAACTATGCAAAGAGATAGCCATGTTTGTATAAAAAGACATAAAAGAATCCAGCAGCACTTTGAGACTAACTACATTCTAGTCTCAGATATGCTACTGAATTCTTTTATGTCTTTGTTGTGAAGCTACTTTGCACGGTTTTGACTGTGTGTTCATAAGGCCTAAGTGTTGTTGTTGTTGTTGTTGTTGTGTGCTTTCAGGTTATTTCCAACTTATGACAACTCTAAGGCAAATCTATCACAGGATTTTCTTGGCAAGATTTGTTCACGGGGTTTTGCCTATGCCTTCTTCTAAGGCTGAGAGAGTGTGAATTGCCCAAGGTGACTCCGTGGAATTTGAACTCTGATCTCTAGAGTTCTCAAACACTACACCACACTGTTTCTCTTAAGGCCCAAGCAGACAGAAAATATGTCCAAAGTGTGCCTAAAGCTTTGTGTCATGGGACAGATTTGGAAACAAATTTGTCTCTACTTTATTTTGTAACTCAGGCTTTTGGCCAAAAGAATGGCATTAAGAAACCTAACTCTGCGTAATGATGACAGCATCTTATTCAGATCACTTTTTAATCTCATCTCATAATTCATTTTGCTCTCTTTGCCTTTGTAAAGAGCACAGCAAGTTTCCCAGTCCTGCAAAAAATAAAAAATAAGGAATAAAAAAATAGTGTCAGCTGAAAATGAGACTAGAGACCTCAAGTGCAACTCTTAGGGAATCTTTCCCTTGCTGTCATTTGAGAAAAAAAAAGGGTCATATGCATATTTTTAAACCATCAAAAATCTATGCTTTATTATACCACAGAAAGATGTTAGTCCTCCTTAGTGAATATAGTTGTCAAGCTATTAAAGTAACTGAATCTACTTTAAAAACAAAGCAAGAACAAAATGTACCAAAACACAGAGTAGCCTTTGTTGTTGTGTGCCTTCAGTCATTTCTCACTTATGGTGACCTTAAGGCACGGGGTTTTTTGGTGCTGACTTATGTAACATAAAACCCAGGACCTGTGTGTGTGTGTGTGTGTGTGTGTCTTCCTGACCATGAGCAATCCCTTGGAAATTCCAAATATTAATTGTTTATGGGCCTGATCCACAGCTTGCTGGCAATTTCTAAAAATGGCCAAGAAACCTAAATTAAAGATGTGGTTTAGAGAATGCCTCTCCCAGACAACCGGATTGCTGCTGCTGACCTTTTATTTTCAGAAGCCTATGGGACAATTGTGCCATCTTTTCCAACTCCATGCAGCCAACCAAACTGAAAAGTCCACTCACAGATAATCACACAAGAGAAGGATGGGAAGTGAAAACCTTATGTTGCAAGAGCAGAGATAAAGAATACAGAAACAGAACATAAAGAGGTTGGTGGAGAGCAGAGGCAGATCTAGGGTGAGGTAACTGAGGTATGTACACTGGGTGCCAATGTTGGGAGGCGCAAAAAAGAGGAATTCCCCACCTGCCCCCCCACTGCTGCTCACCCTGCCCACTTCTGCCTGCCACTCACCCCGCCCACCTCCAGTGATCCTTCCCCTGCTTGCTACCACTCACCCTGCCCACTTCTACTGCTTGTCCCACTCACTTCCACCTGCCTGTTCACCCCACCCACCACCACTTGCCCCCTCCCCTCCCCACTGCTGCTCACCACACCCACTTCTGCTGCTTGATCTGCCCACTTCCGCCCAACTGATTGCCATGCCCACCTCCACTTCCCACCTCCCCACCTGCTGCTGCTCACCATGCCCACTCCTGCTGTTTTCCCTGCCCACTTCCATCATTCACCCTGCCCACCTCTTCTCATCCTGCCCCCTTGCCCTGGGCACTGTTAAGGGTCAGTGTGCCACTGGTGGAGAGTTTGTATCTGCAGTGGATTGCAATTCTGATTAAAGAATAAAGACACTAATGAGAAACCAAAAACAAGCTAACGAAACAAATTAAAACTTTATTGTAAGAATTTTGTTAAAGAAAGGAAAGCCCTCTAGGGGTGTTAAGGCAACACTGAACTAGTAGTGAGAGAATGGAGGGAGAGACAGAAGAGATGGAAAGATCCCTAAGGGTGTCAGTTTACATTTCATAGTGGTTAGGATGGGTAGATGAACCAGCCTGGGGTAGTGGTTTGACTGTTGGACTATGACCTAGAGACCACGGTTCAGTTTCCCCCTCAGCCATGGAAACCCACTCTCAGTCCCAGGAACACCCTGTGATAGGGTCACCATAAGTCAGAGACTACTTGTAGGCACGTAACAATAACAATAGGTAGATAAGAGATGAAGAAAGATTGGCTCACTGGAAACTCCTTCAGACTCTTACTGCTGTTGTAAGACATTTTTAACTCTTTAAGTGTGGGGCATGGTTGCATTTGCAGCAGAGACTGAAGAAAGAAAAGGGAATAACTAAAAATGTGGGTACAGAAATAGGATGAGGAAAGAGAAAATAGAGAATAATCGAAGGGAAGCACTATCATTAGTCAAAGTAAGGCAATTCTTATTGTATCTTTAAGTGTCATGGAGAAGCCCTTGTGGGATTTTTTTGTGCCTAATTTGTCAAAATAACATGGGAGACACTGGGGAGCAATATTGTGTGTGTGTGTGTGTGTGTGTGTGTGTGATTTATTGCACTATCTTGGGCAACACTGCACAATGGTGGTTCAGCAAGAGAAAAAGGTTAATGTGATGCAAAAGAAGGCATCCTTCAATAGATCATGTGTATACCTTCCTTTTCCCACTTGAAGTTATTTACCAGCATGGGCAGGAACATTATCTCTGAAAAGTTGGGAAAAATTAGAGGAAGATATTTAGGCTGTTTCCGGGAGCCAATAAACCTTTCATCTGAGAGAATGACTAGTGATGTAGCTACGAGGGAGCAAAATGAAGGCATTGCCCTACCAATAAGAATTCTCCTCTCCTATGAACTTTTCTTCCAGTCACTGAATTTGTAGCATTGAAGAGAGTAAGATATTGAGAATCATTCACATCTAGAACTCTGCTATTTGCATAGCAGAGTTCTCATTCCCTTGGGAACTTTGCCCCTTTTCTTTAGATGCTGAAACTGTGGCCATTTCTGCACGGGCTTAAAGAAATGGTGCAGAGCGTCCTCCAGGGAGTACATCTGCACCTGGGAGTGGACAGGGTCGGACCTACTTAGTGTGGTTCCACACCCCAGCCCGCTCCGGAATGACCCGACGTGGTCATCCAGAGTGCTTTTGAAAGACCGCTTGAAACAGTTCTTTCAAAAGCACGGAGCGTGCCACTCTGTGCCTGCGCTCCGGTGCAGACTTGCAGGCTCACACCAGTGTGAGCCTGCGATCTGCCGGGGGTGGGCCTTAGGCTGGCGAGCTTCAGTGGTTGGTGGAGAGCCTTGACCAACCGGAAGCCACCATTTTCATCCCCAGAGCAGTGCAGAGCAGTGACCACGCACTGCTCCGGACCAGCCTGGACCCAAGCGTGGAGCCAAGAAGTCCGATAAGTATTGGCATGGGGCGATTCCCTTGCCCCATGCAGAAATGGCCTAAGTTTCCAGCACAGTTATATTCTGTAATATTTCAGAACATGTAATTAGGAATAGTAATATGTAACATGGTCAGTTATTTCAATGGAAAAGCATCAGCATCTGGATCAGTAAACTATTTTTCAGGCTTATGGGCTTTATATGCATTAAATGAGTACATTTGATGTCTTATACATGTCCTGAGTTGGAGCCAGATGCAGGGACATACATTTATAGCAGACTCAATAGGTCTTTATCTGACTTGCTCTCTTGCTTTTAATATACAAATGTATATAAGATAAAATTCATGCTAGGATAAAATATACCTTCCTCAACTTCCTACAGATGGAGATTCAGCTGTGAGAAACCTGGACACTAGCCAAGATAAAACTGTGAAACTATGGTAAGCATACTATAAAGGATAATTTAAGTCCACCAATTCTTTTAAAGGCTGGGACTATAATTGTACATCCAACTACCTGGGAATATTCTCTGTTGAACACAGTAGCCCAGATCCAATTGTTAGTCCCAACTGCAGTATGCCAGTTGAATCAATGAGAACTTGGTAAGTAAATATGTATATTTCATTGAGTTAATGGGTCTACTGAAGCTAGTACTGTCAATTGGATTTAGGCCAGTGGAGTCTACTTCTGAGTGAGCATGGCATAGAATCCTATAGGTTGTGGCACATACCACGATAAGCCTAGTGGCATATGTACTTTTGAGAGCATGGCACAAGGACGTATCCAATCCCTTCTTGTGCAATGCCCCTTGTCCCAACTATGCAACAGCAGCTAAGTGGCTCCCAGGCAAAACTTCATTCCCTGTCCTCACATACATCATGCAGAAGGAGCAGCCTTATGCAAGAGGTGGAAGAAAGAGTACTCTCCACCTTCAGTGTGCTTAGCAGGTCTGAGCTCTATTTCTTTTCACAAATGAGATGGAACAAGACCAAATTAGTCAAACTTTACTACGTTGAAAGCAGTGGGGCTTCAGTTAGTCATGAGTAACTTTTCCTGCTGATTTGACTGATTACACTAAGTCATGATTAACCATGGGCTTATATCTAAATACCAGTCCCATCTAATATAGATCCATTGAATTAATGAAATTTACATCAGTGATGATGTATCAAATTCCCATTGATTCAATGAGTTGATCACAGTTGAGACTAACAACTGGATTTAGGATGTAATCTGGATCCAGCACGTTGTTTTTTTGTTTTGATGACATAATATCATATGAACATGGTTTTGAAATTATCATATTCACATGATATTTGATCTGAATACATACTGACACAGGAAGAGTTAGTATTAAGTTTTGCCTGGAAGAGGGACACCAGACATATCCAAACAGGATCCATTCGACATCAGAATTCTGACTCTTTGACTCAATGGAAACTACGTGGAGTTTGTGAGCAGAAGGACAGAATTGCCAACACACATGACTTTAGGTAAATGCTCCTGCAAAAGGTTATAGTGGTTTTGAAATTATCCATGCTTGATATACAATCTCCTATGCATCATTGCCTTGCCACAGAGTTAATTGCTTGCTCTCTGGTCCTCTCTTTCCTTTCCCTTTCCATAGAGATCTTTTTCTTGTCAAGTAGTAACAATCTCTCTCTGTCTCTCCTTCTCACTCACTCACTCACTCACTCACTCACTCACTCACTCACTCACTCCAGGACAGAACTTTGAACATATTTTCAGTGCAATTTTGGCCATTTCCACACGAGACTGTTATAGCGTTATGATTCCACTTTCAACATCCTATGGAATCCTGGGGTTTGCAGTTTCGAGAGGGGCCACCTGGCCCCTCCCAAAACTGCAAACCCCAGGATTCCATAGGGTGTTGAAAGTGGAATCATAGCGCTATAACAGTCTCGTGCGGAAATGACCTTTGTTATGGGCTGGCAAGTGCTGCTGAACCCAGCCCAGTTTCTAAGTTAGTGCCCTGGTTGGCAGCATCCCTCTCCCTCTTTACAAGGCACAGTGGAAGAGGAGCAAATGAGACCTTTTGGTGGAAGATGAAGTGGATGAACACACACATCCAAACTAAGGGGGATTTGTGCATCTCTGGCCAGGCTGGTCTTGTGAACGCAAGATTCACATAGAAAGGACATCATGAATTTGCTTTGTGCTGATATTATCATGTAAAAAATAACATGCAAAATTATGAAGAGCCAGTCTTTTCACTGATATGAGGCAGGGGAAAGAGAAGGAATTGTGCAGGGAGACAGAAAATCAGAAGAAACATTTGTGTATAGAATGTAATACATTTTGACTTAACTGAATTAAAAAGTATTTGCTTTTCTTATTCATAAATGTCATAATAGGCTACACAGAGTATTAATTTAGAATTTAATGCTGTACTCTCTGTGACTTAATTGTAAATGAGTAAACAATACATATATAACTTATGGTATACAACTGATATTTCCTTCCATCTCATGGTCAGTCTTTTACTCTGAGTAAAAGTTCTTTCAAACAACAGGCCACCAGAAGCAAGACTTGATTTGATTGTGCACATCATTCTTCATTGTCCTGCTGTTTTTACCATACTCTTTGATTATGACTGCTGTGCAGAACATAATGTTCCACATACAAAGTTCCGTGTCCTCTTTCCCAAGCAGCTGCCAAGCCCCATGAGAAGCTTCTATAGCCGTTTAGTGGCTGGAAGAACTGAACAGCAGGAGATGTGGTCCATCCTGGCTCCAGTTCTCCAGTTGGTGGAAGAGAAATAGGTGGATACTGAGCTTCTGTATCTTCCTGACTCTGACTGGAGAATTGCACCAACTGGAGAACAGAATTACTTCCTCTGACTGGATGGGCCAAGTCCCCACTGCTAGGCAATTTCTCTTACCCCCTCCCCCTACCACTAAATGTCCATAGCTGCACTCCGTAGGACTTGAAAGGGGGGGAAATGAGGATATTCTCATTCAAATGAGAGTCTCCCCCACACATAATGTCCCTTTACTCCCCAAATTTCTCATGTTGCAGTAAGTTAAGTCTTCAGATGAACATTTAGAAATATAGTTTAAGCACTTTATGAAAAGGGACAGGCAAAGTAACCGAGGAGATGTAAATGCAGCAAACATGAGTTCTAGATATGAACAATTTTCATTCTATCACTTTCTGCAATGCTAGAAATCTGGGGACTAGAAGAAAATTTCATTCACGGGGGCAGATTTCTTATTTGGTACTCTGACTACTTCACCCCTGCAGTTGACAGATGTCTTTGTGGGAGGTATTAGATGCTGTGCAGGGGGTTAATGGACAGCCCTTTGCACAGCACCTGTGAAAAGACACATGCATGCATAACTCATAACACATATGCGTGTCACCAATAGGATTCCAGCCTACAGCTGCTTCAAGAGGTCTAAAATACCAAACAAAAAATGGAATTAGAATGTCAAACAGTGGCTGCAGTTATCCACTAATTGCAGATTTTCATACAAAAATCTGCTGAAGAAATAACAAAAAACTTTTTGGAGGTGGAGGTGGAGGTGGAGTGGGATGAGATCGAGTCTGTCAAGATCAGGCTATAATGGAGACCAGAGGAAAAGCAGTTTGCTTAGAATCTCTACCAAGCACTCCAGCTATACAGACTGATTTGCTCTGAAGAAATTGCAATGGCAGCTTTTTTTTTGAGTCCTGCAAGTCTCAATTCTAACTTCATTGTTAAGACCTTCCTGGGAGGATCATACCAACAGGCATGAGGATGTCTAGCAGGGGCAGATCTGGGCACTCTGTGCATGTGTGTATGTGTCGGGGGACAACTAATGGGTCCGTAGGTTTTATCACACACTGGCTGAAATCCTGTTGATTACTCCCAACTACAGTAAACCCACTGAACCAGTTGCTGAATGATGAATCACTAGATAAGAAAATCCATTTGATTCTATGACTCTGGTCATAAATAACAATAAGATTTATGCCATGTTTTTTAAAACTCTCCCCAAAGCTGTTTGCTGTTTGACCACAGAATGAACTGACCTGGGTGTACAGCTTTCCTCCCGATATATCTATACATTTCAGTGACTTACTCTTGTAATTGTTTGGGAAATTCTTTTCCACTGCGACACAGATGTGACAGCTCTCTTTGTCCAGTAGTGCTTCCTGGCCCACTAGAAAGAGTTTTCAAGGGATAGAGGGGACAGTGGGGAGATGGTGAAAGAAAAAGAAATTAATTGCACAAGCTCCCTTACAGTCCTGTAGACACTAGATACAAACCTCAAGAAATGAAGTATGAAGTATGATGGCTGAAGCTTTAAGTTTTAGTTTTCACATTCCAAGAAGCTATATTTGCATTCTAGATGGTTCATATGTTAACGTACATATCAAGACTATCTGGTTACTTAATCTGTTTACTGAGGCTCAAACCAGTTGCTTTGTGAATTGGGAAGACCCTTTCTGCTCTCCCTTTTGCCTGCAGGTAAAGACCTTTTTACTCAAACAAGCATTTAATAATTAACTGGTGGCAGGGAGTCCTTTTATGGGGCATGTGTGCTGCATTTTAACATTGCTGTGTTTTTAAATGATTTTACATCCTTAAAATTGAACAGCATTTTACCAATAACTTGTTGAGCTGTGTTTTAACCTTTCTATTATCATGTTTTTAGCTTTATCTTGTTTTAGTCTTTTGGTAATCCACTTTGGGTCCCCTCCTGGGAAAAAGACACAATATAAATAAAATAAACACCACTAGGTAGCTCTTGCATTTGTGAACTTGCAATGCACATCTCCAGTCTGAGTCTAACAGATGATAAGAAGAAAGTTATCACTAACCACTTTCCCTTTTTCTTGTTGATGGATATATGTAACCATCATTTCAAGCAAGTAACAGGAAAAGTTCAGGTTCTGCTCTGTAAGTTTTGGAAGCATGTGAGGTATTTCAGTTGTGGTAGAACTGGATGTCATATTCCTCTAGTCACCAGTCTCGTGTCATCCACTCTTTCCTTAAATAATTTCCTCCCCTGGTGGGTATAGCTGGTTTTAATTACATTTTGGTCTAGTAAGTAGCTTAGCTAAAAAAAAAAAAGAGGAAGCAGCTCCCTCCCCTTCTGAGTTGCTGAAGGCTGGCTGGCTGAGCCCAGGGGTGGCTCTTCACAGTCAGACATTGCAGAGAAAGTTCCTTCTCTGGTCTGCACCAGAAATCTTAAACTCTTCCCTTGGCTCATTGTTTGTAATCTGGCTTTTGCTGCCTCCAGGAGAGGATTATGGAGAGATAAACCCACAACGAGGAATTCCATTCAGAAGACCAGAGATGTGCATGAAGACATCAAATGTTCTGGGCGAAAAGAACAAGAAGTGGAGCAATAGGAAATCATGTTGTTATGGTGAAGACTAAGATGGAGGGCTGGGCACAGTGCTGAGTGGCATAGATCCAGTCCCCCAATGCAGTCACACCAACAACTCTTTTAATAGCCAGACAGGTGAGACTGCCCCAGTGGTATAAACATTTAAAAAAAGAAAAAAAGAGCTACACTGCCTAGAATGGTTTTCCTCATCTCCCCCACCATTCTGGCTATACAAGCATCCACCAAGGCATGTGGATGGTATAGAGGATTACCTCAAGAGACTAGCAAAACACATGGTAGAGTGGCAGCGGAGTTAACTTTAATAAATTCTTATTCTGAGATGATCCTCAACCTTTCCTTGTCTGTAGGCTGGTAGGAATGTAGGTAACATAAATAAAAGGCCAGACACAGATTATCAGATAATAAGCTTGCACACACATTGTCTCACTTTCAGAGGAGAGGTTCCATGCCTTGGTTCCAGAAGGGAACGGCACTCCCGATCTACTTCCAGAGGAGCTCTGCTTGCAACAACAAGAAGGGAGTAGGGATGTTACTCTAGGGATATGTTAATATTTAGCTATTTCATCATCACAAATGAAGAATGTTGAATCTCTTCTAGCAGGTCATTCACAGTCTGGGGAGGCTGTCGAAAAGGTCCTCTGGGTGATCCTGTATTGTTTGAGGAGAACTGCTGTTTTCTATCCAAAAATTAGTAATCTTGCCCAACAAAAAACTTGCATGGAGAATAGTAATCTTGCACAATGAAACCATGTGCCTATTTTTTGTGCAAGATTATTGCGTTTGGGCAAGATATTTGTTGGGCAGGATTACTGGGGTTTTGTGTAGAAAATAGAAATCTTGTCAACAAACCACATATGGCTATCTCAAAACAATACAGTTTTTTTTTTTGCACCCCGCAAATTCTCTGGTTAAAAAACAACAACAACACATATTTTTCTGTGCAGAATAATCCTCCAAAACACTGTAGGATGTGCAAATACTGGGTGAAAATTATAACAAATTATCATCATTGTATTATTCTCCCTGACCAAGTTTCCCAAGAGTTTTCATCAAGAAATCAATAACAGCTAATATTCTTTCCTTCCCTAGTCTACTTTGATGCATTCTAAAATCTTTTCTTATAGCAGGGCTGCTGTGAGATTTCACATCTTTCTTGACAGCTCAGAGTTTACCAGCACCTGGTTGGCATTTGAAGGCTTGGCTGTCTAGTATCTGGCCTCCTTGCAATAGCAAGGCCCACTGCTTGGGCAACATCTTTATATCTCATTCAGTCAAGTGACTTGCTTCCAGTTGGATGGTGTCAATCTGCCCAACTAAGGAGCACAGGATAGGTGGTTGCCTGGCTTTCAGCACAAACTTCAAGCTTGGTTGCCACTGGAGTATATTTGATGGGAGTCAGGCAGTTCCCCAGCTGCCTTTTGAGTCAGTATTTTACCTTGGGATGGAATCAGTTTGAACGAAAGAAGTAACCTACATGCCTATCAACCTAGTTCATGGGGTGTGTTATAGGTCTAGTTCTGGTGTAACTATCTTGGAGATAAAGGTTGCCTGAGTCATGGTCAGCTTAGGGCTGTTGGATCTGCCTCACTACCAGGTGACAGGGGAACTACATAGTGGTTTATAACCACGTGGAATCCCAGTATCTGTCTTTCTGTCATCCCAAGGTGACCCCAATAGTCTTGCTGAGAAGGCATGGAATTTTATTGGACAGGAGGAAAACCGCTCCATGTCTGAATCCTCTGCTTCATACTGAGCCTAATCAGCTGTAAACTAATGAATGTGTGGTGTTTTAAATAGTCACAAAGTATCTACTTTTTTTTGTTTTTGTTTATTGAGACCATTTCTACCTCACCCTTCAGCCTAAAAGGCTTCTCTATGAATCCATTTTCTTGTTGGATCAAAGTAACATCTCAGTAGACCAGCATTCTGTTTCCAAAAGATGCTAATCAGGGAAGCTTGCAAGAGGATGTCAAACTACCTGTTGTATGACATTCAGCTCCTGCTAAATGTTCATGTAAATGCATCTTACTTCCACCATTGGGTTATTTTAAACCAGTGGTTCTCAAATTTTGGTCCTCCAGATATTTTGGACTTCAGCAACCAGAATCCTTCATCATTGGCCATGCTGGTGGAGGCTTGTGGAAGTCGAAGTACAAAATAATGGGAGGATCAAAGGCTGAGAACTCCTAGTTTGAATGGTTGGAAAAGCACAACTGTGTACTGGAGTTAAGCTGCCTGGAGAAGTTGTGGAGTGACCGTTCTTTTTCATGGCTTTTCAAGGAATACTTCAATAGGCATCTCCTTGAGGTTTGGGGAAATACAACAGATGATCAAGGCTGAGACAGGTCTCAGCAATGCCTAAATTTATTAGAGCCTCACATATTTTGGGAGAAAACCCTTTCCTTTCTGAGTTGCATTTGGCAACATGGAAAAAGTAAACTCCTCTTAGGAACTATTCCAGAATTAAAGAGCTAGTATTTGCAATTTTCAGCAGGAGTATGTGAAGTTGCTTCCCTCATATGCTTGTACACTTTGTGCCACTAAACAGGATCATGTTATAATTAGCTTGTAACTCTTATGCGGAAGTGGCATTTTACAGAAAGCAATTAATGCTTTAATTGAGAACAGTTTATGTGCAATAATTAGTCCTAGTATGTTAGTCTTGTTCACAGTGCATTAGCAAAATATTAGTGGCTGAACTAGATGGGAAGAAGACTTAATTACTGTTTTTTCTTTTGAGGCATACCAATTTCCACCTTAATTTTCCTGGAAGGATAAATGTTGGATTTGAACATCCTTGTCAGATTAGCCATTTTCCCTCTCAAAAACAGCTTGCTTGATTATAGAAGAACCAAACACTGAGTTGCTCTTTACTGAGTAGCTGAGTAGTTTAAACACAGAATGTGCTTCCATAAATTCCTTAAGTAATGTTTGTCAGTGAGGTTGCTGACATTATCAAGTTACCAAGTACAAATTCTTTTCCATAGAGCAAGGTTCCTAGGAGAGTTGTTCTGCATAGCCGTTCCTTGAAGAGCTTAATGAGTCATTATTTGCTTTAGTCTTGCTAATGTTCAGCTTGGTTTCTGAGAAATCAAACTGCTTCCATGGGCAGAGGAAGAGAAAAGTTCTCAATCTTTAACACTGAACTCAGTGAATCCACTACTAAATTTCCATTTTCAGTTGTATTATTTTTATACACATCTGTAAGCGTCTCAATTCACTATGACCATGTGTCCTCAAATTACAAACAATGGCCTAAATCCTAATTCAAGATAGAGTCGTTGTTTTTGTTGTTGCTGTGTGCCTTCAGGTTGTTTCTAACTTAAGGGGACCCTATCAGGAGGTTTTCTGGAGTTGAGAGTGTGTGATGTGCCCAAGGCGGCCCTGGCTGAGTGGGGAATCGAACTCTCATCTTCAGGGTTGTAGTCCAATGCTCAAACACTACATTATATTGGTTTTCTTCCAACTAGAGAAGAGCCATTGAATCAGTGAGATTAACCTATGTGTTGACTCACCATTCAACAATTGAGTCAATCGGTCTATTTTAGTTAATAATAATCAATGAGATTGCAGCCATGGTTTGTAAAAGATCATGATAGTTTCCTAAATAATTTATTTATTTTAATCACTGCACTTTTCAACAAAGACAAGGATCCAGTAAGCACATTGGTGAAGATCTCTTTCATGCTTTCTAAGCTTATTCATTGTTTTAAAATGTTGTTTGCTGCCCTTAGTGTAAAAGAGGATATTAATGCTAAGAAAAAGGGTGAGGTGAGAATGTCTTTTGCATCTAATTTTGCATAAGTGTAACTGTGTGTGACTTGTGCTCTTCAAGCCCTCTGTCTCTGTACCCTTCACCCTGTCCCAAGAATTGACTGGAGATGAATTTTAATCTGTAATTAAAACCTTAGGATATTGATTTCATTTCAGTTAGCAAATGTTACAGATGTTGGTCCTAAGACAGGAAGTTTATGGAAGGAGAGTTTTCGTTGTCGTTTACGGAAGTTTATGGAAGGAGAGTTTTCGTTGTCATCATACTCATCACCTTCCTTCCTTCCTTCCTTCCTTCCTTCCTTCCTTCCTTCCTTCCTTCCTTCCTTCCTTCCTTTCTTCAGCATAATCACTGTATATGCTGCTCTACAAATTAAAGAACAACAAAACAGTTCCTTGCCTTCAGGCTTACCATCTCATTAAGACGTGACACAAAAGGAAAAGGGAATGGCAGTTGGTGAGGGGATTAAGTCCAGCAGATACCACCTCTTCTGCTCTCCCAGGAGAATGGCAGTTAGGATGGATGGAGGGCTTTTAGTCTATTTCTAGGCCCAGACATGATAGGAGTTTTGCCTGCCTCTTTGTCAATCTCTCTGAGACCACTAGCTAGTCCTTTTTACTCCCCTACAGCCATTTGATGCCATGAAAGGACTCGCATGCAGTTCCTCAGACCTGTGAGGGGGAAGTGGAAGTGTGTTAGGGATGCTGTGCATAGAACCTAGCTCTGTGTCTCAGGTGGGCTCTTGGCCAGGAGCACTTTCATACTGCACTATTATAGTGCTGTTACTCCAGTTTAACTGCTATGGTTCCATCTTATGGAAAGCTGGGATTTGTAATTTAGGCAGGGGTATTTTGAGTTGTCAGCCAGAAAGCTCTAGTATTTCACCAGACTACAAACCCCAGAATTCTGTAGGATGCAGGCATGGTGGACAAAGCTGAATCATAGTGCTATCATTGTGTAGTGTTGTTATGCCGGCTATGTTACCCCAGATGGGGGGCCCTAGATATCGCTTTGATATCATTTAATTTGGCTGTTGCTGGACCCCTTTCCGTTGCCCCGCTACACGTGTTTGGGTGTTTTCCGTACAGGCACATACTGGCTGCGGCTGATTAATAGCTCAACATTCCATTTTCCATTCAGGCCAGCAATTCCCACGTGGGTAGGGGACTCCCATACCCACACTCCACAATAGCAGCGCGGCTTCCTGCCAAAGCATACCTTTTAGAGGGCCATCAACCTACCAGCCACTCCATTGTCTTGCAATGCAAATCCCATCATGCTAACGATGACTTCACCAAATCCTTTGTCTAGCGCCAAAACCTCTTTTGTTCCTATCTGGTTTGCCATAGCGAACAGGCGTATTCCACCTGGTCCTCAGTTTGAGACCTCGTTGGTTCCCCTTGAACATCAATCCCGTCCTGCTGCCGGTTTGTTCAGGAGTTCCCCTCAGCAACCACGCCAAGCCCCTCTTTTTCTGCTCCAGTTTCTTCAGGACAACGCGACCAGGTGTCGTATCACCCGTTATCCCTCTGTGTCTATTTCCTCATTCTTTGAGTTACTTAGCGTGCACATTGTTTGTTTTACTGTTTATGTTTAATAAAGCTTCTGTTTGTTTATTTAAATCTTGTTGGTTGTCTCTCTGACCTGAAGCCGTAGACATAGGGTAAAAGATCTCGCTCCATTACCCTGCCTCTTGCTAACCAAACAGTGTTCTGGCTAATTTTCCCCAAATTCGGTATTTTAATTGGCAACCTGGGCGCTCCTCACGGGACTCCCCAATTCTCAGGGTAACAGTGTGAAAGGGTCTGAGGTTTCCTAAAGTGTTCTCTCTGGGTATTCATAGAATCATAGAACTGGAAGAGGCCACAAGAGCCATCCAGTCCAATCTCCTGCCACACTGAAATACACAATCAAAGCATTCCCAAAAGATGGTGATCCAGCCTCTGTTTTAAAAACCTCCAAAGAAGGAGACTCCACCACACTCCAAAGTAGTGTATTCTATTATCAAACTGCTCTTGCCATCAGAAGGTTCTTCCTAATGTTTAGGTGGAATCTCTTTTCCTGTAGTTTGAGTCCATTGGTCTGTGTTCTAGTCTCTAGAGCAGCAAAAAAACAAGCTTGCTCCATCTTCCATATGACATCCCTTCAAATATTTAAACATGACTATTGTATCACCTCTTAACCTTCCCTACTCCAGGCTCCTCTGGCTCCTTAAGCTGGTCCTCCATAGAACATAGTTTCCAGGCATTTTACTATTTTGGTTGCCCTCTTCTCCAGCTTGCCAATATCCTTCTTGAATTGTGTTGCCCAGAACTGGACAAAATACTCCAAGTGAGGTATGACTAAAGCAGAATAGCAGTCTCTATCTCTTTAAATAGGTGGTTCAACAAGGAAGTGCAAGGGGATCTCTGACCCTGGAACTGTAGGTGTTGTACCAGAAGACAACAGAGGGTCATGCTCACAAGAAGCCATGAGAATGAAGAATAAAGGCCAGATAAGCCCTGATTTATCTCCAGGGGTGAGATGCACCAGCACAAGGAATGCCCGATAAGGAAAGAATGAACAATGGCAGCTTTAATATACAGTTGTAGGATTCTCATTCGCAGGCTTCAAAAATAGTGTACCACAGCAATAATATAAACTACATTCCCTGCTTCTGTTGCAGTGGCAGCTGGTGACTATCCAGTCAGTAGGGTAGTAAATCCACTCCAGGTTTTAGCTTGAATTTTAAAGGTGCTATCCAAGCTGCTGTATAAGGAGGGAAAAAATGTTCCCCATTATGATGAAAACAAAAGAATTTCTCAACAGTTAAGAAAACTCACTGTAAGAATAACAGATCAGTGGAATTTCTGTGCAGTCTAGAACAATCTGAAGTGTTCCAGGAGATTCTTCTTTGAAGCAAAATGTATTTTTTCTATGTAAAAACTATGTTTTCTGTGCAGAAAATATTATGTGTGAGAAACACTTTTTTCACAGAAAAAAATGCATTTCCATGCAGTATAATCAACTACAATACTTTGGGATGTTCAAATGCAGGGGGGAATGTTGTACAGTAATATTTGTTTTCTCCTCCAGTGGAGAGGAAAATATGGAAACTATTCATCTTTGCATACAAGGACAGAACAAACAAGGATTTACTTCTTGAGTGCTGAAGCCCTCCCCAAATAGGTTCATCACTTTGGGTAGTTCCTCCAAAATGTGGACCAAATCCCAGGGTGAATTTGCCAGCCAACTGCTTTCTTGCATTTTGATGCACCTATTTTTCTTACTAAAGTACTATTTCTGATGAGGCAGAACTCAAAAAAGGACAGAAAGGTGCTGTTATATTTTCTAGGTTGCAAAATGCAAAGAGAGTATCATAACAAGGCTTTGGGTTTCATTAGCTGCGTAATCTATGTACTGCATATCCTAGCACTGCAATAAGGATCAGATGTTTTGATCAGAGTGAGAAAGCAAATTTGCCTCAGTGTGCTAAACAGAAGCAATGTGGAATATCACTTACAGAAGATATTCATCATGAAGGGGTGGATTCGGACTAAGCTTGTCACGCATACTTCCCTTGGGAATCAAAGTGACTTTAGGTTAGTCATTATTTCAGTGATTTAAATGGAAAAAGAGGAGCACTTTGGTAGCTGTTCTGTGGAATGCTAGAGTCTCAATTGTGTAAAATAAGGGATATCATCTTGGATTAGATTCTATCTTAGAATAAATGGGAAGGTGATTCATAGCCTCAAGGCTAAAGCAGAGTTAATATTCTTTTGAGATTTATTAAAGAGATCTGTATAGCAATAGCATGTGTATTTCTATACTGCTTACCAGCTAAGTGCTCTCTAAGCAGTTTGCAATGTGTTAGCTAATTGCCCCCAACAAGCTGGGTACTCATTTTACTGACCTGCAGAAGGATGGAAGACTGAGTCAACCTGGAGCCCTGCAGGATCAAACCTACAACATTGTGGCTGCAGTACCGGCATTCAGCCACTGCGCCACCAGGGCTCCTATACTTTGTCCCAGCGACAGAGTCAAAGTTGGCATGATCACAATCCAGCATTGCTAATGAAAAGATGAGCCGAAACAATGTGAATATATTAAACATTTGCTGAACTGATATGGATATATTAAGCACTCTGAAACCAGAGAGCATTCAAAAGTCGTATCACCTACATATAGGATATTTTAGTTTAGTGGTGGGCAAAATGTGACCTGTAGGCTGTATCCAGCTCCTTGGCTTCACTTTTTGTGCCCCTAAACCTCCTGACCATCTAAACCATCATTTAAAAAATATATTTGGTATTGACTTAAGGTCCTAAAATAACTCAGAAATCTCTGATACCCCAGGCCAACAAGCACCCCAGAAACCCACAGTACCTCCAAATATCTATATTTTTTTTCTGCACTCCTTCTCAAAGTGACAACAGGAAGAGACATGCCTTTACTTCCTATCATCATTTTGAGAAAGCCCTGCAGAGGAAAACAGGTATTTTATTAAAACAGGTATCTATGTGAGGGAATCTCAAGGCAGTTGCCCATCTCTGCCTTGAGGAGGCAACACACACAATAATAGAATCAGGAAGCAACACACACAATAACAGAATCAGCAGAGTGCAGGACCAGGAACACAGAAGCTCTGGAAGCACATACTCATATGCTGAGAAAGAGTGATACCTTCTATAGTGGTTCTTCTGACTGCTATATGTTTGGATATGCCCTGGAAAAAATAATCCCAGATTCAGTCCTCCATAAGCCTGTGCATCTATATTTTCTCCCTTCTTTTTAATGAGAAACTTTTTAATTGGGAAAATATTATTTTGTCAAGAGCTTGGGAAGTTCCTTTTGTAGACTACAACTGCCAGAGTCCCTCACAAGAATAGATGCTGTGAAGGGCACCAACTTACAAAAGTCTTCCTTCCTTTTCAAAAAATCAATTCCTGTTCAAAAAGAGGGCCAGCAAGTCATCTTGGCAAGGTAGTATTCTCTTCCAACCACAGCAATTACCAAAGCTGACCCCACTTGAGGATTCAAGGTTTTGTTTGTGTTAGCCCCTCACCCAAGACACCCCATGGTGCACTTCTGGTGGCAAGTGGAGAGCACAGGATCTGGAAAAGTGTCTGGCTGCGCCCCATAGTTAGATACAGCCCAATGACATCATCTGCAGATGATGCAGCAGATCTCAGGAGAAGATGTCATTAGTCTGAGTCTAGCTATGGGACACAGCCAAATGCTTTTCTGATCCTCCCTGCTCTCCATCAGCCATAGAGTGGACATTTTAAGGAACTATCCAGCAAAGCTGTGAGTCTTGGGGTTTGAACAGGGAGCAATAACAGAGTTCTGTCTGCAGAACTCTTACACTACATTGGTTAGTGTAAGATCGTGGCCTATAGGAAAGGTATTTTTCTGTTCCATCTCAGTCAGTCAAAAATGTCTCAAGCTAGCCCTGGAAGTGTATAAAATGTTCCTGGCCATATTTGGTCACATGGCTAGTTTGAGAAGACAATCTGACCTTGTTTTTCTCCCCTTTTTACCTTTGCTTCTCCTTGCACCACCTTCTGCTGGGACAGAGAGCTACTGGGCTTCCTTATGGAAGCCAAGGCAGCTGTGTCCTGCTCCCCCTTCAGCACTCAAGTTGACCTGCCACCACTTATAAGACCTATTTTCTAAGCTGTTTCAGTGAACTATTCACTTTTGGTGCTCAATGGCCTCTGGAACTAGAAATCCAAAAGAAAACAAAACAGCATGTAAATAAAAAGAACCATACTAGATGAACTCCATTTTACTACACAGAATGACAGGTGTATGAACTGATATATTCTTCTCTGGACCTAATTTAGGAGTCTGAGCCTAACAAAATGAGTATACTATAATAAAGCCAAAATCTACAAAAAGTATCCATGTCTATGTAGTCTGTCAATTAACAGAAATGAAAAACCAAAATAAAACAGCTTTTCTTCACATGAAACAATAAACCTATTAGCTCTGATAATCAATTAAAAATATTAGACAATCAGGCAATCGCAGATGTAGAAGCTTATCTTTCTTTAAAGCATTGTAAATCACATCCTTTCTTAAAGCTCTCAATTCCTTATATTCTAATCCCTCTTCGGGTATCATTTTCATTGCTAAAACATACTGTTTGCCAATCAGTTTATTAAGGTTTGTCTTGCTAGTGCCAAAACAAATGCTCTCGCTCAAAGATAAAAGGGAGCCTAATATTAAAATAATAATTTCACATCTCTCCTTGCCGAGCCTAATTATGGAAGAAATTGGCACATAGAATCTCTGAGGTGATATGGAATTCATGTGTCAATAGTCAGCCCCTTTGAAGTTCACCCAGGCTGTGTTGAGCAATGCAACTCTTTTGGCTTATAGTACGGGGACCTACTAACTTGGGGAATAACACTTTGAACAAAGTACTACCGTATAGATCTATCTTGCTTCCTATTATTTTGTATACCAGGGTATCAATTTAAAGCATCACAATCATGATCTTTTTAAAGCAAATGACTGTTTTTTGATTAAGGGCACGCAAATATAAGTCAGACATCAACACTTTCTGAGACTGTGCTTCCTAACATTGCATTGAAGCAGGAATGTCTTGTAAATGTGGGAACCTGGTGACACATTGGAACTCTATGTGCGAAAATCAGCACAAGATCCTCCCACCGAAAATTTAGGATTAAGAGTATTTAACATTAGCTCATTTCACAATTTGTGTGACTTCCTCCCTTCAGAGTGTTAAATAGGTACATACCTATCCTCATACAATCACAAAACACTGGAAAGATCCAGAAGTTCAAAGTATAATTTTAGAAAATATTAAATTTTTGTCTTTGTTGAACTATTTCGAATCATATATTTACGAGCAATTGCAGCCAGTATGAAGTAGGATTGAAACAATGACTTGTGCTATTTTTTTTAAAAAAAATTGGAACAAGCACAATAAAAAAAGAGAATTGAATTTTTGAATAGTTTAGAAGTAATGTTTATTATGAGATTAACAGAGCAATTATGTACATATCTACTCAGAAGTAAGTTCTGCTGTGCTCAATCCCAGATGAGTGGGGATAGGATTCCAATGTAAGGTTACAGTCGTATGTCATTTATAGGGGAATAAATGTCATTGAATGTAATGGGATTAACGAAGACTGATTTTAAAACAGGCTCATCCCACCACAGAGATCATTGTGTTCTCAGTTGTGCAGACCGCTGTATGCTCTGGGTTTCTATTTGTTGCAGTGGAGAGATCCACTTTAAACATACAAAAGAATGTGTGTCTAAATTTGGATGCCTTGATTAAAATGAATGGAAAGTCCATGATATATGATGAAACACTGTGCAACCACTGGAATCTGTACACCTAGAACAATCAGAACAGTCATATAAATTTAAATGCATTGAAATCAGTGGTATTTATTTCTACAGCAACACAGAAGAGTGTGTGTAAATGAGAGAGGGAGAGAGAAAAGAGAGACCACTTGATCCATAGAAGAAAAAATATTACCTGTTCTGTATTCTTCAGGATAGGAAATGTAGCCAGAAGATTTGATCTATGAAAAGTATGGTGTACATACACACACACACACAGAGGGAGAGGGAGAGAGCTGTGTGACCTCAAGTCATTTCGCACTTATAGTGACCAAAGATGAACCTCTCATGGGGTTTTCTTGGCAAAATTTGTTCAGAGAGGGTTTGCTAATGCCTTCTTCTGAGGCTGAGAGAGTTTTATTTGCCCAAGTTCCCCCAGTGGGTTTTGTTACCACACCATTCACACACGCACACGCACACACACTGCCCTGCTGGATAGCAAAATTGGTGAGAAAGATAATTTTCCTATAAAACTAGATACTTGTGACTGGAAAACACGTGGTACGAAGATACTGGCTATAAGCATATGCTAGGTCAGGATGACCTCAGCGTGGCCAGGTCATAAATTCAAGAGGATTAGATGGAAACCCCTGATGTTAATTGGTTTTGGAATATCCCTCTCAAAGACCCAGCCTTCAAACACAATAGTAGATGAAACTGCCCAGGTAGAGTAGGCATGCACCCTTGCTGTGTGCATATCCTACAGAGACCTTCCTTATTCACTTTATCTGACCAAGACATTAAGAAACTGTCTCCCACCAATGCTTTGTCACCTGAAGTTAAGACAAGCAGCCTGTTTGAGACCCCTTTGTTAGCTCTGCCAGAGAGCAATTAACACATATCCTTCAGGGTAGGAAATAGGGTATAAAAACCCCATCTCCAGCCCAAATAATTTGCTAGCATGTTAGGTGTCATGCTGCACCCCAGACTCCCACTCCTCTGTGTTGCCCTCAAACTCCTGTCTGAGCCACTCTATTTTGATCTTGTGCCTCAGGACTGGTAAATATCACCCCTTCCACCAAAAATCTCTCTCTATGTAACCTTTCTCACCTTTTCCTTCAATAGTCTTGTATGGTTTGTGAGGTTGCTCTTGTGGATTTCTTTCCAATAAAATATTCTTCTAACTTTTAACTGGAGTCCTCTGTACAGTTAGTACTGGTATACACAGGTGACAAGTTCCTGCGGTTACCTCCTCTCTCGGGTCTCCTTTGAGCTAATAATTCCCCAAATCCTAAGGAGATGCTGGCACTGCTGGAGGACCTCAAGGTCCCCCACTGTTTAGGGTAACAGTTTTCATGGCCAAACAAGGATTTGAACCTTTGTCTTCCACAATCCTAGTCCAACACTCAAACCACTACACCGTTATCAGTGCCCTCTCCCTCTCATTTACACACACTCTTATCTTTCTCTGGTGTGAATCCAGAGGTCTTAATTTTGCTCTTGCCATCTGCTAAAATTCACCTCTGTTTATAGCTATCCTCTTTGCTTCAATACCTCCCACTAGAGCATGAAGAAAGTTCTAAACTACCTGGGGCCCTTCTACACTATACAACTATAGCACCATCATTTTACTCTAACTGCCAGGGTTCCATCTTACAGAATCCTGGGTGTTGCAGTTGAAGGAGGGGCGTTTAGAAATCTCAGCCAGACTGCTTCTCTAGAGCCTCACCAAACTACAAATTCCAAGGTTCTGTCAGATGAAACCAGAATAGTTAAAGTGGAATCATAGTGCTTATAACTGTATTGTGTGAAAAGGCATCTGGTTGCCTCATGCTCAAAAACAAAGGTGGAAATGAGCAGTGTGGAAGAACTTTAACTGTCATGTGTGTTGTCTTTCATCTCCTAGCCCCCTGTAGTAGTAGAGTAGCTCAGTAGTAAGTGTACATTTTTTCACATAGAGCCCCCAGCTTCTCTTGCTTCTCCATTTAAAAATAATCAGGCAACAGACTGTGTGAAATACCTTACTGCTGAGACTCTGGAGGGCAGACAATACTGAGTTAATCCAATAATCCAACTTTTTATGAGGCAGTTTCCTGTACTGAATGCAGAACATACAATAAATGCATCTCTGCTTCTCTGACACTAAATGTAGGCCTGTGACTCCAACACTGTTACTTTTCCACCTTTTTTTTCTTCTCTTGTATGAATTTTTAACAGCTTTGGGCTGATGAAGAAGCCAGCAAAGCTTCAGAAGTTTGCATGAAACTTTTGGTTTGCAATAAAACAGTACAACTCTTTTGTGGAGTTTGGATTTTATGTTTGCTTATGGATGTCTATGGTCATTTCCACACTAGACTGTTATAGTGCTATTATTCCATTTTCAACACCCTATGGAACCCTGGGGCTTGCAGTTTAGGGAGGGCTCTCCCTAAACTGCAAGCCCCAGGATTCCATAGGATGTTGAAAGTGGAATAATAGCACTATAACAGCCTAGTGCAGAAATGGCTGATTCCACTTGGCAAGTCTTTACTAAATGATTATTGCCTAGCAGTTAAGATTGTCCTTTATTAAAAACACTGAAAGAAAGAATTGATTCTGTGTAAAAATCTTTGTCCTTTGGTCTCACTATGTGTCACCGTACTAACCAGGGAAAATAACTGTCTCTGGCACTGGTAGCTGAGCATCTGACATAATTTGTGAGTGTGACAAAAAGGAATTAGTCCTGTGATGGACTGCATATGTATTCTGAGCTTGAAGATACCTTCTAACCCATTCATGGCATGTGTGCAGTAGACATAAATATATTGTGACATTTAAAATGTGATATGAAAGCATATGGAGATTCTCTTGCAAAACACAATGGATGTTTTATCTCGTTCTGCCTTGAGACAGCTGGAATGGGCTTGGAAGAAGGGGGTATAACTATAAACACCATTAGTGTTTTTCTCCTCCATCTCTTTTGATTATTGACTTTTTTTACTCATAGTGGACAATATCCTCTGCTTCCCAAAGGCAACAGCTAATGACAGCAGTATTTGTAGTGGTCATTCCATGCCATTCTTGTATTAATTGGATGTAATGAATTGCAAGCAGATAGCTACAAGTACTATCTTCAAAATTAAAACTACTCATACTCAAAGATAGTAAGCATGCCATTATCTTTGGTTTGACTTGTAGGAAGATACATTATCATTAAAATCTGAAGCCTGGAGCATCAGGTCACAGAGATTTTTCATACATCAGTCAATTAACACAAATGAGGATTGTAGGAAATCTTTCCAAAATAGGCTACCAGTTATATGCTGTGTACACTTTCAGCCAAGTAATCTTTGAGCTGGTTTGAAGAGCACTTCTTAAGTAGTTTGGAAAAGGAAAAAAATGTCAGATGCGTGGTGTACACACACACCACACATGTATTGGCCTGCAAATTCTTTGGTTAGGTTACAAGGCTTAAAACAAACAAAATTACAATAAAGTAAACAGGAAAATTAAAAATCTCAAACCATATAGATCAATAAGAGGACAAGAAACCTTGTAACAACAGATCAATTTTATCCAATAAACTCAGATGATATAAAACTGTAATTTAACTGTAACGATCTGGATTTTAAAAATAATTATCATACTTTAATACCAGAAAAGTGGGCAGGTGGTGCTCTTCTGTGGAGGGCATTCTACAATTGAGGAGTCACTACTAAAAAGACCCTTCTTGAATTGCCACCTGACATAAAAGATCAGTTAGAGAAGGGACACAGATGATGATTTCAGGATTCATGCAGATCTATCTGGAAAGAGGCTTGCCAAGATCTGAAGCCATGGACCATTAAAGCTCAAAAACAGCACTTGGAATTGGGCCCAGAAATGGACTGTGAGGCAGTGAAATGGTGAAATAGTGCCAATCTACCTCTTGAAAACAGATGGAGGGATGTGGGTGGGTGGTGGGTGGGTGGGGTATGAGGGAGGAAGGATCAGAGAAACGTCACCCTACTGACAGAAACCATCTATCAGTGGAGGGACACTATAGATCACTGAATCGTAGAACTGGAAGAGACCACAAGGCCCGTCTAGTCCAACCCCCTGCCATGCAGAAGTACACAACTGGAGCACTCCTGAAATATGGTACCCAACTTGTCTGAAGACTCTCAAAGATGGCAAATCCACCATCCTCTGAGGCCATCCATTTGGATTCTATCCAATATGCCTTCATTCAAAAGTATCAAGTTTCATGGGAGTTATGTTAATGGGTGCCATGGGAGATAGCAGCTCTAGGACCCCTTCTTTGGGCCTTCTACCAACAGGATGGCAGATTTCCATAATGTGCAGTATGAACTTATGCATTTTTACATTGAACTGAATGTTGTCTGGGTTGTTCTAAACCTGCTGTGACCAACTAAAGTATCACTTTCTTTTTGTTCTCAAACTTTCTTGTCCAATTATATTCAACAAATATATTTCTGGAGATATTTCATATTTTATCTTCAGAATCCTTGTAATTGAATCATGTATCCTCTTCCAATATTTCTTTGCTACTTGATATGTCCACCACATATGATAGTATGTTCCAATCACTTTCCTGCATTTCCAGCATTGTCCACTTCCTCTATGGGTTATCTTCTTCCATTTTTGTGGTGTCATGTTCCAACAATACATCATTTTGTAAAAATATTCTCTCAGATTCAAGCACAATGTAAATTTTATGTCTTTAGTCCATATTTTCTCCCATTTGGCCAGTTCTATATTGTGTCCAATATTTTATGCCCACTTTATCATAGGTTCTTTTATTTGTTCTGATTCTAATTCTCTCGTTAATAACTCTTTGTATAATTTAGAAATTCTTTTAGTTTGGTCTCCCAACAGAATTCCATCTAACTTGTTCTCTTTTTCTTCAAATCCCACAAATTTATTATCAATTGAGAATCTTTCTTTTAGTTGTCTGTATGGGAACCAATTTAGTTCATAATTCTGGGCACTTAGTTCTTTTCTGGTTTTCATCACTGGTTTCTTTCCTTCCCATTTAATCAAATCTTTATATCTTAGTAATTCTCCTGTTTTTGTTTCAGTTATTTTAAAAGCTTCATGTGGTGACATCCATGTTGGTAACTTGTTGTAGAATTTCTTGTTGATAGTTTGCCATACATTCATGAGGGATCTTCTCAGATGGCCATTTCCACACTAGACTGTTATAGTGTTACTATTCCATTTTCAATATTTTATGGAATCCTGGGGTTTGCAGTTTAGGGAGTAGCCTTTGAGGCCCCTCCCTAAAGTGCAAACCCCAGGATTCCATAGGATGTTGAAAGTAAAATAATAGCACTATAACAGTCTAGTGTGGAAATGGCTATAATGATCTTTAAAATCTCTATTTACTTCTGTTTTTCGATAGCAAAGATAGCCATGCCAGCCAAATCTTATATTGCATCCTTCTAAGTCCAATAGTTTATTATTTTTGAAATCTATCCATTCTCTAATCCAGTCCAAACAGAAGGCTTAACAGTAGACCTTCAAATGGGGTAATCTGAAACCACCTCGTTCCTTAGTGTCTTATAATGATTTCAGATTTATTCTCGGCTTTCTTGTTAATTCTTTATTCCAGGTTGTGAAGGGTTTATCATTATTTATTATTGGGATATTTTGAAATAGAAACATAAGTTTGGGAACTACTGTCATCTTTATTGTGTTGATCCATCCCAGTAACAAAATATTAAATTTATTCCATTTCTGTAGATCTGTTTTTATTTGATTCCATATTTTTTGGTAGTTATTATCATATAATTCTGAATTTTTTTTCATTATATAAATTCCTAAGTACTTATATCTTTTTTTCCACACTGAAGCCTGATATCAATTTAAGTTCTTCATCCTCTTTTTTGACAAGTTCATTGTCAATATTGTTGATTTATCTTTATTCACTTTGAGACCTGCTACTTGACTATATTCTTCAAGAATTTCTATAATCTTATAAAGTGAATTCTTTGGTTCCTCTAAGAGTAATACCATGTCATCTGCAAATGCTTTGATTTTTTGTTTGTTCTTCTTTATTTTAACCCCTCTTATTTGATCATCTTCTCAGATTTTATTATTCAGTATCTCCAATGACATGATGAAGAGTAAAGGGGAAAGTGGGCAATCTTGTCTCACTCTTCTCGATATTACAAGTTGTTTTATTTGTTCCCTGTTAATTGTCAATTTCACCCTTTGGTCTTGATAAATGGTCTCTATCCACTTTTTAAATTTTTCTCCGTAGCCAAATTCTTCTATCATTTTTTCCATAAATTTCCAAGATATATTGTTGAACACCTTTTCAGCATCTAAAAATACCATTGCAATTTTTTCCCCTGGATTCTTTTCGTAGTATTCTATACAGTTTAGCAGTTTTCTTTTGAATGAACTCTCACATTGTGAAATATGGAATTAGCCACCTGAGAACACATTTTACATAATGTGTTTTTTTCCATATGTAAACAGGAAGTTCCTATTCTTGGCCACTTAAAGCAAATGAAAAAGTTTGAGAAAGGCACGCGATTAGCTTCTTTTGGCCCTTAAAAAAGAGGAGAAGCTCTTCTTCTTCTTCTTCCTCTTCTTCTTCTTCTTCTTCTTCTTCAAGCTTTTGGACTAAATGACAATGGTTTAAATAGCAATGCTGTCTCCTTCTCTTGAATTGTTAATTGTATCATTTCTATTTTATATTCCGCATTATTGTTGCTTAAACATAATGTTGATTACTTTAGGGAATTTGAAGAAGAGATGGGGTGCTTATTATATACCATTCACTATTTAATACTGATGTAGTAGGGTGTGCATCATATTTGCCACTTTAGAAATCCATGTGGGGGAAAAAAGTCCAAGACCCTTGGAGACCACATAAGGATTATCATTTCCATTACTTCATGTGTTTCTTCTTCCAGCGATGAGGAAAGGAGCCCTTGATTAACATGACCCTAACCCTAATCCTAGTTCTTACTTAGTGATAGTAACAGCAGGACAAGACCTCCCACATGGCCTAACTATGCACTTTTGCACTTTACTGCTGGAGAGAACATTGACCTCTTCCAGTCTTTCAAAATGAAGACCAAGCTCAGAGCATATTTACCTCAGAGGAAGACCTATGAAACTCAGTGGAAATTACTTCCGAGTAAAGCATGCCTAGGCTTGGGCTGTTGGTGTTCTCCTTACTTTACAGTCATGGTTTCTGCAACTGAAACAACATCCCCTGGAGACAAAACAAGGGATTCCTTAGTATCCAATCATGTCATCATTTGACAACCTTGACAGTAAGTAGAGAAGTGAAGGGTGGTTGGCACGTGTGTGTTGCTTCCAGATCAAAACCCTTTAATGGCCACTTAAAGCAACCTCCTTGAGTTGGTTTATGAAAGGAAAGGAAGATGACGGGGAGGGGGAGAATGCCTCTCCCAGTCCAACTCTTCTGAGGGAACCAAAGAGAGACTTTTTCCTGCCCCCACCTCCTCTAGTAATTAGCACCATCCCTCACTTTGCAAGCTGCTTGCAGCAAGCATGGCAATATCTGTGTGACATACTCAGATTTCAAAGACCGTCCTCAGAACCAGCTGCAGCTCAAGAAATCGGGCAATGTTTTCTGCAGAAGATATAATGCCAAGCCTTTTGAAATGAAAGCTGGGGCTGGCCTAGTAAGAGATTACTGTAGGGAGGAAAAATGCTTCTTGTTTGATAAGCCACAGATGTCTGCTTGATTTGTTGAGATGGCTGACAGTTGCTGATGGCTTGCAGCTTGGGATTTACCCCTCACCCACATACTGATCAGTTTTACCCATGTGCTGTGATGCCTGTTGCTGAGGAACGCTTAACTACCGCTGGCAAAATAAGGGACATTTTAGAAGCTAATACATATGGTAGCATAAGAATGGTATATACTCTCAGGTTTCTTCCTAGATACAGAATCTTTACTAAACTAAATGAGTCATAGTAGCTTTTGTAAGACAAGTATGTTTGTTGGTTTATTGAATGTATAGCCCACTCTCCCCACAAAATGGTACATCGGGTATCTCATGGTCATCTGGAATTTAAAATACAATTAAAATGCAAAGCAACTTCAAATATTCAATCATAAATTAAAACCACAGTGTGTCATTAAAAACATGCAGGAATATAGCATCTTTTAAATAGAAAGCTCCTTCTTCAGAAACCAGTCAAGTGTACATGACACTGCAGGCTGAGTGTGGAGCTGGTTGGAAACTCATGTTCAAAGAGTTCATGCACTAATCAAAGGATTGTGTGTGTTCTAAGAGTGGAACCTTAATCCTAAACACACTTACTAGAGAATAAGTCTGGCTGAATTCAGGTGGATTTAATTCTAATTAAACATGCCTTAGACTGTGCCGTTAGGGACTTTGCTTGAGATTTCATCTAAATTTGTAAACATATACTTTAATACCCACAAAATTCCCTGCTTTACTCACTAGCTGAGACTCTGGCCCAACTCATGTGGTTTATGCTGCCTGTTTAAAGTTTCATTTTTTGATCAGATGAGGATAAAATTCCTGAGGACAGTCATAAACAGGTGTGAATTAAAATTGGTTTTCTGATGACTTATTTGTAATAGTGAATCATACTAGGTACATAAGCTAGCACTGCTGTAAAAGTCCTAAGTCCATAAAAAGTGTCACATTGGATTGGCTAAAGTTCTATCTAACCTAGTAGAAGAACCAATCGTATAAGTACCACATTATTTACTGAGAGGTGAACGCTGAAGTCATTCATCTACATGTATTAACAAATGCAGTTAAAATGCACTTCTGTACAAAAGCACTTTGACTGCCCAGGAAACATAAAAATAGTGTCTGTGATATTTGATCTGTGATAGCTCTTACACGCAGGAAAGTCATCACATAATACAGCAAATAGTGAATAGGAAAATGCTTCTGCACTGCAGCATAGACATTATTCATGTACACTTCATTTTGGTGAGCAGTCAGAAATTTCAAGGGGACAGTGTTTTTTCTGGATCCAGTTTCCTCTTGAAGGAGGTAGCTGGGACATGTTATTTTGAAATGCTTGCATTTATTTTCAGTTTTATTTTCATTTTTGTATAGATTGAGCACTGGGTGAAGGCTGACAGCTAAAACGCTCCAACAGACTGAGTCCCTCGCTTGCACATTAGGTCACCTCGAAGTACACAGATCCTAAATATAATTTTCAGTGTCTGTGCCTTTCTTTCAAGCTGGATGTTGTCCTTCCTCAGTTTTACAAGCAACAAATACAGATTACAACATCCTCAGCTAGAGGGCTATCCCTTTTTCAGTTGTTCTTAGGAAGATGGGCTCTTAGCAGTTGAGAATATCTAGGGGTGACCTCAAAGGGGGAGACACAGGGGTAGGCAGCCACAGACATTCCAAAGGCCACCCATGCCCCAGTACATCATCCTCTGGATCCCATTGTGCTGCCCCACCCTATTTTTAAAATCAAATTAGAAGTATTGTTCCAGACACTTTTAGTCTGTATTTTTGACTATTTGGTGTGCATTTCAGTTACACTTCCTCCATCTGAAATGTTAATAGAGAATTGCACCTCCTGAAGCCCACTTCATTTACAGGCAATTTTTTAAATGAGGGAGATTCCTTGAACCAAGGGCTGCATAGAAGTCCCACCTCCAGCCAGCCAGATGACATGCAGTCCATGGGTGCACATGGCCTAACCTACATTTCTGGGACCATCAAAGTTGTTATCAGCAATCTATCTGATTAACTTTCTCTATAGTTGAAACTTCTAATTTTATAACAGTATTAAGATATACTGTATGTCTGTAAGTATACCAAGGTATGCAATCTAGTAGCACAGTCAAAGGTAATCCAGTATGCAGAAAATAGGCCAAAGACACCATGCTTTCTTCTACTTGCCATATAATTATTATGAAAACACGGCACCTTGTGAATTGTAGAGCCAGCACCAGGCCATAGAGTTTACTAGTCTCCAATGTGGTCCTCAAAGTTGTTTTTGTTTTTGTTTTTTGAGGTCCTCAACTCCATTAGACTCACAGGATTGCCCCTTTCTTACCCCTCAAGAAGTTTTAAAGGTTTCAGGGATCTGCTTAACATTTTTTTTTAAAAAAAAAGTATTGTAAAACCAGAAGTAGACTTCTCACCATTTCTCAGTGTAGGAGTAGCACTTATTGAAGTCTGTGTGGCTCTCAAAGTGTTTTAGGGGAAGAAAAATGGTCCCTAAATCTGCCACAGTTGCCCAGCCCTTGTCATGCCACGCTTCCAGAACATGGAAATGGACTCTGACTCAGAGACTGAAACAGTGAACATGCCAGGATCTGCTGAACAGGAGGAGATTACAGAGCCACAAATCCCAGAGACAGAACAGAATGCAGTGCCAGCTCCAACAGAGAGTCCTGCCCTTTCAGATACTGAAGACAACTTAACTATACCTATCTTTGCTGAGCGTAAACAGCAAAGAGAGAACTTGCCCTGGTCTCAAAGTATTTACAGGAGACAGCAATTAGTTAGGCCGCAGCTGCATTAAGCTTCTGACCTATATAGGCACTGCCTTTCCCCTCCAGGAGTTGTCAGAAATTATCTGACCTTCCTGCCTGCCAGTTGTATTTGTGTTGACTTTGGACTTATTTTGTTCTGCTTTTGGATTCTGTTGGACCCTGTTTGTGCATTTGCTTAATGAGTAAAAGGAAATGACTGATTTTGAGCTGTTCTGTCCCTTTGTTTGTTACTATGCCAATGTTATCACCCAGTTATCAACTTGTGCAGCCACAACCTCTGGCTTACTGTCCAGATTGAGATAGGACAGCCCTCACCTGATTGAGCATTTGGTGTCATCAACAAAAGTTGTCTTCTGTGAAGTGAGAGATTAATTAGTGTGACCTACACATCTGGGTAAGATAAAAGATGAAGTCTACTACCACTGGATACAAGATAAAGAGAAAGGGGGAAATGTGGGAGAATGAAACCAAGAACAAGAATATTAGTCTATAGGTGAAGAGGCAACAGAGCAGACAATGAATGGAAAGAGGGATCACACCAGGGAGCCGTGGCCACCTATTTCTACCTCTGTGACCCCCCCAGATGCAAACAGCTACCAGTATACATGTGGTTGCGCATGCCTCTACTTCCAAAAAGATTCCACATATATTTGAAAGGATGAATAATTTGCAAACTTTTTTCTCCATTGCAGAAGAAAACAACTGCTTCTGTGCTGGTACTTTTTCTTAGCTAGTACTCATATGTCTACAAGTGTGTGAGACAATCGTTCTGTGCAGAAATATCCACATCTTTCTGTGAAAAATTTTGCATTTTTGTGCACAAACATATGTATGTATGTATGTATGTATGTATGTATGTATGTATATATTTCCAATCTTCATATTTTTGTATTTCTAATCTGGCACAAAAACCATTCATATGGATAGCCAGAAAGTGTCTATCTGTCTATCTTCTGCATGCAAGAACTTCCTGAAATACTTCAGTGAGTGAAAATTGCAAAAAATTCCCGGCACTCTGTTGTTCTACCTGACTGTAACTGTGCCCTATGAAAAGCAACTTAGGGAGTTGGGTATGTTTATCTCGGAGAAGAGAAGGTTAAGAGGTAATATGATAGCTATGTTTAAATATTCAAAGTGGTGTCATATGGAGGATAAAGCAAGCCTGTTTTCAGCTGCTCCAGAATCTAGGACATGAAGGAGGAGGCAGCTAGCGGGGAGGAGCTTTATTAGGAGCTACCAACGGGCCTCTAGCTCATTTCCCAGAGGAAAGAGCAGAGGAGAGCTGGGCCTGTGAAGACGTCCTAGACCAGGTGTGTTTCACAGGCTTGTTTTTTTTGCTGAGCTTGTTTTTGCTGTGCTTGGGGGCCTTGCTTGTTTTTGCTGTTAATTGCTTGCTATTGTTTGCTGGCTACTGCCTGGCCGTGGGCTCTGCCTGATCACACGGTCTGACTAACGAGAGGGAGGAGGCAGCTAGCGGGGAGGAGCTTTATTAGGAGCTACCAACGGGCCTCTAGCTCATTTCCCAGAGGAAAGAGCAGAGGAGAGCTGGGCCTGTGAAGACGTCCTAGACCAGGTGTGTTTCACAGGCTTGTTTTTTTTTTTTTTTTTGCTGAGCTTGTTTTTGCTGTGCTTGGGGGCCTTGCTTGTTTTTGCTGTTAATTGCTTGCTATTGTTTGCTGGCTACTGTCCTGGCCGTGGGCTCTGCCTGATCACACGGTCTGACTAACGAGAGGGAGGAGGCAGCTAGCGGGGAGGAGCTTTATTAGGAGCTACCAACGGCGCACGCCTTCGGCGCGCGCACTTGCACTCCTTTACTTTCTCGAGCTTCTCCTGTACTACTCTCTGTTGTTTCAAGGATGGAAGGTGAGGGAGCTGCTGCAGTCACCTGTAACGCTTGTGGCATGTTCCTTTTCTTGCCACAAGAGCTTCTCGGGTACACCTGCACCAAGTGCAAGCTGGTCACCTTCTTGGAGGAGAAGGTTCGCCAGCTGGAGGCACGAATTTCTGATCTCCATCTTATTAGGGAAGGGGAGGAGTTTTTGGATAGGGCAGAGAAGACCTACCAGAAGACCGAATGCACGGAGGAGCTGCCAGATCAGGAAGTCACCACACTTTGCCGGGAAACGGAGGTTTGGGCGAATGTCACACGGAGGAGTAAAAGGACCAGGAAGGTAACAGAGACTCTTAGCATACACAATCGCTTCGAACTACTTGGCCTTATGAACAATGAGGAGCACCACGCGGAGGGAACAGAATGTCAACAAGAAGGAAATAGAACTCACCAACAGGGACTAAATAGACACTCCCAGCCTAAACAGAATGCCCAGGCAGTCCAGCAGATCAAAGCAGGTCGGCCGAGGAGCCCACGGAGCAAGTCTAGGGAGGCAGCTGATTGGGGACTCCAGGGAACTGAAACAGCAATCTGCAAAACGGACAACTAAATGAGAAGTCTGTTGTCTTCCTGGGGCCAGGATGAAGCCACATAACGGAAAACTCCTAGGGCTAATCAAACCCACTGACTATAACCCTGATTTTGGTAATCTGGAAACGATGGCACTCAGAGGGGAGGGGCAGCTGGACCCGCATTGCAAAGGACTACGAGCGGTCCTGGGGACCAAGCTAAGGACCTTGGTGTGTGCAGGTGGTCATCAGTTCTCTCCTCCTGTTGAAGAGGTTTGAACGGCATGTTCCAGGGGAAAGGGCAATGGTGAGGAGAGTGAACAACTAGGCTCCCGCACCGTGGCATCCCAAGCAGACAGACGGTTTGGGTTTTTGGAACATGGCCTGATTCCACATGAACATGGGCTTGTGGCAAGGGATGTGGCTGCACCTCACAAAACTGGGCAGGAATGTTTTTGCAAACAGTATTGCAAGGAAGGTGGAGAGGGTATTTGATAAATATCCACTGGGGAGGGAGACAATGTATTCAGGGCAAGGATTGAGAGAACACAGGGGGAGAGAGCAGAATGATACTGGACAAGTAGTACAAGCGGCCAATAGAGGAAGATAGAAACAATAGTCCCAGGACTTCCAGGAAGGACCTGGGGACTTAAGATGTCTCTACACTAATGCAAGGAGTATGGGAAACAAGCAGGATGAGCTTGTACTCCTAATGACAGAGAAAATAAATGAATGGGATGGGCGTCACTGAGACCTGGTGGGGATGAGTCTTAGTGATTGGAATATGAGATAGAAGGGGTATAGCCTATTTGTAAAAATAGACCAAACAAGAAGGAGGAGGAGTAGCCTTGTATGTCAAGGATGTTTGGCCTGTGAAGAGATCCTGGGCTTAAACCCAGAAAGCCAGGTAGAGAGCATTTGGGTAAGAATTAAGGCAGCGAAACAATAGGGATATTCTGGTGGGGGTTTGCTACAACCTCCAACCCAGGCTGAGGACTGGATGACGCGCCTTCCTGGACCAAATGACTGAACATTAAAAAGGAGAGATACAGGTGATCGTAAAATAAGATACCCAGGGATATTGCTGGCAGTCAATTCTGCCAAGACAGCAAGGTGCAGGCAGCTTTTCTTGCTTGTCTTGCAGACAACTTCATGGTCAGGAAGAAGGTGGAAGAGGCCACAAGGGGATCAAATATTGTAGATCTGGTCTTGAGCCACAGGGATGACCTTGTGAATGAGGTGGAGTCAGTGGATCTTTAGGGGGGGAGTGGTGAGGTGCCCTATTGTAAATTAGCATTCAGTGGGAAGGAAGATAAGGGTAGCCAGACACTCGTCTAGATTTTAAAAAACGGGACTTCTGTAACAACTGGGGGCTGTGTTGGCTGGAATTAGGCTGGTCAGGAATAGTGAAAGGGAAAGGGTGGGAGCAGTGGGAGTACCTCCGAAGAAAATATAAAGCACATGAAGCTCTTTGCGGTAGGAGGAAAGATGGAAGGCATGTGAAGAAACCAGAATGGTCACTTTATAGAAGAACTCTAGCTGAGCTAAGAGTTAAGAGAAACACGTATAGGAAATGGAAGAAGGGGGAAGCACAAAAAGAATTTAAGCAAGTAGCCAGGAGATGTAGGGAGGAGGTCAGAAAGGCTAAAGCAAAAGAACAAATTTAGGCTGGCCAGAGACATTAAAAACAAAAAAAAGGGGTTTTTTTTAAATATGTCCGCAGCAAAAGGAAAAAGAAGGGGGAACAGTAGGGTCGCTACGCAGAGAAGGGGGGAATTACTCACAGGGGGGAGAGAAAAGGCAGAGCTCTTAACACCTTTTTTGCCTCCGTATTTTCCCAAAAGGGATCGCACTAACCTGGCGGTGGGGGAGCAGGGGGGGAAGCAGAGGAAATGAGGCACTTAATAAGTAGAGAGGTGGTACAGGAATACCTGGCCGCATTGGATGAATTCAAGTCTCCAGGGGAGATGAATTGCATCCTAGGATATTAAAAAAAGCTGGCAGAGGTCATTTTGGAACCGCTTGCTATAATTTTCCAAAATGTCGGGGGAAAGGAGAAATTCCCGCAGATTGGAAGAGAGCAAATGTTATCCCCATCTTAAGAAGGGGGAAAAAAAAAGGACCCCAAAAAATTTGCCCCGTCAGCCTGACATCGGTTTCCCCGGGAAAAATCCCCGGAGCAGATCATTAAGCGTTCAGTTTCTTTAAACATTTAGAAAACAACGCAATAATAGAAAGTAACATGGATTTTCAAAAATAAATCATCCAAAATTTAAACTGGGTTTCTTTTTATGATAGAGTTACTAGCTTGATAGATGAAGGGAATGCTGTGGATGTAGCATATCTCGATTTCAGTAAGGCCTTTTACAAAGTTCCCCCTGACATTCTTGCATCGAAGCTAGTAAAATGTGGGCTAGACAGGGCTCTTTTAATTTGGGTATGTAATTGGTTAAAAAACCGAACCCAACGGGTGATCACGGATGGCTGCTTTTTATCCTGGAGAGAAGTGACTAGTGGGGTGCCACAAGGTTCTGTCCTGGGCCCAGTGCTGTTCAATATTTTTATCAATGACTTAGATGAAGGAATGGGGCATGCTCATAAAATTTCCAGATGACCCAAATTTGGGGAAAATTTTAAAATTTCCCGGGGCGGGATAAATTTTCAAAATGACCTGGATAGATTGGGAGAGTTTGGGCCAGGGCAAACAAAATGAAATTCAACAAAAAAATGAAAAGGTTACACTTAGGCAGAAATAATGGAATACAGAAATTAGGATGGGGGACACGTGGCTGGATAGCAGAAATTAAAAGGGGAATTGGAGTCTTCATAACCACAAGCTGAACATGAGTCAGCAGTGTGATGCGGCACCCAAAAAACCCAATGCAATTCTGGCTGCATAACAGGAGTAGGTGTCTAGATCGAGGGAGGTACTGGTACCACTCTACTCTGTTTTGGTTAGACCCCATCTTAATACTGTGTCCAGTTCTGGGCACCCCAATTAAAGAAGGATTTGAAAAGCTGGAGCAAGTCCAAAAAGGGAGGGGGGCCCAAAATGGTGAGAGGCCTGGAAAACATCCCTATGAGGATAGACTAGAGAGCTGGGTATGTTTAGTCTGCAAAAAGGAGGTTAAGAGGGGACATGGGGGGTTAAATATTTGAAGGGATGCCACGTAGAGGAAGGAGGGGGTTTTTTTTCTGCTGCTCCAGAAACCGGACAAGGAGCAATGGATTCAAGCTGCAGGAAAGGAAAATTCCACCTGAACCTCAGGAAGAACTTCCTGACAGTCAGGGCTGTCCGGCAGTGGAATCTGCTGCCTCGGAGAGTAGTGGAGTCTCCTCCCTTTTGGAGGTTTTTAAGCAGAGGCTTGATGGCCATCTTTTGGGAGTGCTTTGAGGGTGTTCCGCATGACAGGGAGTTGGACTGGATGGCCCGTGTGGTCTCTTCCAACTCTACATTTCTATGATTCTATGATTCTATGGAACAGTGGCTTCAAGCTTCGGGAAAAAGAAATTCCATCTAAACATTGGGAAAAAAAATTCCTGATGGTAAGAGTGTGGTGGAATCTCCTTTTTTTGGAGGTTTTTAACCCAAAGTTGGATGGCCATCTGTCAGGAATGCTTTGATGGTGTTTCCTAGGGGGGGTTGGAAATCAATGCCCCCTTTTGTCTCTTCCAACTTTATGATTTTTGACTGGTTTTTCCATGTGTTTGGGAGACCCATTTTTATCCCGGAAACAAATAACAATGGGTTTTTTTTCCATTCCTAATTTGGGGAAAGGGAATCATTAGCTCAGTTTTCTCTTGGAAAATGCCTTCTTTTTGCATGGCTAAAACATGGACAAAAATGGGGAAAGTTAAACTCCCCAAAAAAATTTTAAAATTCCCCCACCTAAGCTGGATTTTGAACCTAGCATCAGTATAACAGAATCAAATATGCCTTTTGGGCCCTGTGTTACCCCAGGGCTTATAACTGATCCATGAGCTACTTCTTGAGCACAGCAGTTTGTAGAAGTGAGCTGAAAAAGTTTACATTGCAAATAGAGATGGGTCACAATTTCATTTGGGCTCAAAATTTCTATTAAACTGTCCATTTTACCCTTTAGACTTGCTGCAAGAGCACCTTACCCTGAAAATTCACACATTTCTGGGGTTTATAAAACCCCTTTGGAGAAATAAAAATGTACATAAAACAGGTATACATTTTTTAAAAAAAGGCATCAAAGTCCCTATACTTAAAAAAATTTCAATCCCCTTTAAAAAAGGGGAAAATGTATATGATAATGCATGCATTAGGAAAATGCATATAAATTTGCATGCAAAAAATTTAAAAAAACAGTTTCCCTAAGATGATGAGGTGAAAATACAAAATGGGAAATCAAATAATGCAACAAAAATAAGAGTGAAAGTATTTCACATTTTCACGTATATTTTGTCACCTTTGTTTTTGACTCAGACAAATGCATTTTCACCAAAGTACCCGTTTTTAAAAAAACCATTCAGAGGTATCTCATTATGTTTTCTGATTTTTTTTTAAGGGGTAATTGTAGTATCTCAGTTCACCCTTTTCTTTTTTGAGGAATTAAAACAATTTAAAAAAACTGTTGACAGAAGCAATTATAGGAGGAGAAAGCAGCAAGTCAAAATTTTTTTTAACCCCATTCCAACAACTCAAAATCTGAGGGGTCTAAAATTCAGCAGTAACAATGTTACATAAAACCAAAGCAGTTTAAAAAAAAAAAAAATCAGGGAAAAATGTAATTTATGCCTCTGTAAATTAGTACAGCTTTAATCCTGAAATGTATACTGGTGCACAAGTGAAGCCCAGGGACTTTTCACACCTGCAAAGCATATGGAATTCCAAACAATTAAAAGCCCGTGTATCTGAGAGGAAACAAAACCATTCTTCATTTATATAGCAATAACTGGAGCTGGATGGAAACAAATTTCATACACAGGATATTTAGTCTAAGCTGGTCTTTGGACAAATTCTCAATCCTAAATTAATTTTCTTGGAGAAAACAATAGCATTGTACATGTTTTAATAGTCTAACCATTCAAATCAAAATAGCAGATACAGTTCTGCCACTTTTAAAAAATCTTAAGGGAGAAGAAATGCTGATTCTAGGATTTTTTTGAGGAGTGGGTGGTTTTTTGGCACAGAACTTCACTGGTTGATATCTCTGTTTAAAACATAATTGGATAGGAGAGCTAAGAAAGATTTCTGTCTAAGAGGTGGGCATTCTGCTCAAAAACATAATAGGCTTTGGATAGAATTCTACTTGGGCTGGGAATTCTAAATAAAAAAGATAATAGGCTGTAACAGACTGTATATGAGGCCTATCAGGGGTGTTCCTGTGGGGGGAGCAAAATGAGGCTATTGCTTTAGCACTGCAGAAAGTGAGGCACTGACAATCATTCATACCTAGAACTCTTCTGTTTGCTGTGTCCCCCCACCCCACACTTTGATACTTGTTTCTGGCCCATTTTCTTTGCAGGTATAGATTGTGTCTCTCTTCAAATGAAGTTTCAAGTTACTGCAATGATAGAAATTGCAGGACCAAAGAAAAATTTCTGTTGGGGTGGCAGAATTCTTATTGAGTTGCAATGGCCTCATTTTAAAGTTCTAATAGAATTCTATCTGTGGGGTAGGATTCCAACTGAAAAAGAGAATGTGACCTCACAGATCATATGCGATCTATCACTCTATCATACCCACTGTAATACAGTGGGCTACAACCAACCACAAATCAAAAGGTAGAAGTATCTGCAGAGCCCATGGCTCAGGCACATGATCTCTAGATCTTGGAAGCACTAGTTAAATTCTAAGAACCTAACACAAGTGAAAGGTTAAATACAGAGACTGTTGGCCAGTCTTATTGCTAGGCAGAGTGAGGTAGCTACTGGGGAGGAGGGAGGAATGCCTGGGATTTTCTACCATGTGCCAAAATACTCTGCATGACTTTATACGCTGTGTGTGTGGACCACTTGCTTCTCTGCGTAGACCACTTGCTTCTCTTCCTTGAGCACCAAAATACCTTGGGCTGGCCCTGTGGGGATGCCTAGATAAAATTTCTAGGCACTCTGGCTGTGCTCTTTAAAAAGTTATATTGTCTAGTACTGCCCTAGCCCTAGCCCTAGCCCACCCTGAATTCTACCCCTAATCTATTCTGCATGACATTCAGTGTTTGACATTGCTGTTGTAACTGTTTCAAAACTAGATTCTAGAGCTGCTGTTAGACTGCTTTTTGGAGCTATTAAAGAGTCTTTTAATATTTTTTAAAAATTATCTTTGTGTTGTTTTAGGGTTTGTTTGGTTTTTTTTTACTTTGTTCATTGCCTGGGGAGCTTTTGTGGTCTGGGAAGCGATACATTTATTTTCAATCAATCAAACAAACAAATAGTTTGAAACTTTTTTTTTCATGAAAGAAAGAAAAGAAAAAATAACAAATCTAACCAAATTAAAGGCAGACTGGGCACTACGATTTGTCACTGATGACTCCTATAAAGACACAGAGTTTTTGAATCTATCTTACAATGATTACAGGCTGAACATAGAAATGAGCAGTATCCATATGGACACTGGAGAAGTTTCACCAAAACTGAAATGAAGATTACAACTATCAAGTGTGATCGTTTTGGCAGCAATTGTGCTAAACAGGGATTTTCCAAGCTTGGCTGCTAACCCAGGATTCCTTGCTTAGGATCACATTGCTTGTAGATTACAAAATTGGCTGCAGAATAGACGCTGTGCTCAAATGACAGATTTGTCCAACCTGTGGTATGCTAAAGGAAACTGGGCCATGTTTTGTAAACCAGAGCTAATATTTTCCATCTGTAACTAAGTCCAAGATTGATGAAGGACATACAGAGTCGTGGGCAGCAATGAAGACCTGAAGAGGAAGCTGCAAAAGACAGAGAGCAAAAGAGAGACAATGAGAAATCTTTTTTTTTTAAAAAAAATTTTGTCCTCTGTCCTATATTTTTAAATCTGGGAGCATACAGGAACACTGGTACAAATTATGGCCAATACTGGGATTGGAAAAGATGGTGAATTCTTTCATTAACTACTCTCTACTTTCCAGTTAGAAGTAAATGTCTAACATGCTGCCCCTCAAAATAATGTGATGCCTTTCCATGGGAATATTACAAAAAGATGGATCAGTGGTGAGCCCACCCCTTACTTCATAAATTAAAAACATTCCCTTGTGTCAGATCTGATTTCTTATTTCATAGGCCCTTTTCACACAGCATTTGCCATGCAAAAGGGCCCCTTGAGCATCATGCGACTGCGAGGAGTGATCCACACAACGCACTTGCAATCGCGCAATGCTCCAGGGTCTGACAGGCACCAATTGCACACCTTTTCATTTTCAGCTGTGAGCCGAAAATGGTGTGTGATTGTGCATCGCTCTTAGGCCCTGCGCACACTTGCTGTGCGTGTGGAGCTCCAGAGCTGCGGTGCTCGAGCTTCCTGCCCCAGTGCAGCCTAGGAAAATCCCAGGCTGCATTGCAGAAGGAAGAGGAGGGGCTCTCCCGTGAGCAGGCAGCAGCTGCAGAGCTGAAGGAACCAGGATGCGAGAGCCTCTTGCTAAAGGCTGCTCGCGCAATCTCCGCACCCCAGGGCCAAAAACAGGTAAGCTGTGGAAAGGGCCACAGAGACCCAAATCCAATTGTTACTTCAAATAAGAATAGACCCCTTGAAAAACTAGAACTTACATAAATGTCAACTCTACAGTTCTACTCTAGTTGGGACTAAGAATTAGATTTAGGATAGGGGTACCAGGTCAGGACTGTCCCAAGCCTTGGAAATTGAGGGCCCAAATCTGAGATTTAGGGACTTGTGAGGTCACAGGGAATAGGCCTTGGTGATGTTGACTAGGTTAATGTTAGTAGGAGTAGTCCCAGTGATGCCATTAAGCAGGATACATGAAGCATCAAGTACAATTGCTCAGAGTATGTCACTGAAAGCAAAAACACCATGTATAGCACATGAGGAAGATACATAGACAAACATTTTCAAGGCAATTTTCTTGCAGTGAGATACCTTCCTCTTGTCTATAGACTGGAGAAGAGGGGTCAGGCTGTGTGATCTGGCAACCCTAAAACTCAAGGGTGCATTTATATAATAAAGCTGTGTGTGAACTGTAAGATGAGATTGTATTTTGAAAGCAATGCTCTACAAGTAATGAACAATGAATCATTTGCATTTCATAACCCTTACCTGGGACCAAGACCCCATGGACACAGTGAGACTGATGTTGATATGGATATGATTGCACTGCATGCCAGTTTGACTCATTCATCCCATCTTTTGAACTTCAAATTGTAAAATTCAATATGCACTTAGGACTGCCATGCTACAAAAGCAAATATAGCTGGCCTTCCACATTCACTAGGGGGCAGGAGCCTGCATACGTGGAAAAACCACAAACATAAAAATGTGTGTGTCTGAGGCAAAGGGGGCTGGATCAGGATCATGCCTCTATAGTTTCTTTGTCTTACCCATCTCCTTCCTTAAGTGTGAAGGTGCATCAGGAGAGGGTTTGTGGTGGCTGAGAAACTGACTGTAAGCTGTCCATAGCTGGCCACACAGCAGCTGGTGGATCAAGAGGCAGGTTTTTAAAGGGCTGTGTGGCCTAATCGGAACCACTGAGAAGGAAGGTTCCCCCAGAAAAGAAGCACCCGAGGTGGGGGAAAGGAGAAACTCACAAATAATCAAATCCATGAACATTAAACCCATAAATGTGGAGGGCCTATTATAGAGATTAGACAATAAAATATTTATTTATGCCTCCACCTTTATGCCCCAGACTGGGGCTCATGGTGGATTACAATTTTTTAAAATAACCTATGATATAGCTAAACACATACAAAAGTCAACATTAATACAGAATTAAAGCCTTCCCAATTAAAAATAAAAATAAAGCAAACACATTAAAAGGATAAAGTGCAGTATAAACAAAACAAGTCAACAAAAACAATACAGCACCTTCTAAAACACTTTATTTAAAAAGCCCTTCAGTTTTTTGTTTTTTTAAAACCCTGGCCATTTCCGCTCTAGACTGCTATAGTGCAAGGGCCCCTCCCTAAATTGCAAACCCTAGGATTCCATAGGATGTTGAAAGTGGAATAATAGCAGTATAACAGTCTAGTGAGGGAATGGCCCCTGTCAGAATAAATCAGTCTTTATCTGTTGACTGAAGGAGAGCAAGGAAGGGACCCATTCTATCTTCTCTATAGAAGAAGTTCCAGAGCCTATAACTACCACCAAGAAGAAAAAATTCAGGGATGACATTCCCTCAGCTTTTTAATGTTTAAACCAGGAGTGGACAACTTATGCCCCCTTCCTATCTTCATGAACCCCACAACCTTGGACAGTTCCAATTAGACACCCCCCTCTCAAAACAAACAAACAAAACTTGGAGATGGGACAAAATCTCTGGGATGCATGATTATCCTGTAAAGCAAAGTCTGTGGTCTTGCTTTGCCAAAAATAAGTGGTTGGAGTGGGGTTTAAACCAGTTGTTTACATCTGGGCATTTCCACTTTTAAAAAATGACACCATAAAAATACATTTTTTTTCTGTCAGGCTTTGGCTTGCAACAGACTCTGGAAAATGTAAATTGGTTCCCTAAATCAGCCCAAGGTTCCTACTTCGGGGTAGCAGCAATAGCATTCTAGAAAAAATAGTATTCAAAATGTCCACAACTTTTATAAAAATAATTGTTTATATTACTAATTATATTATTACTAAATGCATTTCCCTTAATTAATTATATGATGTATGAAGAAAGATTTCTTTCTTTCTTTCAGGTCTTGAATCTCCTGAGGACGAGTCTCACCCAGAGGTCCACTTTTCAGGATGAATGTCCCCCTTTCTACTCTATAATAGAACAGCCAGGCCTAAGAGAGTACAGTTAACACCCACCCCAGTGAAATTTTAACAGCTTTCTCCCTTCTCCTCCATTTCTCTTTGCCAAGGAAAGTGGACAATTTGCCCTGGAATCTCAGCCCTTTGGAGCTTATCTTACCTGTTGTAGTTCTTCACCTGGTCAGCAGAGGAAGCTCTTCCCAGCCCCTTCCTCTTCTCCAAGCCCCACCTCCTGGAATGGGGATATTTTCCTCCTTTACTAATTGGAAGTGACAGTGGCATTCAAGGGGATCTAATTTTTGTCTGTAATCATTGATCAAAGATGACAACAGGATTTCTCCCTCCCCCATGCACAGCTTCCCCTCCCAATCACCACCTAGAAGAATCCTCTTATTATTTCTGATCAGTGATCTGCAATAAGATCCCCTCCCGCATCACTCATTTACCATATTGTAGAATCCCCATTTTCTCTGATCAGTGATAATCAAGAATAGAGAGATTCATTTAACATCTTACATGAGAAGACTTGGATGACAGTTTGTGGAGCGTCTCCAAGAGCTTTTCCCTTGGAAGAGAGAGGCACTGGACTTTGTACTCCATCTTTGCATTGAAAGATTTGAAATTAGCCTTGGGAGGGTGGAGTTTTTCTTGAGCACTTGGAGAAGTAGTACCTTAGTGCTGGATGTGGGGGCCATTCCATCTTCCTGGAATTGCAATAACCAGAATGTCTTTGGACACATACAATCACACACACCTACACTGATTGGTAGCTGAGGAGATGGAGCTGTGACCTGGAGTCCCCAGCTGGTGTTTTACACACAGGAAAGGAACTGGGGAGGCATAAAGAGTTTCTTTTCTGACAACACTCTATTGGATCTTGATCACTATGCTCATATAGTGATCTGCCCCTAACCAACACAGGGTCACAGTATTTTATATTGATTGCCATCTCTGGAAAAAAAAACTTAACATGCAACCTGTCTCCATTTAATAAGAAATGAATTGAGTAGCTGTTGATGTGAAAGGCTGGAGGAAGCTATAGCTTAACTCCCCAATTACACTTGTTTAAGAAAGTTGTTAATCATGGCTGTTTCTTGAAGATAAGCAATATTCAATCCAGAGGCATCCAAAATACTGGACCAAGCTTTCCCAACCTGATGCTTTCCACATTTCTTGTACTACAACGGTCACGCTAGCCATGAATTACAAATCTTGCAGTCCAATGTATCCAGAAGAGCCCAAGTGGCAAGCCAGCATGTGCATTTCTTTTTTTTAATTTAGATAATTTATACCCTACTCTTTAGCAATAAAAACTCTAAGAGTGGCTTATAAATTACAAATTTGACAGTTCTCTGCCCTCAAGCTTACAATCTAAATAAGATGCGACACACAAAGGAAAGGGAATGGCCTATGAATGGCAGATTCATCTATTTACTTTATAGAATGTCATAGAATGAAGACTTTTTTAAAAAAATAGATAAGACAAAAATCCACTAGAAGGCTTATTTCTTTTATATTGATAGTCTCTTCAGTTAACAGCCAACTACTTCTGCAATTCCATCATCATCACCACCACCATCACTGCTACTACCACTACTACTACTACTACTACTACTATTTTGTGATCACACTATACAACTGTATAAACTGTTTTCTCACGCATATGTTTTTATCTTGAGAGTATAAAGATTATTTTGGCATGAAGGGATTAAAATATCCAAAGAATGGAAACAGTGGCTCCTGTGTTCATCCACATCCACATCCGTCCACACCCATACACAAACACAGAGAGAGAGAGAGAGGAGGGGGAGAGAGAGGGAGAGAGAGAGAGAGAAAGAATATATAATACATGTTGGCATGAATGGCTTTATTGTGAAAATTCTGGGGGATGGTACAAAAGGTTAAAATATCACAAGAATGCAGATACTGGGAAGCTTAACAGTTTGAAAGGCTGCAAGAACAGCCTCATTTCTATAAATGTTAGACATGATAATTTGTTAAAGGCAGGACAGGCTTTTTTTAAATTGATCTACAAAGCAAGGGACTGCGGTATTCAGTGGTACCGCAACAGTGTCATAGTAACAACAGTAAGAGGAGTAGCATTTGTAGCATAATATCCTTATTTTTATTTTTTTTAAAAGGGAGAGGTTTAGTGATAGGAGTAATTTTATTGTGTGCATAACCAATGAAACCAATGATTTGATAGGTACTTGGAGCAAGCAGGTGGAGATACAACATGATTCACGAATGCTTCACAACATTTCTCCTAATTTCAGAGTCCTGGAGTAAAGCCAGATACAGAGGCCCTTTCATACTACACAGTTATAGCACAGTGATTTGTCTTTAACTGGCACAGTTCTATCCTGTGAAATCTAGGAGTTTACAATTTAGGAAAGGATATATTGAATTCTCAGCCAGAAAGCTCTACTGCATCCCCAAGCTACTAATACTAGGATTTCATAGGATGCAGCCATGACATTTTGAGTGGAATCACAGTGCTATAATTCTTTAGTGTGAAAGGGCCCTAGCACCAAACGGCTTTGCAACTGGTCTTGTTGGGTTTCTTGTCACTTCAGCATTTTCATAATCACTGAGCATAAACTTTATGTTAAGTCTCTTCAAACCACCTTTATCCTTTATCTATTGTCTCTATCTCAGCTCTGAACAGGACTATAAAAGCTAGATAAGAAAGATCGATGGTTGTGGTAACAGTACCTCCTACCACAAAATGTAAATACCAACATGACTAAGGGCCTTTCCTCCCTACACTGTTGTAGTGCTATTATTCCACTTTCAGCATCCTGTGGAATTTTGGGGTTCTCTGGCTGAGAATTCTAAAGGCCCCTCCCTAAACTGCAAACCCCAGGATTCCACAGGATATTGAAAGTGGAATAATAACACTATAACAGTGTAGTGCGGAAATGGTCTCAGGGAATGAAATGAAAGTGACCCTCCTGGGAAGACTTTGGCCATACAAATGCAAGTGGCATGCATGTAAACAATATACTTCGTTTCATCATTCCTCACTCTGAGAAGCTGACAGGAAGAGACAGGTCACAAGGCCATTATGAAGTGGCTATTTTGAGAAGTCCGCTAATTCTTATAGACCATATGTTTGGACTTGTGCAAAGTAGGGATGCCTCAGGGAGAGGTCATTTGGACATCCAGTCAGCGAATCATTTGAATAAACAAACAAGCAGGTGTTACCAACTCCTATGACATGGCACATTGCTTCAGTCTCATTACATGCCCTGGAAACATAGCCATGTAGCAAGTAAAAAAGTCCCCCCCTACTATCATGTTGAGGTTTAAGTATATTAAGGGTTAGATATAGAAGGGACAAGCAATTTAACAGTAAGTTTTCTTGCACAAGACCTATGTGAAAAAATCGCAGTTACAATTAACATTTCAGTTGGGAGCCTAGCACAGCATAAAATTACTGACATTACTTTCATTTTCATGCATTACTCCTTCAGAATTTACATTAGGTTATACAGTTGTTTTTTCCCCCTGAGGACTGCATTTTCCAACAGGCATTGAGCAATGGGTCAGAGATGGTACTATGCATGCTCGCAAACATTTGTACAGGCAAACACACACTTAACAATGGTACAAGCGCAGCCATACGTACACCCACATAGCTCCAGATAGGAAAGAGATCCACAAATGAGAAGGAGAGGGCAATGCATGGTAGGACTTTAAAGGTGACCATTGCTATTATGTCTGGGGGGAAAATGCAAAATATTGGCAATTTTATACAAGGCATACTTGTATGGATCTTAACTATGCAGGAATCTGTCCAGACTATCCAATCACTGTTTCTAATGCAAACTGTTAGGTTCTTAAGTTTTCTCCTTTACCTCCAGCTGAAATGTTATGTTAGTTTGCTTTAGCATAAAAAGATATAAAAGAATCCTGTAGCACCTCTGAGACTGAGGAAAAGACATTTTTAACACAAACTTCCATGACCTCCAGTTCTATTAATCAAATACAGTGATGGACTCCGCAAAAGCTTATGCTTAAAATTTGTCTCAGTCTCAAAGATTCTGTGAGATTCCTTTGTATGTTCTTATTCTCTTCAGTTGCACATGTTGCACGTAGGATTCAGAAGGGCTTGCCACTCATTTTATACTCATAATATAAGAAGTAAATAAGTACCAGTAATCTCTCTCTCTCTCTCTCTCTCTCTCTCACACACACACACACACACACACACTTTCTCTCCTATTCAGTGATATATTGATGTTAGAATAACACCTAAATAATGTACAGGTAAGCTGACTCTTGCTGTTTCTAGACACAAATGACTCCTAAATAACATATTGCAGAAGGTTTATGATATTCACTGTACAACATATGTAATGTACTACAATTTATTGTATTTATTAAAATATTTCTATCTTTCCCTCTATTATGAGATCTCAGGGTGGCATATGATTATCTGTTTGTTTGTTTATTGTATATATCTGCCATCTTTTCTCCCACAATGGGATCCAAGAAAAACAAGAAAAAGGTCATTTCTGCACGATGACACTCTTCTGTGTCATTGTGCTGCAGTTCTGGGTCCTGAAGGGAGTGCATCAGCAACACTCTCCTCTGCACCTGCTTGATCCATGTGGAATGAAGTGCAATGGTGCCACCTCTTCCTTCCGCAGTGCAGCTGGGCACTTTCTATTGCTGCACTATGGAAGAAAGTATCGCCATTGTGCCTCCATGGCTTCTGCATAGCTGGGAGCAATGGTAGTGCCATGTGATCACAGGCACAAAATATCTATTTTTCCGTTTTACGAAAACTGCATGAGTGTGATGCTTGGGGATGGAATGGCAGCAGGCTGGTGATGATGTCATCTGGAAACACAACCTGCCAACTGCTGCCATCCTATCTCAGAAGCAGCTCAGCCCCATTGTGCGGAAATGGCCAAAGCGTTTAAAACAATTCCAGATAAATACAGAAAAAATTAAATAGGGGAAAAATATATTCAATAAATCACCAGATTAAAACAGCTGAACCCCTGTGTATGTATCCTTTTTAAAAAAGAAGAAGAAGAAGAAGAAGATTCAGTCCCAAAAGTTTTAACAAAGAGCCAGGTTTTAATTTGGCACCTAAAAGAGACTGTTGTTGGTGCCAACTGAGTCTTCAAGGGGAGGATGTTCCATAACCAGAGCATCATAGCAGAAAAGTCTCTCTCCCATGTTGCTTAATGATAGCTTATTTCCACTGGTGGGACACAGTAGAGGGCCCCATCAGACTAGGGAATGTGTATATACACTATATGTGTATATACACATACACATACACACACACACACACACACACACACATATATATATTTATCTATATGTAGAGAGAGAGAGAGAGATGCTTCTTCAGGCATTAAGGTACCAATCAATTCAGGGATTTGAATAACATCATTATCACCTTGAATTTACACTGGAAGCAAACTGCCAGCCAGTGCCACTCCTTTAAGGCTACTGTTGTGTGTTATCTGTATGACACTCTGGTTAACAAAATTGCTGATACATTTTGGACTACCTGAAGTTTCCAAGTCATCTTCAAGGGTGGTTCCACATAGAGTACGTTACAATAGTCTAATCAGTAAGTCACTAGTGTATGAAGTACTGTGGCTATTTTATCCCTGTCCAGAAAAGGTCAGGGCTAGCATGCCAGTCAAAGTGTTCTGAGCCATGGAGTCCACTTGGTTAAGCAGGCAGACAAGCAAGCAGGCTGCATATCTCTTAGGATCTAAGGACTTGCAGGTATGAACAAATATACCCAGTTTGAGCAAGAAGATGAAACATTTCTGTGCACCCGAAACTGTCCCTGTTCTTAGTGAGGTAGTTCCTTCAGGTAGCTGGTTTTGGACGTCATGAAAGGACAGAAAATTGTTATATTTTTTTTTAAATATTCTCGGACTCCAAAATAGCTTTTGATATTCTTGCTTTGGATACTACGCATTTTAACTGGAGCAGGAGGTCCATTTGCTGCTTTACAGCAGGTAGCAACACAGCTTGGGGCATTTGTGATCCAGAGAATGAGATCCAGATATAAAAACCAGGACTTCCATTCAGGCATATCTCCCCTAAACTGAAAATTAGTCCACATTCTAGCATAATTACTCAGCGCTCAGAAAATTACATTTAAAAAACAATTAGTGACAGTCCCAGAACCCAAAAGTCAGTTAGTTACTGTTAAATTTAAATTTAAGCAAATTTTGTATTTCCTTTAAATAGTTATTTAATACTCTAAATGCTATGAGGTACTGGCCTCTGGAATGAAAAAAAAACTAAGAAAACTAATACAACATTACAAATAAATACACAGAGACAGGATATAAAATGGCATAACAGTTTGCCTAGACCCACATTTTTTTTTAGAATACTTTGCATTTTATTTAAAAAGTATGTCAGTGAGAAGAAGAGGCAGAAATGGAGCATCAAGAAAGTATCCCCCCCAAGCAACCTCTTTGTATATCTACTGTACTCAGTGAAAAGTATGAAAAGCCTCATAGTACAATAATCCAGCATATTCATGTCTACACAGCACTAAAACGACAGAACAACTCAGGACCAGCTATGAGCAGCAACGTCCGAAAGCATCCAAGATTTCCCCTTTTGCATATTAGCAGTGGTAATGATGATGACGACGATGGCGATGGTGAGGATAAAGATCCAAGCAGCAAAACAAAAATGATATTTAACAAAGGTATTTTCTTGGTTACTTTTCTACTAGGAGGAAAGTAGCCATAACACTGATTTTAAAAGTGATGGCTACATAGCACAAGAAATGAAGTTATACCTGAAGATACTAGAGTGGCATGCAATAAAATCAGTTTAAAACAGTGTAAACAATTAGAACGAATTTTTAGAACACTAAAAACATACAAAACAAAAGATTCAACAAAGCGAGATGCAGTTGGAAAAGAGGAAGACTGCATTACAGGTGGAAAGACTCAATTAAGGAAGCCATGGCCCTGAGGTTATAGGATCAGAACAGGGCTGTTGATGATTGGGGCTCTTGGAGGTCTCCCATTAATAGAATCACCATCAGTTGAAGTCAACTTGACAGCGAACAACAACACAAGAACTGGTTAAACAGTTTAATAAGTTAAAAGAAGAGGGGTTCAGACTGGTTAAATTAATCTAAATTAAAATCTAAAATTTAATCTAAATTAAAATCTAAATTAAATTAAAACCATGCACATGGGTGGATTTGTGTCCACAATCAATTAGGCCCTAAGAGCTTTAGTCAACAACCACGTTTTCACTTGCGACTGGAAATGGTCAGCAACTTCGGTGCCATTTAGGCCTCTAAGGAGTGTTCCATAGCTGAGATGCCACAGTGGGCAAATTGTCCCACAAAATCCTGAAAACCACTCTCACCACAGTGTCACAAAACTAGACAACAAGCAGACATTTTTTCTAGCTTGCCTCCCTGGTCTACAAGCCTTTAAAAATACCACCGCAAATACTACGGTTGAAGTAGAAGATTAATTTCTATGCCACCTGGCAACAAGCTGTGGATTAAAGCAACACCCTTAATGTTGGCCTAATGCTCTGTGAATACCATGCTCAAATGCCAAAACAACTGGCTGCTGGTTTAAACAATGAACGACGTGTTGCTCTTCTTAGCCAGCACTCTTAAATTTTCATGTATTTCTCCCTCTGGTATGCAAAACTCATGCAATGTGAATAATCACTCTAATAGAGAAGAGGGAAGTACAGCAAACCTGTTCAATTAAAGCCCATTATCAGAGCCAGCTGTTAAGGCCCCATGAAGCCAGTGGCTTTAGCAAAAGTAAATATCCTTAGCGAAAGAAGGCAGACACACTCTGCCCTTGGAGGAAAGACAAAGATTTCACTCTTACTGTACAAAGAGGGATCTTTTGTCTTTGCCTGGGCCTTAGAACAATACAAAGCTCATGAAATTAAGTGCCCAGTCAGTATAATCTTCCAAAAGAGGTATCAGTACTGTCTCTTGTCTGTTGGTGGAGGACATGAAGTCCTGTAACACCAATCTTCATGTAACACTGTGTTCGAAGCTTCTTTTTATGAAATCTACTCTTTCTCCCAGTTTTTCCTCCATAAAATGGAAATGAAATTAAGTCAAAATGAAATAATAAGCTCCACAATAACCTCATCAATACTCCTGAGTTGTTTCTAGGGCAAGCATGCTATACTTGTGTTGTGATAAAGGGGTAATGTTGCACTGCTGTAGTGAGAAGAGCTAAATCCAGTGTCATACTAGTACCGAATTACTGCACTGCTTGAATCTCCCAAACATCTGCCTTGAAGTATTTGTTGTTGCTGTGGTGTGTCTTCAAGTCATTTCAGACTTATGGCAACCAGAAGACAAACCTATCATGGGAGTTTTCTTGGTAAGATTTGTTCAGGAAGGCTTTTTCTTTGCCTTCCTCTGAGACTGAGAAAGTATGACTTGCCCAAGGACACCCAGGGGGTTTCCACAGTCAAGCAGGGAATCAAACTCTGGTCTTCAGAATCATAATTCAATGCTCAAATCAGCACAGCATGCTGAGACTCAGGAATAGGCTTAGAAGGTGCATAGTTGGATACACAGGTGAAGGGGAATTATACTCATTCCAGTTCTGCTGATAAGTTCATGCTCAGTAGTTCAGTAGAACTGTTCAAGCAGTTCTCTTGGTGAAAACACTGGCCCTTTCCGTACCTTACCTTCTTCTGGTGCTGGGGTGCGGGGATCATGCGAGCAGCCTCTGGTGAGAGGCTCTCGCATCCCTGCTGCTTCAGCTCTGCACGAGCTGCCTGCTTGTGTGAGAGCCCCGCCTCTTCCTTCCACAGCGCAGCCTGGGAGTTTCCTAGGCTGCGCTGGGGCAGGAAGCATAACCGGAGTGACTCCTGAGGCTCCGCACACCAGATAAGTGTGTGTGGGGCCTGGGAGCAATGTGTGATCGCACACCATTTTTGGCTTCCAGCCAAAAATGAAAAGGTGTGCGATCGGTGCCTGCCAGACTCTGGAGCATCGCGTGATTGTGAGTGCGTTGTGCAGATCGCTCCTCACAATCACACGACGCTTCAAGCACCCTTTCGCATGGAAAATGCCATACGAAAAGGGCCACTGTGTTGGAGCCTTACCAATGCATCTAAAAGATGTGTAGCATAAAAATGTGTAACTCTGGCTCCAGAGTTGAAATATAGTGTTTTAGTTACACTTGTGGATGGGACAGCTACTAGATGGCACTGGATGGCTACGACGTTGTGTGGAATCATGGCCCCTGAAACAAATACAATGCACAGCTAATGTGTTTTAGTGACGCTGCGTGGAAAGGGCCATAGTCTTGTGCCTGTTGATTTAGGACAAAATGTATAGTTAATTCAGTGAGTTTTACTTCTACTTAAGCATTTACTTGTTCAATGTAAATCAGGTCTAAAGCCTTCTAACTATTAAAAAAATCCCACAACAACAACTGAGCTATTGTTAGAGCCTGTCTATTCTGAGTAATTGCTAGTTTATCTGCAGACTGCCTGTTTGCTTTTCCACACTGTCTTCTGCATCACTCTGACCTACAGAAATTTTCCTATTCTTTATCTCTCTTCTGTTAGACCAGATACTTGATTGTGGCAAATCTTGTAAATACAGCTACGTTTACATGTTTTATAATGAAGACTAAATTGATTTCTTTCATCTGCTAGACCTTATGTGGGGGTGGTGGTATGTTGAGGTGGAACTATGTGTTCTTCAGCCCCTGCTTGCCAATTTCATTACTCTGTTTTTGAGATCCAGTACTATGTTTCACATTTCCGAGCAGCTACTTTGTTCAGCAAGATACTGAGGAAAACTGCTTAGCAGTTTAAGTGAATTTAAAGCATAGTTTTTTTCAAACATGACCCTAAAATCAAAATTTAAACCAAAATTTAGAGAATTTTTTGAAGTTTAATTGTGTGTGAGCAAATTATTCTTTCATTATTATTTATTTATAAACATCTATAAAACTGCTCATATCTGATGATTTCAAAACCACGTCCAACAAGAGTTAAATATTCAATGGCCAGAATCCTGCTGATGAATTATGATGTGCATATTAGACTTCCACCACCAAAACTCTTTTTTGAGTGTGGGGGGTTGTTACAGAGATTGGAATTTTTTATTAACCATGGAATGACCAAAATTCCCCCAAACCTCCTTTTAAACAATGTAGCCACCCAATCATGCTCGTTTCCATATTGTTGGACAGTTGGAGGTAGCTATCTAACAACTGCTGAGGACACCTGGAGAGTCTTGTGGTTGCCTGTTGCAGCATGTCCACCTACAGAAAAATAGCTGATTGCATCTCCACTGGTGACTCAGCCCTCTAGCAACATAGAAATGGCTATCTTGAGGAGGATCCTTGGTTTAAAAGATGGGTTTGGGGAGGACAGCACTGGGAGATGTAGCTACAGAGATATATGCCACTGTCCCGAATGCAGTATTTCAGCCATTACATAATTATGATAAAATTACAAAAGTGCACTAAATCATCCCAGGTGATGGTCACAATACATCTGTTTTGAATTCACTGAAAATATAGTGGGGAAAAATAAGCCTATCTGGGTGCGGCTGAGGCCTGGTTGGAAGACTGTCCTAATGATGGTCTAACTGAATCAGGGACTGTAGGCTCAAATTCAGGGCACATTTTGATTAGCTGGGATTATCACATCATTTGCCATGTCCCTCAGACCTCTGCTTTCCCTCGGACCTTATGTGAAGTCCACATACTAGTTGGTGGTGGGGCAGAATGGATTTCCCCAGCAACAATATTGAATTGTGACCAATGGTTTGGTCTTGAATGGGTAGTTAGACTCTTGAGATCTACAGATCTAGTGCTGCTTATGCAGATGAAAAATACTGGAATTGACTTGTTGTAGAGAGCAATGCAGTTGCCTAAAGTTTTAGAGTCTCCCTGGGGCATAGCTAGGGGAATTGTCCTGATGAGTGACTTTACTTCAACATTTATCCCTGCACTATTGTTCCCAAGCATTCTGTCTACTGACTTCTTGTAGATACAAATGCAACAAACAAGCCAATGAGTAATTCTGAGGCTATTACTGCCTTGACCAGGCTAATAGGATAGACCTGAACATGGAGATAGGCATGTTGTGTCTCCCTGTGATTCATGTCTGCATTGGATAAGCAGTGCTAATTGAAGTGAGAAAAATAACTCACAGTGTGCTTGGGTGTCAGGTTACAATGAAGGCCAATTTGCTCCACTTTGCAGCTGTGTCAATGCATTCCTCAGTGGTAATATTCACACCTATACCCTAAAACATTTCCTAGTGTGTCTGTTTGATAAGTGACAGTACTCTGTGCTTTACAAACCAGAATGTTTTGGGTATCCTCCCTCCAAAACAGCCCTTTGTTCAAGAAGAAAAAGAAATATCTGGCACCAGCTTTTGACTGTTTTTTTTTTTTAATTGTGTTGCTCATCTGCAAATGAGGGTGTAACTTGTCAGGCTCTAGTAAGCAGGAAGAAATCGTATTGTTTCAATCAAATCATTGCACCCATAAGCTTCAGAGAGCCTTTCTCCACTTTGCTTTACAACACCAACTTCAATGCAAAGTTCCACTAGCCGAAAAAGCAACTTAGGATCCAGGCAGTCTCTCGTTGCAAAGCAGGCAGACTGTCTGGCACCCCAAAAGTAGCTTCTTCATCCCAAAGACAGCTGCAACACAGGCATGACGACACACTTTGCCAGTCAGGAAAGAGCTGCCTGAAAGCTGTCAGAGCACACCCAGAGCCCCATGGATGCCAGAGTCAGGGAGGCCAGCTGTCCGATGACAGTAAACACCATTCCAGAAGCTATGGGGTCAGTGGGGTGATGGGGGGAGGGGAGGGGGAGAAGATACAATCTACTTTCTGTTGGAACTTCCAGAACAAGAGATACATTATAGGGTTATGCAGTACCTCCAAAGGGATTCAACAGAGGCAATGCATTGATTGGAATAGGAAATGCATGGTAACATAAGGCAAAAAAATGTTGTGAAAAATTTTATGCCATGTGCGGAGGATGTCTGTGTGTTGTGTCTATACTGGGAAGAAGTGGGAGATTCAGTGGCTCCCGGAAACGTTGTTGCCACCAGCCATGGGCCATGTCATCCTTTCCTCCTGAAATCAGAAATGAATGGAAATCCACTTCTGTTTTCAGAGAAAAAGGGGCCTAAAAAGCAAACTTAAAACCAGGCACACGAGGAGGAATTCACCCTGTTTTAAAGAAGAATTATACTTTCTGGAACTTTCCAGGAGTGAACTTCTCCTTTCCTTGGCCATTTTTTTTTTCATGGTGGAGAGGGGACAGAGGGAACATGAAAATGGACAGAGGACAGTATGTGGACAGATACATAACAAATCTAGTTTGACAAGAACTGTCAAGAGGAGTTTCATGGATTTCTCAGGGATGCTGCACATGAAGCAGGATGCAGAAGTGACAGAGTTTGTGAACCCAGAAGAAGCTTGGTTTCTAAGACTTCTGAAAAGTGGTTCTTTAAAACATCTTTTAAAGAGTATATAGAAAACATTAGGTGCTTAACAAGCTTATCAACAAGAGCAACAATTTGCTTTTTAATAATATGTAGTATCTCTCCCCCACTTTTTAAAAAAAGTTTCCTGTCCCCCCTCCATGTGGCATCGCTTCCTAAACTTTTCTATCTTCATTGTGCTTATGGAATTTTATGCCTTTGAAAATTATAAGTCACCCAATTTTAAAACTGGGGTAGGAGATTTGCTGCCAGCATAGTTACGGTTTTCCCCCTCTCCTTAGTCTAGTTACTACATTTCTTGTTTGGCATGCCATCTTGAAATCCTGGTTTATGTTTTTACAGACTCATAATAATAATTCATTAATTAATCTTAAAACAATTGGTGAGGTCCATCTCTTTTCATACCTATTCCTAACTGGGCAGTGGATTGTGCTACACATGTAACCCTTCTTCCAGGGAAATCTAATAGCCAAGGCTGTGTGTGTTGTCCATAAAAATTAACACAATTTCTTATCTTGAGGCAAAGGGATTGGATTCAAATGCCCTACTGCTCCTTCAGTGCTGAACAACTGATTGGCAGGGTTTCAGCTTTATAAAATGGGCAACTTAAGCTGTGGCTGATCTGTTGGACTGAAGGCAAAGAATATAAAATTCGGAAGGCAGTTGCTAACTGCTCCTTGGAAACAGGTTTTAAGAAGGAAACTGAGGAAGACTGGCAAATCAATTAACTTACTCATTTTATTTAATCAGTTCTTGACAGCTTTTATTTTATTTTATATTTATTTATTTAATTATTTATTCATTCATGTCCCACCTTTCTCCTGGTATGGGGCCCGTACTGTTTCTTTCTCAACTGTTGTCTTCTCTAATTGGCTTATGGTATAAAACATACAATTCAATATCACCCCAGCAAGCTCATGAAATACAAAATCAGTTTGAAACAAAGGTATAAGCAAACCAGTGAACAAATGCAATGGTGGATCAGCAAAAGCAAATGTATCTAACCCCTACAAACATTTACCCTCTTCTCCTTTGTACCGATGCAGGGAAAGACACATGGAAAATGAATCACATGATATCACAAAACCACTGCAGAGCTTCCTATAGGTTTCATAGGTAGCTCAGCAGGCTTACAAGGAGAACAGCAGCTCTTAAGGCAAACTTCAGAAGACAGCACTCTTAATCGCACAAATGAGCCTTCTTTTGTGATCATCAGAACAGTGGCTTTTTGCTAAGCATAACAGTGAAGAAAATTATTTGTTATTTGGAAACAAAATGCCAATACAGTGTGCGCTGACACTAGAATCCTCTTGACGACTTATGTCAGTGTAACTGGGGATGATGCCAGTGTAAATATTTATTAGACATTGTTCAAAGTGGTATCCACTACCTCCTTGTGCAGTGTTTTTGGCTCAACTGCTCTGTAGTAGCTGGAAGTGGCTGGGATTCATTCTGTCCCCTTCCACTGCATCACAAAACATATCACTTATTGTGTATTTTCTGTACAGTCAATGATATGTTGAATATGTTGAAAATTTTCAGTTGTCTCCCTACTTGTATGTGTGTTTTCAGGCAGTCTTTGTTGAAGTGGGTTCTGGGGTTGTTACCCCCATTTACAGAATGTTATGTTTTTACCAGCTCCAAATAGAATCTTAGCCTGAGCTTTGTCCTCAGAAAGGACACAAATACCTTGGATTTTAGTGTTTTCCAAATTCACTCCTCATCACTAACAGCATTTGGGAGATTCTTCATGCTATTAATAGCTATCAATAGGAAAGCTTAGCATAAAGTACTTTCAAAACCATTCAGGAAAGTTAATAGAACCGGTATAACTGAAAAAAATACAATTAGACTACTATTGTAACATATCTGGAGGGACTACCATGAAATTTAATTTTGGCTGAATCATGCCACAGAAATTAAAGATAAATTCAGAAATGTATTACTAAATGGTTTGAACCAGATATTGGAAATGACTAATTGGAACCAAAAGAGAAACTGTGGTCAAATTATGTGTCATACTGGCTAGCTTACAGATTATCTCAGTCTATATTTTGAACTTGGTAATGTGTGGTTGCAAAGCTATATGCAAATTCATCATCAGTGGTTGGAATGATTGCAACCCTGTGGAATTCTAGTTACTCATGCTGATAACTAGAAAACAACATTACTTTTAGGCCTAAATCCAATTGCCAGTCTCATGTGGTAAACTTACCAAGTTCCCATTGATTCAGTGGATCTACCCTAGATGAGACTAATGGGGATTTAATCCTTAATGAATAGTTTTCTGCCCTCTCTGTCTGTTTATCCATGACTGTTTTAGCTTGAAAGCCAGCTGGGAAGGCGATATCTTTACTTATTCTGACTTAAAGGTATGGAGTATGTGATGATGTCTCATTAGGCCCAAATCTGATGATAGTACAAACTCTTATGTTGTTGTTCTATTTCATGAAGAATGCGCCAATGAGTTCTGCGGTCATTAAATGCTGCTGCATTATAAGAATGGAATGATTCTAAAGAGACCACATATAGTGAAGAAATAGCAATAGCAAATCATGAGCAGCTGGTGGTACCCCTGTTATTGGGGCAGTGAATTCACGCCGGCTTTCAATGTCAGCTTCAAAGTAGCTGTCCAAGGTGTTGTACTTACACTACATGGTCAACACAGCTGCCCCTGAATACGTTTGCTGGACTTGAGGATGCTGAATTTTGTCATGACAGGGGAAACTTTAACAAGAGGGGGCAATGGACTGGGACTTAATTCTTTGAGATTTTTACCTCCACCAAAGGTAAAACTCTCTCACTTGGATTATAATTGACAAGTTTTATCTATTCCAGATGTAACAGTACAAGAATTTCTTGAGAAATTTAGTGTTCTCTGCCTAAGAAACAGGCAGTTAGCCTCACACAAGACAGGGGCATCAGGATCTCAAGAGAAGTTACTGTTCTGTTGGGTTCAAAAAGCTTCACAAGCTTGCATGATGTATTTTCTGCATTTTGGTTGGTCAATAAAGATATTGCTTTTCTTGGATTTTGGATCAAGTCTAGTGTATGAACTAAAATCCAGAGCAGTTTCAGTGCCTCTTGATATAGAAGCAGCATCTGCCACTAGTCACAGATTGTATTTCTGTTCATTTGGGATGCCACCCATCATTTTGCAAAGTATCTGTTAGCTTATTGTGGACACAGCTTTAGAATCGTTAGGCAAATTATTTCCCAAGGGCAGTAGTCAAATATGCTAATCTGTCCATTCCACTGAACTATGGTAGTGTATTACTACATAATTGTTTTTAAATGCCAGGATGTTCTGTTTCAGCTGGGGTTTTTTTAGATTAAATAAATGTCCCAGCCAAAACAGGCATATATAACCAATTAAAAGGAATATGGGTATCATCATGAAGTGTGTGATTAAAAGGAATATGTGTATCCTGGTGAAGTGTGTGATAAGTGCCTTTAAGTTGCCTGTTGACTTATAGTGACCCCGTGAATTTCATAGGGTTTTCTTAGGCAAGGAATACTAAGATGTGGTTTTATCAGTTCTTTCCTCTGATGGGGCTCTTAAAGGTCTAACCAATTGCAGGTAGATTGTAATATGCACTTTGCCAAGGACTGATGCCAGGTGTCAATGCTAAGAAAAGATAAGCACTCATTCCACAAATTATTTGAGCTGACCAGATAAGCTTCAGTGTGACTATAGCTGCATAGCGAAAGATGTACATGATCAATTCCTATGTATTGCCAATGAGCCATTTACTGTCATATAATTGAAGTCTCTGTTGGAGAGAGAGATGTGCTGCAGAATGCTGAAACCAGCTCTTTTACTCTTCTTATGGCAGCATGAATATCTCTATTATCTATTTCAATAACAGATGCCCAGATATCTTTGGAAGGGGTACATGATGTTTAAGAAGGCTGTCCCACATTCCTCAAAAGCTAAGAGATTAATAAGCCCAAATGAAGCAACAGATCACTGTTTTCAATGGCACTCAGTTTGCAGCCTTTGAAGTAAGAAAAGGACAGAGGGTAGAAGCAGTGATGTGGATTCAAATCAATTGACTCGGATTCAAGTCAGACTTAAGACACTTGAGTGACTTGACTTGGCAAAAATTACACACTGACTTGACTCAACTTGAGACTTGCATATTTTTAGTGACTGACTTGGTGCCCTTGGTTCAGTAACATAACACGTTCATTCAGAAATCTTACAACTTACTGGTGACACGACAATCTGTCTCAAGCCCAAAATGTGGACACATTTCTCAGAGGGAACAGCAAATGGGCTTGAGGTGGGGTTGAGGTCTGCTCAGCAGCCTGTCTCTTCTTCATATAGGATGTGCTTTCTAAAGCTTTTCCTAAGAGCAGAAGGCAAGTTTGGCAAATGGGAAGTAAGAAGGATCCTATTCCCCACTTTCAGAGCTGCAGATGTCAAAATCACAAAAGTGGACTCTACTTAAATTGTTAAAACTGACTTTATTCAACTCTGTCCAGAAATTCAGGAATACAGGTTGGGATGCAAAGTTGGCTCCCAAATTCGAGACTTGACTTGAGACTTGAAGGTAGAGACTTGAGACTTGGAATAAAAGACTAAAATACATCACTGGGTAGAAGTAAGAAGAGAGACAAACTGGGACATTTTAAAAGCAGGAGACAAATGAGATGACAGATGATGAACTGATATTGACCCTACCAAATTAGGACAGTTGGAGAATATGCATTTCCCCTGCACAAATTGCAATATTATTTTACTTGTTTATAGCATATCCTCCAACTGTCCCAATTTGACAGGGTCAATATGAGTTCATCATCTGTCATCCTCTTTGTCCTTTTCTTACTTTAAAGGCTGCAAACTGAGGCCATTTCCACACGGGGGACTTAAAACGGCACAGGGTGTTCTCTCATGGAGGTCGTCTGCACCTTGGAGCGGACTAGGTTTGGACTACTTACCTGAGATCCGCACCTCAGTCTGCTCCGAAATGCCCCCAACTGGTCCTCCAGCATGCTTTTTGAAGAATGGTAGAAAATCGTTCTTTAATTTTTCAGAGCACGCCATTGCATGCCTGCTACCTTGTGCAGATTTGCAAGCTCGCACCAATGCGAGCCTGTGATCTGCGGAGAGTGGGCTTTAGGCGTGGCGAGCTTCACAGTTGGTTGAGACCCATGAACAACCAGAAGCTGCCATTTTGGAAGCTGGAGCAGTGCGGATCTAAGACCTCGCACTGCTCCGATTCACCCTAGACAAGACGAGGAGCCCTGTGGAAGGGCTTAAGGGCCAGTCTGCGTTGGTCTGTGCCCAGAAAGATCCCGTTAAGTACCAGTATGGAGCGATTCCCTCGCCTTGTGTGGAAATGGCCTGAGTTTAAAGTGTAAAAATAGTTTGCACTCAATTAACTCAGCAGGGAGGAGAGAGTGGAGGGGGCGGAACCTTGTCCTTCCCAGTAGGCTGTGGCAAAAGCAAACTGCAGAAGCCTCTTGCAGCTTGTGTGTTCTTCCTCATTAATAGCTTTTGTCACCTTGACCACACTCTGATGTTGCCTGGCTGCATGTGTCTCAGTTTTCATCTGTGATATTTTACAGGATATGTTATTGAGAAAACTATACATGTTCTCTACATGTTTTTTCTTATGTAACCCAAACAGTACTATCTATGCATCAGGCAAGGCTTGCAGAAGAACAACAAATATTTAGGTGGGGGGGGATGCTTGTGGGATATGTGCATATGCGGGGGGGAGATTACAAATCACCCAGTGGGGAGTGAATGTATCAGTTGCCACAAAATGCTGACTGACTGGTTTTTTGGAGGATGAAGAATAAGAAGCTAGGTGCAGGGGAAATGAAAAAGAGCATTCTGAAGATAGGCACTTAGCCACCTCCACACTTTGGTTCAGGAGCTTGTCTTATGAAATGATGAAAAATGGATGAGGCAATATGTTCTAATTTATGTAAATGAGTCACACAATTCTGTTGATGACAAGATGTGAAAAAGGATTACAAAGCGACAGACATACAATTACAACTTTTTGCAAATATGCGAGGACAAACGAATGCATGAAGCCTTTGAGCCTAATACCCCAAGCTGAAACAGAATAGTATGGTGTTCTCAACAATGAAAGATTCAGCCCAGCTCAGTTCTTCTCTGATACTTTGTTGATGGGCATAACGCAGGATTCATTGAGCTCTTATATTACAAAGACTATAAATAGAGCCAATATTTTACAAAAATCCTTTTATCCTTCAGGCACCAAATGCAAACACATGTCCTCTTTGAGTGAAAACCTTTCTTAATCCACAGATAACAAAAACTTGAATGCAATTAAAATAGCTCTTATTTTCTTAACTGTAAAACCACTTATGGGGACAAGAGAGGCCACTTCAGCTTTTTAAAATGTATGTGCATGACATATATGCTTCCATTTAAAATATTTGTATATCATTTTTTCTAAGCCCAGAGCAGTTTATATGTAAGATATAAAAACAGACATAAAACAGTCACATTCAACAGCCAGAAGGTAAAATAAGAATGGCCTCCCATCATACCAGCTTTTGAACACCACTACAAACAAATGGGTCTTGCTGCTATTTGAAAAGGGGCATCATTCAGGTAAGTCTTGGCTCTCATTACAATTCCTTGTCACACTTTCACTTATTGGCAGGAGGGGGCTAGAAATGTCATTCTTCTTCAGCCTCAACTGGCAATGGAATAGATCTCCTTTGCCCAATATGGTGGCTGGCTGGTAAGGTGAGTTTGAGAAATCAGGCTAGAAGGTGTTTGTTACTCATATGCAACTAAGTAGCCAATGTAGGACACTGGAAGATATTTGCTTCCTGCTCTTCAGCCATGGTTTATATATAAAACACAGCAGGGAGTTATACAGAGCAGCCTATTTTTCTCCATGCTAAGAAGAGCGCTGCTGGATCAAGCTGAACTATCTAGTCAAGTATTCTCCACAATGGGCAACCAGATCCTGCAATAGGATCTGTTAGCACTACTAGCATTATTTTCTATAAATTTGTCTAATCCTCTTTTAAGCCTATCCAAGTTTGCAGCTATCACTACATCTTGTGACTGTAGATTCCAATAATTCACCCATACTTTCTATGAAGAAGGACTTCCTTTCGTCTCCCCTGCATTCTACGCTGCTCAATTTTGTTCAGTTTGCTGGGTGGCCTCAGTTTCTACTAGTATGAAGAGAGAAAAAAAATTGTTTCTCAATCCACTTGCTCCATACTGCACATTGTTTATGCTCTTCTTTCATTCCTTAATCCTTATTTTTAGACTAAACAATCCGAAATGCTGTAACCTTTCGTCATACAGAAGGTGTTTCAGTCTTTCAGCCATTTTGATTGCCCTTTCGTACACCTGATCCAGTCCCATAATATTCCTCCCTCTCCCCCTTTTTTGGAGCTGTGGTGACTGGAGCTGTACACAGTATTCCAAATGTCACACTGTGGATCTGTATAAAGGCATTATGATCTCGCCAGCTTTATCTCCAGTCCCTTTCCTACTGATCCTGAACATGGAATTTGTCTTTTTAAGCAGCAGCCGCACACTGGGTCAATGTGTTCTTTGCTGGAAACAGATTCTTTGATCTGCAGCACAAATGGTGGACATTCCAGATTGATGACAGATGCAGCATAATGCCAGTAAAATAAGCAGGATGTCCTTCTGTAACATTTGAATGAATAGCATTATACAAAGCATATTTTTGCAACCCTCCCCCTTTCTTCTGGACGAGTTTCTCCAAGGCATGTCCGAAACATCTCAGTTGCCACCATTGCATCATGGGTGTTGGAGGGCATTTATTGGCTTTCTATAAACTTCCAAGTGTAATTGTATCTCATTCCATTGTGCCAAATATCAGCCAATAGCAGCTGGCTGCAAAGCTGTTTAATCTCTCAGAGATCTTTGGCTAAAATCCATGGCTCACAACCACATAAAGCCCAGCTAAACAGAATGACTTTAAAAGTTGGGTCCTAAATACCAGTTGCCCTAAAGAGCTGGTTCCGATTTACACAATGGAATAGCCCTCTTCTATTGATTGGTCCTTCTGCTGAAGGAGTTCCTACTCAGATGTGAAACTGAGAGCTACAGAGCAATCCTAAATGGAATTGCTTTGTGGTAGGTGTGCATGTACAAAATGGCAGATCAAATCCTGTGTCCAAGGCTCTGCCAGTTTGTTCCAACTACAGCAGGATTCGAGGATGGGACAAATTCACCTCCCCGCATACAGATCTTTAAAAAAATATATACTACTTCAACCTATTGATTCTACTTGGATAAGGAAATAGTTGCAGCTGCTCAAGACTGGCACGGGGAATGGCTATCCTGAGCACTCTGGCAAATAAAGGGGTCTTTGATCCAACAGATTTGAGGTTGCCTCTATCCACTCCATCTTTTGCCCCCAGAATGCCCTATTTTGGTACCCACCACCATTGGTATAGTTGCATCTGGAAAGGGGAATCTTCTCTGCTCCATTTGGACTCTAATCATATTGATACTGAGAATCTTAACTTCAGTAGATTTACCTTTACACATGCAAGATTTTCTACTTTAGTGAACAATTCACTCTATATGGTTGAAATTCTTCCCATTTTTTGGTAAGGTCTCTGACTTGCAACAGCCTTTCCACCCTACACAGTTCTAGTGCTATTATTTCCCTGTCAACATCCTGTGGGATCCTGAGGTTTGTTGTTTGGGGTTGTTAGAATTTTCAGCCAAAGAGCTCTTTGGCCTCAGTAAACTACAAACTACAAATCCCAGAATCCTACAGGATGTTGAAAGTGGAATAATAGCACTATAACAGTGTAGTGCAGAAAGGCCTTTAGTCTTTCTCTAGCCATTTCTGCACGAGCCTGTTATAGCACTATGATTCCACTTTCAACATCCTACGAAATCCTGGGGTTTGCAGTTTAGGGAGGCCCAATAACAGGCTCGTGCGGAAATGGTCTCTGTCTCCCTCACCTCCTTTCTCTAGCTGTTTAGAGTAACTTAAAAATGGAAGGAGTCCTGCCATTTTGGCAGATGATAGGAATAGATCTTCTCTGCTTTAATAGGAAAACTGTTATCATGTGACTCCAGCTAATTTACTTGTGCCTTACCAGCAAGCGGGATGCAATACTTACTTTTCCCACCTGGGAGCAAATTCTCTGAGGGATCTCAGGATTCTACCATCCTCTTTTCTTTATTTACTCTTTGAGTCCTAAATTATATGGGACAAAGAAGGATGCACATGTGTACATCAGTAGCCTGAAAAGTGGGGCAGAGGTGAATAGATATAGTCTTGTTTTCTGAGAAATCTTGAGTCTGTGCCAGACTTCATATCTCTTAAAAATCAGAAAAGACCTGGGAAGAAAGTCATTCCTCCATTTTATCCATTCTGCCAGTGCAATTTGTTGGTCTTTTCTATAGCTGTGACATACAGGCCACTTCCACACTGCCCTGTTATAGCGCTATTATTCCACTTTCAACATCCTGTGGAATTCTGGGGTTTGTAGTTTACTGAGGCCCAAGAGTTCGCTGGCTGAGAATTCTAAAGGCCTCTCCCTAAAGTACGAACCACAGGATTCCACTGGATGTTGAAAGTGGAATAATAGGACTATCACAGTATAGTACAGAAATGGTCACAGATTCTAGGGACAGGATAATGAAGCAGCATATTAAAGGCACCAGCTGTCTTTACCCAGAAGAATAGAAGAAAAACTTTTGAAAAAAAGAACACAAACGTGAACACTAGCTAAAATATTCCATCTTCTAAGATCCGTTTCACACATGAGGAGCACCGTTAAATTTCCTCCCCGCAGTTATCTTCCTCTGCACTGGTGCCCACAGCAGAGTTGAAGCAAATCAATCTAATAGGATGACATGAAATTCACAGAAAGCACAATAGTAAAAGAGTTCTGCGTTTCTGAGTAAAATTACTCTTCTTCTAGGGCAATCAGAATATATCTTGCACACCAGTTATGTTATCTGACCTATGTCTTAAAGTTGTGTGTGTAATGCAGGTAAGGTTTGGCTTTGGAAATCCTAGAAGTCTTTCAAGTTCTGAATTCCACTACCAAGAAAACAGTGGGAGAAAATGAGAGCTTGAACATGAACTCTAAAATGGAGGAACTGTCTCAACTCCCTTTTCCCTTCAGATCCCAGAAGAAAAATAAATATTTTTCATGGCTAGATTACATATTTCTGCTTGCCCTCTTGAGTCTCCAGATTCCTTGTTTGAACACCATTAATCCACATTTACATGGTTCATTCGCAGGGTCTATCTATCAGCATTAAGTTTAACTCTAGCAGATGAGTAAATACATGAATTTGCATGGCCATGTATCTATTTCGGTCTAGCAGCCTTCATTGGCTGCCTTCTGAAAGCTCAGCCATTAACTCTTTCTGCAGAGTTTCTAAACATAATACTGCTTTCCGGGATTGCTTGCTGGCATCACTGAAGCAATCCATATCTGACATGCTACCAGATGCCCTCTAGCAATAGTTTTTTCTTTGATATTTGTTCAGGTGACTGAATAGACTTCCTCCCCTCCTCCTCCTCCTCCTCCTCCTCCTTTAATAGCAGAAAGTATGTAAAAGTATGTAATCACCTTATTACCCACTTCCTTCTTCTTGTCTTTGCCTAGTAAGAACAGAAGTTAAACACTGAAAATGGTTGTTGTTGCTGTTGTTGTTGTGTGCCTTCAAGTCATTTCTGACTTATCGCAAGCCTAAGGTGACCCTATCACAGGGTTTTCTTGTCAAGATTTGTTCAGAAGGGGTTTGCCTTTACCTTCCTCTGTGATTGAGAGAGTGTGACTTTGTCCAAGGTCACTCACTGGATTTCCATGGCTAAGCAGTGATTCAAACTCTGGTCTCCAGAGTTGTATAGTTCAACATTCAAACCACTAAACCACAGCGGCTCTTGAAATGATTGTGCTATATTTCAATTAATGTAACATTTAGTTGCCCTGCAAGATTGTTAAGTGTTAATAACCTTTGCATACCTATACACACTAATGACCGGTTAACACATTAATCTATAGGAGTTTAGGCACACCATTTATTATGGGGATTTCCTGTTTGTCTGCTTTTTCACATCCTCTCTCTTCCCTCATCACTCTAATCTGTAGCCATTTTCTCTTCTCTGTCTCTTTTCCATGAAACCATGTGTTAGCTTTTGCACAAGTCTTTGTAAATAAAACTAATTTTCTAGATTTTACCAAGAAGACTAAACTTGTCTATTTTTCTGGTGGACCTTGTGGGGGGGGCATGGATATGGGACTGGTTGTTGTTCAGCTGCTTTGCCAATTAATTTCTCTGCTTGAAATACTATGACCCTTTCTGCACGTTACCTGCTTGTGGAGGTGGGGGGTGCCGTTTGTGCAAGCAGCCTTTTGCATGAGGCACTCGCATAGCTCCTCCGTTCTCCCGCAGCTGGCTTCCTGGTCGTGTGACCGTCGCGCGAGCTCCCCACCCCTTCCTTCTGCAGTGCAGCCTGGGAGCTGTAGGCTGCGCTGGGGGAGGAAATGCGACCAGCCCACTCATCCGTCGCACCGCAGGGCAGGTAAGTGCACGAGGGCCCTGGGAGCCTTGAGCGACCACGCAGCATTTTCGACTTGAAGCCGAAAATGAAAAGGTGCGTGCACGGTCCGCTTTAGTCTCTTGAGCATCGCGTAAATGGGAGTGCGTTGTATGAAGCACTCCTCCCGTTTACACAACGCTCAAGGGGCCCTCTCGCATAAGAAACTGTGTGTGAAAAAGGCCTTTCTTTCACATTTCCCAAGAAATACATCCCCCGAAGTTGCTCAATTGTTTCAGAAAATACTGGGAATTTTACTTCAGCAAGTCTTCATTCTGGCTTTCTGCATCCTACCTTTTCTCAGTGCTGGGGTGCGGGGCTCGCGTGAGCAGCCTCCGGAGAGAGGCTCTTGCTTCCCTGCTTCTTCAGCTCTGCATGAGCTTCCTGCTTGCTCAAGAGCCCCACCTCTTCCTTTCACAGTGCAGCCTGGGACCTCCCAGGCTGCACTGAGACAGGAAGTGTAACTGGCCCGGCTCCTGAGGCTCTGCATGCAAGGTAAGTACGTGCAGGGCCCTAGAGCGATGCGCAACCATGCAGCATTTTTGGCTTCAAGCCAAAAATGAAAAAATGTGTGCGTGGTCCACGTCAGGCCCTTGAGCGTTGCACAAATGTGAGTGCGTTGTATGGACCACTCCTCACATGTACATGACTCTCAAGGGGCTCTTTCACATTGGAAATACTGTGCAAAAAGGGACCAGGTTTTTTCAGCTCTGCATGAGCTTCCTGCTCGTGTGAGAGCCCCGCCTCTTCCTTTTGCAGTGCAGCCTGGGACTTTCCCAGGCTGCACTGAGACAGGAAGTGTGACCAGCCCAGCTCCCGAGGCTCCACACACAAGGTAAGTGCGTGCAGGGCCTGGGAGCAATGCGTGACTGTGCACCATTTTAAGCTTAAAGCCAAAAATGAAAAAGTGCGCGAGTGGTGCCTGCCAGGACCTGGAGCATCATGCAAATGTGAGGACATCGTGTGGACCGCTCCTCACATTTGCACGACGCTCAAGGGGCCCTTTCACATGGAAAATGCTGGGCGAAAGGGGGCATTGTTTCATAAGGAGCAGATTTCAGTGTTTGATAGGAAATGGTTACAAATACTTCTCTTTGTCCACTTGTTTAGACAGGGTGTAATAAATAATAAAACAGTGAGCTAAAAATACTAAATACTAACTCACCAAAACTCTAACTGTCTAACTAACCACTAATTTACTAAAACACAAAATTGCTCGTACCCGCCCCCATAAGAAAATAAGGAAAGGAAAAAAAAAATATTCTACCATTGCAGACAAGTTCTACCATTGCAGACATTGCTAAGAAATTGACTAGGGTTACTAATAACCTTATTGGCAAATTATTCCATTGTTTGATTTCTTATTGCTCAAAGGGCCATATTCAGTTTTAATTTCCCATTGTTAAAGAAAACATGGGCCATTTTCCGCACTCGCCTGTTATAGTGCTATTATTCCACTTTCAACAGCCTATGGAATTCTGGGGTTTGCAGTTTAGGGAAGGGCCTTTGAGGCCCTTCCCTAAACTGCAAACCCCAGGATTCCATAGGCTGTTGAAACTGGAATAATAGCACTATAACAGGCGAGTGCGGAAATGGTTATGGAATTCATAATATTCACAAATGACTGGAAAACTCATCAAAATCAGCATGGTAGTTATATACCCCATTCTAGGTATAATGGGACCAGCATGTACCTAAGGATAAGCATTCAAGTGCATCTTTGACTGTGCACCCAGCCAATGGAATGGAGTGTAGACTGTACATTCAGTGGAAATGAATACAATAATCAGGTGGCATTTATGCTCAGGTGTGAATTCTAATGCAGTTCTTATTACTCCTCAGATAGATTGGAATACTAATGTGAGAAAGTGGAGAGGTCATTAGGTCAGTACTTTTTTTTTTTTTTTAGCCTTCCTGAGCAGCTGTGCCTTAATTAGTGACTTGGCATGGTCCAAAGCTGCTGATTCAGCTACTAATACAGCAAGAGAAGCCTCTTGGGTTTTTTAAAAAAATAACTCCACTGTGTTGACATACAAAGGAACATTGCATCACCTTTGAGACTAATTAAAGAGATGAGAAAGTCCAAGATTTTGTTCCTGTTCATTCTGATTTTATTGTGGAGATCCACACATATCTTGTTTATCCTAGAACATTTTCCATCAGCTCCTGGTATGAGCAAAGATTTTTTACACCAGACCCTTGTATAAAATCAGAAAGAACAGGAACAAAACCTGGGACTTTTCAGTCAATCTGGATGACCCTTGAGAGAAAGGAAGTTTGCAGCTTAAGGTTTTGTAGACCCAGTCTACTTCCAATGCACCCGACAAAGTAGCTACTAAACCTCATGCTACAAGCTTCTTTCTCTCAATCTCTAATGTGCTACAAGATCCCTTTGTGTACTGATACAGACTAACACAATTATATGTCTGAATAATGACATCAATATGTTGATGTAAGGAAATTCAGAACAAATATGAATTTGGATAAAAAAACAATGTATACAACTTTTTCACAAGAAGCATTTCACAAGAAGCATTCAGGGGATGATATAAGGCAATGGTTAACCATATTGGTCAGAATCCTTTTGGGGAATTATGAAAGGGCAACCTGGGGTTATGCATTCTCAATTGTGTGGTATTCACAATCCCTGTGTAGCCCATAGTTTACAGAACATGTGGGGACCATGAAAATCCCCCAGTCCTGACTTAATAGGAAGCAGTTGCTGTGATCAACAGGGATCTGCGCTGTGGAGTGGACTGGGGCAGGCTACCTTTCATAGTTCCGCACCTCAGTGTGCTCCGGAGCAAACGGAACTGGTCGCGCAGCGTGCTTTTAAAAAGTGCGGAGCGTGTGACCTCATGTTGCTCCGTCGCTGCGCTCCAGTGCAGATTTGCAGGCGCGCACTAGTGCATGCCTGCATATCTGCCGGGGGTGGGCTTTAGGCTGGCAAGCTTCTCCGGTTGGTGGAGAGCCTCCACCAACTGGAAGCCACCATTTTGGACGCCGGAGCAGTGCAGAGCGACGAGCTCATACCGCTCCTTGTTAGGATGGACCCAAATGGGCCCATCAAAAGCCAGTGAGTAGCAGCAGGGAGCGTTTCCCTCGCCGTGTGCGGAAAGGGCCTATGTATTAAAAAAATGAATCTTTATCCCTTAAAATGTACTTACAAGCAAGATAATTTTCAATGTTAAATTATCTTTTAACATGATGTGCATATTAAACCATTTACTTCTAAATGAAGAACTGGGAAATAGTGTTGAAATCATGCTTCAGGCTTAAATCCAGCTGTTAATACTAGCTAGAGTAGACCCACTGAATAAATGGAACTTACACACATGTTGACCTATGGAATTCTTATTGATTTAATGGATCCACTTGGTTGGGATAAATGATTAGTTGTAGGGTATAATATGTGCTAAATGTGCAAGAACCATCATTTTGAATGGAGAAAGAACAGTCTAACTGCCCCACAGTTAACAGTCTACATAGCAAATAAATATATATTTGCTATATTAATCTTGGGTTCACTGAGTTGAATCCATTATTTTCCTGCCTGGTAGGAACTGAGTTCTACTCAAGTTGATCCCACCAGCAAAAAAGTGGAGAGGGGGAATCTTTTGGATTGCTAGCTTCCTGTGCACATGCTTGATACCACTTCCTCCAGAGAGTTTCTAAACAGGGGAAAGCTTAGAGAGGTGAGGGCTTAAAGAGACAGAACTGAAATGGGGGGGGGCAGCTGAACAGCTGAATTGCTGAAGTTGGAGTTGCCTCACTCTGTCTAATGGTGGCAACCCTTCTAAAAAGTGGATTTGAAGTAACATTAAAAGTATACACTTGGCCATCCACATTTGCTAGGGTTAGGGACACAGGAGCCTCGCAAAAGTGAAAAATTTGCAAATAACAAAATTTGTGCATCTTTTGGAAGGGGGCTGAGACATGGGTGGAGAAAGTGGGCATCCAGGGTCTAAACCGGTCAGGGAAAGGAGATGATGGGTGGCTTGGTGGTCCTGTACTTCCTCTCTCTTGCCCATTTCCTTCCTTGGGCATGTGTAGGGCATGGGTGCAGGGTTTGTGGTGCTGAGAATCTGTGCAGAGAGCCATTCTTAACTAGCCAGACTGAGATTGGTAGAGGAAGAGGAGGACCAGAAGTGGGTTTTTTAAGGGCTATGCGGCCTGACTGCAGCCACCAAGAGGGAAGGTTTCCCCCCAAAAAAGAAGCACCTGAGGTGGGAGGGCAGGGGTTGGAAAAACTTGCAAATAATCAAATCCATGAATGTCAAACCTGCAAATGTGGAGGGCTGATTGTATCTTCAAGTTGCTTGTTGACATGGTGACACCTTGCATTTTATAGGGTTTTTTGAAGCAAAGAATACTCAGAAGTAGTTTACCATTGCATTAAAGGGCAATACAAACAAATAAACAAGCCATTATTGAATTTTTGATTATGGGAAAGCACCTATGGAGATTTTCTACATCTACCAGCAAAATATATTAGGCTGTATCTTGGATCAAACTAATATTGTAAGTTGTGTCAAACTAACATTGCACCCCAGCCTGGAAAAGTTGCTTTTTTGGAATACAATTCCCAGAATTTCTCAACCAGCATAGTGGGTTTTATGTTGCAAAGTCAAGAAACAGAAGCTGCAGTGAGAGGCAATGAGTAAACTCTATATGGAACTGGGAGGGGATATCTAAACACATGCCAAGGTAAAAATGGCTATCTAATTGTGGAGAGAGGGTATTCTATAAAGTCCTTTGAATCTCTTCAATGCCATCCTGGGTCAGCTTTAAAAGAGCAGGCATATTTTCCTTCAGACTAATAATAACCATTGCAGAAGCTAGAGAAAACACAAGTGAGACTAAAGGGCCTAACAATGTGCAAATTCAGCAGGTATTTTGCATTGTATTGTAATAGTGCCCTCTGGTGCCCCTAAACTGCATAGGGATCTAGACCCAGCCAGATGAAAATTATTTGCTTCTGGTGGTTAGTTTTCTATCTAGAAATGAAACAAGATGACTATAAGGACAGCCATGACGAACTTCATGATGTGAATAGTCAGAGGACAGAAGTTAAAAATCTGCATGAAGGTGATTCAGAATGTTCATTACCTGCCTAGAGAAAGTAGGAATGAAAACACAGTCCTCCCTCTACATTTGCATGTTTGACTTTTGTGCATTTGATTATTTATGTGGCACATGCTTGCCTCCTCCCCATTCACCTCCTCCCATTCTCTTGCATTCCTCACCCCAGGCTTGTGAGGCTTGTGTTTAAAATGGACATTTTTTTTCCTTTTGGGTAAGCAAAGCCCTCCCCCCACTGCTGAAGGCATGTCCTCTCTGCCACGTAGCTGCACATTCAGCTGTGTAATAGCTGCTGATTAGTCTCTTTGCTCTTACTCTTCCCCTCCGGGAGAAATCTCCTTTCTCAAGATGGCAACTGGAAGTAGCTAGAACACCAGAACTCAGTGTTCCACTCTTCTCCACCTGAGGCGAAAATAAAGGTAAGCCCTTTACCTTGTCTTTTTTCTTTCCCCTGGGGTCACCAGGGCCAGAGGCAGAAGAGTGGGAGGGGGAGTTGCAGGGTGTGAGTTATAGGTGACTTTTCCACTTTTGTGAGGATTCTGGGCCCTAAATCCTCACAAATGTTGAGGGGATACAGTATCCATTCACAGGTTGAAAAACATAGTCAGGAAGTCCTGTTGAGAAGAGCAATAGATCAGTATTAATCTTGTGCATTCCTCCCCCACCCTATTTGAATGTAACAAAATGTTGTGCTGCAAGTGTTCTGCATAGAAAAGCACATGGATTTTTGCTCAAAAATCCATTTTCTGCACAGAAAATAAGTTTCCTGCACAGCCCTCAACATCTGCATTTTGTAGAAAAAACATTGTGTCCTGCAGATTTTCCGCAGATTTTTGCACAAAAAAACCAACCAACCAAACAAACAAACAAACATGTTTGCCTATACAGAATAGTTCCTCAGCAACACTTTAGGACATTCAATTTAAAGGAGAATACTGTGAATGAATGTTTGCTATTACCTGCCATTGGGAGAAAACTAATGTAAGTATTCATTCCCATTTGTGAGGATGAAACAGTTGAGGATTTATATCCCTAGTGAAGAGCGAGACAAGCACAAACCACTTTATGGGATCAAGGTGAAGCAAGAGTCATTGGAAACAGCGGTGATTACGGCATCTTCATGTGACTGTCTTCTTGAAAGAAGATTGTCCTGTCCAACTGTTCATTTGTAACTTGAGAGAACAAACAGATACCAATGTTGCACAATGCTGACATTGCATACAGAACACTAGAAGGAGTGAAATTCTTTTTGCAAGAGCTAGAATTGTCCATACATTTCTAAGCTCAGATTCTGTTGCTGGCCCACAATCCAACCACCACTTCTCTAAAGAGAACATCATCCTGCCTAGTGGATTTATTAACATTTGCCTCCTTCCTTCCACTCAGCCCCATAGCTAAGAAATACATTGCATCATCTACATCTGTCACAATTACTTGAAAAAAATGAATCCTTGTCCCCCTAAAAAGAAGAATCACTTGATGTAATTTCCTAATCTATCGGTGTAATGGATGCGTTATAAAATGTATGTTGCTTAATTCACTAAACACCAGATTTAAGATAAAAATTGTCTCACGTATTAACATGCTATGTGCATGTTGCCTCCCATTTTGCCTAACAGTTACTGGCGGAAGTAAGAGTTTACTGCTTCTGAGTAAGAAGCTTAATGATCTTTTCCCTCCTTCCCTTTGTGCAATGTAGGGATGAGCAACTTGCAGCCCTCCAGATGTTCTTGTACTGTAACTTCCATTAGTCTTAACCAAAACTGACAGTAGTTAGGGGTGATGAGAGCTGCAGTTGAGCAACATTTTGGAAAACCACAAGCTGTCAACCCCTGGTGTAATATATTGAGGAAAGCCAAAATATCATGTTGGCATGGTTAATTTAGGCTGATAGACCTACATTTCAGCAATTCTCATTCTTCTCAAAATGAGCTAGGATTAGGAATGGAAAAATGTGTTAATCTATGTTTTTGGAAAGTTCCATTTTTTTAAAGCACCAGTTCATTAGATTCTGCTTCTGTTTCCATTTGTGATTTTTTTTAAAGATAAGCATGCAAATTTTGCACGCACTTTCTTGCACACTTCTCCTAATGCATGTATTTTTGCTAAATATATCCATCCTTAAAGGAGTTTTCCACTATTCATTAATATTTTAATTGATACGTTTATAAATAATGAGTTTGAGAAAGTTAATAGAAAGTTAATATACATTAATACCAACTACACAATCAGTAAAAAAGAAAAGAAAAGATTATTTACCTATACTCTAAAAACTTGTACAAATGAACACATTTTTAAGCAGGCATCTACATGAAAACAATGTGTGTATGAGAGGGAGCCAAGTCACTACCAGAGAGAGTTTTATAGCTGGGGTAGTGCAACCAAGCATCTTCTGCAACATGTGGTATCACCATGGGGCACACTCCTAAAGGTGCCACAAAAGAAGCTTCCCCAATTAGTCTTAACTCTTCAATGAGTTGTGACTGGGAAAGAAAGTTCTTCAAGTATCTGAGTCTTGAGCCTTTTAAGCAGTACCAATGGATGGCTCCCATGTCACTGAATCTACTCTGGGATTTAGTCCAAATTTTAAGTGCTAGCCAAAGTTCAGAACCTATTTTGTGGAAAGGATTAAAACACGTTGGAACTCTTCTTTAAAGTCTGTGCTGATTCACACTGCACCAACATTAGAACCACCTGTTGCCACTGTGTTTAAAGCTTTGTACACTAGTACAGAGAGTGTGTAATGCACCCAGGATCACCCAGGGAGTTTCCATGGCCAAGCAGGGAATTGAACCCTGATCTCCAGAGTCATAGTCCAATGCTCAAATCGCTACATCATGCTGGCTCTTCCCTCTCCTTCCAGACAGTAGAGAGGTACATTTTGCCATGTTATGGCTCTCCCACAGCTGCTGCCGTGTTTTTTGCCCCTCCAGATGTTGATTTCTGATTTACTTCCTGGTTTTAGAAAGCTGCATTATCCCAGGAGGTCATCAACATGGCAAGTTTGTCCTGACCTTTCAAGAAGAGAGATTCTGATTATTGTAGTGCAAAGTTAGAAAACGGAGGATGAGGCACACATACTTTCCAATTATTCCAGTTTGGCAGAGGCAGTCCTATTTAATCCTCTGTCAGTCCACCTTTTCAGCTGCTTCTAGAAGGTCCAGGTTTCTCTTTCCTATTCCCACTTCCCCTCTTGTCCTTAGCTTGCTTTATCTGCTGCAAACTGAGTTCAAGGTCCAAAAATAGTTGGTACTCAATTAATTAAGCAAGGGGAAGAGGAGAAGGGGAGAGGAGGGAGGGCCAGAATCATGTCCTTCCCACCAGACTCTGGTAAAAGCAAACTGCTTCAGCCTCTCCTAGCTTTTGTTTTCTTCCTCATTAATAACTTTTGCGATCTTGACCGTATTCTGATGTTGATTGACCACACAATCTCAGTTTTCATCTGTGAAATATTGGAGGATATGGTGGCGAGATAGCGGCAAGCTTCCAAAATCTGTTAAGGAGAGCGTGGCTCCCTATGCTAAGGTAACTTCTCACCCCTTCCCTAAAGCAAGATATCCCATTGGCTGAATATCTGGGGCAATTCTAAGTATTCAGGAAGCAGATTCTGGAGCCTTCCCAAAAATGAGTGTTAAAGTCAGTCCTAAGTCTCCTACCAGAACATCCAGCCAGCTTTCCTGTATTTGGTTGTTTTCATGCACACCCAGAGAATGGAAAAGGGTTTTTTGAACTATAGCAGCTTCCAGAGTCCATCAGCCAGCTTGGCCACACACTAGAAGTGGCAGACATTTTTTTTTATCTGAATGGAATTCAATAAGGAGCCGGAGTGCTGATGTTCAGGAAGTTTTTTCCCCAAAAAGTAACTTTTCCAAGCTCTGCAGGCAGATCTGTAATCACTCTCTTTCACTTCTCAATTGATTAAGCAATTTCCACCTCTTTTCCACAGCAGGCACATATACAAAGAGGGAAAATGTACCATATTTACCAGCATATAAGATGCACCCATATATAAAACACATACCACTTATACCTTCCCACTCCTACCATGCGACGCTGTCGCACAGTAAATGTGTCGTCTCTCCTCATGGGAGGGCAGCAAAGGTGTCCCTACCACCACGTGGTTACGCGGGCGGGGGGGGGGAGACAAATTGCCAACGTATATGACACACTGGCATATAAGATGCACCTCATTTTCAAACAGTATTTTTCAGGAAAAGAAGTGAGTCTTATACACCAGCAAATACAGTATACAGATTTTGGTGAGAAACAGTTCTTCAGATTTGAGATCCAGGATCTTGATTATTTGGAAGATCTTTTTGTGGAGAGGAAAGTTTTATCCAACTTCTCTTCTGTTCAAATTTGTTGCATTCAGAGGAATGTGCCAAATGGGAAGGAGCCATGACAATGATGATTTATTTGCATTTTTGCAACATTTCATATTTTGAAACAGGATGGAAGGGTATTTTCATGACTCACCACTCAATTTACAAACCATGACGGAAACAAGCAAAGCACAATGGTCTAAAAAGCTACAAACATTGTTATAAAAGCCCACAGAAATATGAATGTGTTGGTAACAGGGACAACATTTAGCTCTCTTACCTCTTCCTCTTACCTCAGAGTCTGTTGTTAGGCAACCACATGTATTAGCGGTGTCCTTTGTCCCTGTTGCTTTTGAAAAACCCTGCTTTGACTATTCAAGAATTTATTTCAAAGGTCATTAACCTAAGAGGGCCTCATTCCCCCTCCCGCCATACTAAGTAGCATGACTTCACTTCATGCTCATGATTCCATCATTATAATGAGTTATGAGGAATTTGTGTGATTTTGCATCAGTGCCAGTACTGTTATATTCAGATCTGGATATCATGAGCAGCTTGGAAGGCTCACTCATGGCAGATGATGCCTGCCTGCCTCCTGCATCTGGTGGGACACAGGTGCTGCAGCCAACTACCCCAAAGTCTCTTAGAGCACACGTGGAAGAAATGGGAGTACTGGAGGTCAAGCAGTTGAGAGCAGCAGTTTTATATCTCTATTATTTACGTAAAAGCGTGCTTAGCTTCCAAATGATGTTAGGGGTGTTTTGGACTGTAATTCCTAGTTTTTCTGTCTGGGGATTCTGGAAGGAATAATCCAAAAACATATTCAAATGCTGATTGTTCAAGGGTGAATGTGATTTTTCTGTACGTGTAGGAATGAGGTATCAGCAGGTTGACAGGAACCCCAGGGTTTGAGAAATATCAAATAGAAGGAGAAAAAAAATAAAATAAGGGGACAACACCTCTCCAAACCTCCAGCCCTAATGAGTACAATCACAATGACCACAGAACCTTAAGTCTGAGGACTGAGAAAGGAGGGCAAATTAATTGGGGGACCTTGGAAGAAAGCATGCCTGGCTGGCTGGCTGGCTGGCTGGCTGGAACCCTAAAAGGGGATGTTCCACAATGCAACAATTTGTCCCCAGCCCTACTTATGTATATAAAATCGTGGTGGCTATACATCTGCATGGATGTTAAAAGCTGGGAGTGTTGTTATTACCCTGTTATATTATGTTTTATTACCCTTTACGTGTCAAAGTTCTCAATCTCTTGATGTCAAAAATGGTGTTAGTTTGAGTGAACCTGTATAGTGCTGCCTACTGTGCTTGGATTCAGTTTGACCTGAGTTCCTAAGTGATGTATGTCTGCCGGAGAGGTCCTTCTTTCTGTCCCACCACCCTAACAGGTACATCTGGTGGGAACAGAACAGGGTCTTCTCAGTGGCTGCTCTCAGAAATTAGACTGGCACCTCCCTACTTTCTTTTCTCAGGCCATTTCCGCACGAGTCTGTTATAGCGTGATGATTCCACTTTCAACCTCCTATGGAATCCTGGGGATTGCAGTTTTGGGAGGGGCCGATAGCCTCAAAGATGGCCTCAGACAAGTCAAGACTTTTTTGTTTCAACAGGCATTTCATGAGTGTTTGTATAATGCATGTCTCACCTAAACAATGAGCTATATCTTACTAATTGTTGTGCTGGTATGTGTGTGTCCACGCATGTGCACATGTTTAATGATGAATGTTTTAATCTGGTTTTAATTTTTTTAATTGTTTAACTTTTTAAAAACTTTTTTCTTTTGTGAATTTTTAACTATGTGTTTTTTATTTGTAGAGGAGGAGGAGGAGGAGGATGTCCAAAGTAACCTTCATACACAATCATTATCTCTTTTACCTGATGGTGTTTAGGACAGAGAATGGAAAACAGCTAAGTTTTGCCCTAGAACAGAAAAATCATGACCAGAGAAGGGCTACTTAATGCTTTCACAATTGCCATACACACATTATTTTATAGACAAGGGAGGGAGGGGAATGGAATAAGGAGAAATTGATTTTGAGCAGAGCAGAAAGTATTAACAGCTTTCTCTAAAACTTAATCATGACCTCTGATATTGCTTTGCATTTAGGAAAAACAGAGACAAAGCTGTTTGCAGAAAGAGATAGATGACTGCATGCCACATACATGGGGGCCTTAGCCATTTGTGGTTTTGGGGTCTATGGGCCACAAAAATGCATGTAATGTGTCCATGAGTTGGCCTAAATAGTCTGAAGAATCAGGTCTTGTCCCAGAAGCTAAGCAGGTTGAGAAAGGGAAACCATTGGGGAATACTGGTTGATGTAGGTTATATTCAGAGAAAAGAATCAGCAAAACCACCTCTGAGTATCCCTTTTCTATGAAAACTCTATGAAATTTATGGGAAAATTTATGGGCATAACTTGACAGGATTCTTAAGAGCATATGCTTTAATGTGTATACAGAGGTGAGGATATAGCTAACTAACTAAATAATTTCTAATAGCTAACTAAATAATTTCCTATTGGCTCTTGGGAAGAGAGAGAGACGGAGGGAGAGAGAGAGGGAGGGAGGGAGGGAGACTGACCAACAGACAGACAGACAAATAGATGAAATCTCAAAGGAGTATTCTCTTTGATAACAATGGGGGAGCTAGAAATTGCATCTAACTAATGTAGTTCAATATTGTATGAGAATGAAAATTAAACCAGAGGGATTAGTTTTAAGAAGCACTATTCATATACAAATATGCTTCCTGCCTCTCAAACGTCCCCCTGAAAGTTTCATTCTAAACACAAATTACGGTGCATATTGTAGGCCTAGCTCACAGTGGTGGGGCTGCAGGCAAACCAAATGAAGTGTGATGGTAGAAAATGCACAGGGCTTGAAATTTTACTTTTTAAAAAGAACTAGTTGCTTTACTCATTACTCTGATCATCAAACAGGTCATTGCTCACTGTTCAAACCAGAAAGACAGTTCAATGAGTTAGTCATTACAAAGAAAGTACCATTACTGTTCCAATTGCAGGACAGGCAAATAAAAGAAAATGCTATCTGGTTCCCTCCAGTGGCCAATTCAGTTATTGAGCTTTAGATGTTCTTAGGGGAAAAAATGTGAAAGTTATTACACTGCAGTCCTGTCCAGCTGCAGTACAAGGCAGCCGCCCTTCCTCCGATTGCTCAGACTCAGTCAGCACACACACACCCAGTGAGGATAAGTAACGGGCAAACAATCTGTTCCATTGAAAAGCAGTAAGTTATACGCATGGCCATTGCACAAGGGAAAAGTAATTCCATTCCAGATCACTATTATAAAAAGTAACTGTGTCTCTCCTTCTGTCTTAACCTCTCTGTTTGGGACATTCATATCTATGCAGAATGGATTATATTCTATTTTGCAGCATTGATTGTGTAAAGTTTTCTAGTGCCGCATGAAGAGCTTGGAGAAGTTACTTTTTCAGACCACAACCTTCAGAGTACCACATAGGCCCTTTCCGCACCTTACCTATTCACAAAGTTGTTGGGTGGTGGTCCTGGCAGTGGCTCCGTCAAGAGGGGAGTGTAACAGGAGTGCTCTCCTCTGCATTGGATGGCTCCCTGAAGAAGGGAGCATGATGGCCTTGTCTCTTCCTTCCACAACATCGCTGGGTACTTTCCTAGGCTTCACTGGGGCAGGCAGCACCACCATTCCACTTCTTGCCCTTCCACAGGACAGGTAAGTGTGGGATGGTGGTGCACTTACAGGTTATTGATAGGGAAAATCTGTCAATGATTTAACCCATGATCGTGCCTACTTGTTATCCCCATCTTCAAGAAGGGAAAAAAAGAGGACCCAAATAATTATCGCCCAGTCAGCCTGACATCAGTACCCGGAAAGATCCTGGAGCAGATCATTAAGCAGTCAGTTTCTAATCACTTAGAAAGCAATGCGGTAATCACGAGAAGTCAACATGGATTTCTCAAAAATAAGTCATGCCAGACTAATCTTATCTCTTTTTATGATAGAGTTACTAGCTTGATAGATGAAGGGAATGCTGTGGATGTAGCATACCTTGATTTCAGTAAGGCCTTTGACAAAGTTCCCCATGACATTCTTGCAAAGAAGCTAGTAAAATGTGGGCTGGACAGGGCTACTGTTATTTGGATTTGTAATTGGTTGACCGACCGAACCCAAAGGGTGATCACGAATGGCTGCTTTTCGTCCTGGAGAGAAGTGACTAGTGGGGTGCCACAGGGTTCTGTCCTAGGCCCAGTGCTGTTCAATATTTTTATCAATGACTTGGATGAAGGAATCGAGGGCATGCTCATCAAATTTGCAGATGACACCAAATTGGGAGGGGTTGCTAATACGCCAGAGGACAGGATCAAAATTCAAAATGACCTGGATAGATTGGAGAGCTGGGCCAGGGCGAACAAAATGAAATTCAACAGAGAGAAATGTAAGGTCCTACACTTAGGTAGAAAAAATGGAATACAGAAATATAGGATGGGGGACACGTGGCTGGATATCAGTACGTGTGAAAGGGATCTAGGAGTCTTCATAGACCACAAGCTGAACATAAGTCAGCAGTGTGATGCGGCAGCCAAGAAAGCCAATGCAATTCTTGGCTGCATCAATAGGAGTATGGTGTCTAGATTGAGGGAGGTACTGGTACCACTCTACTCTGCTTTGGTTAGACCCCATCTTGAATACTGTGTCCAGTTCTGGGCACCCCAATTCAAGAAGGATATTGACAAGCTGGAGCAAGTCCAGAGGAGGGCAACCAAAATGGTGAGAGGCCTGGAAGACATGCCCTATGAGGATAGACTTAGAGAGCTGAGTATGTTTAGTCTGCAGAAGAGGAGGTTAAGAGGGGACATGATAGCCATGTTTAAATATTTGAAGGGATGCCACGTAGAGGAAGGAGGGAGCTTGTTTTCTGCTGCTCCAGAGACCAGGACAAGGAACAATGGATTCAAGCTGCAGGAAAGGAGATTTCACCTGAACCTCAGGAAGAACTTCCTGACAGTCAGGGCTGTCCGGCAATGGAATCCGCTGCCTCGGAGTGTAGTGGAGTCTCCTTCCTTGGAGGTTTTTAAGCAGAGGCTTGATGGCCATCTGTCGGGAGTGCTTTGAAGGGTGTTCCTGCATGGCAGGGGGTTGGACTGGATGGCCTGTGTGGTCTCTTCCAACTCTACATTTCTAAGATTCTATGATTCTATGATACTTGGGGATGGTAGAAGTGCAGAACTGCGAAGACATCATGCAGAGGCGTCATCACGGTCCCATCCTCTTCCGTCCCCATTGCGGGATGGGAGCATGCTGCAGAAAGAGCCGTAATCATTCAGACCAGGTTCAGGCTTTCAGAAACGCAATGAACTAGCTGGGGACAAAAAGTGTGTCCTTGTCTTCCATCTTCACATGAGGAGTAGTGCATGCCCAGAGGGTAAGGGGCACCAAAGAATGCTCTGAGGTTCATCAGATTTGTGACTTTGGCCTAACTTTTCTATGTAAACATCCATGTTTTTTTCAGGCCTTTGGTGGTCTGTATCACTATTGAGTCTGAAGGGAAACTGGAGGTGATCTAGTCCAACTCTCTCATCAGTATGGGATCTTAAGTACAGTTTGCAATTACATCATTCATGGCAGATGGCTGTTCCATCTCTGCTTTAATACCTCCAACCACTAAGAGGACACTATGCCTTTAATAGACAGCTCTACTGTCTCAAATAGGTCTCATTGGGAAGATTATTCTAATTTTTAATTGAAACCTCCTTCTTTGCAATCCCTCCCACTGGTACTAATCCAGAATAGAGAATGCAGGCCCTTTTCACTTGTCACTTGTCATGCAAAAGGGCCTCCGGAATGTTGCATTATTGCGAAGACTGGTCCACATAACATCCTCGCAATCACGTGACATTGCCGGGGCCAGCAGGCATCGATCATGTAATATTTCAGCAAGAAGCCGAAAATGATGCATGATCATGCGTTGCTCCGGGGCCCCACACGCACTTACCATCTGTGCGGAGCCTCCAGAGATGCAACCCTAGCGCTTCCTCTCCCAGTGCAGCCTGGGAAAGTACCTGGCTGGGCTGTGGAAGGAAGAGGCGGAGCCCTCACGCTACCTGCCAGCCAGCAGGCAGCTGCTGTGGAGCAGGAGCAGAGGGGATGTGAGTATCTCTCAGAAGAGGCTGCTTGTGTGATCCCCGCATGCCCATGCTGGAAGCAGGTAAGCTGCGGAAAGGGCCGCAGTCTTGTCCATCCTCTTATGTGACAGATTTTCTGATATTTGAGAATGACTATCATGCTTTCCCTTATTCTTCTAGATGTTAATTTAACCTGATGTTATTGGCTTCTGTGTAGTCTTGCTCCCTCTTTTTTTCCACAGTTGGATTTATTGGCATTGAATTCTGTTTCATCTATGTTCTCATTGTGAGATTATATGAGGTTTCAATTTCAACTATTGTTCCTTGTCTTGATAAAGGTGAGGTGGGGTTGGGGGTTGGTACTTGTTTTAAAAGGCATAATAAACAAACATCCTGGCACAGAGTGATATAAACTGCCCTTTTTTCTACTAAATTTTCATTATATAAATTAATGGAATTATTAACAAACATACTTCAGATTTCCTCCCATTATAAAATATGCTTCCTACACTTTAAGAGTTCTTCAGTGCTTATAAATAAATCCATTAAAGGCACTATCATGCTGTGCTGTCTGCATCTGGTTATGTCATTTTACCTGGTATTATTCCACTGTTAATGGCCCTGCCATGTTTCTTACTGCAAGTTCAAGCTGGACCTGTTAAGGGAGCCAACATTAAAGAAATGTCTTGGGGAAACTAATGACGATGCTTGCCTATAGCAGTTATTCAACCACCTGGGTTCAGTCCATTCCCACCATAAAGTTTTATTTTTCACATCAATGACTAGTTATTGGGTAACTTTATGCATCCAGCCATGCTGTAGTTTAGCCTGACACAGACATATTATTTAGACCTCCGTGAAACAATCAGGAATGAGATAATGGTTTGTGAAGCAGATTTTGCAAGCTACCTAGTCTAAATTTTTAAAATTATATGCTTGATTTGTTTCAAGTCAATATAATCAATTCACTGCTTCTCATCTTATAGAATTCCCCCAGCCAGCATGGATTATAGACAAGATAGCTGAAAGAATCTGGGTGTTGTCCAAAAGTGTAACTTCTCAAAGCCTCAGTGGGCTATATCCTTAGGCAGCAGCTGTAGGATTGTTGAAGCTTCTCACCTTGGCACCATTTTCTGGCTCTCATCTAATGATCATTGCTATCATTGCTGCTCCTTCTCCTCAGCAAGGCAGGTAATTCACCTGCCCCAAGTCTGGTAGAAATAGAATGGAGGAGAAGGAGCCACCCACTGTTTTGGATGAGGCAATGGCACTGACATGTGTAGGGGGGAGTACTAGAGGTACCCATATGGAGGCCTGCAGGCCTGCAACCGGCCGTGTTTTTATGTATGAATAATTTTTTTTCTCATAATATACTGATTTTATAAAAGAACAAGCAGATTCGCTGTATCAAGAGCATTTCAGCAGTGGTGGAAATTACTCCAGAATAAGTGTGGAGTACTAAAGGCATCAAATCCCATCAGCCCTGATTGGTATTTGGATGGGAGACTGCCAATGAATACCAAGTATTATAGGCTACGTTTCAGAGGAAAGAACTGGCAAAGACACCTGTGAGTTCTCCTTGCTTAGGAGAACTTTATTAAATCCATGGGGTCATTATAAGTAAACAGGTGACTTGAACACACACACACAAACACACACACACACAATAGAAAAGTCAGTGTCTGGTTTGAGCACTGGACTATATAGTTTGAGCATTGGACTATGATTCTGGTGACCAGGGTTTGAATCCCCACTCAACCATGAAGGTTGATAGAGCCAACTTTGTTGGAGATTTCCAAACAGAGGTTGGATGGCCATCTCTCAGGGATGCTTTACTGTGGATTCCAGGAGTACTAGGGGATTGGGGTGCATAACTCTTAGGATCCCTTCCAGTACTATGATTCCGTGACTCCTATCTGAGCCACCAACTTTCCAAAGCAATAAGTTATTGAAATTAATTCTAAAGTATATGCAGAGTATCAAGAAAAAATATTGGGAAAATGTACTTTGTGAATGCTACTTGCTTAACCACAATACTGTAGCAGGTTTTTTCCCCCTTCAGATTTTATTCTAGCACAGAAAGCAAAAAATGGCTGCTGTATGGTCTCCTGCTCCATGCTCTTATTGCCAGGGGAAACAATGACCTTGGTTCATGAACCAACTAAAGAGGATACACATTTCCTAGTGTCACTGACAGTGGGACAGTCTATCCTTTTCTGTGATTTGGAATCTCCAATCAGGCCATTACAACATCCATCATAGTGCCTGAAGGCACAGTCAGGGGGTGAGCAAATTACTTCTCCCATCCCTTATCATTCAGTCATCCTTAACTATGAATGCTCTTAACAAGTGCAATGTGTAGTTAGAAATCCCTTTCATGTGTTCAGCGTAGCATAATCCCAAGAAAGTGTGCATAGGATAGACTGATGATGATGATGGTGGTGATTGGTGGTACCTGATCATTTAGGATGCTTCTCACTGATAATTCCTCACACTACATTGGAGATCAGCTATGTTGGATCTCAGGGTACTGGTGGTGCAATTTAGCTGGATAATTCCAGGGGATGGGAGGACCAGGCCCCAGAGCCTACTGCCCTCCTTATATGGATCACTCCAATTAAAAGACTCACATGAAATGTAGCTGATGCATCAAGCTGATACCATGGTGCTGTCTCTCATTCTTCCTCTCAAAAGAGAGAGCTCCTGGGCAGCAGTCCTGGTGCTGAGAGAGGATGAGGAGCAAGAATGTTTCCCTTTTGACTGTAATGCTGACATGGTGCTGAAGGAGAAAATGCCATAGGAAACTGTTTGCTGTGGCAAAGAGTCTTAAAGGTGAAGCTTAAAGGGAAGAAAGTATACTTATTTTTATGTCTTGGAAGGCCAGAAATGAAAACATAAATGATGGAGTCAAAGCATATTTGTATCTGTGGTTCTTCTTCTTGTTATACACTTATGAAGTGCCTAAAACATTCTATGTCCAGACATGTAGTCTTTGTCTCCAGGGTCACAGTTAATAATTCACACAATGTAAAAGGATAATGGACAAATGAATTGAGAGGGAAGAGGAAGTTTGCACTAGGACAGACTTGTTCATCCATTGGAGGCAGAGAGTGCATTACTTCCCAGTGGCAACTATCAGTTACATCAACCTGAGCTTTTCCAGACAGGAATAGAAGCTTAATCAGTCCTTTACACTAGAGACTTAATAATCCCTTGAAAACAGAATGAGGCACAGGTGCCATGTTTGATAGGAAGCTATCCCAAAGTGACTGGTAAAACTTGCCCTGGGCCTACACTGGAGGAAGGATGGGTTCAGCATGTCAGGTCAAAGAATCTGATGTTGAATTAGAATGGGCTCCTGTTCCCAGCAATGCAGCACAATAAGTGTCATGGTGTCACTGCATCTCCCCTCCATTTTTGGGACACAGATCAAGGGAAGCAGTAGTTTCACTTCATTCTGCTTTGATCAGATCTTACCTGGAATACTGTGCCTGTTTGAAGAAGGGTATTAACAAAGTGGAATGCATCCAGAGAAGAGTGACAAAAATTATCACAAGACTTGTGGGAAATAGCTTAGGCTAGCCTGAAGAAGAGAAGACTGAGGCCCTTTCCACATGTGGGGTGGGAATGCCCAAAAACACCTGAAAACAGACCTTACCAGCGGCTGGGCGAGTCCATCGCCACGAGGAGCAGCGCGAGTTCACTGCTCCACAGTCCTCCGGTGTCCCAAATGGCAGCTTGCAGTTGGTGGAGAAGCTCGCAAACCAGAGAAGCTCACCAGCTGGAAGCCCGCCCCGGCAGATCTGCAGGCACGCATTTGCGTGTGCCTGCAAATCTGCTTCGGAGCCAGGCAATGGAGCAGCACGGGGTTGCGCGCTCCATGCTTCTTAAAAACCTCTAAAAAGAGGTTTTTTAAAAACATGCTGCACAACAGGTTCCAGTCGCTCTGGAGTGGACTGAGGTGCGGAACTACAAAAAGTAGTCGGCCCCAGTCCACTCTACAGTGTAGAAGACCTCCGTTGGAGGTCACTCTGCACCATTTTAAAATATTAATGTGGAAATGGCCTGAGAAGTGACAAGATAGCCATCTTTAAATATCTGAAGAAATGTCACATAGAAAATGGAGCCATCTTGTTTTCTGCTGCTCCAGAGACTAGAACATAAACCAGAGTATTCAAAACAGAGTTCACCTAAACATTGAGAAGATTTTTGTTTTAACTGTAAGAACTGTTCGACAATGGAATAGACTACTTCACAGGGTGGTGGACCCTTTGGAGGTCTTGAAACAGAGGTTGTACGGATATATTTCAGGAGTGCTTTAGTTTTTCATCTTGCATTGCAGGGGGTTGGACCAGATGGGCCTTGTGGTCTTTTCCATGCTATGATCCTATTATTCCCACCTCCTCAAGTATGGTGGCTGGATAGGGCCAGAAAGGCATTTCTTGTTCTAAGAGAGTAGCTGTGCTTGAGTCCTAAAATGCTGCCAGTTTATTTTGTTGCAAAGGTGGGGAATCTTGGGTCCTCCACATATTTTGTATTATAATTGCTGCAGTCACTTACTATTGACTGTTATTGTTGGAGCTTTTGGGAGCTGAAGCCCAAAACATCTAGAAAGGAAAGCATCTAGAGTGAGTGAGTTCTCCTGAAATAGATGCTGCACCATAACTGTTTTCAGTGATGTTTGATTCAGTTCAATAGCTGGGCCTTCTTCAAATTGCATGGACATTGGTATTAAGTCTAAATTGTGTTGTTTGCTCATCTGCATTCTGGTACATCAGATGGTATGTGTGGGTTAGTCTCTGATTATCTGTATGAGACATTCAGAAACAATGTCCCCAAAGAGATGCCAGCACAAGGTTTGGAACAACACTGATCCTCTCTCTGGATTCTTGTCATTCTCGTATTCTGTCATGAAGGATTGGTATAACTTAGCAAGCCACGGTTGAAAGAATCATTGGGCTGCAAACTGAAAAACATTATCCAGAGGACAGCCTGTTCCAACCATTAAGTAAAATGCACAACATAACAGAGGAGGGGTGTTTTGTTTGTTTAGTATATTTATATACAGATCTTCACTAAAGCTTCCAGCAGTGTGTAGAAAAATGAGCAAATAGGAAAAAAATACAACACCATACATAACAGTGTAGTTTTTTGTTTTTTAATGACAAAATTAGAAGACATTTTAAGGCCTGGAAGAATAAAAGGATTTCCCCCCCCCCAAGCCTTCCTGGAGAAAGAATTCCTCAAAAGGGTCACCATGGCCAAACTGGTTTTTTTCTCTGGTCACCATTGACTTTACTTTGGATGGTAGAGGCAAGTGGATTGAGCAGGCTGCTATTGGGATACTAGACAATATGCCTAAGCATGTGTTTAGAAGCAGTGTTTCCTTCAGTAGCACAATACATCTGTTTGTCATAGCACATATTTTTCCTTACCTCCAAAACATTGCTTTTTCCATGCTTTGGTTTGTGATTGACCACTGGTAAGGTGAATACCATATTACTTTTCAAGTCTGATTGTTGAGGCCCACATCTCTTAAGGAAATACCATTATTGGTAAGAAAACATATTAATTATTGGAACATCCCCCTTAATGTGTAGTTTGACTCTTGGAAGGAAGTTTCAGAGTGATTAAAAGGAAGAAATTTCTTGAACATAGAAACATATTATAATCCCATATAATCATGGCCAAGGGTCCTATCCTGGCCAAGGCTCCTATCAACACAAGCTAAGTTTCCAATTAGAAGAAGCCTCTTCTGCTGCATCAATAGTCTACCTTAAGGTAACACCTTAACTTTTATTACAGGAACTAATGACTACAATTTGCATATATGGAAAGACTATAAATGGCTGTACCCGTGGAAATTCTTTGAAGACAAGACAAATCTGGATTTAATGTAAAGAGGAAGTTTTAGCATGCCATTTAAGTGTAGTCCAGATTGGAGGCTATTTTTCACTTTGTCTCAAAATTTCAACAGAAGCCATTGAGAACAATTGCTGCTCTGAAACAGCATGCCTTCATGCGTATAAACTCTTCCAACATAGCTTTCATTCCTTCACCTCCATGGAGTGTAGTTAAAAAGATATGCATCCCTGATGCATGCACGTACGCACGCTCATGCATGCCAAATACACTGGCAAGGTAGATGGAGGAAAGACCTATGCATTCTGGGGCTCTCCAAGGGAACAATGTGTAATGTGCAAGTGCATCTCCTGCATGGTATCCCTATGAGTTTCAGCTATGATGGGAAAGTTTCCACTCCCACCCTTTCCTCATGCAGTGATTTACTTTCATCCCATTGGACCAAATGGCAGTCATATTTTCATATGAGGCAAGTAAAAGGGCTGGAGGCATAACTAGGTTACGATAGATTACAGTCAATGATGGCTTTGCTTAAGCAGAAGGCACTCTGAGACTGCAGGTCAGGAAACCATGCACCCTGTCTTCTGCAAGTGGAAGACCATTTCTCTAAGGTTCAGCCCACCTTTATTGCATGCAACCTGTAGCATCTACAGTGGGGAGCAGGGCAACTTTCCTCTCAGTTCTGTTCCTTTCAGTTCTGAGCAGCCTATTTTGAGCCAATGTTCAAATGCTCAGTGGCAGCCACTGAGAACTGTGAACATATTGCTATCTTGGATTTTTAGTTATTTTGTCAGCCATCCCATCATTGTCTCCACTTCTCATTAGCTAACTCTTCCCCCTAGGACTTGAGAAAATTAATTTTTTTGAACTATAATTTCTACAAACTTTGACTAGTCAACCCAGCCAGAGGATTCTAAAAATTTCCTTCAAAAGACATTTCAGACTCTATCTTCCTTTCGTGTTTTACGTGTAACTAGGCGGTTATAGCATCTTATAAATTACATGTTCTTTTAAGAGGCAAATGCATGCCCATCCTCTGAGAAGAGTAAAAATACCCGTAAGAAACTTGACTCCAGTCAACCCAGCATTCATATCTCAGCTATCAAAGTAGCTTTACTAGTCATGAGTTCCAGCCTCCAGATTCCTGCTAATGATAGCCTACAATGAGGGCTTGAATGTTGAAAAGAGTGTGTGTGTGTGTGTGTGTGTGTGTGAGAGAGAGAGAGAGAGAGAGAGAGAGATCATATACACATAATATGTCCTCTAATAAAAAAATGTAGTTCAGCTTATCTTTTCTAACTTGGAAGAAGGAAGGAATAGAAATGGAACAGAAATGTCCAGTTTAAACAACTCAAATTATATATCTCAATAGGTAAAGGCACCATGTATCAATCTGAATGCAGGTGTAGATAAACTTAAGAGCAGCAGTACCATCCATTCCTTTTCCATCCCAACAGACCCAGTGCATATTTAGGTGTGTAGCTAGTACTACCATCTTCGTTCTACAGAGATCTCCACTTGCTGATTAGGATTTCTATCGTAATAGGAGGTACAGTAATTTTCAGGGAGTGAAAAATTGAAAGCCTTGTCCCCTGATGAATATGGACTCAAGGCTGTAAGGCACCATGGTGAAAGAGGGACATTATTTTATTATTTGATTAGATCCAATGCTAGTTTTAATTAAAGTTCACTAATACTGATACCCTTCTTGGTTTTCTTAGGATGGTGAACTTTAAGGCTGGAATCTTGATGGGGCATTGTACTTGTGTAACTTTGTTCTACTGTTACTACTTTTTATGATGTTGGATAAGGAGACATCTGGTACATATTCATGGAAGAGGTTTGCTCAGCAGCAGCTTCCAGATGAAGCCTCAGCTCAAGTCTGCCAACCAGCCCCAAATGACTGTTGTTGATGGGCTATGGGGGTGCATGGGAAAAGCTCCCTTATGCCACTGCTAGGCTGCCTGCTTTTCTCCCTCCTCTCCAGCAGCTCAGATTCCATGCAAATATGCCGGTGGAAATTTATACTCCATGACCTTTACACAGGATCTCTGGCAGCATCTTCAGTTCTCAGCCTGACTGGGAATGGGACGCACATGGAGGTTTCCCCAATGGAAGGACTGACTTTAATCTTCTGTAGATGCACTGGAGTGTAGCAATGGTGGTGGGGGCAATGAGGACATTCTTCCCAAATAGGAATTCTGTACCCCAAATAGAATTTTCTTTCAGTCTCCAAATTTTCAGCATTGTAGTAATTTAAACCTTTAGTTGAGCATCTGGAAACACAGTTTAGCAGCAAGATTGCTGACCCAGGCACCATTCAGATGGCACATAACACCAATTTAAAGGAATTGCACTGACTGTCAATTTGCTTCCGGTCTAAATTCACGCACTGGTGATGACATTCAAAGTCATAAATGCCTTGGGACCTCTATGCTTGAAGGAGTACCTCTTGAGGGACTGAGAATTGACTGAGAGGGTGTCCTCTGTGTCCCACCAGTGGAGACAATACAATGGGGGAGGAAGGACACAGGAGCAGGCCTTTTTGGCTGTGGTGCCTCACTTGGGGAATGCCCTCCCTTGAAGAGACCCAACTGGTGCCAACATTGTTTTCTTTTTGGTGCCAGGTCAAGACATAGCTTTTTATTAAAGGCTTTAGGCTCTAATTTACTTTTAAGCCCATTTGTGGTTTTAATGGTTAGTGAGTTCTTTAATATGTTTCTTCTATTATTTATTTATTTTAATTTGGAAGTACTTACACAGTTTATATGGTTTTATCTGTCTGCTGCTCTGAAATCTCTTGATTAAAGTGTGAGATAAAAATATTTTAATAAAATAAATACATACATACATGAATAGACAATGTTACCAAGTGAATGCAACCATAGCAAATATAAGCATTCTGGGTGTGAACTGTCTCATGTCTTACCCTCTGCCATGCTAGAAATTTGGGGATTTAGCAGAATGCTTATGTGGGGGGGGGAATACTCTCATTTTGCCCCCCATAGCTGTCTTCTTGCTGCAATCGCTATACTATTTTTCGGTCACATTATCACATAGTAATTGTTAAATGTTGCTGTATCAGAAACACTTCTATATTTTATCCTTTACTTTTTAATTGCACTACATCAGTAATACATTTATTGTATTACATTTTTGGTTCTTTTTTTGTTTGCTTGTGTGTGTACTGGCCTAGCATCTTACAATGAAGGGGAGGCTGAAAACACTTTTACTACTAATGAATATCTCAGAGACAGTGTTTTCATTTTCATTGTCAGTTCTTTCTTTTGGGTCTGATGATGATGATAGTGAAGTGGGGAGGGGAGATTTTACTCCTTTATATCTTGCTTTCCCCTGAAATTGATTCTTAAACAACTTTACAGAATTTTAAAATCAGAACAGACTATAAACATACAAAAGCATCCGTAAAAGTATATATTTCTAAAATGCTGTTACACAATCTATAGAATGTAAACATTTTGAAATTAAAAATAACAGTAAAATCAGTAAATTACATGTTATGTGAAAACAATTGATCTATGCAATTAAAAGCATTTAAAAGTAATTATAGCAGAGAATATAAACATCAACAAAATGGTATGCCCTGAGGAAGAAATTCCAAAATCTGAAAGCAGAGTCTGAAAAGGGTGTGTCCATTGTACACACTAAGCCTTTTTTGGAAAGGCAGTGTGACTTCCTAGGGTCTTCCCCAGAGATCTTGGTAAGGTGGGTTCATAGAAGAACATTCAGTCCTTCAGATATCTAGGCCTACATTGTATCGGCCATGATAGGTCATAACCAGCACTTTAAATTGTATCTGGAAATGGACAGCAGCCAGTGGAGTTGCTGCAGAAAGAGTTGTATGCTCCTTGAAACCAACCTCTGTTAGCAATCCAGCTGCAGCTCTTCTGGCCAACTGCAATTTCTCAGCACTTTTCGAGGGCAGCCTCACATAAAGTGTGTTACTGTAATCCAAATGGGATGTTACCAAGGTGGATATCACTCTGGCCAGATCAAACATCTCTAGTAATAGGTGAGGCAGATGTTCTAGCTTTAACTGTGAAATGCACTCCCATCCAGGAATACACCCAACCTACATCTTCAGGAGGAATGTAACCCAGTCTAGCATAAGCTGAATCTCTATTCCAAGATCTGCTTTTCTGAATAGGATCCCCTTTGTCTCTTGTTTGGTTAAACCTTCTATTCATTTGCCCAGTCCATTACAGATGCCATGCATCAGTTTAGCATGCAAACAGTTTTCATGGAATTAGGTGGAAAGGAATAATAGAGCTGGCTGTCATCAGCAGACTAGTGACACCCGCCCCAAAACTCCAGATAACCCTTTCCAGTGATTTCATGTGTATATTAAAAAGCATAGGAGACAAAACAGATCCCTAAGGGACTCCACATGCCCTCAATGCATGTGGACAAAGAGAGGCAAGTGCTACATTTTCCAGCCTGTATTAACTATCGTCTCCAAGCCAGGTCTGAAAGCTCTCTTAGGAAATAAATAAAATTCTAGCCAGTGTGGGGAAAGTACACTAACTTGTAGCTTTTGCATTTGGATGAAGCAAGAGATCCATGCATTCATATCTCTAAGCATGAGTCAAAATTATTGGCAACTGACAAATTGATCCTCTGCTGGTGGGATGATGATAGGGGTAGAATTCAGAGAATTTGGGTAGCTGTAGGAAATTCCGTGCAAAAGAAGCAGAAGAAACAGATGAACCTGGAGAATATACTGTATGGAGCCCTCATGAATGTAGGCTAATTTCCACCTATTTTTTTAGCTTCTTTTATGGGCTTTTCATTTCAGCCCGGCACTTTTTGTTTAAGATGGCACATCTTGAGGGACTTTCTGTCTCTTAGTGCAGCTGTTTTTATAATACTTCTAGAGCTCTTGAGTCTCTTCACCCTAGTTTCATTTGGAGGGTGAGGAGGGGAATATGACCACATGATTAACTTTCCATCTCAATAACGATAGCAAGGGTGAAGGATTTTTTTTATTGTGCTATTCATCACCCTAGCAATAATCTCTCTCCTATTGAGATTCACATTTTCCTGGGCACCTGTTAAATTTATCTAGACAGACAGATCCCGCAAAAGTGGGGAATGGAACTGATGGCTTACATCTTGTTGGATGAAATCCAGACAAACCCTTTCAAGCTCTCCCCCCGCCAATTTCTTCTTGCCCAGGCCAATTTATGGAGACCAAAAAGAGAGGCTCAAGAGCTTGGATTTTTAAACATCTCTATGGATGTTCAGCTGTGTTTAGAGAAAGGAAGCTTTTCCAAAAGAATTAGAAATGCTGTGGTATGTATGATGAGGCATATAAATGAAAATGGTATGCAATTAAGCAAACATCAACAACGATCCCATTTTGTTTCAGTTTTTTAAAGAAAGGGGATATACAGCTGTTAAATAAAGTAAATAGATAAAGTTTAGCAAACACCACCATAAATGAAGGTTTTTATATTGCTGTAGTTCTCATTTCTATAATTTTTTAGTATTAGATATTATCAATCACTTCAAAAACATGACCAGCGTCCCACTGACCACTTACATCTTCATAACTGGACTTACATCAGGGGAAATGCAGGCAATTCCATAATGTCTGTATCCAGTAAGAGGCTGCTGTTAACATTGCTACATAGGGAAGTTGACAAAGCCACTGATGTGCATAAGGAGCTATTCACAACAGGACTAACCTGATGAGCATCAATCCTGTTGTGAATGGGGACACCAACTAGGGAATGATAATGTGCATTGGTAGAGCCTGGTGAGCATCAAGGCATTCTTGTCAGGGTCCTATTACACATTTCTGCAATTCACTAACAGGGTTTTATAGTGCTTTTGCTATGTAGCTAAATATACATGAGATAGAGGATTCTGGCCCATGTTCTTATATGAATAGTGCAGGAAAAATGTTGCAGACTATAGCCCAAATAAAATTGCTAGAGTGGGTGTGCAGAATCCATTGCCAGAAGATAAATCTACAGTAATGTAAATCCCCTTGATTCAGTGGGTTTACTCTATGTGGGACTATCAATTAAATGTTGGCTTGTGTAATTATGCCAGCAGAAGCAGACTTTGCCATTTCCTCCTGTTTTTCACAACAGTCCCTCCAGCTCACCCTCACAATATTGCTCAAGATATTGGCTGGACTTCCCCTGTTAAATGGTCCAGGTCACGTTACAGGGAAAGTCTCCCAAAATCAGGCAAGGCATTTTCCATGAGTACAAAACAAAAGATAACAAAAGAAAATAAAACAATTTTTTCCCAATATACCAAAGACTAGCTGCATGTTTTTACCCATTGGTTGCAAAGCATCACATTTAAAGTGGATCCAAAGATCAATTCTGATGCAACATTTAACGTTAACAATATTTGATACTCGCTTTATAAGATACACAAATGACAGGGCTATAGATGATATGGATAAATTGTTTTATGTGTTTTTGTTGAGAACTCAGTTCTTTAATATCACCCTTTAGTACTGCCATCTCCAACCCACCCAGGTTTCAGACACCGCCCTTCAAAATAGGGTGTTGAACTGAAGCCATCCTCACGCATCATTTCACACACTGAGAACATTTCCGCATGACACTCTTATAGCGCGATGATTCCACTTTCAATCTCCTATGGAATCCTGGGGTTTGCAGTTCCAAGAGGGGCCAGTTCCAGCCCCTCCTGGAACACATAAGAGTGTTGTGCAGAAATGTTCTCAGTGTGTGTGTGTGTGTGTGTGTGTGTGTGTATGAGCGTATGAACAAGAAATGAAACAAAATCTAAAAGCTTCTGATTGTCTTGAAATTTAAACTGTAAGTCGGCCAATAATTGGAAGGCTAAGAGGGATCTTTTGTGAGGAAGCAGAAAAATAAGTTGAAATGGTGTTTTTTGGTCTTAGTATGGAAGCTAGTGTCTTGCATATAATATCAATTCTATCTGTTTACCAGGCAAATATGACCAAGAGTTGGAAGAGATAGGATTAGGATATAGTATATACTTTCCTTTTGAAATTAAATAAGATCATTCCGCATGTTTGATGCAAAGAATTTTAGCTTGCACCCAGGGATCTCTTTTGTGGGAAAAGGGCATTTCCATTTGTATAAGGCAGCTCCATGTACGGTTGCCATATTCTGGCCATTCTACCCATTACCCATTTGGACCATTAGCTGGCCAAGATTCTAGGTTTTTGGGGTTTTTTTTTAAAGTTAAGTCACTAACCCTTCTGAGAACACAGACAAAAGGCAAAAATTATAGCCCCATTGGGTTGTGAGAAATGAGTCTGTGACTGCTTTTTAGTCTTTCAACTAATGAGGGAAGTGTCACTTAGATGTGAACTGAGCCTTTCCTGGGTTAATGTTGCATTTAAGTGGGAAAGCCTGGTTTGTTTGCAGAAAGAGGAGCTTAATGGAGCCTTGCCTTGCCTTGCCACTCCCTGTACACCAAAGGGAGAGGGTGTTGCTAGAGGTTTGTCCTACTTAGGGATGGGCCAACCAAATCCTCAAATCCTTGAATCCTGGGCCATGATTCGAGATTCCCAAATCCGAATCCCTGTGCCAAAATAGGCAAACCAACTCTTTCAAATCCACCAACCAAATAGTTTGTTGGACATTGGGACACCTGAAAACCTGGGTGACCGAACACACAAGGGTAGGTGGCAAGTAGGTGACTTTTTCCCTTGGAGTAATAATGGTCTTTGCTAACAATTTCAGAAATTACATCTGGGGTTGTATTCTAAGATATTTAAATTGAATATTTCATATTTAAGTTCAGCACTTGACTGGAAGGTACAGGCTTGAGATTTCAAAGACAGCTGAAAGATTCCTTTGCATAGCTCCCTTGCAAAGCTCTTTCAGACACAATTCTGGGCTTTGTAGTTTTACAAGGTGTCACAGCCTTCTCTGCTAAAGTGTGCTAGCACATCATCAAACTACAAACCCCAGAATGCCATAAAGAGCTATGCAAAGAAAATCCAGTTTTGACCTGGATTATCTCTGTACTGTAGTGGTCCTGTTTACACAGGCAGAAAAATGTGGGATTAATCCACATTTTCCTGCGTGTGTAGAAAGGGCCTTCATGTCATTTTCAATCTGAGGACATTCTGAGACAAAACTATGACAATTGCCCTGGCCAGATTTCTTCAGAGGGAGGTTTGCCTTTGCCTAGGCTTTTGTTAAGGCTGAGAGAGTGTGTCTTGCCCAAGATTATCCTTCTTTCCCTTGCTTTTTAAACCTTTTTTTAAAAAAAGATTTCAAAAGATTCGAGATTCATGAGATTCGTGGATTCCCAGAACCTTCCAGGGATTCAGATCTGGATTTGGATTTGGATTTTGGCCATTTTGGATTCATTCCATCCCTAGTCTTACTTCATCAGCCTCTGTGACGCCAATTGCAAAGAGAGGCTTTTCTTGAAGGGATCTCCTTTGAATTACAGCATTCCTAGAAGTGTCCACCTCAGGTTCTCTCTCAAGCAGACACGCAGACATTCTCCTCTTAGTGGATTTTATATTCTCCCTCCATTTCCCTAAAACAGATCACTATTGCAGAGAAACATTCTTCCAAAGTAGCAGCTTTGAAGGTAGTCAATGTAGGGGGAGGGTAGCAGTGGAAGATTTTCACCCTTCTGTTTCCCCTCCCCTTCTGTGTCTTCTATCACTTTATTCTTTCTGAGCTTAGTGTGAGGGATTATAATTTTAAAGTACTATTGTGAGAGTGCAGAAAAGTGGAAGCAAAGACGAGTTAGGAGAGCAAAATAATTTCTCTCATAATAATTGACTTGTTCTGAAATATGTATTTTTTTCTTTACGCAAAGAAACACTTTTCAGATGTAGTCACATAGTATATAGTACAATTAATTATATAATACATTATGCTTGGCATCATTCTAGTGAGTTATGCAGACGTAAGTCCAATGTACACCTGCATAACTCACTTTTTGGATCATTGTAGAATTTTCTGATCATTTTGATCATTCTGAATTTTCTGCCTCTCCCACTCATTGACTGAAAATCCCACAAACCCACCTTTTCCATGTTTATTGCCCCTGACACAGCCACACAAGGGCCAGAGGAAAACAAGGAATGTCTAAAAAGTATTTGCTTAAGGCCTCTAGAGCAGTGCTACTCAAAATGGTTGTCCCTCGACCAATGTTGGTCCTTGAGGAATTGGCTGCCAGTCCCTTTCGAGTTTCTGGGAAAGAAAGAAACTGCTAGGAATGGGTTTCCACTGTCTGTCTCAGCTGAGTGGTATCACCCTTGCTCCAAAGACTAGAAAAGTTACTTTTTGAATTAGAGTTCCCAGCCACTGAAGAAATACTCTCTTAACTATATAAGTAACTAAAAGGATCCCATTATCTCTGAAAAAGAATGACACTCTCTTTCATTAAGATAGAGTTGAATGGTATAGTTTTTATACTTTTTTACTGGGGAAAAGGGGTTAATTACCAGTAACCAGTTATTTGTAAATAGTTACCAGCAAGCTCCAGTCAACAAATAGTGAGGAGAAGGGATATGGAGATGTATGTAAACGCTAAACAGAATTATTATCAGGGCCATTGAGGGCCCAAGGGATGGTTCTGAGTATTCACCTGTGTTCAGTGTCACTGTTTCCTTTGTGTTTAAACTCAGTGGTTTCTTGAAATGTCTTGTTGCAGTAAAGAGTGCCATCTCTTTATCTGGGCATAAATATTCAGGCTTAAATATAACTTTAGTTGGAGTTTTTACCAGATTCCCATGACATGACTTGGCTGGTTACTGTTGTCAGTCATGTTCTAGATGGGCTTAATCCTATAAATTAGTGGAGAAGTGTGCCCTCTTCTAGCATCTGGAAAAGCTATCATTCATACAAAGCACAAAAGACAGTGAGGTAGCCTATGTCCAGGTATCTTGTCTGCTGCCTTTGAATATTACCAAGGCTATCTTCACAGGTTTCTGTTCTCACCTGGTAAGATTAACTGTACCCAATGTTTAATCATTACAGAATTTTTACAGAATCTTTTGAAGCGATATGTATAAACCATATGTACTAAAAATCAGCTTTAAGAAAAAGAAAAGAGAAAAAAGAAAATGCGCTCCATTAAACAAGTTCTTAAATTTGATACTGTAACCAAAAAAATGCATCTGCATAAATCATTTTTATATCTAGACTCATTGTTATAGATTCATTGCTGAGTGTGCTCTGTCCATGTGGTTTGGATAATATGGAGCCTGTAGTCCATCATAGGACTCCATTTCCCATCAGTCCTAACCAGCATAGCCAAAGGTAATTATTGGCATTGGATTTCAATAACACTTGGAGGGCTACAAATTGCCTACCCCTACTGCACCACACGAAGGAGGAGATCCTATTCCTGGGGGAACAATCATCTAAACAACAACTGGGGAACCAGTGGCTGTACATATCTAGCTGAACTCAGGTTCCCATCAGCTTCTATCAATCTGTTCAGTGATGATGAATAATGGAAGTTGTAGTTGAGCAACTTCCGGAAGGCCACAGGCTTCCTGACCATAATTTAAACTGACACTATTAGCATGAGAAATCAGTATCGCAATAGTTCCCCATGTTAAAGCATAAATGAGGTCAAAGCTTCTTCAGAGAGGGGAAGAAAGATAATAAAATGTTGTCACAACACATTTATTTATTTTTAAAATATAGTTTGCTTCCCCCCAAAGATGTTGGCAGAAAGCAATTCAAAACTTATTTATCAAAAATTAAAATAGTTGAAGTCCAAAGAGTGCCAATGAGAGCAGAAGAGGGAACAGTGAGAGACAAAACTCACTGAAGACCAGAAGATACAATATTCATTTACATGTAGCTAACGATCATACAGGAACACTCATGGGGTATAGTGGTTTAAACATTGGACTATAAACCTGGATTCAGTTCCCCACTCAGCCATGGAAACCCAGGGAGCGACCTTGGGTGCATCACACTCTCAGCCGCAGAAAGCCCTGTGATGGGTTTGCTTAGGGTTGCCATAAGTCAGAAACTTCTTGAAGGCACACAACAACAACAGTCAATTAGTCATGAGACAAGATGGACTGAAGTTACCCCCCCCCCAAGTCATTAGAATCTAGTACGAGTTGCCTCTAGTTTCTTATATCAGTGTAGCTCAAGTAACCAACCCGGTGTTTCAGTAAGGGCCTTTTCACATTGTAAATTATAGCAGCATGATTCTACCTCATTCCACAACTGCTATAGCTGCATCATATGGAATCTTCAGGCCTGTAGTTTGAGGAGGCTCTAGAGCGTCTGGCTGAGAATTCTAAGTACTCTTCCCTAAACTACAAATCTCAGGATTCTATAAAACATTATCATGCCAGTTAAAATGGAAGGAGCTATAAGTGTGAAGTGTAAAAGGGACTTAAGTGTGAGAGAATGCAACTAAATCTAAACTAAAGAGAGTTTGAATACATTCATTTTCAAATATTAATTAGACTTTATTAGTGTGTCAAGCAAGGGCATGTTATATCTCAAATATGCAGTTTTGAGGAAACAGATGAGCATCATATTCTTTTTACCATGCCTATATATGGGAAAATTATAAAATTTCATTTGTGACATTTTCCTGATTGTAAAAAGAGGGCATTGATCATTTTGAGCAACACTTCTGAAAAGTAAAACAGTAAGAAATAAACTATTTAATATATTTCTAATGGGTGTTATAAGTGATAACCTGATCACTCTCCTAATAAAGTAAGTGTTTCTAATCATGGATGAAATGTTGTCCCATTAGAAAGTGCAGAATAGAATCTCAGAGCAAAGTGTCTAGGTGAATAAAATGGTAGGTTTTAAGAAGCTGGAACTGTGTATTACAAAGTCAGAGAAATATGGGCAGGGAGAGTTGGTTTGCATCCTTGGTAACAAAATGTACAGCACAGCAGGAAGACACACCATGATAATTAGGGAATTACAGCTGTTAGTCACACAAAATATGCTGCAGTTGTGGGTCAGAGATCTGAGGTCATGGCACAGGAAGGAAAATTGTAATTTAGAGACTGTGAGGAACTTGGGGGCACACATATAGTCCTGTGAACCTAAGGCATTTTGACATATGTCTGGTCTCGAAAAGAAATCAGTATCAGAAAAAGCAAATACCGGATAATAAATTCAGGAAGTAGGGGGTGAGCAGGCTTCAGGCTTACAGGATCAACTTTGTTTTTTCTCCGTAACCCCAAGATCCACAATGGAGCCAAGTGAGAAAATAATGATTTCAAGGGCCAGACATATCTTAGCATAAAGGAACAGGATAGCTGCATGCACATGTTCAGCCCAGGATTTTCTTTTCAGTATCAAAACTGAGGTCACTGTTCTTTCACTCACAAACCAGCTCTTGGTCTTCCTCCCAAGGTTTTTCCTTTCAGCAGCTTGAGCTGTTACAGTGTGGAACATGGGGCCCTTAGGTCTAAATCCTATTGTTGATCTAAAATAATAATAATAATAATAATAATAATAATAATAATAATAATAATAATAATAATTATTATTATTATTATTATTATTATTATTATTATTATTATTATTATTATTATTTTTATCCCACCTCTCCCAGTGGATCGAGGCGGCATTACAGGAATATATAAATACATCAAAACATTAAAATATACCCCATCCTCCCCAATAGAGTATACACCATTATATCACATTGATTTACCTATGTGTTGACTCATCAATCAGCAATAGTTTCCAGAGAGCTATACTAACTGGGGCTAACAAATAATATTCAGACCTTAGTATGCAAAGTCTTTTAATGGAAGAATCCTAAACACATTAGGTAAAAGGCAGCATTGTGCAGAAAGCCAGCTTGGTGTAGTGGTTTGAGCATTGGACTATTACTCTGGAGCATAGTGTTTGAATCCCTGCTCTGCCATGAGAACTCACTGGGTGGCTTTGGACAAGTCACACTCTCTCAGCCCCAGAGGAAGGCAAAAGCAACCCCCCTCTGAAATCTTGCTAACAAAACCTTGGGTCACCTAAGGGTCACCATAAGTCAGAAACAACTTGAAGGCAAAGACAGTGTAACAGGCATAAAATTAAATTGTAAGGATCTCAAGCAGTATGAGGAAGATATTCTTTTACAGAGGGAACTAAAACTAAAAGGTTGTGATTTGACCTCAGGCTACTCAGTGAGTTCATGGCTAAGGAAGCATTTGAATTCAGGTCTTCCAAACAGACAACCATAGTTATTTGGCCACACTGAAATCAGCAGTACTTCCTTCTGTTTACTACACATATTTTGTCTAAAAATCTTTGTTCATTGCTCAGTTGTGAGAACTTAAGAAAGTTACTTTTTTTTTTTTTTTGATGATGATGATGATAACTCCCAGCTGAAGGCTCTGGGAACTGTTAATCAAAAAGGTAACTTCCCCAAACTCTGCTAGCAAAAGAAGAAATTTGTTATTAAGGGGGCAAAAGTTGAGAGTAATTTCGTATGTTACAGCACACCTGGACATGGTGTCTTTGATTGTTTGTTTGATTTTGTTTTGTTTTTGTGCAAGTGCTTTGAATCTTAAGATCACAATCAATGACATTTAGAGGTATAGAAACTGTGGGAGGAAATCTTTAGAACAGAGAATTTGACAGCACTAGTTAGTGCAGAACACAAAACACTTAAGAACCTAAGGGGTCTTATGAAGGTATTGGGTATTTCCTTGCATGACCACCCTTACCATACTGTGGACAGCTTCTCAAAATTTTTAAGGAAAAGGGACCCCATATTCTGAGATGACTTCTTTCATTCTGAAAATATTGGTGAACATTCTTTGAAAAGTGCAGAGGGATCTGCTCGGCCAGGGTGGGGAGAGAAATTTTACCTCTCACATAGTTGGGAGGCACTTTTTACAGCTCCTATTGTTAAAAAAATGTGCTTGAAATTTGAACTGTACAAAGATTCATTCAGAACTGCACATTTTGTGTATGGAAAAGCAGCTTGATCGTGTCAGAGAATAATTTACACTTCACCGCTATAGCAGTTTGATAACACATTAACTGCCATGGATTCATCCTTTGAAATTCTGGAATCTGGTGAGATATTTAGAATTCTTTAGTTCTGAGCTACAGCATTAGCAATCACTGGCAGAGACATTGAAGTACTTATGAAAACATAAATCCCAGGTTTCTATAGGTTGAAGCTATGGCTGTTAAAGTGGAGTCATAGTGCTATAATTGCATAGTATGGACATGAACTTGGGCAACCATTTCTGGTGGAGTTGATGGCCTGGGCTAGGTAAACCTGATAAGCGTACCTAGGACCCTTTCATATTACACACTTATAGTGCTAGGATTCCACTTTCATTTTTTTTCTTAAGTTCAAGCCATGTTAGATGGTAGGAGATGGTGGCTTTCATGTCACTGGAGCAAAGAATCTTTTCTAGATTTATTCTGGATTTTAATAGTTATATAAGGTGCTGAAACCTATTTTGGGGGGTGGAGTTCAGTACCTTGGACAGTGTCATTAGAGTTCAGGCTGAAACCCAGAGTGCATTCACCACACCGCTGAGATGGCAGCCACTATCTGTTAAACATAATTATTGCTGCTGTGTGCCTTCAGGTTGTTTCTGACTTACAGAGACCTACATTGAGCCTATTATTCAGTTTTCTTGCTGGATTTCTTAAAACAGGCTTTGTCTTTGCCTTCCTCCGAGGCTGAGAAAATATGACTTACCCAAAGTCAACCAGTGGGTTTGCATGGTTGAGCAGGGATGCAAATCCTGGTCTCCAGGGTTGTAGTCCAGTGCTCAAACCACTAGACCACGTTGGATCTTTAAACCCTATTATAGGGTTGCCGTAATTCAGATTCAACCTGAAAGCACATAACAATAACAAAAAATGTATTTATTGTTGTTGTGTGCTCTATGTTTAGGTAAAATAGAAGACCATTTAAGTAAGATAATGTTGGCATGAGGCTACACGGAAGACATTTAGTCCATTGGGGTTTATATACTGCGTGTTGTTTCTTCTTCATTGGCTTTTAAATCTCATCTTGTATACAAAAGACCATGAAATGCATTCCATTGCTTAAACTGGGGCCTGCTCTGACCATACATCATGTATTTATGAGCAAATGGGTATGGGAATGTCTAAATCTTCCTGCTGGCCATGGATTAAATCCTTGTAATAAGCTGAACCCTACTTAGGAAGAGTAGGAAGGGAGATACCCAGATAATCATATATTTGTTTATTTAAAAATAAGTCCTGTTAAACTCAGTGGTTCCAGCTGGGGATGGGAACGAGTTTTGTTTTATTCCCTTTTTAAGGGAAACTAATTTTCACACTTTACAGATTGGCATGCAGATAAGAATATTTTCCCTTCAAATTTGGTAATACTGACCTCAGCTCAAAAACTGCACACAAAATAATTAATTCATTAATCAGTGTTTCATACACAAATGCCTATGTTTTAAATAGCATATCAAATGCATGTAGTGGGAGAATCTGCAGATGGAAAGAAATGCAAATGTCCATGTGCTTTTTTAAAAAAAAGTATGCTCAGGGAGATTTACTTCCAGGAAGGAAGACCAATCCCACATAGAAACAATCTAGTTAATTAAAATGTAAACTCAACAGGTAAACAGTCTCTGACTAGACCAGTCCTTAGGGCTTATCCTCTTCCCTCAGATTCAAATGGTAGATGCTTGGTATGCATTTTGTGCGCAGTTAGCCTTCCAGTAGGAACCCTGGGGCCTGCATCTCATTGGTTAGTCCCAACTTTGTAGAATGGGTCAACAAATGGACAAATCCCATAGATTCAATATAGCTAACACTAGAATTTTGGCCACGGTGACAATTTCTCTGTGCTTTGTGCAATGGTGCAAATAATGAAATTGGTCTACAATTTACTGCACTAAGAGTTCTGTGACAAAGGAGATTTCAGATGTATTCAAAAATTCTAAGGACCCCAAACATCAGACCAGTATACTATACCCCTTTAATCAGCTTCAGTTGCTATGTTCTATACGTATCACTACATAACTGTTTTGTTTTCAAAAAAGGTTAAAAAGCTATTTCTTCCAGTACATGTGGTTGCATCTCAGGCATGCCTATATTTCTGGCCTCCTCACTAACCCCACACATTGGGATCTATTATTGAAGACATTTGAATGGGACTGTGTGCAAGTGTGAATGCTAAAGGCACAAGTCCTTCTATTTCAAACACATGAACTAGAGCTTGTTGTTTGGATGGAGGCCTTTTCTGCACCGGGCTATTAAAACAGTGCAGAGCGACCTCCAACGGAGGTCTTCTGCACCGTAGAGTGGACTGGGGCAGACTACTTTTTATAGTTCCAGACCTCAGTCCACTCCGGAGCAACCGGAACTGGTTGCGCGGCGTGTTTTTTAAAAATCTCTTTTTAGAGGTTTTTAAAAAGCATGGACCACGCAACCCTGTGCCGCTCCGTCGCCCGGCCCCGGAGCAGATTTGCAGGCATGCGCAAGTGCGTGCCTGCAGATCTGCCGGTGGCAGGCTGCCAGCTGGTGAGCTTCTCCGGTTGGTGGAGAGCCTCCACCAACTGGAAGCTGCCATTTGGGATGTCGGAGGACTGTGGAGCAGCGAACGCATGTAGCTCCTCGTGGTGACGGACTCAGTCAGCTGGAAAACAAAACTGGTAAGTTCCATTTTCAGGCATTCCCCCCCCCACATGCGGAAAGGGCCATAGATAGCATTGCTACAGTTATTATCTGGAAGGGAATATATCTGTATTAAATGCTGTTAAATATTCTGGTATCTAATTATTCATGAATATATTCAAGGCCAGATTTTATAACCTTGTTATGAATCATCCCACATGCATACGATCCAAAGTCTAAAATGTCATCCTGATTTGCCAGTCTATTAAATGAGATTTGCAAATATAACTCAGTAGGGACTGAAAGAATATTAAAAAATATTTGAACAACAGAAGAAAAATAGGTTTCCTGAATATCAGAAAACCCTGATGAGGAGAACCCTAGACAGATGAGAATTTTTACAGTTTTGCATTTATTCTACATGGAAAATGGAATTTTATACACAGAAAATGTCATTTTCTAAACAAAAAAAAAGGAGTTTCCTTCATAAAAATCATGATTTTCTTCACAGGAGATAATTTTTGCCATTTTTCTCAGTTATTTGCAATTTGGGATTAATTCTGCAAAAAAACAAAAACAAAAAAAAAACTCTGGCATTTTTGAGGACTTGTTCACAGTGGGGAAAATGGTAAAATTATTTCTTCTTGCCTATGAGAACAAAATTTATGAAGATTTAGATTGCTACGCAATAGTAATCTAAGCTTGACAGAAATTCTGATCTAAAGACAAGCTTTGCCCTCAGAATATTGAGGAATCCTCAGAACTCTGCACTGCCTTCCCAGTCTTTTGCCAAAAAAACAACAAAAAAACAACAACACCAAAGTGTGTCTCCAGATTCTACACGGGATATGACTCTCTTATTAAATACTATTCAAGGCTCTTCTGACCCTGTTTTAGTCTCATATAATGTTCTTAGAAAAATGGAAGTGACCTTTTGGTCAGTGTTGGTGGGTGTAGCCTGCAGGAGCCCATGGGGGGTGAAAGGGGTAGGTGCAACCTTGGGCCCTCTGGAGTTGTCACCTTCTGCTGCATTTAATAACATAGGCACAGAGACATCATGGAAATCACAGACTTATAGAATCAAAGAGTTGGAAGAGACCAAAAGGGCCATCCAGTCCAATATCCTGACATGCAGAAATATACAAAGCATTCCTGACAGATGGCCATCCAGTCTCTATTTGAAAACTTCCAAAGAAGGAGTCTCCATCACACTCTGAGGCTGTGTATTGACTGTCAAACTACTCTTACCATCAGAAAGTTCCTCCTAATGTTTAGGTAGAATCTCTTTTCCTGTAGTTTCTGGAGCAGCAGAAAATAAGCTTGTTCCATCCTTCATATGACATCCTTTCAAATATTTAAACATGGTTATCATCTCACCTCTTAACTTTCTCTTCCATTAAATTGAATCTCATATTTTAATCTTATACTCTGAGATAAGTTTGAAGATAAACCACAGTGTCTTTGTTTACATGTAATGAGAAATTGTGGTTTAACAAAACTTGGAAGTTTTCACTTATAGTACATAAGAAGAAAGAAATGCAAGAAAGATGGGGGAATACAATGCTCATTCTTGAGCTGATAAATAGACCATTGTTTAATTGGCTAAGTTTGTTATATCTGAAGTGGCCCACATGCCTCACATAAGAAGAAAAGCAAATAGTCTGCCACCAGATATCTTAAAAATGTCTCAGTGAAAAAATTGCACAGTTGAGGATAATAAGAATATTGACATATCTTTCCTGAACAAGAATGTTTTGGGTTTATCTGGTTTTGTCTACCTATTTACATACCTCTAGATATATTTAAGGAAATGTGGTTTAAAGATGCAGTTTAAGAACTAAGGACACAATCTGCGGAAAGTTAACTGATTTCTGATGAGTTCAGTTTATTTTTTTGTTTAGCCTTCCTGTTAAAATGAGTACAACTTAAACTTGCTTTACGATGGCTGGATCATGCCCTGCAGGAGGATTGACTTGAAGGAAGAATAAGCTGCAAAGTCTCCAATCAACTGAGTCCTTTAAACTCATATTTCATGGGAAGCTACAAAAAGCTACAGAAAGCTGCCAGCATATTAATAGTGGGCTGAACTAATTAGATCCAGCTAATGTTGCAAAGTTTATTTCTGCAACATTGAAACAGCTGTTAATGAACTCAAAAACTGGCAAACATGACTATGACTTCTACACCACAATTCTCAAAGCTCTTGGTAAATCCTACATTGCTCTAGCAGGGACTAAAAAATGTTTGTAAACTCAGAAATGCAGCAACTGAAATGCAGCAACTGAATTTTCTCACAATATTGATATCTGGATAAAATGAGAATTGTCCGTAAGTGTGCACAAAACCTGTGGCAGAGCTCCAACAGAAACCAATCTATTGACATCTGGCAATGGCCATATAAAAATAAATCCAAGGTAAGCCAAGAGAGAAAATTCAAGATAGTTTCAAGAACTTCTTTATCTTTAGATAGAGTCAGCATAGTATAGTGGTTTGAGTGTTCGATTGTGACCCTGGAGAACCAGGTTTGATTCCCCTCTCAGCTATAGAAGCCCACCCTGTGACCCTGGGCACATCACACACTCTCAGCCCCAGAAAACCCTGTGAAAGGGTCAGATGTCAGAAAAGACTTGAAGACACACAACAGCAGCAGCAGCAGCGGCGGCGGCAGCAAATATTGTTATGAATTCTGCAATATGTTGGGAATATGGAATGGTTAACTAGATGTAGTCATCCATAATTTTATTCATGACCTATGAAGCCCTATATGGCTCAGCTCTGTGTTATTTAAAAGACTGTATTCTCCAATATGAGTCTGCTTGCGTTTTGAGCTCTTCAGTGGAGACCTTCATATTCACCTCACCACTTCAAAGCTATATCTGAAGAGAATGTGGGAAGGGTCTTTCGTGTGGCAGCTCCTTTTCTTCTCCTCTGGGCTCTTGGATTTCCTTCTTAAAGAGGTTAGACTGCCTCCTCCCGCATTGGTCTTCTTTGATCAGCAGGTGAAGTCTCTCTCCCCCCATGGATCTTTGGGAATTGATTTTATGGGGAAAGAGCTTTTGATAACTTATTTTCTCACTTCTCATTTTATAATACGTATGCTTTAAATTGCTTTTAATTCTGTTAATTATGTGTTTATTAAAGAGAACTTTTATCTGCATTAGTTTCTGTAAGCACTTTTGACCCTGGGCTTTACATGTGATGTGGAGAAGGTAGATAGGGAGTTCCACCCCATATAATATTAGAACCAGGAGTCACATAACAAAGCTGAATGTAGAATATTATTTAATATTCAGGAGAAGAAATTTTCCCAGAAAAGCAAATACTTCTTCAGACCACTATTGCAAGCAGTAGTGTTGGCTGCTAATTTGGATGTCTTAAGTGATTATACAAATACATAGAAGATGAGGCTTTTGGTGGCTACTAATCTTGACAGCTATACATAACCTACAGTGTCAGAGGCAGTCTGCAGTATGTCTCTGGATACTACCTGTTGAGGAACCCAGATGGGAGGGTCTGATTCAACAAGGTTTGTCTTATGTTCTTAAATCAACTTTTGAAATGGATTCATACCTCACAGTGACTCACACCCATGTTGATCTGATTCAGTCACGGAAAATCACATTGACATACAAAGACATTTCTTATTCGTGGAAAGATTCCATTACACCTACAAGGTGTGCCCTATTATTATCAGTTTAAATTAAGCTGACAGTTGACTGCATCATTAAGCCTCATTCATTCACGTACAGGTAAAGTTCATAATCTATGGATGCAATGTAGAAGTAGTTTTCAGAAGAATGCTCTATATCTTTAATTTTGTTATTCTCCTAGAATCTCAATAACATTGTGATTTTAAGAATCATCATCATCATCACAATATTTATTTTTTACCCACCTCTCCCTACAGATTGAGGTGGGGAACAACAATGAAATAGACACATAATACCTGCTGAAAGAGCACATAGAACCCATACATATTAAAAATTATCAGTACTTATTTTCAAATCAATAACAATATATGCATTCATTTTCATTATTTTTCAATATTTGGGAATAATGACCCAGGATAAATTTTATCCTGTTCTGTTCTCAGGTTCTCAAGAACTTCCATTGCTAGATCTTGGAACAGTTGCTTTTTTGAACTACAGCTCTTAAAATCTCTAGCCAACATGACAGTGGTCATGGTACTTGGGGGATCCAAGGAGGCAAAGTTGAAATTTCTCAACCCCTACAAAGAGATGTATGCCAGATAGCAGTCACACATAATGGTCAATGGGTCACTCTGTACCAAAGGCAGACATTGAAGGAAAGTGGAAAGAGAAACTCTTCCACACTAGACTGTTACAGTACTATTATTCCATTTTCAACATCCTATGGAATCCTGAGGTTTGTAGTTTAGGGAGGAGCCTTTGAGACCCCTCCATAAACTGCAAAACCCAGGATTCCATAGGATGTTGAAAGTTGAATAAGAGCACTATAACAGTCTAGTGTGGAAATGGCCATAGACCAGCCTAATAAGGTTGCAATTCTAGGCCCTTTCCACACGGGGGTAATAAAACGGTGTAGCACGACCTCTAACGGAGGTCATCTACACTGTAAAGTGGATTGGGGCGGACTACTTTAGCGTAGTTCCACACCCCAATCCACGCAGGAGAGGCCGGAAGTGGTGGCGCCTCGTGCTTTTTAAAAATCACTTTTGATGAGGTTTTTAAAAAGCACGGAGCATGCAGCCCCGTGCAGCCCCATCGCAGCACCCGGTATAGATGTGCAGGCGTGCACAAGTGCGTGCCTGCAACTGCCGGGGCGGGCTTCCAGCTGGCGAGCTTCTCCGGTTGGTGGAAAGCCTCCGCCAGCCGTAAGCCACCATTTTGGACACCGCAGGACACCGAGGAGTGTGGAGCAGCGAACGTGCGCTGCCCCGTGTGGTGACGGACTTACCTGGTCGCTGGTAAGCTCCATTTCAGCACATTTTACCCCGTTTCTCCCTCCACGTGTGAAAAGGGCCCTAGTGATGTTAGCTGGAATGGTGGCATAACTGTCATTGGATTGGGTGGTCAGTTTCTTTGGGCTTCCGCCTGCTACCTTCCCTGCCCTAAGAAACAAAATGGCACCATGAAGGAGGGGTTTGTCATTCTTGCCTGGAATTTCTGAGCAGTAAGAAATGCCCCTGGCTGGGAATCTATCCCGGTGGATTTAACAGGAGTTCCAACTGATCAAGTGTGTTACAATTGAAGTAGAAATGTACCTGATCCAAAACAATAGTTTCTAACTGAAAATATCTGAAACCTAATATCCATTTCTTTCCACTGTTTCTCAGATAGCTCTGAATCTGAGCTTTAAAAAACTTGTAGCTTTCCATTCACACCCTAGCTTTGACCATCACCAACCAGAACTAATGCCATACACAGGGTAAAGATTAGATTAGACAAGCAAAATGCAATTAGCCACAGCCTCACCTTGAGGGCTTTCTGAGATCTATCTGTCAAGTGGCATAAGACTCACGGAAGAGACTTTGCCAGGACTAAATGCCAATGACAAATGAGAGAGACAGCTGAAGAATAGTATACATTTTTTTTCTTAAAATCCCCAAGCTAAGAGCTAACCTGCATGCTACATTAAAAACATACTGTGCAGTTAAAGCTTAATATCTTATTCCCAAGTAAGACTGGCTGCCAGTGATCTGTTATCAGAACCATCAAGTATGGTACAGGGAAGCTTAAAGCTCCTTCTGCCATTTTTTAAAAAATGCTTTCTTCTATATCAATAGATGATCCTTCACTTTTTTAACCTATGGACATGTGAGGTGAATTTGAAGGGAAATGTCTGGTGAGGGGAGTTTAAGACTCCTGTACTTATGCCATGATGGTCTTGATTTGGATCCATCAGTGGCATCTGGTTGCTTCAATATCAATTGACTGGTGAATCTGCTCTAGGTTTTAATATGAACTTTAAATGTGAAGCTCAGCTGCATGCTATATATTTAACATAGCATGTAGTTTAGACCTTTCATACTAGGATGGGAATTTAAGACTTTTCATGCTCCTAAATATGTGGTTAGAAAACATAACATTCACAGCAGGCTTAACTAGCTTTGGGAATAAACAATTTTTTGCAATGTTTCTAAATATCACGGACACAATCTGGCTAGAATTAAGTATATTAAAATTCCATTTATTTCATTATGAGTGATGTATGGTTTCTTTTTAAAAAAAATCTAGATGGCATTTTAAAAATCTATTTTCATATTGGTAACTCCCAGACAAACCAACGTGCATAAGTATGGACTATCTGTTAACAGCAGGTTTCCTCTTGTGTTGGTATGGTTGTTGATTCGTGGCTGTGACCCACAAAATGCATGATTGTGGAGTTTAATACAGCTCAGAAATTCTCGTGTTTAATCCCAGCTATAAATTATTAGAAAACTCTGCACTGCATTAACGCATGGCTCTTTACCTATACATCTGTTTCAACCATAATATTACTCCAGCTCCTCTACAAGTCCTTCTTCCTGTGTTGTTTTTTTTTAAAAAAACATAGTAATAAGTGGATTGGTTTCCCACCAACCAGCAGGGGACTTCCAAGCTGTCACAACAGTCCTAATCCAGTGGAAAATGATTTTATTGTTGGAAGCAGTGAGGAGTGTGAAAGTTGCATGACAGATGGGATTGCGCATGGGAGAATAGTCTCTTAGGGAGCAGTGGATTTTAGCAGCAGAACTAGGTTCACACAAGGAACATTGGCTGAGAGTCAAAGGTAAGATTATAGTCACATTGACCATTTGATCCTCTTCCTAGATTTGGGTCCATTGACCATGCTTAATGGAAAGACAAAAAGCATCTATTATGAACCATGAAGAACCATTACACGCAGCGTGGTCTTGCGAATAGGCACTTGAAGTCCAAGGGGTTACTCATATACCACATATGTCTAAAACATAAAATATGAGTTTAATGGATCTCTTGGGAAGAGGACAGCTTTGGAAACTTCTGCTTCTTTTCAGCTCAAGCAAGGGTTGCTAACAATGGAAAGAGCAGGCACACATAAGGGCTTTAGAAGTATGATGGCTGACCTGAATATGTTTCAGCACAATGTTTGTACCTAGAAAAAAAGTTGTACTTCAGTTTGTTTATTTAAAAATCACATTTGGTATGATCAATTTCTGTTATTGTTCCTATGGCTTTGGTACCAATTCCCCCTGCTTCTTTTGTCTTCATAGAATATTTACATTGGTAATTCCAGCCGATCAGAGATCACAAAACTAAAACTATGCCATCATGATGTTACATAGATAGCTAACATAGTGGTGGTTCTGTTTGTAAAAACAACAGTGAGAGAATATAAAATCAGTTGGGAATAGAGACAACACTTTCTAAATTGTTCACACTGGTAGCTCCAGTCAATCAGGGATCACAGAGTAAATATGATGCCATATTGTCAGTCAGATATGACAAGTCGATGGCATTATTAATGGAAAATCATTAAGAATGAGTAAACAAGAGAGGGAAAGCTAAATAAGTAGGTGACCTTTGTTTAAAATAATCTCTCCCCACTCCACTGATTCCAAAAAGGGAAAGGACATGTGTGTGATATGTCCAGATTGTTCCTGCAAAAAGATTAGTAGCTTGACTATAGCCCTCAGTTACAGCTATGAAGACAATATTGTTCCTAACAACCAAAGGAACAAAGCATTCAGCTTTAGTCAGTGCATATAACTATTCTGAGGCAAATATTGTCTCATCAATTTCAGTTTGACCCATAGGTTCATGCCAAATTGACTTTACTGAAAAATTGCTTTGTGTTGTTGTTGTTGCTGTTGTTGTTGTTTGCCTTCAAGTCATTTCCAACTTATGACCACCCTCAGGTGAACCTATCATGGGGTTTTCTGGTGCTGACAATGTATGATGTGCTCAAGATGACCCAGTGGGTTTCCATGGCCGAGTGGGGAATCGAACCCTGGTCTCCTGGGTTGTAGTCCAATATGCAAACCAATATAGAGTTGAAAATTGGTAAGGAACTGTTTTTACAGAAGGTGTGGGCTGATATTGGGATTGCTACCTTAAATCAGATACTTGGTATTGATTATGAGTTTTTACCATTTTGAATTTTGTGAGAGCAGTTTAAACTACCTTTATCAGCTAAACTGCACTGAAACATTGGTTACAATCCAGATTTGGTCCTGTGCATCCGAGACCCCCTTAATATTAGAGACATTAATTGATACCAACTCAGTATCTAAACCAAAAATTTATATAAACACATTTCTGTTGTTGATAAATAAATATGACACATAAGGTTTACAGCAAGAATGGAATAGAGAAATCTAATATCAAGTTCAGACTAATCAGTGGGCATTGGTTTTAAGATCAATAACTAGTATGAATATAGATCTTTGACTATATCTTATAAAGCAGAAGTTGCTCTTTCAGGTATATTGGTCACCACAACATCAGTTCAAGAAAGGGCTTTCTACATCAGCAAATTGTTGCTGCTAATGCTTCTATATGTTGCATATGTTTTGAAGTTGTCTCATAGTTGCTTTTAAGAAGAAGTGTACTCGTTACTGAAAACATATTTTGTTCTAACTGTGATCCAATGGATAAAAGATCTAGCAATACTCTCAACATTTGAAAGAATGCTGTATAGATGAAATTTACAACTAGACTTATATTTGTTTTGTTTTTTTAAATATTTTTATTAAAAATTTCATTGCATGAAAAACAGAGTGGATATACCCTGTTGACAGATATATCACACCCTCCCCCTCTCTTCCATATTATTTTTCTCCAGTTGAGTCTTCTTTGCTTCCATTTACCAAAAATAAATAAATAAATAACAATTACATTTCCATTTACAGAAGAGAAAAGCAATTATTTCATCTCTTTCTTTGGTTTCATGTACCTTTATTTTTTTATCCAATCTAAAACTCCTTTCCATTCCCTTTCAAAGTTCTGGATAGGTTTATTTTTCAATGGAAATGCTAACTTTTCTGTCTCTACCATATCTAGAACTTTTAATTTCCACTCTTCTAAATCAATATCTTTCTTTTCTTTCCAATGTTGTGCATATATCAACCTTACAGCTGTTATCAAATATAACAATATCTTCTGGTGACTTCTAATCTCCCTTTATTGTCCTAACATATTTAACAAATAAAATTCTGGTGTCATTTCAAAGTTCATTTTACAAATTCTTTGAATTTCGTCATGGATCCCCTTCCAGAACTTTTTTGCCCTTCCTACAACTAGACTTATATTTGGCTTTTATAGAAACTTATGACTAATGTGGTTATTTTTCCTCCTTTTGTGTTTTTTTATTTTTCTGTCATTGTTATAGTGGACATTATTGTATGTTACTGAGATCCCTTTTGAATGTACATAGATTTAAATTAAATATTTAAATAATATTATCGATTCCCCAACTCTTATTAATTTTTTTTAAAGAACCGTGATTGCTTTGCCAAAAAATTAAATCTCCAGTTGTTAAAAATATACATTGTTGCTATTGTGTGCTTTCAAATCATTTTTGACTTACAGCAACCTTAAGGCAAATCTATCACAGGGTTTTCTTCCCAAGATTTGAAAGAGAGGCTTTGCCCCCTGGTGGCACAGTGGTTAAATGCCGGTACTACAGCCAGAAGATTGTGAGTTCGATCTTGCCGGGGCTCCACGTTAACTCAGCCTTCCATCCTTCCACAGGTCAGTAAAATGAGTACCCAGCTTGTTGGGGGCAATTTGCTAACACATTGTAAACTGCTTAGAGAGCACTTAGCTGATAAGAGGTATAGAAATACATATGCTATTGCTATTGCCTTTGTCTTTGCCTTCCTGTGAGGCTGAGTGACTATGACTTGCCCTGGGTCACCCAGTGGGTTCTCATCCAAGCAGGGATTTGAACTCTGGTCTCCACAGTCATAGTCCAATGTTCAAACAACTACACCACACTGGATCTTGAAAATATGCATATAGTGTTCACTATTTTACCACCTCATGGCTTAAACCAGTGCTGTGTGTAAGGTTCAGTTGCAAATATATACTTCACTAATTCAGAAGCATTAACAAGTGGTTCTCTCAAAATGCAATCTCTGTCATGAGTCCTTATGTCTAGGACTTCAAAAATGACAGTGCAGATAGTGTCATGTGCCTCAGGTGACAAGGTCTGTGCTTCCTGAATGTAAAACTTGGCAAAACTTTCAAAACAGATGGGCTTTGCAAATACATTTATCGAATCAGTGAGAACATGGCAGGGTTGGAATTTAGTAGCCTAAATTCCTATGGATTGACAAGTGGCACTTTGGCCTATACATTTGCCAAATAGATGTATTTTATTTTGATCAGGCATGAGGAAGAAGGTTTTAATAATTAGAGTAAAACAGCTTCTTATAGTTCCTCTCTTTTATTTTTACAGAAGTTTATTTCAAAGAGAAATTTTCCAAGACATGCGTAATAATACTTCACAATTCCTCAGTCTTGTAGTTGTTTTATATTGTCTTATAAGAAAATTACTCAAGCATGTGTATAAAGATCTGCCAATTGAGGGAACGCTCTACACACGTGATGGTGAAAGCTTACACTCCCTCCCCCCCCAAAAAAAAGTCAAATAAAATTTGTTGGCACAATAATTTTTCATGGTTTATGGAAATAGGATACCATAATCACTGAGTTAATTTATAGCCCACATTTTCTCCAATGAACTGCAGTTTCTTCCAATGTACAACAGCATATGTGGTTCTTTTCCTCCACGACAGCAAGCTTGTAAGTCAAGGTGAAAGAGAGTGACTGGTCCAAGGTCACCCAGAGATTTTCATGAGATTAGAACCTCTTTCTCACTGCAAAGTGCTGTCTTTCACAGTCATAAGCTGTCATGAAATAAGAGAGAGAGAGAGAGAGAGATGGAACATAATAAGAAATTGACTTGCATCCGTTAGCATAAGCATGGCAGTTGGAAGACAAGTAATTTTCTTAGAACATATGCTATCTGTAGGTCTTTCTCCAAGAATGTAACCAGGTGAGCCCTTCAAGGATGTTCATTCTTTCTATTTGTCTTTTAGTGGAATGTAGGAAAGGAACCTGATGTTGAGTTACAAAATTAATCTTCATTCACAATTTGGGAAGGAGATGAGATTGTGACAGGTTGCCACTCACTAATAACCACCTCTTCAGCTGCCTCTTGGGAAGAATGTAACAGCTGGTTGACAATGAACAATGAAATGGCACAAAATGAGCAGTGATTAACCTTTGGCTGAATTCTCCTAGTTCCAAGCTGTGTCGTTTCTCCTAGTTCCAAGCTCTTCCACCTGCTAAAATCTGGTGTTTTTCTCAATATGTTAGTATAGTTCCAAAATCCTAAATTGTGAAATACTTGGATTAAAGTGAGTGATTTGAAGGATCTTTTTTAAAAAAATCCAAGTACCTGCAGCATCACCGTTAAGACAAACTTTCTGTAGATGATCAGCTCAAACTAATAACAGCTGCGGTCACTGGTTCTTCTGTGAATTCTCCCATATTTTCTAGATTCTTAGATAACCAATGTGAAGTCTGCTTTTTTTTTTTTTTAATAAAGATGAAACTGTCCATCAATCAGCTTTGCTGAAGAAGAATCAGTCTGCCTTCTGGAAAGGTAAGCCTGAACTTTTTGAGTTCTTTGGGGGCATTGACAAGAGTGTGGTAGAGGTAATCCAGTAGACATATCATATTTAGACTTTCAAACAACAGGAAATCCTGATTGCACATATGCTTTGGTGTGGTCTAAATAAGCAATGGCTGATTAGGAAAGGAATCTAGTGGTCATAATGTATATTCTAAGGAATATATTGACTCCAGTATGTGAAATAAGAAACATTTATTTTGTCAGGGAAAAGAATCAAAACCAAGACTGCAAATATTGGAAATCCTTGACCGAAATCTATGGTACGACCACATTTGGAATAGAATGAATAGTCTGGAATTTGGAATTCTGGCCCATGGACAAGATCAAAAAGGATGTTACAAAGTTGGGAAAAGTACAGGAAAAGACAATCACAGTTTCCAAGGAGCTTAAGCAGTTTTCTTATGAGGAAAGAAGACAACAATTGGGACTGTTTAGCCAAAACAGAAAAGAAAAGAAAGGAAATGAAGGAAGAAAGGAAGTCATGATGACAGTATATACAATTATGTACTATGTAGAGAAAATGCCCATAGAAATAGTTTTCCTCCCTTTTACAAAAGGCTAGAGCCTGAGAATCAAGGAAGGTGAATGACAAGACATTCAGAAAAGACAAAGTGATGTACTTTGTCACATAACAAATCCTGAAATATATCAATGGTACTACCATTCCATAGTGGTGGGACTGCATGCCCCTATGAGGCAAGAGGCTAGGAGAGTCTTCCATGTCAGGCAGGCTTTTGCTGGGGAGCCAGACTAAGGCCCTTTCCAGACGTGGGGAAGGAACCACACGAAAACGGGACTCACTGGATTTCCTGAGTATCCGGGTGAGTCTGTCGGGACAAGGAGCAGCACGAGCTCGTCGCTCCATGCTGCTCCGGAATCCAAAACGGCGGCTTCCAGTTGGTGGAGGCTCTCCACCAACTGGAGAAGCTTGCCAGCCGAAAGCCTTCCCACGGAAGATCTGCAGGCACGCACTTGCATGTGCCTGCAAATCTGCTCTGGAGCGCAGAGATGGAGCGACACAAAGTTGCACGCTCCATGCTTTTTAAAAACCTCTAAAAAGAGGTTTTTAAAAAGCACGCTGCGTGACCGGTTCCGGTCTCTCCGAACTGGACTGAAGTATGGAACTACAAAAAGTAGTCCTCCCCAGTCCACTCTACGATGCAGAAGACCTCCGTTGGAGGTCGCTCTGCAACATTTTACTAGCCTGGTGTGGAAATGTCCTAAATGTACCCAAGAACTACTGAGCAGCAGCAGCAGCAGTAATCTGTGTGTGTGTGTGTGTGTGTAGAGAGAGAGAGAGAGAGAGAGAGAGAGAGAGAGAGAGAGAGGAGGTGATACTGCCAGAGGGTCTCTCAGAGACAATGGTATTGGCACCATAGCTAAAACTTGTAAATAGTGTGCAGAAGGAGGCACAGCTACGCTCTTTTGAATGTCTTGTACCACAAAAATCCTATGATGAGACAATCCAACATGAAACAAGAGATAGTGCCAGAAGATGAAACTCCCTTGTCAGATAGCAGTCAGTGAGCTACTAGGGTACAGCAGAGAACAACTATGAATAATGCTGTGGCTAATGATGCAACTGGACACAAACCAAACAGACATTCAGCTGTTGATATGCTCAGAGGAAAATGGAAAGTCTGAAGCTGCACATTATAGCAACATGGAAAGTGAGAAGCATGAATCAGGAGAAGCTAAACATAACAAAACAAGAAATGAAACATGTAAATATTGCAAAATTTGGGGTGAGAGAGCACAAGTGAACAGGAAATGAAAATCTAAGAAGAAATGGGGTGGCATTAATAGTGAGGAGAGTTGTAGCAAAAGTAGTCAAGAGATACAATGCAAAGTCTGACTGAATCATATCAAGACTTCAGGGAAAACCCATCAATATAAGCATAATCCAAGTTTATATTCCAACTACATAGGCAGAAGAAGAAGAAATTGAAAGTTTCTATGCAGAAGTCTAGAAAGAAATTATTCACATACCAAAACAGAACTTCTTGTTAATAGTAGACAATTGGAACACAAACACAGGAAACAGAATCTATGAATGTAGGAAAATTTAGCCAAGGATCAAGAAATGAAGCAGGAGGGAGACTGACTGACTGACTGAATTTTGCAAGGCCAGCAATTTGTTCATTGCAAACGCTTTCTTCAAGCAACCCAAGAGGTGGCTATATGCATACATGGACATCATCTGATGTCAAATATCTAGTCTTCTGTATAAACAAGACCAGGAGCAGATGGCAGCACAGACCATGAACTGCTAATATCAAAAACTACTTTAAAGCTAGTGAAGAACACTGAATCAATTATAGTGCCAAAATACAACCTGAAGAACACCCGCAGAAATTAAAGACCAGGTAAGAACAGATTTGCACTATTAAACATAATTGGACTGAAGCCATGGACAATGTCAGAGAGAAATGCAAACAGACACTACTGCAGCCTAAAAGAAAGAGAAGCATCAGTGGATGACCAATGAAACTGTTTAAGCAGTTACAGACAGATGAGAAGCAAAAGAAAAAGGAAACAGAAATAGAATAAAAAACTTGAATGTAACTGTTCAGCAACTTGCGTGCAGGGACAAGAACTACTACTATAATAATCAGTGCAGAGAAATAGAAGGTGTCTATGAATAAAGAAGAACAAGTGACCTCTTCCATAAGACCTGATAAATCAAATGGAAATTTAAACCAAGAATGAGAATGCTAAACAACCAGTGTGGGAACACATCATATGACCAAGTACAGATAAAAAGATGAAAGGATGACAGATGCATTCATGGAAGAACTATTTGAAAATGAACCTACAGTTCTGGAAATTGAAGTGCAAGGTGAACTCAGAGCACTTGGGAGAAATAAATTTACAGGAAGAGATTGCATGCCAATAGAGCTGCTTCAGTCTACAGAGACAGAATCTATAGTAGCTCTAACTTAAATCTGACAAGAAATATAGAAAACAAAAGAATAGCCCACAGGTTATACCTTCCAGTCCCCAAGAAAGGGGACACCAGGGATTTCAGCAATCTTATGACCATTGCATTAATCTCCGTGCAAGCAAAGTGATGTTTAAAATTCTGAAAAATGCCACATGCCCACAGGAAAGGAAGAGGTGCTAAGGATTGTATTGCAAATATATATTGGATAATGGAGTGCACCAAAGAATTTCAGAAGAAAATTACCCTGTGCTTTCTATATTATAGCAATCCTTTGATTGTATAGATCATGAGAAACTATGGATTGCTCTTAAAGAAATGGGTTTGCTACCACATCTGATTGTCAACATGCGTAACCATTACTCAGGAGAAGAGATTACCATCAGGACAGAATACAGAAAAATGGAAAGGCTTCCAAGTGGCAAAGGGGTCAGGCAAGGCTGCATTTTATCACCCAAACTGTTTAACTTGAACATTGATAATTTCATATATAAAGCAGGATTAGATCTGAGGAAAGAGATGTGAGAAACGGAAACAATTTAAAATGGTATTAAAGTTGATTTATATGTGGGCTAGAGGGCTTGATAATTATAAAGGACATTATTATGGGAGAACTGTGTAATGGGGAAATAGTTGTAGAAAATTAAAAAAGGGAAAAACATATAATGAAGTGTATGGAGGGCACAGCTGGAGAAGAGTTATAGAGAGGGAGAAGAGGATGGAGAATTTAATATTTGACATTTTGTATGTTGTTAAATTAGAATGAGAAGGGTTAATTTGTTTAGTTTAATTTAGGGGAGTAATAGTAGTTTCTGTTGAAGAATACTAACCCTTTTATTGACTTTCTGTAGGAAATATATATATAAGATTGTATAAGTTTGGATTTAGATATTAGTAGATATAAGTTATAGAAAGGAGGATGAGGAATTATTGTGATAGTTGAGAAAGGTACAGATTAATTGCGTATTTTAATAACAGCTGAAGAAAAGATAAGAAGTAACTTTTACTCTTTTTGTTTCTTTCTTCTTTTTCTTTTTATCAGTATCTTTTCTTATCTTTATCTTTTTTTCTTTTCTTTCTCTTCTGTTTTTCTTTCATTCTGTGCTTGCTGTTCTTTTTATTGTACATAAAAAACCTAATAAAAACTGTAAGAAAAAAGACTGTTAGCTATCTGATGCAGAAGGTCTTTTAAGTGGAGTGTGCTGCATGTTTGTTATTATTACTGTATTTTAACTGCCTTTTAAATCTGTCTTACGTTAATGTTTTTAATATGATTGTTCATTTAATTGTTTTTTAAGCCTTTTATGCTACCCATTTTTTGACTGTTTTTGTTTTAATTCAAATTGTGAGCCACTGTGGGTCCCATATTGGGAGAAGAGTGGGATATGAATAAAATAAAATAAAAAAATTCCATGACTAGTTATCACTTTGTCCTCGGTGTTCCCTTTTGGACAGAAGATTGGCAATGAGAGATCTCCCTTAACTCCTGTTGTTCCTTGGTCCCATCTGTTTTGTACACCCTCACAGGCTGCATAGGCAGGTTGTTACCCTTGCACGGGTAGATTATTAATTTTTTTTCAAAAAAAGAAATCTTAAACATATACAAATATCAATCAATTAACAAAGACTAATTTTAAATAATACTCTTTCCCTCTTCCCCTTATTATGTTCCATTTATACATTTTTAACCTTGAAAGCAGCCTTTATGATTATATCCAATAACATCTTCTTTTAATTTAAAAATGTATATAAACTCTCTACCATTAATCCTAACATTTTATAATTTGTCCTTTCAGTACAGTAAACTAGTATAATACAGCATAGTATAGTATACTCAATATTATACTCAAAATTCTGTATTAATTATTCACCTTTCTTAATAATGTACTCTATAATCGCTTACCCTTCTTTTTCAAAATCCTGTGGTGTTTTTCCTTTTACCAAAACAGTAAGTATTTTGTTTCCATCATGTCTAACATTTTTAGTAACCAATCATTTATTTGCAATGTCTCCTGTTCTTTCCATTTTTGTGCATAAATAATCCTCACTGTGGTTATCATACATAAGATTAATTAATTATTTACCTTTGATTTAAATGTTTATCTATCATATACAGTAAATACGCTTTAGGGTTCATTTCAAAAGAAACACTTAGAATTTTGGTAATTATGTTATGAATTTGTTTCCAATTTTTTTGCCTCTTTGCATGACTACCACATATCATTTCATCATATCATATCATATTACATGAACAGATTAATAAGACAGAGGTTCTGGCCAATAATTGCCTCATTTTTTTCATAAGTGCATAACATTCCATTTAGGATTGACAGAGAAAATGCTTGGTTACCAAATGCTTGGTTACCAAATGCTTGGTTACCAAATGCTTGGTTAAGAACTTCTGGTGAACCTGATATAGTTGTGAGACCTGTCAGATATTCATAAAACTTCAGATCATTACTAGCAGGGGAAACCTAATGTCTGGCTTTCTCAGGATTGTCCACAGAGATTCCATCTAGTTCATCATGTATTTGAAGCTATAGAGTGAATGCGTGCAGAGCCAAAATATATTACTTGCACATATGTAGCTTATAGAAAAGTGATCTGGACTACAGAACCAAAAAGCTTAAGCAGTGAGTAGAGAACTTACTTTTAAGATTACAACTCCCATTATGCTAGCTGGGGCATTCTGGGAGTTGTACCCCAAAATTAACTTTTCCATGCTGTCGGTTGAATGATCTTTTCATCCATGGATTTAGCATGCAGGCACATATCAGCTGTTCGAATCTCTTAAATATGATGGGTGAATTCCTACTCTCTCTGCAGAAAGATACTGGCAGAGCTTGGAAAACTTCCTTTTCTGGAATTTAGCTCTCAGAATTAGAATTGTCACTAGTCATAGTCTGAAAAAAGCAAGTTTTTGCAAGTTCTGCATCTTGGCTAGGAAATGGCTTCTGTTGGGCAAGACTGGTCAACCTCTCTGAATCTGTTAGATCATCTTCCCTAATTCACAAAACAAATCAGGAGAAAAATCTTTCATATTCAGACATTGTATCCCAACAAATATGTCACTGAGGCTAGTGAATAATCCAAGAGCAGGTTATATTTGTTCTAGAAACAGTCAGAGCAGATTTACTCAGAGAGCCAACCATGCATCATGAGTCAGTGCCTTACAGTCGAGAGGGTACTGAACTTGAACTTGGGTTACTTATATTCAAATCACTTATGAAAGCATGAAGCCTGCTGGGTGGCCTTGAATACACATCTCCCAGGTGGTTTGGGGTCTTAAAAAGCAAAGAATTATACACACCACATTCAGCACTGCCAAGCGTGACAGAAATTATTATTGCTGTGATTGTTCTCTTACCCACCAAGTTGAGAGTTCTGTTGAGTCTCACTTCTTTCACCCATACTGGCTTGATGTTGAGGATCACTTTGAGAATACAATATATGGGTCTTCCAACCTTTTGTTACCTCCTAAATCACACTTGAACAGCAAGCATGGTTGAGTGTTAGACTAGGAGTCTGGAGACCAGGGTTCGAATCCCTGCTTGTCCATGGAAACCCGCTGGATGACACTGGTCAAGTCACACATTCTTATCCTCAGAGGAGGGCACTGGCAAACTTCTACATAAATCTTACCAAGAAAACCCCATGATGCATTTGCCTTAGGGTCTCCATAAGACAAAATTGCCTTGAAGGCACATAACAACAATAGCAACAGAAACAACACATCTCCTAAAAGGCCCTTGAGCTATGCATTTGCTCTTGGTTGTTACTTTGGAAATAGAACAATTTTGCAGTTTTTGACCATTATATGTGTGAGAAGTGGGGTTACAGAGTTTCTGGAAAGCCATCAAGTACTCTTTTCATTCTTACTTCCCCTCAGATGTGCAGGTGCAGGCAGTGAGACAGGAGTGTAGAAAGAAACTCTTAGCCCCCTTGACAGTGTAATTTCCAAAGCTGATACAACGGTCAAATGGCACAACCAAGGCACCAGCTCCTCTCTGTCTGTCATCATCCATGCCTTATTGTCCAGGGCTTTTTGCTTTGTTCCCTGTGAGTGGGCATGCTCAGTTTCCAAGCCATTTGCCAGCAAACTTGCTGGCATGCTGCCCACCTTAAGTACTGTGCAGGCAGGATGGCGCCTCGGATACATAAAACAATATTTAATGTTTTACATCATTGTGGGCTCGCAGATTAATTTCCAAATCCATGAAGTAACAGCGGATCAACATGTGGCTGGCTAATGCTGCACCAGGAAATAATGCATGAGGGGAAGAGATTAGTGAGCAGAGTGCAAGAAATTATAGCCAGCATTAGCTACAAAATAATTGTTCAGCCTGTGATAAAACTTCCTTCTCCTGTGGATTGCAAAGGGTCTTACAATGGGCTTGGGGAGAAGAAAAGCACATTTGGAGGTAAGGAAATCTGGGCAAAGCCTTTGACACAGTTCTTACTGTTAGACAATGATAAGCCAGACTAAAAGGAAAACTCTAGGAAACAAAAGCATTTTTGGTATTGTTTAAAGAAAGTTACCCCTCCAAAACCCAGAAGAGATCGGACTCCCCCCGCTCCAAAAAATTACAAATGAAGGAATTAAATTTGGCTATATAAATCTACCTCCCACATTCTCAAGGATGATTGAGCAAGACAGCCTGAGAATAGTAATATCATCTATAAAACAAGGTTTAAAATTTAAGCTTCTTTGAGACAAGTGAGGAAGGAGGCTAGTAGTTTTTTAAAAACAAACACACAAACAAAGAGTCCTTGCAGTCTGGACAGTGGTCTCATGGTAAGGAGAAGAAAATTAGTCCTATAGTTTTATAGTGGAAGGATATATCCTATTCTACACACAACAGTTCTCATCTGAAAGCCTGTAAGAAGAGAGAGCCTATTTTGAGGTGTTCTTTATCTGAAAGGATGTCCAGTCCAAGCCCACTTTAAAAATAAGGAACTGTACAGACTGAGAGCACAATACAGAATCTGGAAAACAAACTCATAGCATCATAGAATAATAAAGCTGGAAGAATCTACAGGGGCCATCCAGTCAGCAGGGAACAAGTCACAGTATTAGTGCAGCAACATGTATTGTGTTTCCATTTAATTTGTCTGTATGCATGCATGTATTGTGTTTCTCTTTAAGTCATGAAAATTAGTTCTAAATTGGCATCTACATATAATAGTCTATTTAAATTTTAAGCACATATATTATCCTCTTTTGGGGGAGATTAATTCTCTTTCTCCATCTTGCTCTGTGATTTGTAACTGGCTACAATGTGCTATGCTTAACAAGCCTCTGTACCTCACAAGATCACTCTGAACTATATGCCTTCAGAAAAGTGCATGGACCTCTTCTCACTTCCACAAAGTGGGGAATATTGGTTCCCTGACTTGCATGTGAGGGATTTAATTCATGCCTGAATTAGTCCTTTCACCAGAAGGAGACTGTGAATAGAAACAAAAGAATTCTACGCAGCATTTATCTACAAGTTACTGTGGTATGTGTGTGTCGATGCACGTGTGCCTTCAAGTCACTTGTCAACTTATGACAACTCCATGAATTTCATGGGGTTTTCTTCGGAATACTCAGAGGTGGTTTTATAATCTACAGCACCTGGTTTCATTGGTGGTCTTCCATCCAAGCACTAACCAGAGCTGATCCTTCTTAGCTTCCAAGAACAAGCAGGTTCTAGTGTCTTTAGGGCAGTGGTTCTTAACTTGGGGTCCACAAACTCCTGGTGGTCCATGGAGCCCGCACAGGGATCTGCAAAATCATGTTGCTGGACACCAACTGCAGCATCAGGAACAGGGATGTGGCAGCAGGGGGATGGGGTGCTGAAATTGCTCCCTTATTTGCTGGTGAAATGACTTCAGAAACCCATTCACGCTACAGAAGTACAGCACTGTTATTCCACTTTAGCTGACACGATTGCATCCTATGGAATCCTAGGATTTATAATTTGGTCAGAGGCACTAGAGGACCTCTCTGTCTGAGAACTCAAAATACCCTTCCATAAGGTGCAAATCGTAGGAGTCTAAAGAACAAAACCACAGCAGTTAAAGTGGAATAATAGTGCTATAATTGTGTGGTGTGAATGGGTCCCATCCTTCTGAAAATCAGAGAAATTATGAGATGAATGACTGAATGATCATTCTTTTAAGAATGATCCTTAAAAGAAAATCAGACCTGAAAAATTGGCCTAGGAGGAAGGAAACTGACATCACACATTTCAAGAATTATCCAATGAAGTAAATATTTTGTATTTGTATAAAATGTAGCAATGCAGAGATGATGATGCAAGTCAAGCAATGTATAGGGATGGTCTTAATAACATGACAGAAGCCATAGTTTATCTTTTAAATACCAGTCATTTAATCACATCCTTTGGGGATTTTTGTCTTGTCTGAGTAGGTACATTTCTCATAGCAGTGTAATGTTACATTATTAAAAAGAATACGTGTGCTCCAAATACAGATGCTCTCGCCCTTAAGAGCATGCCCCTTTACATTTAATAGGAAAACCTGTGCCACTTTGTAGTATGATCCATTTCAAGTATGCACTAGGAAGGTGAGTAATTCTATCCCATTCACAGTTTTATAACAATCCAGGCAATTTGAATTAACAGTGTAAATGGAGAGCACTTGCCATAAACATTAAGCAGTTGCTTTATTGAACATGTCAAGTGCATTCCTCCATTTGGTCACAGTTATGGTAAAACAAAAGAAGCTAAGAAAGAAAATAGCTAGCAAATTCACATACTACAAAAATAAAGATGGTCAATAAAAAAAAAATCACAAAACCAGAAACTTGGAGAATACAGTACATAGTCTTGCGACTATTCAATTTCTGCTAAAAACTGGATCTGTTATTTTATACATCACCTGTTCAAGGCATTGATAATTTCAATGTTTGATACATATCAAAATGAGAGAAATGAAAAGTATGTTTGAAAATACAACCACAGGAAACTATTAAGCAAAAGAGATTTGATTCGTTTATTTAATCAAATGGAAGAATATTTCAGAATTTCAAAATGCCTGTGCTATTTATAGAGGAGAAAAGCACAGGAAAACTATAAAGATCTCCATTATAGCACATCATTTGTTGATCTGAAACACCGCCTGTTGCATTAGCAAGTTCAAGTGGTGTGCATAGCAGTGAACATACTGGTCAATGAGAAATGTATCATGAGCATCTTCACTCCTGGATGCTCACCATGCCCCTGGATGTTCACCATGCCACTCCTGGATGCTCACCTTCTCCCGTTTAGGCTCTAAGCAATGAGTTTCTTTCTGCCACTCTCCTCTAGGAACAGGTTGGTCAATTGTGAAAGCACAACTTATCTGCCCAGAAGTCTTCCAGTCACATGAATTTGAAACACAGTTCCGTTAGTGAGACTTCTAAGTTGATGCACCAGAAATTCTTAACAGTTTGCCTGTGTGTGTTTGTGTGTATAAATGCCTATAGTACTATCACCTTTGATGTCTCAAAAGGAATATTCTTTGCATCTCATTGTCCAATCGTTAATTCTGGAAGGAAAGGCCTTCCATTCAGGAAAGACCTCTGAGCAATCTGGCTTGCTGAAGTTAGAGTTCTTTGGCTGAGTTGATGCCCACGATTAGATTCATCAACTCTCTGAAAATTCCTGGATTTGCTGACTCCACTGTCTTCTTGTAACCATAAAGTGCTAACTCAAATGTCCACAGAAACATACGCAGTGTATGGTCTTTCAAAAGAATATACTATTCTTGATACCACTGTTTCACAGACACACTTTAGCCTTAATCCAATGTCTTTGTCATGTTTCCTGTACCTAAAAGCTCTCTTGTGATTCTTAAAAGGATCATATTTCTTGGTCTTTTCAAAAAGATTCTTCAGGTCTCTAACTTCTATTTTTGTCCATGCCTTTTTTTTTCTCAAGCAGCAATCAGGATTTTTTTTTTTTTAAAAAAAGCATATTTGATAGGACCGTGGAGGAGATTCAACCAAATTTCAAAATGAATCAGGCTAATTTGTACTAGCTCCAGGTCAGAGCCTGACCCAGGCCCTTTCCGCACTGAGGCTTCTAGCGCAAGTGGGGGAGGCCGGCAAGCGCAAGAAGGCTCGTCCGGGAGGCTGCTGCTTCCCCCTCCTTCCTTCCGCAGGTGAAGGAACCAGCGGGGAAGCGGCACCGAAGGAGGCTTGTCGCGCAAGCCGCCCTCCCCCCCGTGCGAAGCGGGAGACCTCGCGCCGGATTCCCACTCCGCGCGCGCGCGAAGCGGGCGGCGTCGCGCCGGATTCCTCCTCCCCGCGCGCGCCGGATTCCTCCCCCCGCGTGCATGAAGCGGGCGGCGTCGCGTCCCCCCCCGCGCCCGCGCGCTTGCGCGCGCGAAGCAGACAGCACGTCCGTCGCGCTACCTCCCCACCCCGCTCCTTCCTTCCGCAGGGGCGGAGGGAAGGAAGCGCGACCCGGCCGGCTCCCGGAGGCTCCGCACGAAAGGTAAGTGCGGGTGGGCTCCGGGAGCGTTGCGCGAGCGCGGGGTGATTTTCGCTTGTACGCGAAAATCAAAAAACCCGCGCTCGCGCCGCTTCAGCCCCGTGAGCCGGGCGGAAGTGGGAGTGCGTCGTGTGGAGCAACGCTCCCACTCCCGCGAGGCTCACGGGGCTATCGCGCGCGCAAAGGCCCATGCGAATAGGGCCCCAGTTTGATTCCAGAAGAGAACAACACAAAGAATAGCTATTCAGACCAAACTGAAGATCCAGATGTCAAAAATAAATGGGGAAAAGCTAGACAATGTTCTCTAACATGACCATATAAAGAAAACACTAAGGTTGTACAATAATGGGGGGGGGAGAGGAGAGCTAACCTTACTTTATTGACCACTTAATATGCATTCCGATATAAGAATTTCACTTGCACTCTCCAGTCACAATGCTTGTGGGGAAGGAGTATGTGAGGTTTTTGAAAACAGCTGATAATGCCGGTACTGCAGCCACAAGGTCGTGAGTTCGATCCTGCCGGCCTCTAAGTTGACTCAGCCTTCCATCCTTCCGCAGGTCAGTAAAATGAGTACCCAGTTTGTTGGGGGCAATTAGCTAAAACAAAACAAAACATTGTAAACCACTTAGAGAGCACTTAGCTGATAAGCAGTATAGAAATACATGCTATTTGTAATGTGTAATGTATTTCATGTTGTTCGCCGCCTCGATCCAAGTGGAGAGGCAGGATACAAATAAATAAATAATAATAATAATAATAATAATAATAATAATAATTATTATTATTATTATTATTATTTGCTAAATTTAGTAGCAGTTCATTAACAGAACTGTGGTGAGTCTTTGGCTGATTATTGAGTTATCACTTGAGTTTGTTTGTCTTTCTCTTTTAATTTCAAAATAGTTTGTCTTACTTAGTCCTCTGTTTGCTACTCCTGTTAAGTCAGGTAGATAATCACTGTATGTTTTGGCACAGATACTTATTCTGCTATCCCTAGTTGTTGTTAGGTGTCTTATTTGCAGTGTGATTTATTTTTCAAATTCCATCTTTGTAATTCTCGTATAAGTCTCTCTGTATGTACAGTCCTGTTCTGCCAAAAACACATTTATTTAATTCTCAGAGATTATGTTCATCATCATCATCTAATTCAAATTATGAAGCAAAGCAAACATGATTATTTTATTATCAGTTTGAAAGAGCCGACAGAGCTACTAAAATTAATTCCCATTAGATCTCCTTATTAGTTAAATTCATATATCATTTACAGTTTATTATTAAGATAATTTACCAGTCAGCCCTCCATATCTATGGATTCTATATCCATGGATTCAACCAACCTTGGCTTGAAACTATTAAAAAAAAATCAAAAATCAAACTCTGATTTTGCCATTTTATATTAGGGATGCCATTTTACTACACCATTGTACATTATGGGACTTGAGCACCCATGAATTTTGGTGTCCACTATGTGAGGAGGGTCCTGGAGCCAAACCCTAGCAGATACCGAGGGCCCAGTGTACATCTGACCATTTGTTTAACTTAATTAGTCATGAGGTATCTTGCAGCATCAATACTGCCAATCCACATGTTGCCTCCAGGGCCAGAGGGAGATAGACTGATTTGCCTTCAACCCTAGAAAGACTGTTAAGGAGCAGCATGTTGGTGGTAGTGGGAACATGACTGCTTCAATGGTAACAAGACTTGTAAGGGCTCAGGCTGGTGACAATGAGAACAAGCCAGCACCAGCCCAAATTATCCAAAGCCTTCATGGAAGGTGTTAAGTCAGGGAGATTTTATCTTCTGGTAAAATATCTTTCATCGTGCCTTACTCTCTCCTCCTACATATTGAATTCATCACTTAAACTTCTCAGAACAATGCAAAACCAACCTCTCCAGAAGAAAGCTGTATTTCATTGTAATATTTGATCTATAGTTGCATTTCAACATATGGAGCTGACTGATGCTCTGCATTTGCCACCTTGACCCAAGAAGTGAGAGGCATGTGACAACTGATACTTCACCCCTTCTGCCTGCCTCTGTCAAACATTGTTGCCCTGCATCCCCAGCACCTTTGCTCTTCTTTGATGCTGCTCTCCAATGGTATAGGCTGGAGATCCTCAAGATGCTGTAAGAAGATCCCTGGTATCAAGGGGACAGAGTCATAACAAAAGTAGTACAAATGACCAAGATTGAGCAGTCAGCAGATTTGCAAAATAGGTTTAAAAATTATTTCTATAGTTAAAACAAACAAACAAACAAACAGGAAACACTGAAGAGGCCTAGCACAACCCTTCCCTAAGCTACCTATCTGAAATGTAACTGGATTCATCCCTCCTTTGGGATCAACCGTGTCTCCAAATTTTATGTAGTTGTATGGAAAAACAAAACAAAACACTATACCTAATTTTGGTTTTTTTGGTGCAAGTGAATAGGGTAGGACTTCAAATCCAGATTTCTCAGTCTCAGTTGAGATTCAGGGTCTAATTCAGATCTTCTCACATAATTAAATCATCCCTCTTTTATTTCCAAATACATGGAGATAATGAGCAGGATAGGATCACTTATCCACTGCCATGTGTTTTAAAAAGAAAATCAGTGTGTCAAAGCAAAGATGCAAGTGTGTTGTGCAAGCAAACTCTCCAATGAACAAATCAGAGCTGGAAAGAGTCAAAAGATGCATATAACATATCTAGTTTTGATACAGAGACTGATAGAAATAGCACAAAATTGTGAAAAACTTCCCTTTGCCATTCAGATCTGAGTATCACTGCTGCTTCTTAAATTATAAAACACTGTTGGTTCTAAAGTTTTTTGCTTAATTTTTTTTCAGTTGTTTGGTATAGTTTTAGCTGATATAAATTATTTTGACTATTTCAAATTGTTTTAAATTGTTAAAATTGATTTTATTGTACTTCACCCTGAGATCCTGGAATGCAGGGCAGGATATAAATGTTTTAATAAAATAAACAAAGAATTAACAAGTGTCCCTCACCACCACGATTCATTCCTCTATCCTTCCTTTCTAATATTCAAGTTTCCTTCTCAGCTTGCCAGAGGCCACCATCCATTCTAAGGCCTTGGCTTGAAATGCAGTCAAGGGATCACTCTCCAAGAGGAGAGTGAATGTTTTCTGTGCAGAACAGCAGATTAATCCCAGGCTTCACCTTTTTCAAAGGATCAGGTGATGTGAAAATCTCCCTGCCTCATGCCGAGGGGGCATAGCTTCCTGATAGGCAGACCATCATTCCTGAAACTAGGGCCTTCCAGATATTTTGGCTTTTAATGCCCATCATCCCCAGACATATGGTTAATGGTCTAGAATCTTGTCAGGTTTTGTCCTAAACACCTAGAGGGCACCAAGTTGAGAAAGTCTGCCATATAATATTGGGCGAGATGGATCTGACATAAAGCAGCTTTCTAGAAGATAGCTCAACTGAGAAGCTCGAAGTCCATAAATCTGTTATTTTTCAGGTAGCTAATGATTAAGTGCAGTAATCTCAATGTCCATTGAACTTGAAAACACCTGCTCAACATTTGGCAAAGTCCCTTTATGTAGAGGATTATTATTTGACCAAGGAAGAGTCTGTTTTCTTTAATCTTGACAAGAAAGCTTATTTACATTAAAAAAAAGTTTTGACATCGCTTGTGCTGGTCTGTACATTGGCTGGCTTCCAGCACGGTCATAGTAACTCTTTGATCCCACACACTTCTTCATCTTCTCCAATCCAACTTTCGTTGGATCTTGAAGACTGATGAGTGGATTCAGGTCCCTTGTGAGTCCCTCTGAACCTCCTTTACAGAGGGGGTTGCTGGCCAGATCTAAACGTTCTTATCAAGCTGGCTAAACCACACAGGGTGACAGTTAGTGGAGAGAAGTGCCACTAAACTACCTATCATGCTGCCATTAATCCCGGAAGTCACAGTTTTTACTTCAACCTGCACCTAAGATCAATATGCTTAAGCACTGGGACAGAGGTGGTCAACTGAAAATCTGCTTGAAATCAGAGAGCAAACCACGATTTCAGAGCCATCCTTGCTATTAGGTAAAGCGAGGCAGCTGTATCATGGGTGTCATGAAAGGGGAGCAAAATGATGATCATTTAACTTGTTGTTATTGTATCCTTACTGAAGACAGCTGGAAAGTGGGAGGTCTTATGGCACTTTTCCTCTTAGGTGCCAAAATATGTTGCCCAGCTTTGGTATGGGTACAAAATCACTTAAGTGAACAGGGTTGGCCCATTTGCTGCTGCTATACTTCAGGTTTCAAAGTGTTAGGTTTTGTGTGCAGGCTTCAAAGAGTCCTCAATCATCCTTGCACACATTATTGTTGTTGTTGTTGTTGTTTTCCAGTACTGGGACTCAAGGTAGTTTACAGATAATTAAAACTAGTATAGATTTAAAAACATACAAAAAGAAGAGTTAAAATTAATAAAATACAGGTTATTTGAAAATAATCAATCTATATATTTAAAAACATTTATTCATTAAATTCATTAAAACAGAGAATATAAAAAATCAGCAAAGCAGTACACCTTTAAAAGCCCATCACAGTAAGTTCCCAAAAGCCTGAAGTAATAGGAAGGTTTTCACTTGGCAGTGGAAGGCAAGCAAGGAGGGAACTATCCAAGCCTCCCTAGGAAGGGAGTTCCAATCACTAAGAGCCTTTCCACACTACACTGCTATAGTGCTATTATTCCACTTTCAACATCCTGTGGAATGCTGGGGTTTGTAGTTTACTGAGGCCAAAGAGCTTTCTGGCTGAGAATTCTAAATGCTCCTTCCTAAACTACAAATCCGAGGATTCCATAGGATGTTGAAAGTGGAAGAATAACTCCATAACAGGGTAGTGTGGAAAAGGCCTAAGAAGGCCTTCTTCCTTGACCTCACCAAGCATGCCTGAAACTGTGATGGGACAAAGAGAAGGACTTCTCCTGAAGGTCCTAGAGCTGGAGCAGGATGACAGAGCCTGGATCTTCAAGAAGCCTGGATCTGAGCAGTATAGGGTTGCATGCTCATTCAAATAGCTTGGACCCAAGCCATATAGAGCTATATATGCAGCAATGGAGACAAGCTAAGAGCATGAACTTGTGTTGAGAGATGCCTGCAAACTGAAAGCCAATGTATGTTGTTACTTTTGAGCAGCCACATATGATATGGCTGTGTAGATTGCTACTTGCTGTCCAGAGGCCTGATTTAGCTGACTGATTAAATAATTCAGCGATATAGGGAGCAAAGGACTGCAGCCACTAGCGTTAAGAACTAAGAGATATTACAGATGAGTACTTACATACTTACTGTCAAACCTGATACATGTCTAGGATGTACAAAGTGGTCACAGAGGTGACGGCTGAAAGCATAATTGCATCTGTTTTACTGCACTGACCTCTGGACTTCAGTGTTATAATTTAAAAACCATCTGTATATTTAGACTCATGAAACTGTAGTAAGTTTCAAGATCTGTCAGGGAAGCATAGTGGGAGGGTGTCATTCTTCTTGCTGATTAGTTCAGACACCATCTCCAGGGGAAAGTAAAACATGTAGCTCTTTGACTGAGACAGGTGCGCACTACTGTCGCAACCACAGCAGGTGTCAGTTTAGTTTAGACAATGGGGTTGTGGGTAAACCTGCACCAAACACTTCAAAGTTTTTTAAAAGACCATATTTAAAATGACTATTTAGAGGAAACTGAATTGCTGCATGAGAATAATTACTATATCTATGTAGATGTTGCATGTGCTTATCACATTTATTTTTCTTGGTCAAATTTACTGATACATTAAAATATATAAAATGCAAAATATAATAAGATGTAGTAGGGACAAAGGTTGCACAGGAAAGTCACATAAAAGCTGTCAATAAGGGCATAAGCAGTTTGTTAATTTTGCGCTGAGATTTCTCTTTCTTTCTCTCCCTCTCTTCACTTGCAGAAAGACAATCAGTACCAGAAGCGGTAGAAAGAAGGAATATGGAGCAGCACATATAGAAAAAAAGCAGGAAGAACATGGAAGAGGAATGAATCACATCTCAAAGATATACAAAGTTTGTTTTATATTAAAAATTAGGCAAGACTGAGGTACATTATTTCCACCTGGCATTTGCCATGCGAAAGGGCGCCTGGAGCATCACACGATTGTGAGGAGCAATCTGCATGATGCACTCACAATCGCTCAGTGCTCCAGGGGCTGGTAGGCACCGATCGTGCACTTTTTCATTTTCGGCTAGAAACCGAAAATGGTGTGTGATCACACATTGCTCCCGGGCCCCGTGCACACTTACCTGGTGTGCAGAGCCTCCGGAGCCGCACCAGTCACACTTCCTGCCCCAGTGCAGCCTGGGAAACTTCCAGGCTGCACTGTGGAAGGAAGAGGTGGGGCTCTTGCACGAGTAGGCAGCTCATGTGGAGCTGAAGCAGCAGGGATGTGAGAGCCTTTCACCAGAGGCTGTTCGTGCAATCCCCATGCCCCAGCACCAGAAAAAGGTAAAGTGTGGAAAGGGCCTAAGTCTAGAAGCAAACCTATAGAGTCATTGGGAGCTGTGTCTGGATTGGGTTGTAAGTAGGTCATTAATCTCCCTGTTTGACTCATGGGAACCCTAGGGCCATATAGGAAAATCAGGACATGGCACAGCTGGGTGGTAGAGATATGCTTATTTGTTTGTTTCTTTAGTCATTGCCAGCATGTTTCTGAGTCCAGTTCAAAGTGCACATTTCTTGAAACAACTTAACCAGTTTGGATTCTGGTTCTTTGAAGGACCAGCTACACTGGTATGGACTTGACTCTTGGCTTTAAGATCATCTTCAGAGATCCTACTCATTGGCTCACCACTATGTTACTAGGGAAAGGGCCCCTAGCCATGAATACCCAGCTGCAAAGAGACATACACTTATCTTCACTAGCTTCTGTTTTTAAAAGAGAGTTTTAAAAACATACCCTTTCTAGAATTTAATTGAAAAAAGTTTTATGGTATATGCTGCCTGTAACTATTTGGAATTGCATTTTACTGCAATTTACACTTCGGGGTGGGGCAGAAAAAAGGCAGGCTGAGAAGTTTAGAGTGATCAAGAAACACAAAAACAGCCTTGGGAACCACACACAGCCCCACCACTCCGTTTTATCCACACCCCTGCAAAAATGCAATTATAAAATACCTGCTTGTATGCAGAAGATCTTAAGTTAAGACCAAGAAAGACTGTTTTCTAAAATGATAAGACTGGACACCTTATAGTTAGTGTAAATCAGAAACCTAGGTACCTTTATAATTTTGCAGAAGATGAAATGTTGCAGCTCTGACACACAAGAGTATCTATCACTGTTGAAACATCCTCTACACAATTATTTCATGGTTACTTGTGGCCTTCCAGATCTTGTTGGGCTACAACTCTTGTCATCTCTAGTTGGTGTGACTAATGCCGAGGGATGATGGGAGCTAAACAAATATCTGGCTTGCTTGTAGCTGCTGTAATACAGAGCTTAGAGAAAAGGCCTTACATGTTTCAGAATAGGTGACTTTTACTTGTTACACTACTGAAACAGGCAATTATTTAGCATGACAGTAATATTTTTTTTTTATAACTACAAGTAATGTCTACTAGTGCTTTGGTGGTTATTTTTCAAATTAGAAAATAATTAACTTTTCCTTTCTCCCTTTCAAAATGAGTGAGTCTTGAATCCCTTGCTCATTGTTCCAGGCTCTACCCCAGAGAGGATGGCATGCCTTTGACCATCTGTAAACTTCATGATTGGCAGAGATTTCAGCTGGGGACTGCTTACATTATACTGTGCTCTCTTCCTTAGGGAACAAATGATTAATCATCAGGGCCCATGGGCCTCAAATGCCCACCATATTATGCCCTATCAACCAGGCACTTTATGCTCTTCTAAGACTTAACGCCCTTTCCACACCTTACCTGCATCCTGTGACATCCCGGAAGCGCATTTGCTGGAATGGAAGCATATCCTGAGTGCTCCCCTCCACACCCAACTGGCTGCCAGTGAATGGTAGCAGTCAGGGCACACTCCTCCCATCCACAGTGCAGGTGACCTCTTCCTATGCTGCACAGAGGAAGAAAGCACCTAGATAGCACTTCCACCCTTTCCATGTGGCCCCAGTCAATGCAATCATCACACAAAAGGGGCCTATTACCATTTTTTCCCCTGGTAATAGTATAATGTGCGATCATCACATCTGGGTACATGACAGGAGTGGGACCACGACGACGTTCTGCAGTAGCATGCATCACGGACCAGCTTCAATGTGTTCCCATGCTGGGATGGTGCCCTAGTGAGGAAATGGCCTAAGATGTATTGGTAAACAGACTAAGAATAATGTAAGATATCCTAGTAACACTATGATGACATTGGTGATATTTTATTTGTATCCCTGTTTTCATATACCTGCTGCTCTAAAATAAATCTGATAGAGGGTGAAGAATCAATTAGTAATCATTTAATTTCACTGAAGTGAAAGTGAATTTTTAGAAGAAGCCAGACCTATGTAGCTATCTCATAGGTAACAGAATTTTCTGACCAAAACATTACAAACAAAGTTACAGCATTGTAATTTTGTGATGTTCTGCCTCCTATGGGAGGTCTAGACAATTGGATATATATAAGACAGATGATCTGTTCTGCAGGTGCAATGCAATGCCAAGTTATTAGTAACAGAATATGTGGTAGACCTAACCTCTGTGTGTCCAAATGCTTATGACCCTGCATTCAGATTTGCCTTAGGTCTCCCAAGTGGAAAATTGCTCTCATTTGTTAAAAGATAACAAGCTGGCCACCCACAGTGTATAAGCTGTTGTTGCCTTCTCTTCCTACCTGCTGTTTCAAACCTCAGTCACCTTTACAATGTCCCTATATCTGGCTGGTGGATTCTGCTTTTGAGGCACCTGTTCATGTTGTCAGCCCTCCATGATTTGTACCATGTCTGAATGCAAAAGGCCATGGGGGGAGTGCGCGCGCATGTGCGCGTGCACACACACACACACACAGTTGTTTATGGCCTGTTATCATTTTTGTTTCTACTGGTATGAGTGTGAATCTGATTCTTTTTGAGATTTGAGCAAATTTTAATATTCTTTGGGATCTGGAGATGTATGCTGATTCATCTGAGATGCTGGCTATTTATACATTTTAGAATTGTCAACAATAAAGATTTAACTTACATTAAGACACAGGCAAATCACTTCTATAAAATAAAGAACATGTAACTGGAAAGTTTAACTTTCTTCTCAGGCCCTGCAATAACTTTTGAAAACACGCAAGACTTTTGGGTTAATAATGAGATGAAATCCTGGATCCCTTGCTCCAGTCTGAATAAAAGGACAAGTATATCATTTGTCTGCAAGCAAGGGCTCACACCTTGTGTTTCTCAGTGCAAATGTTGTCCACATCAAAAAATGGTCACCCAACAAGTAGGTAACATACCCAACACTGGGGGTGAGGTTAGAAACACATTCCTGACACAAGAATGTCTCTGAATAACAGGTTTTGGGGCCAATGGGAGACAATTGCCTTCCATGACTGTTTTGTGAAGATCCACAAGTATCTGGTTGGGACAATGGCAAATGTGAAGATGGAGTGGGTCATGAAGTCAGTACAACTGTACACAAATAAGAATTGTTTGCTATATCTACTCTGAAGCAGCCAGAGTTAACTTGTTACTCAGCAGAGTTGTGCTATGAAAAGCTTGTTGAGATCAGACTTATAAAGGCCACAAGTGGAACTCTTAAATCATGTACCGCGTTAAATCTGGCATAGCAAAGGAAAAGTAACTTGTATTCATTCAGGACTTGACATCACATTTATAGCAGTGTCTGCAGAGATGTCTCAAGTACCCTTTAGTCAAGCTTCTTGAGATCAGTTTAACTGTTACATTCTGATGACATGGAAAAGATACCAGTTTCAGTCTTTACCCGTACAGGTAGGTGCAAATGATGTCCATCTTGGCTGACAAGTCCAGCTGGCACGGTCCTGCCCCTGTAGTGAAGAAGTCCTGTTCGGATAAGTGTAACCACCAAAAAGCACCTATTGTACATTGCAACATGGATGAACATCACCACAGTCTGGAACAGATTTTCTAGATGCCCTCTTTCAACATGGCTGCTGCCAAATTTTCATTGCACCCGTTTCACCTCCTAGGAAACAGGCAGATGTCATTTTTGTGTCTAAATGAATGTTTGGGGTGTGTGTGTCAAGGAATGAAGCTATTAGTTTCTTAGATTCATAAGGATATTAGATTTTATGTTCAGTGGGATTCATGTTATTTATTAAATAAAAATAGTCAAATATTGAATTTAATTTTTGCAAAAGATTTGTTCGTGCAGTGCAACAGAGAAGTACGCAACATGCCAAATTTTGTCAGACACAAGGCATACGTTTCATATACGTAAACACTCATTATGACATTTTCCACAAAATTTATTTATTTATTTGGAACACTTATATCCTGCCCTTCAGCTAAAAAGGCTTCCAGAGTAGCTTACAAGTTTGACAATTCCCTGCCCTCTGGTTTACAAAGTAAACAAGATAGGATACACAAGACAAAGGGAAAGATGGTGGGGAAGGGATTAAGTTCAACAAATGTTGGCTGCTGCTCTCTCCATCAGTGGCCACAGCAGTGGCCTTTCCTTAGCTTCTGGAATCAAGGCATGATGGTGCTGCACCTGGCCACTTTTCTCCCTCAGAGGCCAGAGCAAGGGGAACTGGTATGGAGAGAGGACCTTTATTACCACGTGGAGAGAATATGAGCAGTTCTGGTATTTTGCACCCGTTCAACTGCAATCTTTTATGTTGTTCTCCATATTTACAATACTCTATGCGAGACATGGTCCCTTTCCACACTATACCACAACCCTGTGTCATCCCATCGCTATACTGGCAATGGCATTGGTGGGATTGGATTGGGATCCGAACATTCCCACTGCACGGGTCATCTCCCAGCAGATGGGTAGTGTTTGGGACATGCTCCTTCCTTCCGCAGTTCAGTCAGCCTCTTCCTGGGCTGTATTGTGGAAGGAAGCACTTGATAGTGCTTCCGCTCTTCCTGCATGCCTTCAGCCAATGGGATCATTGTGTGAAGGGAGGTCATTATCAGATTTTTTCCAGTAGTGGTTTATAGCGCTATTGCAACAGCTGGGGACATGACCACAGTGAGACCACAACAATGTTGTGCGATGGCATGTGTCATGCACTAGCAGTGTGTCCCCATGCCATGCTGAGCCAAGAGCCAGAAACTCTAAATGACATTTTCATCTGCTACTAAAACAAGTTGTACATCTGCATTCAGTAAGAGGTCTGGAAGCCATTATCTTAAGACATACTTCATTCTATAACATATTGCTTGATATTTTGTACAGTATAAAGTCTATTGGTTTTACACCTTCATAAGTAAAGCATTCACTGGAAGAAGTTAAATGTGTCCAAAGATTTTTTTTTTTAGAAGTGTTTTTTCAAATGTTTATTATACTTGGAAAATATGAAAGCAGAAATCTTGATATGCATTGATTTGTCTGCGGTGTATATTGAAAATCAAATGACCTGCACTTCACTGATGGATGTAAAAATTGACAAGATATTCTTCTGCTTGTTGAGTGTTTCCTGAGACTAACATGACTACTTCTGAGACAGGAGCATTTTCTTCTGCAAAACCAGATAGAAACTTTTCTGGTGTTAATTTTCTGATAAGTGCTTTCAGATATATGTTGAAGAAGCTAGATGGATTATCTGTCTGTTCCATGCTGTTCAGTATCAGTAATGAATGAAATACCTCATAATATTATTAAATAACACTGATGTAGTTGAATTCCTCCTTAAATATACATTGAAATAATTCATAAATAATTTGGACGAAGTGCTGGTAAAAAATAAGTGTGAAGGGACACTTTTTCTCTCTCCCCAAATTTGCAAAGCATCACAGTACTGCACTGTGCAGTACTCTAAGTCAGATGTTACCTCACAAGTTAGGTAAGAACAAAACTTTGAAATCAGTACCAAATAATTTATGTATAAGAAATAATTATGTTGAATAATTATGTATGCCAGTTCTATGTCTTTAAATGTAAAAAATCTGCATGTATCTTACTATTTTATTTAAATCATAATATTTAATTTAAATAATAACAGTGATATTGATAATAATGCTAATTTCTGCAGATCTGGACTTTGTGTGGCCTTTCTGCGCAAACCTGTTGTCCATGTTTTTTTAAGTGTGTACTTTAAAGTACCTGTAGGTGTTTGTACAAGAGATCATTAATGGGTAACACAGGCTTGAGGCACAGTAGGCCACTCAGAATACTGTCACAGAGGAATGTCCTCTTCTGATTTATGAGCAAGTTATAGTTATTCAGGTGGAGCAGCAGGACTTGGTTGTAATTTCTATTGTACAGATCACACATGCCTTTAAGTTCCACAGAGCAGCCTGGAGTTGTATTGATGGTTGAAAGGTGGTACTTCATTCCTGCAACCTGGTCTTAAAATAATACATCTAAAATTATGTGAAGTATTGCCTTGATTTTTTTACAAGCTGAGTTCAAACACTGTCTGGATTTTTTTAGTAACTCATTTGATGCAGTCTGACAACCTGCTGAATGTTGATTCAGACGCAGAAGAAAACACTTGCACCTGCCTTATGAAACTGATGGAACATACATTGACTTATTGAGTTACCATTGAGTCGATGGCTCTATTCTAGTTGAGAATACCAACAGGGTGTAGACCAGGTAGGAATTCTGCAACCCTCCAGGGTAATGTTAGATGGCAACTCCCAGCATAACCAGTGGAGAAGAATGATGAGAACTGCAATCCAACAACATCTGAAGGGCTGCATGATTCCCACCCACATTTATGTCTATGTGGTTACAAAATTTCATACACAGAGGGTTGCTATGTTGGGACAGTACGCAGATTCATCTAATTCTCAAAAAACACAGGAAGTGAGCAACTGACTTTTTTCTAGTGTTATTCAGTTCACATCATTTTTTATCCAAATAGTCAGGTACATTCTGTTTATCTAAACAGGTACATTCTATAGAGCAGAGGTGGACTGATTTTTTTATATATTTATATATCACATTCATTTAATGCCTTTCAGAGCACCTGGGGCCTGATGTGATGTACAGTAGGAAGGGGCAGAGCTGGTGCACCAAATGAAGCTGGACAAAGTCACTCCTGGCCACAGCAGCACCCTGGCCTTCCAGGGGTAGTGCTGGGTCCAATAGCACCCTCAAGCTACAAAAACAATCTTTCAGAAAGCATGTAGTCTCATTCAAAACAGGCTGTACTTCCAGTTTCAGGTTTATGTTTCCTGTTGATCAACAGAACTTCCATCTTGTTAAGACTGAGCCTCAGTTTATTCTGTCCTTCACTGCATCAAGACAGGAACTCAAGACATGCACAGCCTCCTTGCCATCAGTTGTAAAAGAGACAGAGCTTGAGGATGACATCCACCCCTCTGTTTGCACACACCTTTCTCCCAGCAGCTTCATGTCAGTGTTGAAAAGGATAGGAGAACCCACAGGCTAATAGTCAGGAGGGTAGACAGCAGTCCTTCTGCCATTCAGTCAAAAAAGGGCTAGAACCACTGTAAATCATTGCCTTCCCAAGTCCTATATAGGAAAATGCCTCCAAAAGGATGGTCACTGGTATCAAATGCTGCTGAAGAGTCCAGCAGAACCAACAGGGATACAACACCCCTGCCCAGTTCCCAGGTTAGACTGTCCACCAAGGCAACCAAAGGTGTTTCTGTCCCACAGCCAGGTCTTTCTCTGTTCCTTAATGCATTCAGGTGTGTGGAAGTGGCTGCTGAGAAAGCTCTTTCTTGCATCATGATTGTGTTTAGCATATAGTGCCTCTGACAGTACTGGACCCTCACCAACAGCTACAAAATTCTACACCCTGCTGTCTCAGAGGATAGAATCAGGTCTAATGGTTTTAAGTTACAAGAAACTAGATTTTAATTGAATATTAGAAGGAACTTTTTGACAGCAAGAGTGGTTTAGCAATGGAATCAATTGCCTAGAGCAGTGGTGGGGTCTCCTCTGAACATCTTCAAAAAGAGGCTGGACAATAACCTACTAGAAATGTTTTAGCTGAAGATCCTACACTGAGCAGGAGGTTGGACTCTATGGCCCATGAGAGCCCTCCCAACTCTATGATTCTATGAACACCTGGCCAGACAAGTAGCTGTTGTAATATGCCACTCATCTCATACCTGTGCATTTCATTTCTCCTGCCTAAATGTAGTACCTTACATTTAACCCTGTTGAAATTCATTTTGTTAGTTCTGATCCAGCTTTCCAATCAGTCTAGGTCATTTTGAATTCTGATCCTGTCCTCTATGACACTTACCACCTCTTCACCTAATTTGATAAGCATGCATTCTATTCCATCCTTTAAGTTATCTATAAAGATTTTAAACAATACCAGGCTTGGGACAGAACCCTGAAGCACCCCACTAGTCATTTCTATCCAGGGTGAAAAGCAACCATTGGTGAGCACTATCTGGGTTTGGTTGGTCAATCAATTAATCTGCCTAACAGTAGTATTCTGTAGCCCCCAGTTCACCTGCTTGTCTGCAAGAATATCATGGAGGACTATGTCAGAAGTCTTACTGAAATGAAGATATATTACATCCATAGCTCTCCCTTCATCTGCCAAACTTGTAACTCTATCAAAAAAGAGATAAGATTAGTTTGGCATGATTTCTTTTTGAGAAATCTATGCTAGTTTTAGTAATCACAACATTCCTTTCTAAGGCCCTTTCTGCAACGCACCTTTTCATGGAACTGGGGTGCGGGGATTGCATGAGCAGCCTCCAGCAAGAGGCTCTCACGTCCCAGTTCCTTCAGCTCCACAGCTGCTGCCCACTCATGCAAGAGCCCTGCCTCTTCCTTCCTCAGTGCAGCCTGGGAGTTTCCCAGGCTGTGCTGGAGCAGGAAGCACAAGCGCCGTGGCTCCGGAGCTCTGCACGCACAGCAAGTGCACACGGGGCCCCGGAGTGATGCTTGATCATGCACCATTTTCAACTCAAAGCTGAAGATGAAAAAGTGCATGAGTAGCGCCTGCCAGACCCTGGAGCGTCACGCAATTGTGAGTGCATTGTGTGGACCGCTCCTCACATTTGCGCAATGCTCGAGTGGCCCTTTTGCATGGCAAATGCGGTGCCAAAACGGCTTAAGTATGCACCAACTTTTTGATGATGTGCTCCCAGACCTTGCTGGAATCAAAGTCAAACTGAGTGATCAATGTCAGACTGAGTGGTTGCTTTCTTTTCTTTTCTGCCCTTTTTGAAGAGGGGACATTTGTTTCTTCTGTCCTCCAATAATTCTCAAAGATTACTGACCATGGTTTCAGCTTCCTTCAGTATTCCTGGATGCCATTCATTTGGCCCTGGAGATTTGAATTCATTTAGGGTAGCTAGGTATTCCTTTACTATCTCTTTACCTATCCTGGGCCACAATTGTTCTATTTTCTCAAAGGTACCTATGAAATAATGGTAATAATGGTAATAATATTATTACAAGTGTTAAAACAATAACAACAACTTGGGTTGCAATTCTTTACTGGTTTCATACGTGAAGGAAGCAACAAATAAGTTTAGCCATTTTCTCCCTGTTGCTAGAAATTCAAGACTTATTCTGAGCAAAATTTGCATATCTTTCTGGAGAGTGGAGGGGACAGACTATCACTTTGTATGTAGGAAAAAAAATTCTAGCACAGAAATATTATTTTGTATGCAAAATATTCTGTAGTTGTGATATATCCTATGTAAAATATAAATACTTTTTTTTTTGGTACGTGTGGGTAACAGCAGTATTGTTTTCTGCACAGAAATGCTATTCATGTACACAAAAAATTTTTCTGCTTAAAATGCTAAATAAGCCCTGAACCACAGAGATTCTTATCCAGGAATGTCATCAGGTTTTCTGACATTACAGAAACACGTTTTTGACCATTTTTGAATATTCTTTCCATCCCTAACAGCAACACAGTCAAGAGACATAGACCCTTTTTGCATTTTACCTTTTCCCAGTGCCAGAGTATGAAGCTCGCACAGGAAGCCTTGGGAGGAACACACTCGCATCCCTCCTGCTTGGGCTCCGCAGCTGCTTCCTGGTCGCACGAGAGCCCCATCTCTTCCATTTGCAGTGCAGCCTGGGACCTCCCAGGCTACATTGAGGAGAGGACATGCAACCTGCCTGGCTCCCGAGGCTCCGCACACAAGGTAAGTGTGCGCGGGGCCCCGGAGCGAGGCATGACCTCGCAGCATTTTCGGCTTTGAGCTGAAAATGAAAAAATGCATGTGCGGTCCATGTCAGGCTCTTGAGCGTTGCACAAATGTGAGTGCATCATGTGGACTGCTCCTCACATTTATGCAATGCTCAAGGGGCCCTTTCGCTTCAGAAATGCCATGCGAAAAGGGCCATAGAATAAGTGGTAGCTGAATCACATGCTTCTTGCGACCTTGCCACAAACCATCTTGCTTAAAGCTACAAAACCACTGTTAGGAATGAGCTGTTCTGTCTATCCAGCAAACCATGAGTTCCCAACAACAAGTCCCAGGATGATGTCAGATGATAGTCCCCATCATGCTCAATTATAGCAATCATGCCTGTAAGTGATAGGAACTGTCGTCCAATGCCATCAGGGAGCTCAGGTTTGGGAATCTTGTACTGAAGTCTCTGGGGCTCACCCTAATGATGGGGATAGAAGAAGTATTATTAAGTACCATATCTTGTTTATGCTTTACATGGTGCTAATTTTTTTAAAAAAATCAGGTGCTCTTAATCACATATAAGAATGTTCTAGACAAATTGTAGGATTAAACAATGGCTAATGTGACTTTGGAAAAACATGCCTGACAGTCTTGAAAAGTGAGACCACCCCAAGTTTCATGTATCCATCAAGGAGGGATTATTTTTGGGAGGGGTTTTTGAACGTGGTGGGTTCTTGCTTCTATTCTGTTAAAAATGAGCCTGACATCTTCTAAAAAGTAGGTTAAATAGTAGAAACTGGATTTAGTTTCCTGCCTTTCCTTTTCTTTCATCACACACATTTTAAAGGAAAGAATTAACAGAAATGGGCAAATTAATGAGCTAAAGGGATGAAAAGGATCCTTCCTAAATTAAGGGGGCAGATGCTATTCTTCCATCTAATCTGCTTCTCTCAATTAAAAAAAAGTGTGTTTCTGCATCTGTAGAAAAAAGTACTTGTTGGAGTCAGTGGCTATGATGCAAACTGCTGCAAATTCTGCAAACTATAGTTTTAAAAAGTAACTTTTACAAGCTGTGATCTATAGTATAAAGAAATCTGGTGTTTTCCAAACATGTTGCTCTATAACTTAGTAGCCTTTCCAGCCAGCACAAAGGTTAGGAAGGCTGTTTTCATGCTTTTCTCTAATAACTCTTGCTCCCCTGCCAAAGTCCTGAGCTTCAAGAATCCAAATGAGAACTGGAGTCTTAGCTTCCATTTATAGAGCATACCCACTCCCATTACTTAGACTGGGAAGCAGCGGTTGCTCTCTTTAGAGAGGTGATGGTGGTATGATTGAGGGAGTCATCATTGGTTGAAAACTAGGTTTTGTTACAGCTTTTCACTGACTGAAAGGCTTTTAGCTCTTCTGAGATTTGTCATTCTTTTCAAAGTAATACACTCTAATGACAGCTGAAACTTGAATTGTGTACAGTCTGCCAAGAAGTGTCTTTCTTCATTTGATACTTTATGCTGATGTATTGCACCTTGGGGTGTCTACCTCACTCCCTTAATGGTGAATGGGATTCAAAATGTATTCTATAAAGTAACAAACCTCCTCACGTGGGACCACTCACCCTGGAACAATGCAGTATATCCTAGCCAGAGCCAATTACTTAGTCTTTCCCATACTGCCATTACAAAATTACTTTCACTCAGGCTTGCATAAGCTTTCCCTACCCAGTGGGTGGCTTTTCTGACTTCCATTTTCATTCAGTGACACACAGCTTTGGAGGTGAGTTTTTGAGCTGGGTTTGCTAGTCCCAGTTGGAAAGGTTGTGGGGGGAGGGGGGCTATAGCTCCCAGTTCCCCAGCTGGGGTTGGAAGATTCTAGGAGTTGTAATTCAAAAAGATCACTTTTGTGAGCTCTAGGTGTACTTCCTTATAAATGAGAACAAACTAGTAAAGGCAGTGGCAGAGTTTCAGATTATCTTGTTGGAATCAATTTGATTTCTTTGGCCCTTTTGGCTTCTAAACTATACACACCATATAATATATTAGCCATGTGTTACCTGGTCTTTGGTTCATCTAGCTGAGCAGCCACTAGTTCTCCATATAACCATAGCTGCAGCCCCTGGAGCTTGGTGATCAGGAGCTTGGCTAACAGGAACAAGGTCAACAGACATTTTATACAGGTGTGGTAGAAGAGCCAGCATAAGGTGAGCTTATGTCCATTGGGTTAAACCTCTTCCACCCTGGAGAATCTTTTAGTGGAGTTTGTTGAGTTAAGGCTGTAGTGTCTGTTAGGGTAAGGCTCTTTGTTTGTGTGTTTGTATGAGCTAGGAAGAGCCTTACTCGGAGCTCTAGTGTTCTGTTGTGTTTTGGTGAGCTTGTGCCTTTTTCATTAAGGCTTTCTGTGTGTGAGACAGCTGACTGCAGGCTTGCTTGTGTGCTCATCAGTCCTATATTGTTCTATTGCGCGTATGTCCAGAGGAAGCAAATCAGAGACTTGGCCGAGTGAGGAGCTAGCAGACATTAGCTCATTGATAAAACTGCAGCCCCAGTCCTTGGAGCTTGACAAACAGGGGCAAGGTCAACAGGCATTTCATGTGGTGGTGGTGGTGGTGGTGGTTGCAGGAGCATTCTGGGAGAAAGTGGAGTTCTGTTTCAGTGTCTGCTTACATGGATGGTAACCAAGCTGCTGCAGTCATCTGCAACAGCTGTGGTGCGTTTGTGTTCTTGCCAGAGGATGTGGGTAGCTAAACCTCCAGCAAGTGCAAGTTGGTTGCCCAGTTGGAAGAAAAGGTCCAGCAACTTGAGGCTCATGTATCTATTCTTCAACATATTAGGGAGCATGAGGTTTTCTTGCACAGAGTGGAGCAGACTGTCCTGGATGAGGATTGCATAAGGGATATCTCTGAAGAGGAGGTCAGTTCCCAAGCACAGAAGGTAGACATTTGAGAACTGTAACACTTAGTAGTAGAAAGACTAGAGATTATTCCGTGAGTATGGTGCCACAGAATTGATTGGAGCTCTCTCCCTCTTCAGTGATAATGAGGAAGAGAAACCTAGTCTGTGCAGGATCTGCTTGTTCTTTTTCTTGTTGAGTTAAATGAGTGAGTCAAAACTTATTCGACAATGGTGAATTATTGAACCTCTCAAAATGTTTGCTTTTTTTGCTTTAGTGGAGTTGTGTCCCTCTGTGAGAACCTCTATATAATCTGCCACTGTCATCAAACATAGGGACCTCAAGTTGTCCCACTGCTATGGCACCATATCTAGGTACTTTCTAGTTGTCTAGTTCATGTGTGAGACTTGATTCTTATAATCCCACCACTGGACATCACTATGCTTGAACACTTCCATCACAGACACCATGTGCCTGAACTCAACCAATAGCACTATTGTGGCATTCCCAGAGGCATATAATAATGTGTGTATAATACAAAAATAATATAAAAATAATTTATTAAAACAGTAGCTCAACATACAGTTAAAGCTTGCTTATTTTAATGCATAAAAATCCTAATTGACTTTGCTTAACTCATTCCCTATCTCTTCATAATCTTAGCTGAACTTAATTGGCTTGAGTCTAAATAAATCCCCCTCTCTCCTCTAATCGTCATACACACCAGCCTTTTAAATATCTCCTTCAAACACTAAGGCCCTTTCCACGGCATACCTCACTATAGGATAGTTCTGTGTTCATCACAGTATTGCCATTTCTGGGTTGTAATCAGTATTAAAACCCTGCTTTCTGCAGGCATGGCATCGAAACCTGTGTGTCTTCCACAACACATCGTCCCTAGCCACTCCCAATCCCTGCTTCTCCCCTCTCTGTCCCTGACCCACAGCTCCTGATTGGTCTTTTTTTTTTTTCTCAGAAACCATGACATTAGTATGGTGGACTGAGCTAACTGGATCATGTCAGCCAGCTATACTGTGAGTTCATGCTAATAGTAATGAAGGTATTTTAAAAAATTGAATCTGAAGGGGATGTGCAAAATGATCACGCAGCGGTGGTGGGTATCAAAATTACTACACCATGTGCACCTTTGTCCCCTTCTCTGTTCACCACTGACGCAACAGAAGCAGCCAGCTGGCTGCTGGACAGAGATTGCCTTGGGAGCTGCTGAGGGAGGGACAGGCAGGAAACATCCACGGCCTGCCCACTGCTGGATTGGTGATGAAAGGAAGCTGCCATGGAGGAACCACACTCACTCAGCTGATGCAACTGTCACACAAAAGGGAAGTCAATGATGGTTTTTTCCCATCAATGAAAAAGAACTGATTAGGCATGCTTGGGACAGGTTAACAGCTGGCTAGTGATAATGTGGTGAGATGGCTCCTGGACTGAGAGTAAGCATGGCTGAAACGGGTTCATAGAATCATAGAATCATAGAAATGTAGAGTTGGAAGAGACCACACAGGCCATCCAGTCCAACCCCCTGCCATGCAGGAACACCCTCAAAGCAATCCCGACAGATGGCCATCAAGCCTCTGCTTAAAAACCTCTAAGGAAGGAGACTCCACTACACTCCGAGGCAGCATATTCCACTGCCGGACAGCCCTGACTGTCAGGAAGTTCTTCCTGAGGTTCAGGTGGAATCTCCTTTCGTGCAGCTTGAGGGTTGAAGAACATCATGTGGAAAGGGCAACATTGCTATTAGCATTGAGGCCTGGGTGATGCAGTTTGTATAGACTGGTTGGGAAAAGTGGTTTTTGAAAACTGAAACTGGTCTCCCTATTCCTGTAATGGATACTTTTGGTTTAGTGTGTAGAATTTATGCTTCCTTCTATACCTGCTTAGTACTTAACCATATAAAAAAAACCATATTAAATAAAGATATAAAGTTTCAAAAAATGACTGGTTACCTTATTCAGATGCCCCCATTTATCTACAGTGCTTTTTATGGTATCTCTAAAATTGTATATGGACAATAAGCATTCCAAAGATGTGAAGGTAGTACTGCAGTGCAGAGTGAACATTATATGCATTTGCCACTTGTGTCCTGCCATGGTGTCTGGTAAATCAGACTGGAAGGTTTTTGAACCACTTCTTCAATATACAGTGTAGCTATCCAAATTGATACTGTTGAGGACACCCATTTTTCCTAGTATAACAAGAGGGTTCTGATAGAGCTTTGTGCTTGTTTGTACTGTACAAAGAGGAGGTCAGTGAGTGCTTTTTTCCCCTCCATATGAATTGAGAAGGTAAGTGTCAGGGCAGATTTCTCTCAGACCTTCTGCTGCTGTGTTCACACTGGGGAGCAAAAAGTTAAATATTTCAAGTCATGCAAACAGAAGAACCTAAACTGTAAAACAAGAGAACCATTAGTGTTAAAGGTGTGCTGGAGTGAAATGAGAAGCCATTCCATGGGTAGATGGAACTACAAGGAAGCTAGTTGGCTATGACTTCCCCAAGAAGCTTACACATTCTAAAAGGTGATTTCAAAAACTGGAATATGTTATAAACACAGTTAACAGCTCCTTGATAGAGGGTCTCATTACAGCTTAGAGCAAGGTTGGTATAGTTAAAAATGTAAGGCAGTCTTTAAATAATATATACCACATTTAATTCACAATACTTTTAATATGTTTCTTGATTCTGAAATAATAAAGCCCCTCCATCATGTAATGTGTAGGTTCCTATGCATCAGTTGAACCAGGAGTTAATATTACTGGCATAATCTCAGAGTTAATGGAATTGTTTTAATGATTATCAGTGCCTGTTTTAGGGAGAGACAGACAGCATTAGTTGTTTGATACAAAGCAGTATCTTTGCTCATATAGTTGAATCTAGGCATGTAATAAAGTCTCCTATTAATGCACAAAGGTGCCATCCTTTCCAAACATTACTCTGCACCATGTTCTATAAAACATAACAATATTTTTGAAAATGAAGAGTAACACATAACTGTGCTTTGAACTGAGTATGATAGACGTTCATAATAGGTAAAGTCCCTAACTAGGTGCTGTGTGAAAAAATGGCCACCACTGAAAAAATGTAGCCTTCCATGTCACCATAACTGACATTATATTGTTGATGGCTTTACAATATACCCAATTTGTTGAGAAGTTTGTTTCTAGACTGACAGATATTTTCTCATTAAAGGAATGTGTTACTGATGCATTCCATAGCCCTCATACAGAATAGCAACACTATAGAACAACTGTCAACAATTGCATAATACCTGCTGCACAACTACAATTCACAATATAGGATGCACAACCACAGTGCAAAATATAGGATGCACAACTGTAATGCACAAAATGTAGCTGCAACATAGAATGTGCAATGCACAACTTGCAAAGACAAGGCACAGATGAACATGCTTGTCTGTGCAACTCTACTTCCACCTCTATCAACAGAACATGCTGTTGAGCAATGGTGATTTTTTGGCCCTGCAGGTGTAGTGTGACTTGTGCATATGTTCCTAACAGGATGCCTGTCCTTGTGAGACTGAAATGCATCCAGGCTACTGGGATTTCTTCATTTGTTTAGGTCACATTATGAAACTATTTGGTTCATTGATGTTACCTTGTCTTGCAAGTGACTGCCAGATATTCTGGTTAAGAATAAGAATTTCGTACCTGCCTGTCCTTAAGTCTCGAAGCAGGGTACAACATAAGTTAACATGCAATTAAAACACACTGTAGACTGAAACACATAAAACCATTTAAAATATATCATTTTAAAATTCATAATTAAAAATTGACTGAGTAGACCTGCTGGAAGAGATAGGTCTTTAGAATTTTTAAAAAATTCAGACAGTATATTTTGCTGTCAAATCTCCTCCAGCAGGTCATTCCACAGTCTAGTAGTGACTGACAAGAAGGTCCTCTGGGTGACTGTTTCCAGTCTAGTCCTGGCTGGTTTAAGGAAATGGCCTGAGTTTATGGGGCAGATTGTATGAGAGGAGGTGATCCTATGGGTTACTTCAACCCAAACCATGTAGAGCTTTAAAGGTAACAACCAATACTTTGTACTTTGCCCAATTTGTGTTTCGTTGTTTCAATGGGAACAGAGAAACACAGAATGTTATGCAACCACAACATGAGGTCACTTCTGCTAGGTATTTTGATAGAGAAGAGGAATCTATACATGCCATTGTTCTTCTTAGCACCAAATAAGAGAATCTTTAGGGTTAAGAGTGTGCAGGAGCGAGATGAGTAGATGCATTTACCATTGCAGTTAGTTTGGTCCCAAGTGGGACTAGAGAATTGAAACCACAGGGCAAGAAACTCTGAAACTCCAGGAATTCTGGTCATCAACAGCCCTGCTGAGATCTTGCAAACTTAGGGCTGTGGCTTCCTCAACTGAGTCAATCTGTAATGCAGTTTTCTTTCTCTCCTATGCCTTCTACTTCACCAAGCATGATCATCTTTTCTAATGAGTCATGTCATCACATTGTGTGTCCAAAGTACAATAGTCTCAGTTTGAGGATTTAAGAATAGTGAGACAATTTTTGTGATGGCCATATGCAGTTAAACTGAATTGTGTTTGGCAGAAAGGGTAAATAAGCCTCTAGAACTGGAAAGATTCAGAGATACTCAATCCTTTTCCTACATTCTTTCACCAGAAACAAAGTCTTTGTTATTTTATCCATAACCCTCATGCTTCAAATCAGCTGAAGAACGCGTGGAAGCTGTCTAACCATTGGCCAGGACACAATCTACCATTGAAGGGCTAATCCTCCTTAGTTAAAGAGCACAAGGCCTGGTAAAGCTTCTGTGTCCACTTCTGTGATTCTTCATTGTCCACACTGTTTAGGGAGAAGCTGAAGAGCTAATCAGTGTGTAATTCAATCGGTGTCCAGGCTGTGTCACAGCACAATGCTCAGTTTATAGTGCCATGGGTTAACAGCCAGCTACAGTTATTCTCAGCAGCAGGTGTGTAGACTGTCACTTGGTGTAATTGCATGTTGCTGCTATGTTTATTCCTGTTACTGACGATACTTCACTCAGCACTTAATGAGTGTGCTTTTCTCCCTATTGAGTTAATTATAAATTGTCAACTGTAAAAAGAGATTTTGGATATTTATGACATTGTATTGGGATTTTGTACGTCATACAAGTAAGAAGGGTGTAAAGAAAGAAAACCTAGTTTGGACGAACAGGTTGCCCAAATCTTTCCAGATACAGCCAGATCCTCCTCATTTCTTGACTTCATTTCATTTTCTTTTTTTTAACAAATTATTTTTAACATGAACTATCTGCTTTACAATCAAAGTAATATACATTCAAAAAATAAACAGAAAGAAGAAAAAAGAGAAAAAGGAAAAAGAAGCGGGGGGAGAAGTATAACTAATGCACAGTAGGGCCCTGACCTCCCCGCATCCAGACTGTAGTGAAAAGAAAGTAAAAAAAGAAAAAGAAAACATTCTCCCATGACGGATCCAACTAAATAATCCTACTACAATTACATTGCTAGATTTCTTATTGCTCAAAAAAATCATAAAGAGTTTCCAATCTTTCAAAAGTCTGCAGTTGGCTAATCCTTTAGAATCCATGTTCATCTGGTCATTTGGACTAACTCAGCAACCTTAACAAGCCATTCTTCCATCATTGGTGCTTCAGCCTGTTGTCCAAACAATGTTGTCATATATGAAAGAAGTAATCCACAGTTATTCTCCAGTTCTTTATCCATAATGTCCAACAAAAACATTTCTGGTAACATTAAAAAATCAACCTTTAACATTTTTGGGATTAGCATATAAATCCTACACCAGTACCTTTTTCTCCTTCTTAATATCCACCACACATGAAAAAAGGAACCTCCTTATCTTGACACCCCCAACATTGGTTTGAAACATTCTGTGACATTTGCAATAGCTTATTTGGGGACAGACATCATCTGTACATCATCTTATACAGGATTTCTTTTAAATTATTGCACAAAGTAAATTTTATGTCTTTTGATCACATTTTCCCATCCATCCATATGGACATTGTGTCTAAGTTTGGAGCCACCTTATCATGTACTCTTTTATAGGCTCTTCTTTTGTCTCTAGTTTCAAAAGCTATTTACATACTTTTTAAATTACATGGTAATTATCTTTACACAAGTCTAAATAAAACTAATTTTCTCTAACTTTTATGGTAGCATTTTTCTGATCTTGATTAAATCTGTCTTTAAGTTGTATATAAGCAAACCAGTTAAGTGTTTTGCATTCCTTAAGAATAATCTTTCTTGATTTACACTTGCAGTTGTCTTGTTCAAACTACAAACGATCAACCATTTCTAAATTTTTAACCCATTCTTTCCTGAAAAATGGTTTCTTGTAGTGAGTTGGCTAACATTAGCTTAGGAAAAGTCTTTAGTTATATTTATGCTACACTCATAGGAGAGCCTTTCCAATACAATGATTTTTAAATTCAGCATATGCCTTGACTTTATCATACAAAAGATAAATCATGCCAACCAAATGTTAAATTAAGCCCTTCAAGTTTCACAAGTCTCACATCTCTATAAGTAGTAGCTATTCCTTCAACCGTACAAAAGCAACAGGACTTGTAATGCGATTTGACATTAAGGACCTATCCTTTCCCTTAGCATTGTGCAGTGTTTTAAATTTTATTCTGGGTTTCTTTGCCTGCCAGACAAATCTGGAAATCTCCTTCTGTCATTATATGAGTGATATTCTGTTTCTCATAACAGAGACTGTTTGACAGAGAAATAAAAGCTTTGGCAAAAATTTGCCTTTATTAGTGCAATTCTATCCCAAAAGGATAAATTTAACTCTCCACATTTTTCTCTGTGTTGCTCAATTTCTTTCCAGACTTTTTCATAGTTGTTTTTGAAATAATAAACTGTTGGTCTTTCTTATTGAAATACTCAAATATTTAATCCTCCTTTTTTCCACTTTAAAATTTGAAACAGAAGTTAGTTCATTGTCCTTTTCTGAGGTCTTGTTTTTAGTCAGCAATTTTGTTTTGTTACAATTCACTTTAAATCTCGAGCATATACCAAACACCTTACTTTTTTTTCCAGAAGAACATTCACTGAGTCCAATGGGGTTTGTGTTATTATCACAAGACCATTCACATAAACTCTCAGCTTGTATTGTTCTTTTACTCTCACCCCATAGATTCTGTTGTCTTGTTTAATATCTCTCAGTAGAGTCTGCAACACCAAAATAAACAGTGAAAGTGAAGGAACCAACCTTATCTGCTCCTCTTTTGTATTTCAATTGATCTTGTTACATTGCCACTTATTAAGATCTCTGTCTTTTGAGCTGAGTAAATTGGTTAAAATATTATGTTCACAATAAAGACAAAGCCTCTTCTCTCCAATGCTTGAAATAAGTAATTTCAAGATATACTATCAAATGCTTTCTCTGCATCTAAAAAGATCAAAACCACCTTTTTGTTATTATGATGTTCCAAAAATCAATAATATTAAGAACAGTCTTACATTTTCCTTGTCAATTTTTTTGCATTAAATATTTATTTTATTTTATTTAGTAGTGTGATAAGTCTATAATTCATTGTTAATATCTCATCTGTATTTGCTTTATGAATCAATGTAATATAGGCACTTCTTCAAGAATCTGGCATCCAGCCTTTTTCTAATAACTCATAATAGACACCTTTTTTTTATTATCAAATACAAAAAAACTATTATATAAATTAATGGTTGTTCCTACAGAATATGCAGTATAATAATAGCCATGACTTATTTGAAAAGAAAAATGTAAGTAAATTATGCCATTATATAAAATAAAATTGCAGTAAATAAAATTAATATGAAATTATAATAACAGTAACAGTAACAACTTCTCTTTGTTCCTTCATGACAACCTTTCTCCCAATTTTTAGCGGTTGAAGTAGCTTGTTTTCAAGTTTCTTATGTTATGCTGCAGATAGTATATATGGGCCTGGTGCTTTTCCAGATTTAATCTTTTAATTTTTTTCAGCAAGTTCCATAATTGTTGCAAATCCATTCAAACTTTGCTTTTATTCCAAGCTTAATTTGTCCAATTGGAGTTTATCTCAGTAGTCTTTCATATCTAAGATTTTCTCATTGCCCCTTGTCTCTATAATATTCTTCAAAGTCTTTTAAAATTATCTGTTACGAACTGATCTCCTTTCCTGATCTTTGTGACTTTTTTTTTTATCCTTTCCTGTCTCAGCTTATAGTAAAGTCATTTCCCAGGTTTATTTGTGAATTAAAAGTTCTTTTGCTTAACCTAAAGATATCCTGAACTGCTAAAAAGACAAATGGATTCTAGAAGAAATCAAGCCTGAATTCTCCCTAGAAATCCAGATGATTAAACTGAGGTTGTAGTACTTTGGCCATATCGTGAAAAAACATGACTCACTAGAAAAGACAATAGTGCTTGGTAAAGTAAAAGACAGTAGGAAAAAAGGAAAACCACATTTCCTGACGGCAGACTAGTAAGTAATAACTTAGAAAGGAATGGGTTGCTGTATATATGCATGATTCTAGAGAAACAGCAAATTCCCCATTGCAATGTTCTGTGACACAGGATAATTCAAGACATGTCCTCTTTACATCAGTTTGGTTGCATGGGTAATACTGCCATTCTCTAAAATGTGGATTAGCTATAATTATTTGAAAGCAGGTGTAAAGAGAAAGATTGAAATATTCCTCAAAAGCTGACTAATTTTCTTTCAGCTGAATAAAAATATTTACTGAACATTTATTTTATTTCATTGGGTGGATCAAAAGTAATGCCAGTGCAAGAGGAGGGCCTGCCCCTTCTTCCCAGTAGCCCTCTAAAAACCACACTCAAAGGCCAGGCAATCTGACTAAATGGAATGTGCTGTTAATACAAAGGACTAAAGTGGAATGGGAATCCTGCTCATTGAAGTCACCTCTGTTTAATGGCAGGGTATCCATCTCCCCTCAGTGCCATGAAACACAGCCCAGGGATCTCCTTTCCCTCCTGTTTATCAGGCTTTTCAAAGATTTTGATAGGGGGAGGAAGGAGATAGGAAAATCTCCTTTCTATCCACCTTGTTATTCCAGCATTTCTCTGAATCAGACCCACAGAATATATTTAGGATATGCTCTTGTCAAACAGTAACTGACTTCTTGAGATATCAATGTGAGTTAGACAGTGAGAGGTACACATCAGCCACTGGAGACCTCAGCCTCTGTCTATGCAGCAGCTCATCAAGCAATAATTGGGACGAGAAAGTTTCTATTTTGTTCTCTAGCCAAAGGGAGCATAATCAGCTAGTTATCCCTTGATGCAATCTACATTAGCAGGATCAGGTAAACATTTAGGATTCCTGAATTTGGGGAGTGGGGAGAGAGAGAGACAGAGAGACGGAGTAGTTGCAAAACTGTTAGCTTTTAAAAATATCTCTACTCTGAGAAATTGCTTCCTCTAAAAACACAGAAAATTTGGCAGGAAAAATACTCCTCAGTCCGCTACTATCTCTGGTTCACTTTTATCTCCACTTCTATAATTCTCTTTGTCAGGCCATTCCTTGAGGTGCATGAGACGATAAAAAATTGGCCACAGAAAGAGCAGCAAGGAGGAAGAGGAAGAAGGTGGGATTCATATCATATATGTTTAGAAATGAAATGGAGGCATACTAGAAACTGTAGAGGTGAAGGAAACAGGCCACATAATGTAACAAAATGTATAAAGCATGCAGATGTACTTACATGCTCTCTGATGATGTCTTCCGCTGAAATGGTCACATTGCTCTGTGCTCATCACTTTGGATCATTGTTTCTGAACTGGGGAGGAAGGGCTTTGGTGTTGCTGAACTTCAGTTCCGAGAAGTCCCAGGCAGCATGGCTGATGTGAAAGATCCTGCGAATTGAAGTTCAACAATACCTTGAGCCTTTCTGGTTGAGAACTATTCTAGGCATCTCTAAGTAATGGGCACAATCTTGTCCAGGGCATGAGACTGTTGATGTATTTGCTTCCAGTGGGCTTGTTTCCAGTCTAACTTCTAAGCACCCACTTTCATACAAAGAGAAATAAAAAATACTCTATTCTTTTAATAACACAGATGACCACTGTTTCAGTCCTGTGTTCTAAAAGAACAACGTTCATCACATTGCATAGCTGAGGGCTGATACTCTACAATGGCTAATTAGATACATATGATAGATACACAAGATATTAAGTGACAGCTCCTGGCCCAATGCCCCTCCCAGCCCACCTTAACAGCTAGCAGCCGCATTGGGCAGAGGAGGTCTTTTCAACTGCTAATCAGGGTGCAAGAAGGAGGATGTTTCCACCCACATCTCACCTGTAGGCAAGGCTGGAACAAGCAATTGCAACAGGGGTCCTATTTCTGATTGTTACAGGCTATCTCATTGGTGGGAGGAAGCTGGGAACATCATTCTCCTTGTGCCTCCATTAGCAACTGAACAGACATCTTTCACCTGATCTGGCTACTGGCTGTTAAGGTGGGGATGGGGAGCAGTTTACATAGTCTTACAGTAAGAGTAAATAATCTTACTAAATATGGAGTGGTTATGTTATGAATCTGTATCTGCAACACAGAATGCGAGCAGAAGGTTTTGTTTTTTTAAAAAAGATTAATTATTGGTGCTGCTTAGCTAATTTTTTAAAAAGTATATATGATACATTAAAGGCTAAAATTGCTTTGCAGCTGTGGTGCTGTTACCCTAAGAGGTGGGGGACTTTGAGGTCCACCTGCAATGCCATGGTCTCCTTAGAATTTGGGGAATTATAGAGCAAAGGAGAACTGCAAGAGGAAGGTAACAGCAGAATCTTTTCACCTGCGTATACCAGAACTAACTGTAGAGAGGACTTCAGTTAAAAGTTAGACAGAGTTTTTTATTTGGAATTAAAAAGCACACAAGTAATCAGGCACTCTTAAGAACCTTACAAGGCTCTCAGAAAGTAAGGCAAGAAAAATTGGATAGGGAGAGAGATTGGATGGAAAGGGTGATATTTACCAGTTCTGAAGCAGAAGTTTGAAGCGGAGTGGCTCAGACAATGTCTGAGGGTATACCATGTGCAACATAATACGCCTAATGTACTACAATTTGCTGGGACCAAAGCTGGGGTTTATATACCCTATTTCCTACCCTGCAGGAGGGTACATGGACAAACCAGTAATTGCTTTTTCATAGAGTTGACAAGGGAGTCCAGAATGGGCTGGTTGCCATTCTAGGTAACAAAACACTGATGGGAATCATGACAATCTCTTAATGTCTCGTTGGGCAGGGAGTCAAGGAAAGATTTCCATAAGGTGACATCACAGGATAGTCTCTGATTGCTTCACCTGGGCAGTTTCCCCTTCCATTGTATTTGGGAGTGCAAGTAGCCTGAGGTCTTGAAAGGATTATCACAAGCCCATTAGCATCAGGTTTTCCCACCTAATCCTCTCTGAAGTTATGACCTGATCATGTCTGAGGTCATTCTGATCTGGCAACATGCTTCTGGCCAGTGCACTTTCAAACATGTTTTTCAACCATAAATATGTTTCAGTTATGAAAATACCATATCCCACAGAAGGGAGGTGTAGGGTATGGTTACAGTACAGTGCAGTGGGCATTAAGCCTTGGGCCCCACATAGCACGTATTCATAATGGAAAGAGAAACATTTCCTTTGGTGACAGTGAGAACTTTTTTGAGTTGCTAACCAACAGAACAGGTGATCTCCTCCCCACTGAGATTATGCTGGGGTAAAAGTTTAAATGACAGCCAGCATGGTGTATTGGTCTGAACATTAGAGTACAATCCTAGAGACCAGGGTTCCTTTCCCCACTCAGCCATGGTAACCCACAGGGTGATCTTGGGCATGTCACACACTCTAACCCCAGAAAACCCTGTGATGAGTTTGTCTTAGGGTCACCATAAGTCAGAAACAACTTAAAGGCACACAACAACAAAAGTTTAAACTACTTCCCCATCCACACTCCCAAATTGCTCTCCCCTCTCACATTTCATTTTTAAATATCATCTCCACAGTGCCAGGCATCTTGTCTAGCTCAGTCTTTAGACAAGAGTGTTGGGTTTCTCTCCTCAAAGTCTGATCAATGGTCTGGTTCTTTGTGAAGTATTCAAGTGGATTTTCAGTGTCAGAAGAGGATTCCCTCTCCCCCCAACACACACACAATGGAATATTCCCTGGTGGCATTAAAAAAAAATCCACAGAGATATTTCCAGCAGAATGAAAGAAGTATGCTAGGAAGAAGACTAGGTCAGAACTGTTCTCCCCAGTCTTTAGGGATGTGTGTGTTCCCAGATTATTTGGTTGTTGCCTTTAGTCATATGAGCTCTCATTTCTGAAGCAAAACATTCCATCCTCCTTCACCATCTCACTGGCAACTAAGACAAGAGCATTGATATTGGGAGGGTGCATAGTGCATTTCAAGAAGGGCCTTGCCCTTCCTACTGGTGATAACAATGTGCATTCAAACAGCTGCCAGAGGGTGGATGAAACACCTGCTGTGGAGAGCAGCAGCTGGAGTTCATTTTGGATCCAAAGGGATGGGGCCAAGCAGACGGGCTGCATGTGCACTAATCCAGCACCATCACCACCTCCACCACTGACAGGTGCCCCCTTGAAGAGGGAAAACTATTTGGGGAGGAACCCAAGTTTTATAAGAAGAGCAAATCCCCAGCTGGCTTAATCAGTAGAGCTCCAATTACTTCAAGGGAATTACAGTGACTTCCACAAGTGAGGATATGACCCAGTCCCCTCCAGTTGCTTCCTTGGCTCATAGCTTTTCCTTTTGCTGCTCTATTATTTTATCTCCCCCTTGGAGGTGAACTGGTATTTTTTATGAAACTTGTGTGTTATGTATACAGACATACACAATCAACTCTACTTTATAACCAGAATAAGAATATCGTTTTAAGCTACTTAATGACATTATATGTTATTTCTTGGGTGATTCTGTGCTTTACTTACTAGCTCCTTTTTCATCTGAAGTCACTCTCTGTTTTTCAGTCTGAGTGGGCAAGTGTGGCAAAGAACAAAAAAAAAAAAAGAGAGAGAGAGAGAGAGAGAGAGAGAGAGAGAGGCAAACTTAGGATATCCCAAGCTATGCTCCAGATATACTCCAACAAAGCAAACATCTGCATGCTCTTTGTCCTGCAGCAACTTCATGCAAATGCTGCTTAGCTTAAGACTGATGCATTTCCCTAGAGCTTCTAGAAGTTGCTAACAAAACAGTGAGGGAGAAGCAGATAAAGCAGAAAGTTTTTCAGAGGCTTGGTTTTGAGGGAAAAGGAAAATGCCTCAGTTTCTCAGCGAGAAATATGATTTATCTTTAGAATCCAAGTCAGAGGGGTTGAAAAGTTCATCATGACCTTGCACCTCCTTTTTCATTGTACTCTGCTTCTTATTTTCAACCTATGTTAAAAGAAAGAACATGGTTCTCTTATCACAATAATCTGTCACATTAACACTTGTGAACTGTTCATAAGTTCTTCCTTGTCACAATCTCTTTTGTGCAAATTCACCACTGCAACTTGCGTGTCAGCCTGAGGTATTAGGACCTCAAGATGCTGGGGAACAGCAACATGAAACACTTAAGAATGTTGCTCTTGCCTGTTGCAAAGATATTAATATATTTTCCAGAGACCACTCCAGCTGTTGTAATGACCTTAGTTGTGCTGCTGCCATGCCCCACCCAATACCCCTGATCATTAGAAGGAGAGGGTAGGACAAATAGGAAACTAATCCACTACATACTAAATTGAAGGCACCCACCAGATCCAACTCCCTAATCACAAGCCTTGCAACAAATCTGGGAATCGGTGGCTTATCAAGGAACATTAGAAAGAAAACAAACTGCAAGGGATAATTCTGTGAGCAAAGATTCTTCATGCTCAGTAGAGAATCACTAAGTCACTCATTTTTTTATGAGTAAAAAATTGTAGTAGAAGATTCAAGCACACACAGCAAATCACTTAAAAATTGTGCAGATATCCAGTGTGGTCTTACAGTCATATTTTGTACAGAACTTCATGATTTCCATCAATAACTCTAAACCTTTTCACACTACACATTAACAGCATTATACTCCACTTTAACTTACAGGGCAACATTCTACAGAATGAGAGGATCTGCAGTTTAGGGAGGGGGATACCCTAAAGGCACCAGATTCCACCTGACCTTGGAAGTTAAGCAGGATCAGCTCTGGTTAGTATTTGGATAGGAGATTGCCAATAAATAGCATATACTATAGGCTGTATTCCTGAGGAAGGAAGTGGCAAAACCACCACTGAGTATTCCTTACTTAAGGCCCCATGAAATCCGTGAGATCACCATGTTTCGACAGGTGACTTGAAGGCACACAGGCACACACATTTATTGGTTGATTGATTGTCCTGCCTTTCTCCAAGAGTCAGACTCAGAAAGCTCTAGTGCATCATCAAACTGCAAATCCCAGGATTCTATAGGATGGTACCAAGGATGTAGAAGTGGAATCATAATGCTATAACTGTGTAATGTGAATGGGGTCTCTACCTATGGAACCTGCTTGTCCCACAACCTGTCAGCCTGAGAGGCTGAATAGGACCTAAATTGATCAGTCAACTTTTCCTTCATCAGCAGCTTCAAAGGATTTGGAAAATGGGAACTACTACTGTGGTTCTCAGAAGGATAAGCAAGATGGCAGAAGTACTGGATAATAATCTAGTAGGCTTTAAGTTCTAAATCCTCATTATCTAGCATGAGGGTTTCAAATAGAAACTTAGAAACTTCTTCTTTTGGTGAAAGACCGTATAATATAGGGGAAGGGGAAGTTTTGTCTTCTGGATGTTCTTGGACTTCACATCTCATTACACCCTTTCCACTATCCAGCAAATCTGATGGAAACTGCAGTCTAATGTCATCTAGAAAAATATACATTCTACACCTCTGGTATGATGATTGTTCCATCTAAATAAAGCCCTTTCCCCTGATCCTTTGCAAGCAGATGAATTGTACCTGAAGTGACTGCTGAGAGGATCCAGAAAAGGTGGAATAATATCTCAGGCACACTGTGGAAAAGGAGTTTGCAGAAACCTCTAGATCAACAGCAGGGATGAGAAACTTACCTGGGTAAGCCTGCATCACCCCTTTGATGGGGCCACTTAGGCCATTTCTGCACTAGGCTGTTATAGTGCTGCTGTTCCACTTTCAACATCCCATGAAATTCTGGGGTTTGCAGCTTAGGGAGGGGCCTCAAAGGCCCTCAATAGCTCCTCCCTAAACTGCAAAGCCCAGGATTCCATGGGATGTTGAAAGTAGAATATTAGCACTATAACAGTCTAGTGCAGAAATGGCCCTACTCCAGCACTCAGATCACTACACCATACTGGCTCAGGCAAAAGATACCTGGAGGCAAAAGCCTTGACTGCCTTCTTGGTCTTAAAACACTTGTCAATAGACATGTTGGAAGCATGGCTGCTGATGTGTACTTTCTTAAGCATTTTATATGGCACAGATGCAGTAGATTAGACTGCATTGTTGCTCACTCTGGCAGAAATCCTACATGAACTTGTGTGGTGTAAGGGCTCTACTCTGCTACTGTACTACTTAAGTCAAATGGCAGAACAACAAAAAGAAAAGCCCCTTTTCCTCTTAAAACAGGATGGCAAAGATAGCCTTTCCAGTTTGATTAACTTCTGGAAAGAAGAGACAGTGATAACACCTATGGAACTGAGATCTACTGGATGTCACCTCTTGGTCTACAAACCAATCTTATAACGTAGAAGCCACCTTGAAAATTTAGTGGCCTTTCAAGCTCCAAGCTAATGGGATGGGTTTGATGGGTAATTTACTTTTCAAAGGAAGGAGAAGGAAGAAGAAAAGTGAATGAAATAACAGTGCCTTTTTTTCTGGAATTGCTAATAGCCATTGTGCCCAACATATACTGGAGCCTTGAGCCCCAGCGTTCTAATAACTGAATATTGATGAAGGCATGCCCCAGATTTGGCCCACGCTGTGTAGCCTGAGTTGCTCCTGAAATATCTGCATTACAGGGTGTCAGTGGAGCCCATAGTCAAGAATATGTCTTCCCTGTGACAGGAGTAAGGCTGATGTTTCTTAACATCAGGCATCAGAGTAAATAAGAAGGGTGGGAACAGAAATAGAACGGGTTGGGAAAATATCCAGGCTTTCTTTATTATGGAGGCAGGCTAGACTCACAACTTCCCCCTACAAAACAGAGCTGGAGTATGGCCAGGGCTGCTGATGTGAGACTGGGCCAAGGACCTAATAGGGCACTCTCTACATTTAAAAATAAACATTATAGCTGCTCCCTGGTCTGTTAAGAAAATTTATTGTGCAATGTATTGTGATATTGTTTTTTCATTGTTGAGATCCCCAGGGGACCACATCCTTCTGAGATCTGGGTCCTGGGGGTTTTGTCACCCTAGCCACCTCCCCCTCCTCAGCCCTAAGTAAACCCCTCTGGCAATTGGTTTCTAAGTCTGCCTCCTGATTCTGAAAGCTGAGCTTTATCCAGGCCGATCTGTGTGCCATCTTTGGACAGACAATTCTGGAAAAAATATAAGAGAGCTGGCATAACTGACATATTCATTCTTAAGCAGAAACACAATGAAGGGAAAAATTAAAAGATCCAAGCATTCAGTAAGAAAAAGCATATTTTTATTGCTGTGTGGATCACTTCTAGTCAACTGCAATACACAATCAATCAACCTACTCAAACTTATTCACTTAAAAAAAAACCTCTACTGAAGAAGCATTCTAAGTTCCTAAAGCAATTACAGAACTGGTGATTCTGAAGTCTTTCACACTGTCTTTGACTGAAGGAAAAGAAAAAAGAAATTGCTGCACCATAAAACTGAGCTTTGGAGAGCAGCTGCACTTCTTCTGTGCCAAGTGGAGATGCGGTAACTAATCCAGAAAATGAATAGAGTAATCTTCTTGTAGGATAAAGGAAAAAAACTTCTTGAAAAAAATGCACCCAAATTTACTTGAGTGTTGGCATAAAAGATTGAAACTATTTATTACTCCTCCCCACCCCCACCCCATATATTAACATCATGATTATAGTTTTCCTCTGTCCACACCATTTCACAATGCAAAATTTCTACACTTAAATATGATGGTTGATAAGAAAAGAATCCAAAGTCATCAGGCATTCAAACTTAATCCTAATGATAGTAGAATGATCCTTCCTACCATTTGGATCCTGCATAGGTTGATCATATATTGTCATCAAAACCTGGCATAGCCAGCTTGGGGTGGTACTTATAATATTAAAATTCTCAAGCATTCCGATGTGCATGGTGCTTTGCAGACAAAAACACAATAGATTTTAAAAGAGTTTTATGATAGCTGAATACTGTCAAGATTGCAGCTTAGCCCATTTAGACAAACAAATATCTTCCACTGAATGCCTTTACATGAGATATTTTCTGACCTCTGTGAGAACCCCATAGTATAACAATCTTTTGTAGACGCAGGAATGTTTGCAGGTTCGTAATAAAGATATTCCATAATACCCAAAACAGAGCTTGAAAATGCATCTTTTCAATAGTTCTCAGCCCTCCTTGTTTGCCAAAAATGTAACCAGCACAAATAAAATACTTTCAAAAATTCCTGAACATGGCAAGTTGCTGAGACCTGGGAGCTTTGATAATGATTCTTCAGATGACAATGATAACGTCTACCTTGCATGTCTACTTTGTAAATTCTGCAATCAAATGTGATTGTGACAGATGAAAATATCTGATCTGGCTGGATGATGTTAATCAGCCTGTCTTCCTAAGTGTGCAACCCTACAAGATCTGTTGAAAACCACAGCATCCCATCCAAGTGTATTTTTAAGGGTGTGTTAAATACCTGTTCAAAACTCCATGCAATTTAAATATTAATGCAAAAATGCATACACTCTATTTACTTCCCTTACTTTCTATGCGTTCAGTTTTCATGGTAGTTTAGTAATAATTAGAGCATGTAATGCAATAAAGATTAGCACAGTAATGATGATCACACTGATAGGGAGTAGTACCTTGAAATGCATTCATTTCAACCATGTAGAACCTCAGTGGACCGAAACTTTCAAATTTGAAAACAACCTAATCACACTTCCAGTTCACTGGGTCCTAAACATGCCTATGGTTCTTCGTTTAATAACTACTTGAAAAATGATATTAATTATTACACATGATGAAGTAAATAGGTTATCATAAAACATAAAAAATTCTCAGCCTTTTCATAACATACCTCCCATATCATCTTCTTTTCTAAACCTCAGTAAATGTTACAAAACTAAAAGTTTTAGCTTGTGTTCCTTGCTCCTGAGTCAAATAGAACAGAACAGAGCATAAATATTCAAGGGCACAATATGTGTTAGGATGGCAAGCTGATTGCCCCCATTCCAGTATAGATCAATGAACAGATTCAAGGTCTGACTCAACTCAATTTTATAGCAAGTTGATGAGACTGGAAACTAGCACCTATCCAATTTTAATAGGGAAAACTTGCTGTTGTGTCTCTCCAAGTTGTTTCCAACTTATGACAACCCTATATTGGGGTTTCCTTGGCAAGATTTATTCAGAGGAGGTTTGCCATTGCTTTCTTTTTGTGTTGAGAGAGTATGACCAGCCCGTGGTCATCTAGTAGGTTTCTATGGCTGAGCAAGGATTGAAATTCTGGTCTCCCAGAGTCCTAGGCCATTTCCGCAGTAGACTGTTATAGTGCTATTATTCTACTTTCAACATCCTATGGAATCCTGGGGTTTGCAGCTTAGGGAGAAGCCTCAAAGGCCCCTCCCTAAACTGCAAACCCCAAGATTCCATAGGACGTTGGAAAATGGAATAATAGCAATGTAACAGTCTAGTGTGGAAATGGTCCTGGTCCAACACTCAGATCACTACACCACACTGGCTCAGACAAAAGATACCTGGAGGCAAAAGTCTTGACTGTCTTCTTGGTCTTAAAACAGTTGTCAATAGACATGTTGGAAGCATGGATGCTGATGCATTTTATATGGCACAGATGCAATAGATTAGATGGCATTGTTGCTCACTCTGGCAGAGATCCTACACAAACTTGTGTGGTATAAGAGTTCTGCCTGTGACATTCCACTATGGCACTGCTCTTTGCCTGGCTTCAGGATCCCACAATGGCATGGCTGTTCGGGGCAACTTTCCCAGTAAGTGCAAGGAGAGGGCTTTGGCTGTTATGGAGACGGGAAGGGGATACCACACCAACCAAAACAAAACATAAAAGAGTCCCTCACTCACAGTTAATAGAAAAGAGGGGAGGAGGAAAAGAAAGAGTCTAGTTAGAAACTGTCAAATACAAATCCATCAAATTCATACATCGATTCTGCACACCTATAAATTGTTGCAAGAGTAGGAACAGTGTGAAAAGAGATGGGTTTTTAAAGTTCACTTGTGATCCCTTCAACCAGACTGTATCTGCCATGCCTTTCTCTGGGACCAAAGCATTATGAGAGTGTTGGGGCAGGGCTCAGCACACCTGCAGCTTAGGTGATGCTGCCTCAGCCATTCTCACTGAGCAATCAGTCTGCGCAGGTAAGGCAGACAGCAAACACTGGTCCCCTGCTGGTTCCTTCCTCCTCTCCATGCTCAAGTTTGGCTACTGCTGCCCATTGCTGTGGGTGGGAAGGACAAATACAAGATCAGCCATATTCTTGACTCGTGGCTGTCTCCAGTACCTGATTGACTGGAAGAGGTATGGCAACAACAAACACTCCTGAGGAGACAAAAATTATACAGAGACATTTCTTCCAAAGCTCAAAGTTTACAAGCTTCAGATGTGCCGAGCCCCCTCCCCAAACACTCTTATATTGCTGATATCCTAAAGGGAAGCACAATAGCATTCTATCCAAGCTTTTGCCCATTCTAGTAAGAGAATGGTCCTGGGAGAAATAAATGACCACATTCAAGAAAATTCTGTGTCCATGATAATTCCCATTAGGGAAATCAAGTGTTGAATAATTCTAGCCAGGACTGGAAAACTAAGCAGAGTTAAAGTAATTAAAATAAGTAGACTTTAAACCCCTAATTACTACAGGCTGGAATTTTGAGTACCTATCTATCACTGGCTTCCATAAACTTAGATGCAAGCGTCTTTGTATAATAAATTGTTTTTACATAAAGTCAGCATGGTGTATGGTTTGTGTGTTAGACTATGACCCTGGAAACCAGGGTTCAGTTCCCCACTCAACCATGTAAATCCATTGGGTGACCCTGGGTGCATCACATATTCTCAGTCCCAGAAACCCCAAAAGGTGGAAATGATCCAAAGGCGCATACACAAAAAGGGCTACAACCTGATTATTTGACAATGCTAAAAATAATCTTTCCACAGATCTCTAAATTTCATCAAGTTTATCATCTTCACTCTGTAAAACTTCTGACTTGGTTTGTTCCTTTATTAATTAGTGTTAAGTAATGTTCACAACTTGTTCAGTGCAAGAACTAGCCCATCGTAGGAATAGTGATGTGCACTGGATTTGGCTGAATCACAGACCAAATCAGGAGCCCTTGCAGTTCTGATGCGTCTCAAGGCATAGTGGATTTCTGTTCAAAATGGACAGAATCAATTGCACCCTGCATTTGTAAGTGTAGAATATTACATAGGGAATTAGAACATTGGAAGAATTCTAGGACTGAATTTTGATATTCGGCTCCAAGAAAATCTCCTTCTGTGGCCAATTCATCACAATGTTTCAAGCATTCCAGTGAACTTTTTAGAAAGTCAGGTTACAAAAAGGAGAACGCTGGAAACAAATCTCAATGGCAGGAGAGCATCTGGGGTTGATTTAGGACAGCAGTTCTTAACCTGGGATTAAGAACCCTCACAGGGGGTTTCTAAAGTCCTCTTGCTGGACACCACCAGCAGTAGCAGCAGGAACGGGGACACGGCAGCTGGGGGGGCGGTGAGGGTGCTGAAAGTATTCCCAAATGTTTGCAAATGAGGGAGCAGTTTTGGTGCCTGCACATTCCTGACACCGTGTTCCTTTCATCAGGGACATGGTGGGGGGGTATGGGTGCCAAAGGACATGGCAGCAGGTGTTTGCAAATGAGGGGGCAGTTTTGGCACCTGCACCCCCTTTCTGCCACATCCCTGATGAAAGCGACATGGCAGCAGGCATGTGCACATGCCCAAACTATGACTCTGAAGACCAAGGTCTGAATCCCTACTTGGTAATGGAAACCCACTGGATGACGTCTGGAAAATCACATTCTCTTAGCCTCAGACTAAGGTGAAGGCAACAAAGCTTGCCAAGAAAACCCCATGATAGGTTCACCTCAGAGTCGTCACAAAGGGGAGACACACGATGACTAGAAAGAACCTCCTTCTGTCAGCAGCACTTTATTTGTGTGTGCCTTCAAGTCACTAATAACTTATGGCAGCTCCAAGGTGAATTGATCATAGCTTTTTTTCTAGTAAGGTTTGTTCAGAGGCGGTTTGCCTTTGCTCTCTTCTGAGGCTGAGAGAATGTGACTTGCCCAAGATCACCCAGAGTCTGAGCAGACATTTGAATCCAGGCCATTTCTACACTACCTCCTGATAGTACTATTATTCCACTTTCAACATCCCGTGGAATGCTGGGGTTTGTAGTTTATTGAGGCCAAAGAGCTTTCTGGCTGAGAATCTAAATACTCCTCCCTAAACTGCAAAGCCCAGGATTCCAGAGGAATAAGGAAGGTGGAATAATAGCACCCTAACAGTGTAGTGCGGAATGGCCCTTGTCTCCAGAAGCCTTTGATAGATAGGTAGATAGATAGATAAGTGCTTTATCAAATACTTTAAGCATTTGAATGGTTAATCTACACTTGAATGGTTAATATATATTTAAATATTTAAATCTCGAGTTAAGACTTGGGAATTCCGGCGACTAATTCCATTTACAGGAGGTCTCCGGTAAAGAAAAGGTTCCATCCATTTGAGGAAGCTAAGGCCATTTCTGCACTACACTCTTATAGCGCGATTATTCCGCTTTCAACATCCTATGGAATCCTGGGGTTCGCAATTTAGAGAGAGGTCGGCCGGCTCCTCCCTAAACTGCAGGGCCACTTCTGCACTAGCCTGTTATAGCGCGATGATTCCACTTTCAACATCCTCTGGAATCCTGGGGTTTGCAGTTTCGGGAGGGGCCGGCCCGCCCCTCCCGAAACTGCAAACCCCAGGATTCCATAGGATGTTGAAAGCGGAATAATCGGGCTATAAGAGTGTAGTGCGGAAATTAAGAAGCGGGAGAGGCGAGGAAGCAAAAGGTGGGTCTCCCAGAAAAATGCGGATCCCAACGTGCCCTTCTCAGCCCGAGGGGCGGCCGTCAGGGTCGGTTAGTCTCTTCGGGCATGAACGAGCTTTCCTTGGGAACGCGCCGGCGGCCAGGTGAGCCAAGCGCCAGCGCGCCCCGCCTCCCCACCTCGTCGAGACAGATATATAGCGCGGGGCGCAGAGGCCGAGGGCGCGCTCGCCTTCTTCGGGAGCCACGGCTCTTAGACTGCCTTGAAGAAAACCCGAAGCCTTGCTTTCGAGCCCCAAGGCAGCCAAGCTCCTCGGCGACGCCGACAGGAAGCCCCGGCGTCGGAAGGGCAGGAGAGGGCAGCGGCAGGGCAGGGAGGCGACCGGCGTCACCCATGGCGGAGCCCAACCCGAAGCGGCTCAAGAGCGGCCTGCCCTTCTGCACCGTCCACCGGCAGCAGCAGGCCCGAGCCCTGGGCAAGCTCGTGAGGCAGAACTTCCCGCCCGTGGTGGAGGAGGGCCTGTGCGGGCTCACCGGCGCTCTGCTGGACGGCGCCTACGTCTTCCAGATGCTGGTAAAGCCCCGCAGCCCTGCACAGGCGCGCTTGGCGGGAGAGCGGGGGAAGCCCGGGCGGGCGCGCGGTCGTCTGCTCTGCCTTCTGAACCTTTGCTTCGCATCCTTGCTGTTCTGGCGCCTCTCTTCCCCGCTTCTCTGTGCCGCCCGCCGCCCCCAGTGGCGCTTCTTTTTGCCCAGCTTCCTCTTTTGCCCGAAAGTTTAAGCCGGAGGGTTGGCACTGCTCGATGTTTTCCCGCGCTCGTCGTCGCCCGCCTGCACACTGAGGCCGTTTCCACACTAGATTGTTGTAGCGCTATTAGTCCACTTTCAACATCCTATGGAATCCTATGGAACGGCCTTTGAGGCCCCTCTCTAAAGTGCAAACCCCAGGATTCCATAGGATGTTGAAAGTGGAATAATAGCGCTATAACAGTCTAGTGCGGAAATGGCCTGATTGCCTGAAGAGACTCTGTTGAGAGGCTCAAGCATGCGAGGAGATGTGATGCAAGCAAGGAGCTACAGTAGCTATTGAGGGAAAAAGAAGGGCGTTTCCCCACCCCCAGATTTCTAGCATCCAAAGCAAGAGGCTTCACACCCAAAATTTGCGGTGTTTGCATTCCCTTGCCAACTTTGCCGGCCCCTTTTCTTTAGATGCCTAATGGGTGCTTCTGAGGCTTTTAGGTTGCCATGATTTGGGGACTGAAAATTTCATTGAAGGGTAGAATTCTTATTGGGGGGCAATGTCCTCCTTTTGTCCCTCCCCAGCTATTTATTTAATTTATACCCTTGTCTTCCTCCTAGCAAGAGATGCAAAGGGGCTGTGTGGATTGGGCAGGCTCAACATGGCCATTTTTTGTTCAGGCGGTTGCATCAACCTCAGCCCCCACCTCCTTATGTGCAGCATCTTTATGTGTTGGTAAACTTGTGTTTTCCTACAGGGAGATTATCTCTCTGTTAGGAAACTGTATTGTGTGAAGAGGCCATAAATTGCAGGAAATCAAAAGGCCGCCTCAGCTGCTGTACAAGCAGGAAGGAGGGATATAAATTAAAAATATTTTTTTAAAAAAAGATTTTCAATAGCATTATTATCCTTTCCACGTAAACAATCAAGCAAAAACTTGATTTGCAATGGCAGTGTTTTCTTTTTCCTTTCCTTTTCTTATCTGCGAGGGGCAATGAACTCAAGTTGCTGCACCATTGATGAAAGCTTTGTCTGGGATCATATATTTGTGCGAATTGGCCATCATCTTAATTGTACCCCAACAAGCAGTGGATAGGTAGGCTCTGAACCTGCCTATGCTGGAAACCCTCTGGCATGAGGACCCTTCTGTCAGCCTTATTGTGTGTAGTGGTGGGTCAGCTATGGCAAGAGAAAGGCTCCGTGCTTTTTTTTGCATAAGCATGGTCTCTGAGCACAGGCCATAATTCTGTATCAGCTACCCACCACTACACACAATAAGGCTGACAGAAGGGTCCTCATGCCAGAGGGTTTCCAGCATAGGCAGGTTCAGAGCCTACCTATCCACTGCTTGTTGGGGTACAATTAAGATGATGGCCAATTCACACAAATATATGATCCCAGACAAAGCTTTCATCAATGGTGCAGCAACTTGAGTTCATTGCCCCTCGCAGATAAGAAAAGGAAAGGAAAAAAAAAACATTGCCATTGCAAATCAAGTTTTTGCTTGATTGTTTACGTGGAAAGGATAATAATGCTATTGCAAATCTTTTTTAAAAAAAATCTTTTTAATTTATATCCCTCCTTCCTACTTGTACAGGAGCTGAAGTGGCCTTTTGATTTCCTGCAATTTATGGCCTCTTCACACAATATTCTCCTCCCCCCACCAACCTTATGGAAATGGCATTCTCTGATTGCCAGCAGAATGGACCCCCTTCTCCTTATGCAGCTATGTCCAGTGAAATTGGGGGGGGGAGTTATGATCAAGGCAACAGTGTCACAATTGTGACTAATCATGGAATTCAAAGACATAGCTGTGTTAGTCTGGATCAGTACGCAGCACCTTTGAGACAGAGAGAAAAAGTTGGTAGGACAAGCTTTCATAGCCTAGGAACTTACCCCATACATCGGATGAAGTAGACTCTAATCTACGAAAGCTTCTGCTATCAACTTCTTTCTCACAGTTAGTCTCAAAGGTGTTGCAAGACCCCTTTGCAATTGTAACAGGGTAACTGTTCCATATTAACAGTCACTTTCTTGTTGTGTGCCTTCAAGTTGTTTCCAGCTTATGGTGACTTTAAGACAAACCTATCACAGGGGACTTTTCTGGGACTGAGAATATTTGATGCATCCAACGTCTTCCAGTGGGTTTCCATAGCCAACTGACACCTATTTTATTGGGCATCAGCTGCGTGGGGAGAAGGAAGTCCATTCTGCCATTCTGCCATGGGTGAATTACGTTTGTGTCAGATTTGGGGCATTGGGCCAGGAGAGGTTACTTGGTTAAGTATGCTTAGTTAAGTTTGTTTAGTATACTTAAGTATACTTAAGTACACTTACTATACTTAACTAAGCAACTGATAGAGAATACAGTTGGCCCTCCACGTTCACTGGGGTTAAGGGCACAGGACACCCCCCACACACACACAAAAGTGGAGAAATAACAAATATTAAAATGTGTGTGTATATCTATGGGAAGGGGGCCAACACATGGTGGGCAGAGCTGGCACCCAGGGTCCAAACCATGTCAGGGAAGGGAGTAGGAAAGAGGGTGAGTCAGCAGAGTGAGCCTATACTTCTTTTTCTTCACCTTGGATATGTGGGGGGCATTAGGAGAGGGTTTTTGGTGCTGAGAAATCGGGCTGTGGGACATTCTTAGCTGACCAGACAGAAAACGATGGAGGAGGAAGAGGACCAGAGGTGGGTTTTTAAAGAGCTACATGGCCTGAGTGGAGCTGCCTACAGGGAAGGTTTCCTTGGAAAAGAGCACCTGAGGTAGTGGGGCAGGGATTGGAGAAACTCACAAATGATCAAATTCATGAAAGTGAAATCTGCAGATGGAAAGGACTGACTGTACAGACTGTCTTTGTTACCATGTTGGGGTTGTTCTTATTTAATACTGCCAATACATTCTGCTTTAAGAGTCTGGACTGAAATTCAAGTTTTTCCTTTGCCTGATACAGATTGGGCAGGGCTTTTTTTTGCTAAGCTAGACCACTGTGAAGTAGTTTGAAGGGGGAGTTATGAATGTGGCAATAGTGTCACAGTTGTGACTAAGTACTATTCCATATTCATAATCACTACATAATCACAATTTTGACATTCTTGCCACAATCGTAACTCTCATTCCCCTGTGAAGTTATTTCATCTTTACTCCTTCTGCATGACAGTGTCTGTGCTCATGTCCTGTATGAACAACCCTAAACATTGGTCACTCATGGTCCTGGCCTCAGTCCTGTGGAGGGCCGGTTAGGTATGAAATGGTTGTCATGGCAAATTGGAGTATGAATAGAACGCAACAATCAAAACAATGCAAGGAAAAAAATGAGGAGAAAAACTGACTCAGAGCTAAGTGGCAGGACATAGTGACAACATCTTCTCAGCTGTTACCACATTCCTTCTAAGAGGGGGGGAAGCACTGCCTGATCAAAGATAAACACCACAATCAAAATGAGAGTATTTTTAAAATGCAAAAACTTATTTTGCTACCAAGCATACAATGAAGGAAAGAAATAAATACCAATCATGAGTACAATACTCTTTGTGGGTGCAGAGTTGGCAATTTGAAGGAACTTAATAAGAATCTTGATCTGTTTGTTGTATATTGTTAGGATTTTTATTTTATTTTATATTGTTAAGATTTTGATGAAGGCTGACATCTTATACAAATAACAGGCTACCTGGTCATCGTCTGTTTCTTCTCAGCAGTTCTCATATCTATTTGCTAAGGAATGTGCAACCTGGTGCCCTTCAGATCTTTGGACTATAGTTCCTATAGTCCATGGCCATTAGCCATTCTGGCTGTTGCTCATAAGAGTTGTAGTCTGTTGGCTTTATCTTGGTTCCACTTGGTATATTCTCCGGTCACTTTTTCATTGTTGTATATTATGGCCCAAATGCTATTAATCCCAATGAAAAGAGAGTCATTGAATCACTTATTGCCTAATTAATTAACATGAAGATAAATCCCATTGTTTTAATGGGTCTAGTCTGGTTGGGATTAACAACAATATTTTGTTAATATATTGTACGATACCCAAAGAAGTAATTATCTGGCAATCTAAAATCAACAATACATAAATAATCCAAAACATCAGGAAAATAATTGGATTTTTCCACTCTGAAGTACTGAATGCTTTGTGGGAAAGATAAATCCTAAAATGCTGACAAAATGTGGACTTCGCATGAAGAAAGTGAAGAGCATGTTTGTTTGTAGAAAACGGTTAAAAGGCCCTAGAGGACAGGGTAGAAATCTTACCCCCAACAGATGTTATTGAACTGCACATCCCAGCTTTTCTTACCATGGGCCATGCTGGCTAGGGCTGCTAGAAGTTTCAATCCAACAATATCTGGAGACCTGCAGGGTTTGCAGTTCAATCCATGGTCTTGATACTGCACTCCATCCATGGTCTAGATAGTGTAGTTTGTTGTTTGTTTGTTTAGTGGGCAGAAGGTGGAGGCAAGGAAGCTGAGATCTAGGTCAGGCTTCCTCCCTATCAAAAACAGAGATACAAATGGTAGGTAGCCCAAAAAGCAAGAAGGAGTGAAAAGGGAGATAATGGTAGTTGTGACAGACTGAAGAAGTGAGGAAACAGAAAGGCCATTTTCACACTACACTGTTATCATGCTATTATGCTACTTTCAAAATTATATGGAATCCTGGGGTTTGCAGTTTAGGAAGGGGCATTTGGAATTCTCAGCCAGAGAGCTCTTTGGCCTCAGTAAACTACAAACCCTAGAATTCCACAGGATGCTGAATGTGGAATAATAGCACTATAACAGTGTAGTGCAGAAAGGGCCAAAGTAACAGTAGTCCAAGGCCAGACTCTTATGCTACAGAAGAGGCATGGTGGCCTTTTCTTCTAGTAGTTCCCAACCAAGACACATAGTTTTCAATAAGATAAAAACCGAGAAACCATTTGGGAAGGAACATGGTAATACCAGGAGCCAGACTTGGATCAGTTGTAGTAACATGATTCTTTTCCTGTGATCCCACCTTTACCTCATGATTTCTGTAATCTTACTTTAAAACAGTACAGCCATCAGAGAACGGCAACTATGTTGTCTCTGTGTAATCCATGTTCCCATTATTTCCATTATTCTGAACTATTTTCAGCTTTTGGAAAATGTGAGATATTTATATATAATGTAAAATTAACATGTTGTACTTCAATTTAACATGCTAAATCTAAATTTCAAAGTAATTCAAACAATTTAGGATATTGAAAAATATTCTGGAAAACTATTGGCTATCTCTACAATTGAATCATGCATCAGTCTTTTGCATAATTTACAGTGTTGCTTTTAATCACCCACAACACACAGACACACATACGTAACATGGAAGAAACCTGATTTAAAACACTATGCTTACTTATGTTGAGATGTTAGAAAAGTAAAGATTCTGTAAGTGTTCTTGAAATGTTTTCCCTTTTACTCCTGTTGAAATATTATGCTGAGAAAACATTTTTAAACATGTGTATCTTCGCAGTATTGTTGTATTTAATATATAAACTATAGTGGTGTTTTGTTTGCTGTGATAGGGTGAGACTTTTGACCATCCTGATATGGCTTTACCAAATGTCTCAAAATTCTTCCTGGAGCGGGCTAAGGAGGAAAGGGAAGCAGCAGAAGCTCTGATACAATACCAACACATCAGGGGAGGTGCATACTGCAGCAAAGTTATCCAGGTATGTGGCAAGAGCTTGCTGTCATCTCATTAAACTTGAAACCTTATACTTCATAATATTTTAATGGTGTAATTCCCTTTCAAGGACCAATATGATGTAACAGTTTGAGTGTTGAACTAAGACTCTGGGAGACCAGGGTTTGAACCTCTACTTGGCTACGGAAATCCACTTGAGCAAGCCACACTTTTTCAGCTTCAGAGGCAAACTTCCTCTGAATAAATCCTGCCAAGAAAATCCCTTAAAAGGCTTGCCTTAGACAAGTTATGTTCTGGATCAGCATGTAGAGAATGTATGCATCTTTTTCATGCTATCCTGGAAAGATTTTTTTTCTTTAAAAAAGAATTCTTTCACTTTTTTCTCTCAGTGCTTCTGAATAACATCTGGAATTTTATATCTGGATGATGAAAATAAAGGGTCAGATTGACAGCACCATTTACCTACCCATCTACCTATCTTTCTTTCTTTCTTATTTATCTATCAATCTTGTTGCACTTTTAATTCCTTTTCAGCATAAAACAGGGATGGTAAACAGATGTTACTGGCCTGCAACTCACCCCTCACCTTTGGCTATGCTGGCTAAGACCAACAACATCTGGAGGGTCATATGTTTGTTCCCCGGTCCTGACAAAAGCTTGAATAGTATCATTGTATGCATGCATTTGTTTATTATATTTATCTTCCATACTTCTCACTCAAATGTTAACTTTATGAAATTACTTAAGCCGAAAGATAATAACACTTTTTCCATTGCCCTAGTGCAAGGATGGGTATGTTTTGACCTTCAGCTCCCAGTATCCCTTATCCCTGGACATACTAGAAAAGGTTGCTGGGAATTGGAGGACAAAACATCTGCAAGGCCAAAGGTTAGTCAGACCCTCTGCTGATGAAAGTCATTGCTGAGCAAAATCTGGTTTTCCCATATTTAAAACTAGCACACCATAGATTTGGAAGAAGTTGTTTAGAAGACAGAAGTAAGACGTTTGCAATGCAAGCACTTGTAGATATGGTGAAAGCAAATGTAGCATTTATTGTTTGCAGCCTTTATTATCTGTAACTTTTCTTCTTATGTTTGTAATTCCAGAAACCACCCAATATGTTAATAAATGGTGTGACACCAGCCCTGGAAGTAGCTCTATTACAGTGGAAGACAGTGGTAGGCTATTTTGAAGAGCTTTATGCTCTGAGTGTCAAGTATGCTGACCCTCAAACTGCAAGCACAATCAAGAAGGAGTTTCTCAGACCTAAGTTCATGAGGATCAAGCTGATGGGAGATCTACTTACCAATGCTCATAGGCTCAGGAGCGCTCAGGATGGCAGAGGTGACCTTGAGAACTATCTTATAGACCGCCTGCAAAAAGAACTCAAGATTGGGCCTGAGTCAGAAGCTTGCTGCAGTTTCTGTGTGCCACTTCAGAAATGTACAGGAGCTGCAAAGGAGCTACAGCTGCTGCAAGAAGAATTCCCATGGCAAACGAATAGCGTAAGGTTGAAACACACAGGCCTATACTACGTCACCTCTCAACCTCGGTGGAAAGGTTTGCGGGAGGCAGATCGAAGACAGGACCATAGGTGGTATTAGATTGGGTGAGATTATGAAGCTGAGCAGTTATACGATAGGCATAAATCACTAAATTGCTCTACTATGGGTCCCTATGAATGATTCTATAGTTTGTGTGAAAGCAGAATCCTCACAAACAGGTCAAGTGTACAATCATAGTTTGGTCATTGTTTGTTATTTCCTCGCTTACACCATGTTTTAAAGACTACTTACAGAACTGGCTTGTTCCACATCCATAAAATCTTGCCCTGTTACTCTGTTAACTGATCAGGATATCAAGACTCCTGCCCTGCTTCTGTACTTCAAAATCTACAGATTGAGGCATGAGGTACAATACAGCAGTTGAAAGGTATTATGGAATAACTAATCTACACATCTGCAATTTTCAGAGAGATAGCCATGTTTCAATAAAGAAAAAAAGATGGATAGCTCCTCTAGACTTAGTAAAAGTCTTGGGATTTGATAGGACTTGTATCTGTACTTATTGGGATTTTTAAAATATTTTTAAATATTTTTAAAGGTTTTTATTTGTTTTAAAAATATTTTTAAAAATTAAAAACAAATTTAAAAAATATCCATATGATATACCTCCTGTCCCAGTCTAATGTGCTAAAGCAGTATAGCAATTTAGCATTATAAATATAACATTTTAAAAAAAATTGTGTGAGCCCAGGAACGTGCATACTGAGGAGGAACATTTGTGGGGGAGAGGTGTTGTATTCATGGAGGAAATGAGGAGGGAGGAAGGAAACTTTGCCCAACCCTCAGGTAACCACAATTCAAGCTGGGGGAAAAACGAGTAAAAGACACCCTGCTATACTTAGGGTGCAAATTCCAGAAGCTGAATAGCCAGGCATTTACAGGAAATATGAGTCCAGAGTCTTTTGGAACATTTAAGATTTTCCATTTCAGCAAAAAGTCCCATGGGCTCTTGTCCATGTCTTCAGATGCAAAATGTCTTCCACTGAAGATATCCACACTGTGGTTTTGTAGAAGTAATCTTAAAACATCTTCCACACTGGACAGCTTCCGGACTGGATAACACATGGAGTTGGAACCAAAGAGCTCTTTAAATGTTCCCACCATGGAATGCAGAGAAGACATTTCTCTCTACAACCCCTCTCTCCCAAAACGTGCTCACAAGTGCTGGGGAAGCATGAAATGTGGAAACTGAGCAGTTAGAAAAATCTCCTCCTTCCCTTTGAGTGGAGCCTTCACAGATTACATCCACTTTCAGTTACAGAAAGACTGCTCTGGATCAAGCCCTTATTCACAGAATGTGAAATGCTATGTTTTAAAGGAATTAATTATGTTACTCATTACTCTGATTACCCAACAGATCATTGTTACCGTTACTTTACTGTTACTTCCGTTCAGAAAGCAATTTGCTGGATTACTTGTTACTAACATATTATTGTTACTGTTCAACCATTGAAAGATACAAGAAAATGTTCTGTGTTTCACTGTGCCCTCCTGCTGGGACTCTCGTCCTGTCCCATTTCACCTGCATAGGCAAGTACAGCATGTGACTGCCCATGAAATACTCAGAGATGTTTTGAGTTGGTATGCAGAAGCAATTACGCCTTCAGTGCCTTTTCCTTCCTCTCCCACTCCCCCAAACAATTGCTCACAATCTCAAGCTTGAACCAGCCTCAGGTGTGCAAAGAAACACCCATTTCACTCTTAAATTCTCTCACAACTCACACCAATCCAGACAGTCCAAGTACACACTCTGTGCTACTGTTTGGAACAGCCAGCCTGACAAAGTAGCTGTCTCTGGTGAGCTTGCACTGATGCTCTGTCTGTCACTGATACTGTAGCAGCAATCTCTTTTCTTTGGACAGAATAGGTGAAAAAAGAAGAGGCAGACTAACTTTTTAACTCAGTGAGGTTCCTCTGTCTCTCTTCCTCTCCCTCATCAATCTTATTGCTCCTTCTTTGCACTTAACTAATTGCACAACTCAGAGAAAGGGTCATAGTGTTAGTTGCCTATGTTGTCCTTCCTCTTACCCGTTCCTTTTTCTTAGACTTGGGCTGTTTCTGCACTAGCCTGTTACAGCACGATGATTCCACTTTCAACATCCTCTGGAATCCTGGGGTTTGCAGTTTCGGGAGGGGCTAGCCAGTCCCTCCCAAAACTGCAAACCCCAGGATTCCAGTGGATGTTGAAAGTGGAATCATTGCGCTATAACAGGCTTGTGTGGAAATGGCCTTAGTCAGAACACCCACATGTAGAATTCTTCTTGCATTACTCCAAAAAGTAGTTAATTATATTTGTGGCCTGACCATTGCAAGCAAAGAAGTATCACTGTACCAGCTTGTTATTGCAAAAAGGAATTAGTTGTCATTAAATGTAGCATGTTACTTCCAAGCCCTGCTTATTCATATAGCCACAGTGTAATCAAACATTAGGTAGACTTAGTAAGGAATAGAAACAATAATCTTAGGGGTTTTTTTCTTACTCTGAAATTCATTTGAAAGTACAAGAAAAATTAGATTTTAGGTTTTTTTAATGTTCACTATGATGTAAATCTTTTTAAGGTTAACAAAATACTATTTTAGAACATATCTGATTTTATACTAGAAAAAATGTTTTTGTATTGCTGCATGGCATAACCACAATACAATGTTTACTTCATACTTATAGATATCTATATGTTAACCTTTTAACAGGAAGTTTTTACTGCACTAATATGCCTGCTATGCCAAAATGTTACCAAAAATGTACATCTGAAATAAAGCTTTCTTTTGTGCTTTTTTCATGAGGAGCTGCAATTATTTAACATGAACTGGAAAAGGTGTATATGGAAATAAGTCCTTTTGTGAATGAATTAAGTGCATCCATTGCAGACACAATGATTAGCCATGTTAGTATCAACACTGAATTTATGATCAGTTGGAGCAAGTTTAAATCCATAATAGTAATGCCCCTGAGTGCACTCCCTCACTTAAGTGAGTTCCTCTTATTCGTCCCTGTGGGAAAAAGAAATACAACACTGGAATACTATTGTCAGTGTGAAAAACAGTATTCCTTCCTTCCCTTTTACAAGTCCCTACCAATGTGAATTCTATATAATTACCTCTGCACAGAAAAGCATCCTTCTGAAAGGGAATTTAAGATTGCTGTCCTATGCATACTTAGGAGAAAAAAAGCCTCACTCAACTTAGTGGGGCTTATTTCTGAGAAGACATGTATAAACTTGCACTGTGAAAGTGCTTAATGCTGTCTAGGTCATAAGTCAGCATAGATGTCCATAATCAGGACTGCCTTGTATGAATTTCTTTTCTGCTACACCTCACTTTTCCTCTAATTTTACATATTTATCATGTTAAGAATTTGTACGCCAAGGCTCCACTCCCAACACCATCAAATTTTGATTGTTCTAAACCAGAGTTTATCAACTTGGTGCCTATCTTCCCTCATTAAAGTATCATCCAACACATCTGGGGGACACTAGATGAGTGCGAATCACCTTCTTTAGTGTGGGGTGGCCAAATAAGCATCCTGCCTATCAAGTGAAGTCTAGTCTTGGATCCTCTGCAAGGTGAGATATAAATAAAATAAGCCAATATGAACCCTGAAAGTAACACATGGATTGTGCTTGTGTCTTGGCAAACATACAGTACCAGCTCAAAACATTTTGCTGCCTAAGGTGGAAGACAAGATGGTCCCAGCACCCAAGAAGATGGCTGGGTTGACAGTTGAATTTTCAACAGCAGTGAGGGAGAAATGTCCAACCCTAGGGAGCAGGTTAGTAGAGGCACACCAAGACTGTGTAGGATACACAGCTCTGTTCTTCAACAGAGGAGAACATGTTACCCTGTATTCTGGGGGTCCTGGGAGGGACGCCCAAATAAAACACACGATGGGGAAATTAACTCGAGCACTCTCTTAAGCTAGCGAGAGGCAGGGTAACTTTAGCTGGGATCTTTTAACCCTATGTATACAGCGTCAGGTCAGAAGAGCAGTCAGGCAAGGTTTTAAAATGGTAAAAATGATAGTTTTATTAAAGGACAAACAACAGAAAAGACACCACAAGCACACAGCTAACTAGGAAATTAGAAATAAGAGTTTCCGGGGGAATGGGTGATATGACACCTTTTCTTGTAGTCCTGGAGAAAACAAGAGAGTTGCAGGGAGGAAAGCTCAGCGCGGTTCGCTGAGGGGAGCTTCTGGACAAACCGACAGCAAGGCTGGATGAAACTCAGGAGCGATCCGAGAAGTCCGAGGAGGACTTGGATTCGGGGACATTTTATAGGGTGGATTGTGCCTACAGGCCATGCCATGCTTGGTGAGAACAAAGGAACTTTGGAGCGGGACAAAAGCATTGGAAAAGGTCAGGTTTTATATGAGTAGCTTAGCGCTGGATAACAATAGTGTAGCCAGTATGCAAATGGATCAGCATTGAGAGGTTGCTGGCTCAGGGCCAGGTGTCTTTGTGTAAAGTCGCGCTTAAGCAAGGTGTGTCTGCAAGAAATGGTCCCTGAAGCAACAGAGTGGCATTAATTTGCCTGCCTAAGTGGAGATTGGAATGTCCAACCATTACCGGCCGCGCCTGTTTACGTGCTTGTCCGGTGGCCCTTGCAAACACATGGAGCAGGGTGGCAGAGAAAGGTCAAGTAAAGGCCTAATAAGTTTGATATCAAGAGATATCTAGTGCTATCACCGGGCATGTCAGAACCGTGGTAACAAACAGTCCAGGAATCCAGGAGGAGCACCAGCCCTTGCCACCTCATGTATCTGCATCTCTGGCTCATGCTAGAGCTGATCTTGCAAGCATCCAACACAAGATGAGAAGATCTATCAGATGCACAGAGATGTGCAAGGGATCACCCTCCCATTTACTGCTGGAAATTGTAATAGCTAAGGTAGTAGCTTGATTTAGCTAGCAACACTTCTCACATAGTAAAGGAGAGGTACACTCATGTGTAAATAATTCCAACCAGGAAAAGGAGTGCTGCAGAAACTGGAATAAGAACAGATCACTATGGTGTGCCAATTGCCCTTCCCTGTTCTAGACCAGGGATCTGTAATTCCAATTACTAAAGAACTCAGACGGTACACAAACGGAGATCATGAAATAACAGGATGTGTGTGGGGGCATAATTTGGACTAATAACGTGATTTGAGGGTAGATCAAATGTGTAGAATCAGTTTCTATGGAAACTTTATATACACCTGGATAACTTGGGACAAAATAAAGAATGAAAGGATGGTCTGAATAAATCCACGTTAGTTTTTCTGTCCAGTTTCTGAATTGGTATTTATGCATTTTTACATGTGCATTTATGTTGACCTAGACTGTCAAGATATGATATTTGATGCAGAAAGTAATTTAACATGACATGATTTCCAAACACAAATATATGTTGCACAATAACTATATGGGAAGAGGTTGCACAAAAACCTAACATGCAATGTATTCACAGATACCTGTCTCTCTTTCTTCTTAGTACCCACCACTGCCTCTGGCTGGCTGCTTGGAAACACAAAGGAAAAAAAGCCAACAAACACGTTGCTGTTGTTGTATGCCTTCAAGTTGTTTTTTGGCTTATAGCAACACTAAGGCAAAGCTATCATGGGATTTTCTTCACAAGGTTTGTTCAGAGGGCATTTGCCATTGCCTTCTTCTGAGGCTGAGAGACAGCACAACTTACCCAAGGTCACACAGTGGATTTTCATGCTTAAGTGAGGATCCAAAATACGCTTTCCTGGTGTCCTAGCCCAACACTCAAACCACTACTCTGTGCTGGTGACAAACACGCGCCAGCTTGTAAGAAGCCCAAGATTTTAGTGGAAAGTTTACAGCATCTCCTTCAATTTCTTAAGTATTTTGCTTATAGTAGCACTAGTTCTCCAAACAAAATCCAACTTGTATTAAGTCTGAGATTATCAGGTATTGAGTGGCTACATTAGAATAGTTGCTGTAGACATGCTATATTTCCTCTCAAAAGCAGCTGGAATATATAAATATTAATGTGGGTGGGTTTGATAGCAGATCATCCTGGGGCATATCATTTTCAGTCCTCGGATGCCAAAAGGTAGAAACCAAATCAGAAGTACATTAAGCCTAGCTAGCTTCCAGTTTCTTAACTTAATATTTTAAAATAACATTTTAAGTAGGAAAAAAACCTATATAATGAGAGTATGCTCACATCCTACTTAACATATTATTATGATACTTGGATGTAAACAATACTAGGAGAAATCTGTAGGAAGAAATATTTCATTTGATGTACTGTACAAAATACATTGACTCCACAAAAAAAATGTTTTAATATATTTATTCCTTCCAAGTGAAATCAAATACATTTTAAAACAGATTTATGGAAATCTGTCAAATTTCAATGCATTAGTTGAGTATTATTTTACAGTTGCTTTTTAGATCAATTATTGTTCATTGAATTATTTTCATTCTACATGCCTCAAAATGTAAGTAACATATTTCTATGGGAGAGAATAATATGGAAAGAGGTGAGGTTTATTGTATATATAACAATTTCTAAGACCACATTTAAATGAGTATATAACAAACATTATAAATGCAAGTCTCCTAGCTGGTAATGTGATGAACTTATCTTGAAACAACTAATGAAATACCAACTGTCACAAATTCACAATATTTCTCAGCATCCTTTCTTCCTTCAGCACTGCAGATTCCTAGATGATATTATACAGAATACTGAATTCTTCATGTGATAAAATGAAGAGAATGTGTTCAAATAATTTTCAAGTGAGTTGTTTTAACACTCCAGTCCAAAATGCATCAATGGTAATATGTAACATATTTAACATTATAATAACCTACAGTGCAGTTTTCTGAATATTATTTGGAAACAAGTCTTGTTGAACTGAGGTGTACTTACTTTAGGTAAACAAACATAGGGTGAGATTATTTCTGAGTCATTGATGCCACACTTCCTTTACTCTGATTATCCTTTTGCCCTACAGTTGTTCTGTGTAGTGAAAACCCTATGAAATTCATGGGGTCACCATAAGTCGACAGGCAACTTGAGGGCACATACACACACATCCATCCACAGTGTAAGTTAACAGGACACAGTTAATTATGGCAAAGCCATTCTTCTTTACAGTTTCCATAGACAGCTGGGTAATAAATAACACCCAAATGGTGACGTTTGTACAGCCTTTGATTATTTTTTTTTTTAAAAATTCTATGCATGCTAAAAACTAGCACAGGGCAGCAGACGGACTGACTGGGGAATTTGAAACTCAACCTTTCCATTCTCCCTCAGTCACAAAGTTCATTAAATAGCCTAACAATACAGTCCTGTACATATCTACTTAGAAATGAATTCAATGGGGCTTGTACCCAAGCAAGTATATGTAGGACTACAGGCTCGGCTTATTTTACTGTACGTACTAGTTGTGAGAGAAGAATCAAAATGGGAAAACCCTGTGTATACTGCCCTGAACTCCTTGGGAAAAAGATTGTATACCAGAGTGAATAATGAGGAATATACTTTCTAGTTTGTTTGTCTCTTGGATAATATCTCCATACCCAGTAGCATTTAGCACATAAACCTTTCACAAGGATATTAACTGCTACTAGTCATTGTCACAATATGCTCCCACAAGATTCATGGGACATATATCTCTCTATATCAGTTGCTGGAGAATGAGAGATGGAGATTGTAGTTGCACTCATGTCCCGCTTGTGGCTTTCCATAGGAGTATGGATTACGTGGGAAGCAGGATGGTAGGTTAAACAAGCTTTAGATCTGATCCAGCAGGGCTCATCTTATAGTCATGGAACAGCATTACATGCTTACAGCCTAGGAAAGTTGGAAGAGGCATCCATAATCCTAATCAGTAATATGAATATACACTATTTATATGTTTAAAATTGTACCATTTTAAACTGTGAGCTGCTCTGAGTCCCAGTTCTGGAAAAAAGTGGGATACAAATAAAGAAAAACAACAACAACAATATGAGAAAAGGAAAATCAATCTATTTCCTTTACCCTATTTTGTCATTTTTGAGTTTCAGGTTCTTTGCATCCAAAATGTGAAGGAATTTGCAGTTTCCAAATTTTAGCTATTAAATTATAATTTTTAAAAAATGGACTGAAACAATATTCTCACCCTTACTCTGAATACTACTGTATTGTTAAATTGTACTGAAAAAAAGAAAAGAAAAGAAAAAAGCTTAGTTTAAAACAAAAGCTAACTTTCATTTTACCTATTCCTTAACTGGATCAATTTAGGGAGAGTGAGGGAGCATCCCCTAGTGGACTATAAGTATAAAGCATCTTGAATCTGTGTTTAAGGGTAGATAAATACTAGCTTTGAAACCTATTAAAGGGAATCCAGTTGACATTTTGAAGTTACCTAGGCTAGTTACCGATTATTTGACCACAACTCTATCCAACGGTGAACTATCAGCAAAATGTTTAGTACATACTTCTAAAATATCACAAACATGTGACTTATTCATTCAGAGAGATATAAGTGAGTGGGCTAGTGTGGGTGCGTAAGCTGGCCGTAAAATAGTCTAGCTGCTGCTGCATACACAAGTGTGGATGCTTCCAATTGCTATATTAGAAGACAAGAAGAAGAAAAGTGGTTACATTTGTCTCCACTGAGGTTGTTGAGAAATAAGTGTGACTATGTATCTGTTTTGCTATATACAGCTTATAGTGTTACATGCCTGGATACAAGCTGGAGAAACAGTTCCTGTAATTTACTGTCACTGCTTACTCCCCTCTGTATCCACTTATGCCAGAGCTTTCCAAACTTTCATACATCATTTTGCAACACAGTAATTCAGCAAGTAATTCAGTAAGTAGAGTCAGCCCCCCGACCCAAGCCTGGCCTGCCGCTGCCCTTGCCAGGGTCTTCTTTGGCCCAGGGTGGTGGTGGTGGGAGAGGCAGCCTCCCCCACCCCAGGCCTGGCCCACCACTGCCACCCTCTCAGGGGTCTTCCCCAGCCTGGGATGGTGGTGGCAGCAGAGGCAGCCCCTCCACCTGCTATGTTTGTGCAACACACCTACGCACTGCAGGTGACACACTAATGTGTCATGATACACAATTTGGAAAGCTCTGACTTACGCAGTTACAGATTCTTAAGGGAGAGTTCCCCTTAAGGTAGTCTTGTATCTAATTTCAGTTCCTAAGTATGGCCATGGCTAGCTGTCCTTTCCTTGCCCAACTCAACAGCTCAGATTCCCCTTTACAAGCTGGATGAACAGAATGAAGAGTGAGCTATATCCAGCCCACAACAACCTCACTGAATAATAATATACAAAGTGCCTTAGGCTGCAATTCCATGAACAATGACATGGGAGTAAATTCCCCTGAATACAATGGGATTTGCATCTGAGCTGCTGATCCCTTTGGAACCATCTTGTCATTCCCATATCCTGTGGCCTTTATTCCATCCCCCACTTTTAATATCTATCCCTCCCCAGTTACCAAGCCCTATGACATAAGGTGGCCAACATTCTGTACAGTAATCGCACTCAGGTACTGGAAGTTACCACAACATCAAACTGGCATGGTTTTTCAGAATGAGGCTTCTACTGGGCAGGATTCATTCACAGGATTTTACAGAAGTAAAGTGGGAGACAGATGAGGTTGCCTTCCATTTGTTACCTTCCTAAGTTTCCCAGTGTCTCCTTCATCTTCTTCTTACCCCAAAGGTTGTTTCTAGATGGAGTGCTTCCATCTTTCTACTCAACAGATTTTTCATTTTTCTGGTGACATGGGCACAAAACCCAGGAGGGGTAGAAATGGAAATGTTACACATGGTAAAAGGATGTGTGGAACCCTAGAAACATCCTCCACCCACATCTATCAAGGGGGAAAAATAGGGAACAGCAACCCACAGTGTCTTTTTGGTGGTGATGCTAGGAGTTGTTTCTTTGGAAGGAGCAACTTCAGTCTTAGCAGTCCCTGAAGATGGGCAATTTCTAAACATGGCTAAGGAATTGTAATGTGGGGCAGGGGCACTGAGAGAAATATATGCAGGTGGAAAAGCTTAGGGAAGTTTTTTGAAGGACAACTCCTAGAGTCCACCACTGGTGGGCTCTGGGAGTTGTAGTTCGGAAGAAACAGAACACAAATTTTCCAAAGCTCAGGTGGTATTGGAAGGAATCTGTTTGAACAATGGTCATTTATTTGCCCTTTGAATCATCCTGCAAATAAACCCTCATTCCTGTGGAGCGATTTCTGGTCAAAATACCATCTTTAGTCAATACATGTATATAGGAAAAAAAATCCCCTTTATTTCTTCATCTATTTAATAGGTAGAACTGTTCTTGATCCACTGAGAAGGGCCAGCCAAAGGCCTCTCCCTCCCCTCCTCCAGGTAGGGACTGTTCTTACAGTATTGTCCATGCAGGGTCTCAAATGTGTTCTACTCAAATTGTTGGGATCAATGGGCCTTCGACTCCTCCCCTCCGATGCTTCGCTTCACAGACTCAGGAATAAGCCTCCACAGGCTTTGCAAGAGGTTACCTCCTCCTAACCGGGATTGGGAACCGACCTTAAGGGTGCAGCCTTGTTCTCTGCTGCCTCCAGGGTAGAGCCAGGTCTAATGGTTTTAAATTACAGGTGAACAGATTTGGGGCGAACATTAGAAATTCTTGACAGTGAGAGGGTTGAGCGATGGAACCAACTGCCTACAGTGGCGGCTTTTTCTCAAAAAGAGGCTGAACAGCAACCTGCTGGAGATGTTCTAGCAGGAGCTTGGACCTGGTGGCCCATAGGGCCCCTTCCAGCTCTAGTTTTGTATGAGCAATCTGCTTACTCGGTAACAAACCCCATTACATTCAAAGAACCTTTGCTGGATATGAGTGTACAGCCTTGCTACTTTTATTCAGGTCTAAGGCTTACAAACATCTGCTTCTCCACCTCTACTCCTCAGGGGCGGGGGAGAGAATGTAACGTGTATCGGAAATTACCCGTTAACAAGCACTACTCGTTCTTTCCTATGACCACCAGTTTATTTTCTTCCTCCCGTTCCCAAAAGGAGAGAGAGAGAAAGAGAGATCTGTCTTCGGCATGCCTGAAGCATAACCTGCAAGCGAGTTCCGACGGCACATGTAACACAGGCTCAGGCGTGCCACACGATTCTAGGCTAGTTTTTTGGCAGTTAGTAGCATTGACGGCCCCCGCTCCTCGCCCTCGACTTCTGGGGCTTTACATACTTGGAAATCCCTCCGATGATGCGGCTTATAGGTTGGCGGGCTGTTCACAACCGTGCGCTCTTTCTTCTCACCCCCTTCCCGCATCTACTCGAAATAATACGTAGGCACAGAACGAAACCGCACGCTAGTTCTCAAACCCAGATCCTAACGTGTGTACGTCCGAATCCATTAATTCGAGCGAATGGCTGGGATCCGAAGATGGGAACAATTAGCCTTTCAGTTCTTGTTAATCTTAAGGACAAATTACTAGCGAAGTTCTGTCTGCGGTGGAACTCTGCCGTCTGCTCCGCTTTAACCGATGGGTAGGTCGAAGTGCCTCCCTATTTCTGGGCTTGTCGGGGCTTTCTTTTAATAGAAATAACGCCATTCCTACAGACAAAAACGAGTTCACACACACACACAAAAAGATTGGCTTGGTGTGGGAGAGGAAACGATGTCATCGGGACAGATAAACTATTGTTGTGTGCCTTCCTTTCCGATTTACGGCGACCCTAAATCGATTCTATCGCTGGGTTTTCTTGGCAAGATTCGTTCGGGCGGGGGATATGCCTTTGCCTCCCTCTGAGGCTGAGAGAGTGTGACTTACCTCTGGTCACTCAGTTTCCGTGGTTGAGCGGGGAACTGAACCCAGGTCTTCGGAGTCGTATTCCAGGGCTCAAACCACACCGACTCAGGGGCTCTCTAGAAACGAAACTATTTGAATAAATTCTTTTTCTCCTCCGCTCCCCTCCCCCCAAAAAACCCTCCCTAGAATGTGTCGAGAAGGGTGACCAGCGATATGATCTCACAGAAGGGAAAGCCATTAAGTTGGAGAGAACGAGTTATTTAAAACGACGACCCTTTCATCTCTTTTTAAAGAGCTGAGATCCATAATCTGGTGTGTGTGATAATTATTTAGATCGGAAAACAAATATAACCCAGCCGAAGTGTGTGTGTGTGTGTGTGTGTGTGTGTGAGGGGGTGTATGTATTGTGTTTGCCAGATCCGCTGATTTCGATGGGAGAGGGTGAAGTACTTTTTAATATCCCTTTCTCCGCATTAAAAAAATGTGTTTTTCTAAAAAATGCGGGTAGGTCGCGTTTATCCACGAGAGAGGAAAGACACCTGTTCTACAAATCTTCACCGTCCTCCTTCCATAACTTTTTTTTTTGTTCCTGTTCACAAAGACAGAAAACAAAATTTAAAAATAAAACACTGCATTAGAGGCGGCTAGAGCGTAAAACAGATTATTACGCGCCGAAATATATAAAGGCAGATTAATATCTTCAGCATGTGATGATCAAGAAAATAACGACTATTTTGAAAAAAAAATCTTTTAATAAAAAGCAAGAAAACTCGGGGAGATGAACCAGCACAAAATAATACTACGAAAGTTTACCCGAAGTCGCTTCCAAATTTAGGGACGGCAGCGGTGATTTGACTTAGAGAGTTACAGAAAAGAAAAAAAATCCCTCAAAGGACTCCACAAAGCGAAAACCTTAACCAACATATACGTTATTTCATGATTTCCAAACACCTAATTTCGATCTCTATCTCTCTGCTTTCCCTGTTTAAAATTAGTCAATTACTTTTCGCTTTTCGCTATATGTTTGCTTTTTTTTTTGGCGCAGAATATTTTAGGAAGAACAACGCGTTGGTTACTGGTGAAGAGGGAAAAAAAATATTAAACTTGGCCTCAGCGACCAAAATAAATAAAGAGAGGCCGTTTGGCTTTGCAAACAGCTGTCCCTGCACATCTACGTCTATTCCTTGCTCAGACCGTTCAAAGAGGCCGGCCGGCGCGGAAAGCGGAACGTTTTAAACGCATCGACGTTGCGGTCGCCCCTGGAGAAGGCCGTCGGGGCCCGGGCGGGCTCGGGCGCGGAGACCAGAGTCGCCAAAGGCTGCGAAGGACGGCCGTCGAGGCTGCTTCTCGGGCCGGCGGCGCTCTGACATTTGCTCCCCCGCGCCTCCCCCTTTTGCCGGACGGGGTCTCCCGGCGCCGTCCAATCCGGGCGGCCCCTTCCCTGCCCCCTCCCCCGCGAAGCCCCCGGCGAGTGGCTGCGCGCGAGGCCCCCCGGGAGAGGCCGGCAGGTGGGAGTCGCGGCGACGGCGGTCCGCCAGGCCCACCCGCCTCCCGTCTGGGATAAATAGGAGGGACGAGGCGCGGGCTGGGGATGGGCAGCCGGGCGAGGGGGCACCTGCGCGTCTGCCGGGCTCTCCCTGGGCGGCTGAGCCGAGCCGGAGGGGCGAAGGGGGAGCCAGGAAGGGAGAGCGGGAAGGCCCCCGCCCTGTCGCCGTAGGCTAGCCTCTCCCTCCCTTTTCCCTCGCCTCCCTCAGGCCCCCGGCGCCCTCTCTCTCTCCCGGTGGGACGCCGGGCCGCCCTCCCTCCCCGCGCTCTTGCGACCCTCCGTTCGCTGCCCCCCGCTCATGGACGTGCTGGGCCACATGGAGATCCCCGACGGCTCCCTCTGCTCCTTCTCGGCGGCCGACGACTTCTACGACGACCCCTGCTTCAACACGTCGGACATGCACTTCTTCGAGGACCTGGACCCGCGGCTGGTGCACGTGGGCGGCCTGCTCAAGGCCGACGAGCACGGCGGCCACCACCACCACCACGGCCACGGCCACGGCCACGAGGACGAGCACATCCGGGCGCCCAGCGGGCACCACCAGGCCGGGCGCTGCCTCCTGTGGGCCTGCAAGGCCTGCAAGCGGAAGACCACCAACGCGGACCGGCGCAAGGCGGCCACCATGCGCGAGCGGCGGCGGCTCAGCAAGGTCAACGAGGCCTTCGAGACGCTCAAGCGCTGCACCTCCACCAACCCCAACCAGCGCCTGCCCAAGGTGGAGATCCTCCGCAACGCCATCCGCTACATCGAGAGCCTCCAGGCCCTGCTCCGCGAGCAGGAGGACGCCTACTTCCCGGCGCTGGAGCACTACAGCGGCGACTCGGACGCCTCCAGCCCCCGCTCCAGCTGCTCCGACGGCATGGTGAGTCCGCGCCGCCGGCCCCGGAGCGAGGCTGAGGGACGGCTCTCGGGGCGCCGCCTCGGCGCCGCCGGCCCAGCTCCCGTCCCCCGAACGGGTTGCGGGAGAGGCGGACGGGAGGAGACACAGGGGCCATTTCCGCACTAGACTGTTACAGCGCTGTTATTCCACTTTCAACATCCTATGGAGTCCTGGGGTGCCGGCCGGCCCCTCCCTAAACGGCAAACCCCAGGATTCCATAGGATGTTGAAAGTGGAATAACAGCGCTATAACAGTCTAGTGCGGAAATGGCCAAGGCCAAGTCCCCCCGCTCCGGCATCCTCAGGGGTGGTCTTTCTGGCCTTGTCGCTCTCAAAAGTCTGCCAGTTGCCAAGGGTGCTAAAAGTGCGGCGGCCTTCCCGAACGAGAGAGAATGTGGGGTAGCGACTAAGGGAGATCTGGATTCAAATCCCCACTTCAGGCTCAGGAGGTAATACTGGGTCCTGCGGGTGCCAGGCGAAGAGGCACCCACTTCGAGAAAAGGCTCAGTGGGAAACTGTACTAAACAAGATGGCAGTTCCACTCCTTGGTGGGTTTTCCCTCTCCCCGTGTCTTGTTTTGTGGAAGGCTTGTGAGAAGCCTTTGCTTGTGTGCCTGAAGCCCAAAGGGCTCCAGAATTAATTTGCAGTGTCAGGTGCCAGAGCGTGTGAAGTCCCATGAAGTGAGCACCGCAGCTCCTGGTTGTAATGGGAACTTTCAGGTTGGAAACACATCAACCCCAGCCCCTGTTTTTAAAGAAATTGAGGCTCCAGTGCCTCAACGTTTCTAAGCGCTGTTGAAGACACGGAGATTAGGAGTGGGCAGGTCTTGGGTTGTGCTGTGTTGCTTGTGCTGTTTTTAGCACTGGAGGAAATGAAAGACACACTTTCTGTACTCTGCTTCCCCAAGAGAGAGGACTGTGTGGAGAAGAATGTGAGAGAGAATATGTATTTGTGCTTTCTTGTGGCCTGAGCCTTGGTGCAGGGGCCATCCTTTTCCCAGGAGAGAAATAAGCCTTTTCCTGAAATGCTGGGCCCTTTCACACTACACAGTTGCAATGCTGTGATTCCACGTGGCTGCTCCCTATGGAACTCTGGGACTGGCAGTTTTAGGAGGACTAGAGGAGCATTCTAAACACCCCTCTCTAGGTTTCAAACACCAGGATTCCATAGGATGTTGCTATGGCAGTTAAAATGGAATTGTAGTACTATAATTGCGTAGTGTGAACAGGGTTCTGTTCTTTGGTACTCTTGGCTCTAGGAATCTTCCAAGTGTAACAAGATCGTTTTCCCGTTTTTCTCGTCACCTTCCTTTGCCCCCACTCCCACAAGACTAGGGGACAAGGCTTCGCTGTTATTCCGACAGAGGTTCTGAGGTACAGGAAGAAACATTTTTGTTGTGGCAATTAGGGTAGAAGGTTCCACTTGATCAGAAGAGCAGCCATGGTTGAACTGGCTAGACTTAAGAAGACTCACTGAAGTGAAATTTGGTGCTGGGCCATCTGCTTGTTAAACTAGTCCTCTGGGCAATTTAGGAACTGCCGCTCAACATACAGTCCCACATCAACATATAGTTGAAATAATTAAACAATACAACACAGGAATAGTAGCATCTGTTCAGTAATCTGGTCAAATCAGTGGTTTTTAACCTTTTCTTCGCTGTGGACCCCCTGTAAATAGAATTTGTTGCTGGGATCCCCCAAGACTTAACTCAAGATTTAAATATTCAAATATTTATTTAAATATTCAGATATTTATTTATTTAAGGCTTCTGGAGATTAAGATTCAGATCCCTGCTCAGACACTGGGTGATCGTGGGTACGTTCTCTCACTTTCAGAGAAAGGGAAAGACAAATCTCCTCTAAACAAATCTTGAAGAAAAAAAAGAGTGATAGACTCATCTTAGTGATACTGTAAGTGACTTGAAGGCACACAACAGCAAAGTGCCGTCTTTCCTCAGTGGCTGTTGGTGTCTTGCCGACCCCAGATTAAGAGTCATGAACCACAGAGATGTAGAAAACATAGTGCTCCCTTTGGTGCTACAAATTAACAGGGCTGCTGTAGCATCTTCTGGCTTCCCAGGCTAAAGTGCTTTTTTAAGAACTTGATCCCTAGAAGAGGAAATTACAGCCCTCTTCTTTGTTTCAGGCACAGTTTTCTTACAATATTTGGAAATGGGTTACATAGTTCCCTGTAATATCTAATCACTGGTGTGTACTTATTCCAATAAGCTGAATTGGACCCGCATATGTCAACCTGTTCAAATTCATATACCCGTCTCCACTATAACAGTTGTACCTGTACTTAATAAAAAAGGTGGGTTTTTTTCCAGAAAGCAGGTGGTAGTTATTAGTACACACTGATTTCATCCAGCCCCACAGAAATGGAGAATTCCAAATTTGATACTGTCCTATCGGGAAGAAGCAAACTGTATAGAGGGGTGGTCATTAAAACATGAGAATGAAACTATTATAGAAAACTGTAATGCATAGGGCCCAGTACAGTTGTCTCCTCAGAAGTAGGCTCCATTGAGTTCATTGGAATTTACAACTAATTCTGTATATAGAATTGCAACCATAGGTGAACTTAGGCTTCTGGTTAGACATGCATTGCAGGCTGCAATACATATTTTGGACTACAAAGTAGTTGCTTTTTCAGGGATAGCTATACCTACCAGTATATTATGCACTTCATTGTGCGTCTTGTAGTGAAACCTTATGATAAGCCATGTTTCCATTAGCCGATGGAAGAGAGAGCCAAAGATGCATACACAGGCAAGAGACTGGCAAGAGAAAGCCCATAATAGTGGCAGAGGGCTGGAGGGAAACACAAGAGAGGAGTGGAGATTTTCTCCTAATGTGCTGTTTGACCCTGAGAGCTGGAGAGGTTTGTGTGTGTTGAAATTCACTACCCAGTAATTGGGTGCTGGCCTGGGGTTTCGTTGTATTCCATATTTGGACGAATGCTTGAAGTATACTGACAAGCTTCTGTTTTAAGGCCACTGTGCTGTGGGCATAAGAGGCATAGTTTCAGAATCCTCCTCAGTCATGAAGTTCTGTGGGGCAGACCCAGGCATGGCTAGAGGCTTGCTCTACAGAGCACATGAGATAGGAATGAAACATACGGAATTTGTACAGTTGCCGAATTTTCTGTCAAATACAGTTAAGACTAAAAATGCGTGTCAGCAGGATGAGGAAATATTTTAAGATGGTGGTTTTTAAAAAGTCAGGCATTATTATTTGAGGGGCTCCCTGTTAAAAAAAGAGGAACAAAAAACCTTGAAATGACAGTGACTTATATCCCCTTGATAGTTAAAGGGCTAAGTGATTATACTCTTGTTTCCAGCACCAAACAGATAAAATAAAATGACAAGTGTGCACATTTAAATGCCTTTGTAAACATATGTTCACCTGGTTACCGTGATCATGTTCCTGAACTAATGTTTTGGATTACTGGGTTTTGTTTCCAGCTGGATTACAGTGGACCGCCTTGCAATTCCCGAAGAAGGAATAGTTATGACAACAGCTACTATACAGAAACATTAAGTGGTAAGTGGCTACCTTGGGAGAGTGGTAGATTGTTCTAGGTTAAGATCTCTGATCAGAGCACACACACATTTGCATCTATTGTGCACTTTGTAACTTCTGTGTGGGTATTCCGAAGCAAGTGTTTAAATCAAATATATTTGCACTATTATGATTAGGTATTTATTATTTAGAGAGCCAGCATGGTGTAGTGCTTTGAGCATTGGACCAGGGCCATTTCCACATGAGACTGTTATAGTGCTATTATTCCACTTTCAATATCCTATGGTATCCTGGGGTGCTGGCTGGCCCCTCCCTAAACTGCAAACCCCAGGGTTCCCCAGGGTGTTGAAAGTGGAATAATAGCACTATAACAGTATCATGCAGAAATGACTCTGGAGACCAGGATTTATTTCCCAGCTCGCTCATGGAAACCCACTGGGTGACCTTGGGCATGTCACACACTCTCAGTCCCCAGATAGGTTCGCCTTAGGGTCACCATAAGTCAGAAATGACTTGAAGGCACAAATCAACAATTTATTATTTTGATGAATTCATTCTCCCCCTATACGTGAAATTTTACTAACCTGAATCCTATTACATAGTTGCCCCTAGAGTAGACTCATAGAATCAATTGTTGAGTGATGCATCAACACACAAGTCTCATTTATTCAGTGAATCTGCTCTAGTCAGGACTGTGAACAGGACTGAGGCCACTGTGCTTTTTATTTTAAACTGTGAGTAAATTTAGTGATTGGATTCTTGAATTTAAACTTTAAAATAATGTTGGCAGAGCTTTGCTTTCCACAGTGACTATGCCACTTTTATTAATAGCTTATTTGACATCAGTTTCCATTGAATCACCTCTCATGAAGCTTTGTGCTTAAGTCACAATCCTGTAGATGTTTAGTTGGGAAGTCTGTCTCATTCAACTCAGCTTAATTTGGAGTGTGAAAGCACAACATTGCACTTTGAGATGGAGTGGGAGCAGAAGAGAAGTCCTTCTTAGTTCCTACCCCCTACACTTTGGAACTCCTTCCCTAAGGAGGCTAGAATGCCTGCCCCTTGCCATCGCCCTTCAGTCATCAGGCAAAGACTTTTATTCTGACATGCTTTTAGAACTGAAGGCTTTTAACAAATGGGATGAAAGTGCTCTGTTGCTTTAAATGGTATTGTTTTGCCTTCTAAAATCTTTTTTAGAGTGTATATTTTTAATATGGTTAATAGTTTAATACAATGTTGACTTTTTGCATGTTTATAATTGTAATCCTTTTAATGTGTAAGCTGCCTTGAGTCCCAGGCTTGGGGAGAAGGTAGAATATAGATGGTGATGATAACGTATTGAGGGCAGAGCTTGGCAAAGTTACTTTTTTAGACCTCAGCTCCCAGAATGCCCCTGCCCACATGGAAAAGTGACATTTCCAAGCACTGGGGAAAAAACAGCAGTACCCCAGCCTCTTCTTGGGCCATTTCCTCACAACATTGTAAAAGTGCTGTTATTCCACTTTCCACATCCTATAGAATCTTGGAGTTTGCAGTTTAGGGAGGGACGTTTAGAATTTTCAGCCAGAGAGCTCTTTGGCCTCTGTAAACTACAAATCCGAGAATTCCACAGGATGTTGAAAGTGGAATACACTATAGCAGTGTAGTGCAGAAATGGCCTCGATATTGCTTCTGAGACTGACTGACTCTTTGTCCATAGATTCAAAGCAAGGGAAGAGCTCGGTTGTTTCCAGCCTTGACTGCTTGTCGAGCATTGTGGAGAGGATTTCAACAGACAGCACAGCCTGTCCCACCCTGCCTGCAGTTGAAAGTGGAACCGAAGGGAGCCCTTGCTCACTCCACGATGGGGCCAGCCTGAGTGACACTGGAACCCAGATTGCCTCCCCGAATAGCTGCACTCAGCTCCCCCAGGAAGCTACCAGCAACAGTGCCAGCAACCCTATCTACCAAGTACTATAAAGGCACAGCAGACTCCAACTGCAATCTTGGGACTGTTCCAAGCTAGCCAGCCAAGAATACTTAAATCTGCCTTCCAAAGATTAAAAAAGAAGACAACACTCATGGGCTGTTGGGTTTTTTAAAACCAGTTTTCTAATGTATCTAATAATTCCTTTCAAATATGTATTTTCCAAGCTTGTATTACTTCAAAATACTCTTATTTATTGGTTATAAACAAAAGCTATTTAATTTGTATATAGAGCAAATTTAGAATGGTGTGCCATGAAATGGCTGATGTTTAACCTGTACTTTAAAAGTGGCAGGAAACCTTACTTTAAAGAAACCCTTCAGCAGTCCTTCACACAGGCTGCTTAACTCCTTTTTCTTTTTAGTTCTGTTTAAGCAATTGGAGTTGGGATTATAACCCTTAATTGCAATTTTCCTCACAAATATAGCCATCCACATATATACAGAAAAGGTTGTGGACCATGTTTTTTTAAAAATATATATATATACACACACTTATTTTGTATACTTGTAAATAAGAGTTGCTTTGCAGAAAAAAATTCATCAAAACAAAAACAAAAATTTACATATTTAATGTTGCTTGGTTTGTTGTGCCAAATGTTAACTTTATATATTTATACAATGTGGATGCTGAGAATGTTTTCAACAGTATTCTAAATAAAAAAAACCCTTATTTATAAAGCTGCTGGACTTATCTCAACTTGGGTTAGGGATTTTAGTATTCCTTTCAGTACCATATTAGCAAATACATCTTTCCCTGAATTGTGTGTAGTTCCCATAGGTTTCATGACAGCATTCCTGTGTACCCAAACCACAGTCATGGGAAGAATTTCCTATAAGGTCACAGGGAGGGCTCCTCTATGTGCGTGCAGCTCCATGTGTGCAGTTTCATGTCCTCCCACTGCCTGGCAGCTGTTGCTTGCACTTGTTTCTTTGTTATGATGGGGAAAGTAGGGAGGAGAGAGGCAATTCAGATCATAGTAGATAATCAACTGGATATAGGGAGGGTATGAGGGTATACTCTCAAATGCTGTGCACCCCCCTTTTTCTTCACCTAGTACTTAGAAGCAGCCAGAACTTCATGGTGTGAATGGCCTCCCCCCACCTCTATTTCCCTCTGATAAGCAGCAGCAACCCCTCCCAGCCGTTGACAGCTGCTGGACAGCGGGAGGTTTTTGGTTAGACTGCAAGCGCAATAGATTGACTATCTGTGCCCTCTCCAAAAAGGGACGGTTGTGTAAGTCACTAACAGGATGCCAGGCAAAGTGCATATTTTGATGTTTTTACTGTTCCCAATCACCTGGCAGAAAGTGGTATGCTAAAGCTGCATGTAGCAAGTAGATTGTTGATAAGCAACTGGGTTTAACTGGAAAGGGTAGCCCATTCTTTTCTCAATAGTTACTACAGTTGCAAAATAGAAATACTGAGAAAAGAATGGACTGCCCTTTCCAGTTTCTCCTAAGCAGATGTTGAAAATGGAATCATAGCGCTATAACAGTCTAGTGTGGAAATGGCTTGAGACACAGGGCCTGTCCTGAGTCCTCTTAATGAAAATGAGTAAGATACACAACAAAATGATACTGGAGAGAAAAAGGAAAGGAAGGAAATCAGTTTGCCACCATGGAAATAAAGGCTGTGGTCATTTGTCGTCATGGTTGATCTTTCCTTGGTGGTAGTCTTGCTTGAACAGAGTTGCTGTGGCTGGCACTACAGCTTTTGATTGCTATAGCTGGTGGCAGCAACCAGAGCATGGTTCCTTGCACCTGTCATTTGGAGCTCAGTGCCTTTTTTTCTCCCTAAAAGAGAAAGCCAAGCTCCCTGCAGGTCTTCCTTTTCTGAGTGACAGATGGGACTAGGCTAGTCTTCCCTCCCTTGCCAGGATGTTCTTTGAAGGTAAAGAGTACAACATTCCAGTGGCCTTAGATCCCTGGCTAGGGATGGTCACACCATTGGGCAAGAATGAGACAGCTCCCTCAGACAGTGGATGCAAGTACAGGTTGTAACATAATGGAGGCCAGAAGGCAAGGTAATGAAGGCATGGTCTGGCAAGCAAACCCAAAACAGGAGGGCACAATCAAGAGCCTGAAGGGCTCCAGTGCTCTGTGATATTCCTCTCTAAAAAATGGGGAATGAGCAAGATCCTTTGAGGGGTAAATGAGCATCCTGGGTACCAATCTGATACCTTCAGGTGGGCGAAGGATGCTGTTCCATCATCACTGTTGATTTAGTTGCCAGTCTGCTCAGCTTCTCCACATGGAATGTGAGGTGGTGGAGGGAACATTGCCTTGGACTCTGCTTCAGTCAGCAAAATACCTTGGATTATACTTATTCATAACTACTGGCAAAGGTGAGGATGTCCTGCTCTTTGGCTTTGCACTTCTGGAAAACTCTTTGTGTTGCTTCAAAACATGCAGGATCATTTACACAGCATCAGGACCTTTTGAAAAACATTGGGTACTTTTATTTGTCAGCAGATGTTACAAAATGGACATTGATTCTTACAAAGTTTTTCCTGCTGTTACAGTGATCTTTTTTGTTTGGAGTAATTATCTAATGGCTTTTTTAATATATTTTTCAATTGTGTGTATGTTGTGTTTGTGTGGAGAATGGTGGGTTGGAGCCCAAATGTGCTTTCCATAGATGGAATAGCACCACTAATGGAAAGTGCCTCCATCCAATGGGTGCTGGTGGTGCCTCTAGTAGGGTTGTGATTCCACTCTGGGGGTTTTAGTACACATTTAAAGGAGCTATTTTCTTGATGCTGTACGTATTTTGGGGATAGCTTCCTAATTGCTTTGGTAACCTCATTGACTTAGAAGACAATTATTTGGTTGTTGATGGTGATTTTAATAAAAAAATTTAGATCCGCTGCTAGACAGAAATGTACTTCTGCCAAAGAAACAATCCATGGTGAGAGCTGCTTTACAGGCATATATGAGTGAATATGGTTTAAATGATGCATGGAGAACTATACACCCAGGAGATATGGAATAAACCTTTATCTGTCTGGTCACCATAATTGCTTCAGATTAGATTATTGTTTAATTTCTGCATCTTTGGTTGGCAATATAAATACATGCAAAATTGAATCCCTGACAATATCAGACCATAATCTGGTTTGTCTAGAACTGCACTCTTCTAATGCTCCTAATCCGATTAGCCTATGGTGTTTTAATGCATCACTTCTCAATAATGAACAGTTTAGGACTCAAATGTCAGCAGCTCTGATGAAGTATTTTAAAATGAGTGAAGGCTCTGCAAGTTCATACACTATTGAATGGGAAGCATGTAAAGCCTACATTGGGAGTAGAATCATTGTTTATTCTTATTTTTAAAAAGACCTACATTTTTTTAGAAAGGAATTATTGAATAAGCAGCTGAAAGCAATGGCCTCTCAATTTGCCATTTCCCCATCTGAAAAACTTGGTCAAGAATTGTAAAAAATTAAATATGAATTGAATAATATTTTCTTGCAACAGACGCAACTGTCTTTGATGTGTTTACAGTGAGCATACTGGGAAAATGGGGAACGTCTCAATGAGATTTTGCTGCATGGCGTTATGCATCAACAGCAATGCAATATTTCAGCTATCGAAGATGAAAGCAATAATTTATATACATCTTCCAAAGACACAAGTCTACAAGCTTGACGTTTTAGGTGGATCTTCACAGTTTCTGTAATGAAATTCACCAACAGGATATGGAGACTTTCTTTTTGCATATTGACCTTCTGCATCTTAGCACATCACAGCAACTTTTTTTGCCTAGAACTTTTATGCTTAGAGGAAATTATTAGTGTTATAGGAAATATGAGAAATGGGAAGTCTGCTGGCTACAGTGTGTTTCAAATGAATGACACAATGCTTTTTCCAGCCTATTAGCATCAAGACTTCTCCAGCTTCACAAATATATCTTAGAATCTGGCCTCCTCTCTTCATCATTAACTGATGCCTATGATACCTTGATACCTAAACCTAGCAAGAACCATACTGGCTGTGCTGATTAGTGTCCTATATCCTTACTTAATGTTGATATCAAAATACTGACAGCTATTTTAGCTAAGAGATTACAAAAAGTCATTTCGTCTTTGGTAAATCCTGACCAGGTGGGATTTATCAAAAACATGCAAGGAACTGACAAAGTTCAATTGTGGACTTGATTGCTTTAAACATGGATAAAACTGATCAGCCAGCTATTTTTTATTTAGATGCTGAGAAGCCTTCGATAAAATTTACTGGCCATTTATTTTCACAGTATTGGCTAATTTTGGATTTCCTAAAATATTTTTGAAATGGATAATAGTTTTCTATTCAGCACCAAGAGCATGAGTTATGACCAATGTTTTTTTCCCCTCATCCTTTTTTACACTGAAATGGGATACAAGAGAGATCCATTGTCTCCATTAATTTTCAAATTGTGCTTAGATCCCTTAGCAGGAACTATTAGATAAATTCCAGGATCAATGGATTTCTGCATGTCAGTTTAGAACTTTAAAATGTTCTTTTTGCAGATAATTGTCTGTCTGTCTGTCTGTCTGTCAAAGACCCAGCAGTTGGTCCTTGTTTTGATGCAATTGATTAATAATTTTGGTAAAATACCTGGGTATTCAGTTAACTGGTTCTAGTCAAAAATTCTGTCAGTGGGAGACAAGACAGACTCTAGCTTATTTAAAGCATGGAAGTTTCAATATCACCAAAATTATATCACTTATTTGGGTATAATGATCCCAAAGGATTTATCTCAGATGATTAATCTGTCTTCTTATTTAAGCAGGTAGGCTTTTAATTTATCAAGATGTTTTTAAAAGTTTTGTAGGTTTTTATAATTTTATATGTTTTTAATTGTTTTCAATGTTTTACTAATGTTTTAAACTTTTTTGGAAGTCACGTTGGGTCCCTCTCTGGGAGAAGAGAGACATATAAACAAAACAAAACAAAACAAAATAAAAAAGTGTTTTCATTTTCTTCCTTCTGTTATACTGGAACATTACTATGTATAACTAAGATCCTTTCTGAACATAAATAAATTTACTTTAAAAGAAAAGAAAAAAAGCAGCTGTTCCAGGTTCTATACCTATTCTAGGGACAGTGTTCAGTGCTTTGGATAACTCCTTTAATGTTCCAGGCCCTTTCTGCACCTTACCTTTTTTTGGTGCTGAGGAGTGGGGATTGCACGAGCAGCCTCCAGCAAGAGGCTCTTGCATCCCCGCTGCTTCAGCTCCACACAAGCTGCCTGCTCCCAAGCAGGTAGTGTGAGAGCTCTTCCTCTTCCTTCTGCAGTGCAGCCTGGGAGTTTCCCAGGCTGTGCTGGGACAGGAAGTGTGACTGGTGTGGTTCCGGAGGCTCCACATGCATGGCAAGTGCATGCAGGGCCCTGGAGCAATGCACAATCACGCACCATTTTTGGCTGAAAGCAGAAAATAAAAAAGTGTGTGAGTGGTGCCTGCCCTACCCTGGAGTGTCGCGCGATTGTGAGTGAGTCAGGCAGATTGCTCCTCACAATTGCGCAACACTCCAGATGCCCTTTCGCATGGCAAATGTTGTGCGAAAAGAGCCCAAAGTGGATCTGCCATGCCACTGACATGAAAGCCACCAGCCATCATCAGACTGCTGGCTTGTAACCACCACCACCACTTGCCAAGCACCACACCATTCAGCAGGGCCCTCTGACCCTATGTGTAGCCTTCTCAGGAATGGGGAGAGCTGCCACAGGAAAGAGGGGCAGGAAAATCTGTTTCAGCCCGCTGAGTCACATGTACCTTTTCTGGATCCAATTCATTATCTTTGATTTGTAGTAGAGGAAAACATTTTCTTTTACCATTTTTCTAGTTTTGCATCACCAGGGATGTAATTAAAGTTGGAGGAGAAATGGAGGCATTGCCTCCCAATTAAGAATTCTAAGCTCCCCCCCATGAAATTTTCCTTCCCCAAATTTCTAGCATTGCAGAGAATAAAAGACTAAAAATAGTTCACATCTAGAACTCTTATATTTTCTGTGTTTGCTATTTCACTAGCCCCTTTTCTTTTGATACCTAAAGTGTATTTCTAAATGCTCAACTGAGGTTTTAAATTACTCCAATGATAGAAATTTGGAGATTGAAGGAAAATGTCAAGGCGGGCAGAATCCTTATAGGGGTCCAATGGCCCCACCTCCCCATAATTACACCTCTGTGCCCCACAACTGTATGGATAGGACAGACTCAACATGGCAACTATGGCTCAGTTGGTTGAACAAATTGCAACCCCTCTCATGTTGTACTTATATGATGCTAAACATGTATTTTCCTAGTGGGAGATTATCTCTCTGTTGGGGAATTCTGATGTGTGAAGTGGCCATAAATTGCGGCAAAAACTTGATTTGCAATGCATTATTTTCCTTTTCGCAACAGCACTTGCAGAAAGCAAGCAAAATAATTTCAGCGTATCAAGCTGGAGCCCTACACAGTCAGAATATTTGTGTTTGACAATGAACACCCTGTTCCACAAGTATTCCTAGATATTGAGTTTCAGTGATTTATTTTAGCAACCTACGTTTCCACAGGCTGGTTCTAATGTTACAACAGAGACTGTGCATTTAACACGTCCCAAAATAGATACATGAAAACACACACAAATACATGCACAGAGGCAACTTCACATTACTTTTTTCCTATTTATTTTTTAAAGTATACTGTCAACATGTTACAATGTCAATGTTACAATCAAGGATTATTATAAGGATATTCAAATTATCAGCAGCAGTTCTTTTTCTGGACTTCAACAATCCTCCAGTCAACACAACCACTAACCAATTCTTAAAAGTAAGTTAGTGTGTTTCTACTTTGTTTTCTGCATTTTTGTTTTCCTACTTCCATAGGAGAATCCTAGAATCTTAGAGCTAAAAGGAGTCTGAAGGGTCACTGAGTCCAGCTACTCAATGCAGGGTCTCCAGCTACTCATATATTTCTCCCATATATTTCCTCCAGCAAGACAAACACATCTTGGAACAAATAATAAACATTACAACTAATAAATAACAGTACAAACAGCAAGAACACTTAATAGAAAGACTTCTATGAATCTACACTATCAGAAGGAGATGTTAGCAATGGATTTTTCTAACAGAAGAGAAGGACCTCTCTTTCTCCAGCCAAAAACATTTTGGACTGTATTTTAAATGTCAGGAACTTCCAAGATTTCAATAATGAAGGAAACAGCCACTCGGCCACAGATAATTATGACCAACAAAGCTGAGACTGGCATCATGTTATTTAGTCCCAACTAGCATAGACCCATTCAGTCACTTGTTGAATGGTGACTCAACACATAGATTTGGACCATTTCCACACTAATAGTGCTATAACAGTCTAGTGCGGAATGGCCTTGATACTCTAGCCAGGACTAACAGTAGAGTTTAGGCCTTAGAGTGTTAGCATTTGAAAGTTCACAAAATATGTAGAAAAGAAATTTTAGAGGTGGGAAATAAGAGATGATTGCAAAAAAATGGAATGATATTTTTTAAAAAAAATTGTTTTTCTTGCAGAAGTGTTCAAACAATTGGCCATGATAGTCTCTTGCAGCATAAAAAGGACAAAGTGGAGGTGAGTGGGAAAGAATGTAGCAGCACCTCTAACTAGTTTTTATTTTAGCTTGAGCTTCTGTGGATATAAGCCCACTTCTTCAGATTTAGTACAGAGCAATATCCAGGAAAGTTGCTGTATAGAAAAATATTATCCATTTCAAGGACATTTTTGATACTTCATTACTGTAATGTTTATACTTTATTGGTTTAAGAATATTTATTTATTTATTTATTTATTTATTTATTTATTTATTTATTTCCTGCCTTTCTCCTAATATGAGACCCAAGGCAGTTAGCAATTTGAGTTAAAACAAACTATAGGAAGTGATTGATTGATTTTTTTTAAAAAAAAGAACGAATGAATCTGATGACAATAGGTTTTGAATGAACACGATCTGATGACAATAGGTTTTGAAATTTAAAAATTTTATTACTATATGAGAAGTATAAATGAAGATTTAGAAGATGTACTCTGTTGTTTTAAAGTGTTTTTTATATAGATGATTATTATCTATCAGTGATATAGAAGTTATTATTAAAACTGAATACAGAGTAAGAACAGGTAAAAGAAAGTATGGTAGATTGGGCTCAACGTTTAGGACACAATATAAAATTAGAACAATGGAAAAAGGCGTGGGGAGAAGGTGTGAAATTCACTAGACGTAATGACCTTAAAGAAAATTTTTATAAAATAATGTATAAATGGTATTTAACTCCCAGTAAATTGCCCAAGATATATAAAGGGGTGAATAAACAATGTTGGAAATGTAAAAAAGATGGTATAAGGCAGCTTCATGTGATCCTGACAAATCAGAACCACAAATCCACATTTGTTTCTTCAGTTAAAACAGAAAAGAACAGTGTTCATGCATTTATTGTATTTATAGACCACATTTCATACTCCAAAGTAGATTTTCTCTATTCCAGGGTGGTCTTACTGTTTATTTAAATTTTTAAACCTTGGAATTAACTAAATTGTTATGCTCTGATAATGAAAAAAAATAAAAATACATATAGCCATTTCCATTTATTAAAAAAGAACCTGAGAAATATAGAATTTGTAGACTCTTTAGCATAATTCTTCATTTAATTAATGAATTATTTGATTAATAACTTTATTCTGAATTAAGGTTGAAAATCCAGCTTAAGTCAATTAATTAAGTTTAAGATAACTTTGATTAACTTACCCTTTTTTGTTAGCAAATGTCTAACCTAACTTAATTAACTGTAATTAGTTAACTGATAGCAATGGAGTTAGAGCAGCCATTGTTATGTGACTATGCAAGGCATCTAGAATGGGCTAAGCAACTGTGGTCCTCCAGATGTTTTTCACCTACAACTCTCATCAGCCCTAGCCCAAACAGCTAAAGTGAGGGATTATGGTGGTTGTAGGCCCAGAACATCTGGAAGGCTATAATTGCACACCCTGACCTAGAAGTCTTGTGCATGAAAAGCTCTATCAACAAACTACAGCTCTTCTTATGACTATAAAGTAGGGTGGACAAAATTCAACTCTGGGGGCACATGAAGCCCTTCACCAGGCTGTTTTCCTATCCTCTGACTTGCCAGGACTCCTTGCCCTTTTTCTGGCAAAAAGAAAAAGAAAAAAAAAGGTGAATTTTCTCTGCTGGGAACCTCCAAAAGTGATTATTCACCCTTTAAATGGATCTCCCTGCATTGTGTAACATTTAAAAATTCCTATTTTTCAAAACCAAAAGTAGACTTGAAGATTCCCTCAGGGGAGAGCAGGTTGGCATTTTTGACAATTTGGGCCCGAGGGCTCTAGGGGCTGTAAGATGAGCTTGGGTGCAACAAAATTGACGATGCCTATTATAAACCTTAACCTTTCTTGGGGTCTGCACAACCGGCCCCTCTGTTTGTCCAGCATTAGAGTCCAGATGGTGAAAATATATGAAAGACTCCCTGTGGCAGATCTCACTGAGCAGGCAGTTTCTTCCCAAAGTTTTACTAATTCCTCCTCTCACTCTGTTATCTAGTGTTGGGTTACCCTGTTGGAAGCTGCCATGAAAGACACCTAGAACACTATGAGGCTTTCAAATCACTCTATGTCAATGGCATTTCTGAAAGGCTTGACAGTAAAGGACATTCCAGTAGTAACAGTAAACCCCTTCCAAGCTGAATATCTGTGGGGACCCATGGCAATCATGTCATGTTTTGTGGTTGTTTTGATCCTAAATAAAGCCTGGAAAGTCAAAAGGAAAAAAAGTAGACAACAAGTGTAGTGTTTTAGAAATTATGACACTAGAAAAACACAAACTCTATTTTTTTCTCTCAAAAGTTTTACTCCCCAAATTACCAGAAACCAGAACTAAGAAAACATATAGAAATACATGTTTTCTAGGACTGAGCTGATACACTGAATATAACCTTATTGGGACATTCATAGATTTTTGATGAGATTTTTGCAGCAGAAGTGAAAGGCAGGAAACTGTCATAAAGCCAAGAGCTGAGACACAGGGAGTTACTGAGGGTACAAAATACCTATTCTTTGGTTAGTGAAAGTTTTGTTTGTTTCCCTATTGATTTCTGTGTCTTCAGAAACCAACTGGGGAAGAGGGGAAATGACCACCATTATAATTAGGACTAGTAACCCAATTTTATTATTTTTTAAAAACCAAAAAAGCAAAATATCCTTGAAGCTGTGAGCAATTACTAGCAGACTCCAATTCCATCACTGCTGCTGGCAAGCAGCAAAAAGGAGGGAACTGGCAGAGTGAACCTTGCCTACAATATTTTCATAAGTCACTTCTAAATAATTGCCTAAGTGTTTTAAGCTTACTGCAAGAGATTAGCCAGCTTCAGAAACTGCAGCAATGCTAAGAGCTTTCCTGGTAATAGATTTAGCAAAGGATTTATCCTCACATTTGCCACTCAAAGGTCAGGGTATCATCATATTCTGTATGCATATGAGTATTGCTCAAGCCAGCTCACTGCTTTATAGTAAGCCTCAACAGATGATACTGGTGTTGGTAAAATGCAGCACCAGTAGTGAGCAAATAATAATGTATTTGGACGTGCCATATCAGAAAATCTGATATAACTTTTTATTAAATAGAATGGATTATCCCATTGATTTATCTTTAGTAAATAAGCTTAGCCACTATAAGGTAGCACAGACCTAACATGTAGTATATGGAAAATGTACAGCTCTCTTTGCCTGCATGTTTTGAGGGTGATTTTCCTTCCAGACTCTGGGCCAGGGACAGCAGGTGTATCAGGGGAAGAGATAAGCAGCAGAGTCACTCTATCAGCTTTGGCAGATCAGCTACATATAAATCCTGCCCTGAACTGTTTCTATTCCAATAACCATTGTAAGAACTATCACTGTAAGATCTGCCCCTTTATTTTTACTTGCTTTCCTCTTCCCTCCTAATCCTGTTTGCCTTATGTGTTATGTAACCCTGATATTACCAAGTCAAGAGGTATCAGGTTGTGCTGGCCTAAATCATGTTTGTGCCTGAAGCAAAACGTCAAAAATCAACACTGCCCATGCCCTTGGATCCCTTTGTAATACACAAAGGATATATTTTATTTCTGTCTTTGAATATGTATTTTATTTCTGTTAAAGAGTTTATAATTCTTCCCTGTTGTGTGCCTTCAAGTCATTTCCAACTTATGGGCCTTTTCCTCACGGCATTTGCCATGAGAAAGGGCGCCTGAAGCATCACACAATTGTGAGGAGCAATTTGCACGATGCACTCAATATCGCGCGATGCTCCAGGGGCTGGCAGGTGCTGATCGTGCACCTTTTCATTTTTGGCTGGAAGCCGAAAATGGTGCGCAATTGCACTTTGCTCCCGGGCCCCACGTGCACTTACCTGGCATGCGGAGCCTCTGGAGCTGCGCTGGTCACGTTTCCTGCCTCAGCGCAGCCTGGGAAATTCCTAGGCTGCGCTGCAGAAGGAAGAGGCGGAGCTCTTGCGCGAGCAGCAGCTCATGCGGAGCTGAAGCAGCAGGGATGAGAGAGCCTCTCACCGGAGGCTGCTCATGCGATCCCCACACCCCAGCACCAGAAAAAGGTAAGGTGTGGAAAGGGCTATGGTAACCCTAAGGCGAACCTATCATGGAGTTTTCTGGGGGCTGAGAATGTGTGACATGCCCAAGGTCACCCAGTGGGTTTCCATGGCTAAGTGGGGAAATGGGTTATAGTCCAGTGCTCCAATTGCTACACCACACTGCCTCTTTTGGTGTACAATAAAATCATTATGAACAATTTAAAACAATTTTAAACGTGAAATAGTAAGCATGATTTACAATCTATAAACATGTTATACTATCCAATAAGTGAAAAGTTAAAACAGTGAAAACCATGTAAATGTACAATGTTTGTGTAAAATCACTGGACACCACCAGATTTAAGGAAAAGCGGTGCTTTATCTTCGCACCATAATGAAGCCAACATCATTGCCAACATCAAGTCTAAGGAATGGTTCAAGAGAGACTGGGTGCATGGGAACGGCATCTTTTTTAGTATTTGTTCCCTGAGCAAACCACTTAATGGTACTTTATTGTAAAGTCAATCCTGTGGTCTGTACATGGCAAAACAGACTTCTCTAACCTGGTTCTTTTCATGTGTTGGCCTACAGTCTTCACTGTTTCCAGTTAACACGGCCAGGTTTTCAGAGTAGAGGAAGGCTGTAGATTAAAAATCGTATGAAAATAACCTTCCTGTTCTGAAATAAGTAATGCAGTGAACCGTTGTTTATGTTGGGTGGATGAGTGGAAGAAAGAGAGCTCCGGCCCTTTTCGCATGAGCTTTCTGTCGCGCGACAGCCCCGTGAGCCTCGCGGGAGTGGGAGCGTCGCTCTGTACGACGCACTCCCACTTCCGCCGCGCTCACAGGGCTGCAGCGGCGTGATCGTGGGTTTTTTGATTTTCGCCTCAAAGCGAAAATCACCTGCGCTCGTGCAACGCTCCCGGCGCCCAGGCGCACTTACCTCCTGTGCGAAGCGTCGGGGAGGCGGCCGGGTCGCGCTTCCTTCCCTCCGCCCCTGCGGAAGGAAGGGGCGGGGCGGGGCGCTAGCACAACGGACGTGACAGCCTCCTGCTTTGCGCGAGCAGGGGGGACGGACGCGACAGCCTCCTGCTTCACGCGGGGGTGGCGGCTCGCTCCAGCCTCCTGCTTCGCCCGGTGGGGGAGGGCGGCTCGCTCGAGAAGGCTCCTCCGGGAGGCTGCCGCTTCCCCCTCGTTCCTTCGCCTGTGGAAGGAACGAGGGGGGAAATGGCAGCCTCCCGGAGGAGCCTTCTTGCGTGAGCCGCCCTCCCCGCTCGCGCGAGAAGCCTCAATGCGAAAAGGGCTGGAGTCAGTGGTGGGTCTTCCACATTACAGCCAGAATAGATTTAAGCAGAGCTTGAAGAAGTTACCTTATCGGAATACAACTCCCAGAATCTACCAGTCTGCAAGGTTTGTGGCCACAGTGGCTAGGGCATTCTGGGAGTTGTAATCCAAACGCTAAATTTTCCAAGTTTTGGTTTTAAGGCCAATTTGTTGACACCTTGCTCAAGCTCATCAGGTTGATAGTCTTTGAATTTTTTTAGTACTGTGAATAGTTTAATTCTATTTCAATATCCATTTTTTGTATGTTTTTAATTGTATTGTTCTTTTAAATTGTAAGCCACTTTGAGTACTAATTTTGGGAAAAAGATGGGTTCCTCCTCCTTCTTAACTTAGTGCTGCTCTTCCCACCTGGGAACCCCCAAGTATGCTGACTTGATTTCTATTAAGGAACAGTGAGATGTGTAAATATAAAATTAAATAAATTGATGAGATGGAATTAATAGCACCTGTAACATATTAAATGGGTTTCCTATAAGGAATCCCATGTGCCTATGTTTCATTTCATTTTTATTACAGTCAATAGACCATTATATGTGCCTATGTTGATAATGTACTCTATGATTAACTAGCAATTTGGGGTAATTGCCCCATTGATGGTGGCTTCCCAAAATTTGTATATGTGTGTGTGTGTGTGTGTTGTGAACACATGATAAAGTGCACATGGAACCCATACATACATGAAAGAAACAGCCTTTTAAGAGCATTCTGAAAAGGAAACTAATGGAACAGCAGAACTGAGCTTAACTGACAAAAGTGACTACAAAAATCTGTCCTACCCTGCCATCTGCAGGATAAAATGAAAAATGGAACAAGTTTGGAATACTTGATCAAAATTTGCAGTTATCCAAAGTGTCCGATATTTACAAGTTATTAACTCAGTTATCTAGTTTAGGAATAAGCAGGAAGAGAATGATGGTGTTTGTGTGATATTTCTCATTCTTTTCTACTTATCTGGTGTTTGAGGAATGTACTAAATGGCTGTGGATTATGGTGTGAACATCAGACTATGACCCTGGAGACCAGAGTTCAAATCCCTTCTCTGCCATGGACTGTGTGACCTTGGCCAAGTCACATTCTCCTAGCCTCAGAAGAAGGCAATGGCAAACCCCTATCAACAAATCTTGCCAAGAAAACCTGGTGATAGGTTCACTTTAGGGATGCCATAAGTCAGAAACAACTTGAAGGCACACAACAAGAACTTTAGCTCATCCAGATGGTGCCTGCTTGAGGAAGACTGTAGTAAAGACACACATCTCCCTCGCAGCAGTAAAAGATACAGGCAGTAAAACAGATAAACACGGGGATAGATTCCTACAATAATGCTCATGTTTTGGTTTTCTCAAGTAATCAAAAGTTGCTCTCAGTGCCTGTTACTTGTTGGTGAGACATACAGGTTGTCCATCTCTCCTCCTTTGGTAATATGTTGTTGAGTTGGCATGCTGGATGCCAAGGTCTAATAATTAGACTCTAATTTCTAGTCTCAGATAGAGCAGCTTCACTGAAGTAACATATTGACTTAATGTTCAACAAGTTATTTAGTGGGTCTTCTCATTCTAGAAGCAACAACTGTAATTAAGCTGGTATTTTTCTATATACCTTCTGCATTGCCCCTTGCAGTGCCAGTACAGGGTATTCCACTTGTTGGTTACAATGACTAGAATGAGACTAAAAATATAAACAGCAGCTTGCTGGAACATTAAGAAAGCAAAGTGGTAGTTGCCTCCACGACTAACATGCCTTACAAACCCATATGGGCCTGCCTGATTTTTAAGATCCTTAGGAATGGACTTCCAGTTTGCAGACTGATGAGAACTACAGCAGCTTTGTTTTAAAGATCTGGTTGTTAACATTTTTAAGTTTCTTTATCGGCATTTAAATAAGAAGAGTCAAGTTATTTAACTCCTTTTCAGACTCTTTTCATGATTATAATTTTTTTTAACTGTCAGTTTGCTGGAGGCCATATGATTTACCAAGCTATAGCTGTGCAGTAGTTAACTGGCTGTTATGTGAGCCATGCCAAGATATCATTTACTGTTAGATACACCTGCTATTTGATTAATTATGTGACATCCCATTCTACTGAAAGTGAGCAGAGTTGGGAGAAAGAAGACTGTAATGCTAACAAATTTTGGATTTCAACTGGTCCTTCTGTGATTTCCCTTTGGATTACCTTCTGCAGAAGAATATTAATGGTGTAGTATATTTCCTTTATGCTCCATTTAATATTTCTTTTTCTCTATTTAAAATGATCATGAAAAATAAAAAAAGAAATTTAACCCAGAAGCAAGCTGATCACAGCAAACTCTCAAACTATTTTATCTCTATAGGAAAGAAGCCTATAAGATGTAAAAACTCCACCCATAACCCACAGCCCCTGTTGCTTGAAGAAGAAAGGAATGTTGAGCAAGATGCTATACAGCCCAGGACTGTGATGCTGCATCATTAGATGAATAGATCTATGATATAAATGCAATATTTGCACTTTGTTCAGAGCATTGTTCCATTTGTGAAAGCAATTTTGTGTCTTCACTTTGTTCAGGGCATTCTTCTCTTTTTGAAGACACTGGACAATATAATTGCTCAGATCTGGAGCTTCTTAGTTCACCGTGCATATTGCAAGGATGTTTAGTGCAAAGAGTATTCAAGGAATTATCAGCCTTAAAATTAACACCAATGATATCTTAGTCTACACAAGGGGCCTTAACCTACTTCAAGGATAAACTACATCAAGAGAAGACTTATGTGAGAGACCCACAGAGATCAGCAAAAACATGTAGAAGTGAAAACCAATAGTCCACAGTTATGGAACTCACTACCTCAGCAATAGTGGAAGCTGAACTCAAAAGTCCTAAACAGATTCACTCTGGACCTGACAAAACAATCTTTCTTGCATATCATATAAAATCCTTGTAGTCCAAGGCAGGGACCAAGTCACTCAGTCTTATTAATTGCAAGAGTCAGCATCTAAAATATAACAGCAAAACAATTAAAAACAACAAGATTAAGAAAAATAAGGCCCTTTCCACACTTTATCATTTTCCATTGTTGTCACCAGGATGGGAGCGCAACCCAAATGCTCCTCTCCACACCCAGCTGGCTGCCTGTGGAAGGACAGCACAAGGGACATGCTCCTTCCTTCTGTAGTGCAACCAGCCACTACTTCTGCTGCACTGGGGAAGAAAGCACCCAGATTACACTTCCGCCCTTTTTGGACGGCCACCTGCAACAAGAGTGTTGCACAATCAGAGGCCATTACCAGATTTTTCCAGAATTGGTATACCCCACAATTGTGATGGCTGGGGGTGTGTGGGCAGTGGGACTGCAACGACATTGTGCAAAAGCACAACTTGCGGACCAGCAGCAATGTGTCCCCATCCTGGAACAGCTCCAATGTCCAGAAATGGCCTAAGAAAAGTGCTCATCTAAAGGTGAAAACTGGTTGATTTAACTTGTATAGACTTTGTGAACAGCTTAAGCATTCTAAAAGTAATCACAAGAATAAGATTAAAAGTAAACACAGAAAAAAAATCTCAAAAAAAAAATTAAAGGAAATATCAACAAGATAGAATATTGTCTTGCCTCTCTTTCTCCAATGTGTGAAGATCCTAATGCACAAGAATCTATACAAAACTTTTTGTCACAGGGATTTCCTTCTACTTCTATATCTAATGCTCACAACCTTCAATAAATAATATATTAAATGATAAACAGACAAGTGATGGACAACCTTATCTCCTACTTCTAATCATAGAATCATAGAATCATAGAAATGTAGAGTTGGAAGAGACCACATGGGCCATCCAGTCCAACCCCCTGCCATGCAGGAACACCCTCAAAGCACTCCCGACAGATGGCCATCCAGCCTCTGCTTAAAAATCATCAAGTAGTTTTGTGCAACTATCCAAAGCCTAATGGGTTACTGGATCAACTCTAACAGGAGAAGCACCTGCTTCAGACCTGGAATCAGATGAATGAGGATGTCAATGATACTGCAAATATAGAGAAAGTGAATAGTTTTTTCATGATCATAAAAATACAAGAGCATTAGTAAAACATGCTAATGATCCAACTAGCAATAAGTTTTCTTAGAGCTAGCGTCTCCTGGACAGAATTGGAATTGGAGTAACATGCTGTTTTAAACAACTATATCCAATGACCTATTTGCCCCAAACGCTGAAAACTCTGGAGCCTCCAGAAAATTACCAACTTTTGGAATTTGGGACTGGAAAAAAAAAACAAGTCAACGTCTGATAGTCGGTTTGGTTGATGTAAATGAAAACACAGAACCTTTAGTACAGCAAGTTATAGACTCTAAAAAGGCAGCTCCTTTAACATTAGATATCACACCCAATGCGATCTCCCATTTACCCCTGTCTCTAGTCAGGAAGAACAATACTGACAAAGAGATACAATCAGTGGATCAGGATATACTACAGAGAGCTTTCTCCTTGAGGAGTTAGGTAACATGTTGAATGATAATTCAATGGATCTACTCTAGTCAGTTACATGGGAGGGAACCTTGATAGGATTCCAGCTATTGTTTCTCTTTATAAACAACATGAATGGACGAAAATTTGGGAATCAGGCTAAAGCCACTATGCACTCTGAAGTGTGAAGTGGTGTGTGGTGTGCATTAAAAATGAAGAAAAGATTAAAATCTAGAGGTGGGAAATTTACAGATTGACTGGAATATGGTTGATTGTTATTTTGAGAAGAAACACTAGGTGGTAGCCTTTGCACCAAGTTGAAAGCAGCATGTTCAAGTTAAAAAAAAATCTGAAAGAAATTTTATATAGAAATCAGTGAAAAAACATTCAGGGACAGTTAGAAAATCACCTCTTTTCTCTTGAATATGCTTCATGGGCCATTAAGGAATAATAGGAAGTGGAATTGTTTCCCCAAGCTATTTTTCATCCTCAAAGGATAAATTACATAAAGTCAGTTTTGCCGATTAAATTATAGGGATGTATGCTTCTGCACAGTTGAATTTTCAGATGACCAAGGCCTGTAAGGTTGAACTTGCTCTTTAACCACTAATGTCATACTAATTGTTAAATCCCTGTTGGGGATTTTTCTAGCTAGTCCTATTACTAAGCTGTATTGTTTGCTTAGTGCAAGCAATGTCCTATATTATGTAAACAGCAAATATGTTAGAGATTTCCAGAATGACTCTCAATGTATAGTATTTACTTGGAAATCTCAACAGGTACTTGTCATTGAACTCCAAAGCAAAAATATCCAGTAACACCAGGGATTCCATCCTGGGGAAAAGGAGGGCTAGAAACTGATTGATTGATAGAATGGATGAATAAAGTAGGATTGCAGTATCAGGCTGTATCTTTTGCACCCATACTCTTGATATATTTTGATGTACTTTTTGCAGTATTCTGGAAAGCAAGCTTCAGGCTTGTATGTGTGCATTCTCTCCTTTTGACATGTTATTTTCAGGATAATTATATGTTTTTTAATTGATGCTAAATTTGTGGGACTGTACCTATGCTCACCCTTCTACCACAACCCCACCCTCTGAAAGCTGGGCAAAGTGAAATACATCCTAAGGTAGCCATAGGTAGGCATTAGTATCTGTATTAGTAGCTTCTGCTAACTAGTAACTTCTGCTAATGAAGAACAGTAGTACTTCCGGCCCATTCTCCTAGAAAATAGATGTATGTGAGGGAAACAGACAGCTGTGCAGATTCATTAGAACATCTGCAGAGGTGCTTTCAGTATAATATTATTGTCATTGGTTTCACAGTCTATCAGATGTTGCCAACTGACCATCAGTGGTTCAGATTCCATCCAAGAATCTAGCAATCAGTGATGTATGGTCAGATAATGTGGCACATTCTAAGCAGTATCTTTATTTTATTTTTATTTTATTTTTTGGTTATTGGGCTATTGTGATCTTGTCTATGGTGATGCAAATAAGTTTTTACTTGCACACAGAAGAAGAGCAAGGAGGCTGCCATCTATAGACTATCTGGGAACAACCCATATGTGTGTGGGGGGGGGGTAGGGTTGCTAATGTCCCTTCTCATACAAAATGTCCCTTATTTGAAAGTTGGAAAGCTTGTTCTTTGTGGGACTGGCAGGTTGAATTCTACCACATGGGTATACAACCCTAGGGGTGCACAAACAAGGATTAATTCACCATAAGGGATGTCCCCTATCTGAGGGCTGGAAAGATTTTCCTTTCATATAGACTGATCAAGATGGCAAAAAATCTTGTATTTTTGATGTGTGAACCCTTCATAGAGCCAGCATTGTGTGCATCATGTAATTTATTAATGTGAACAATCTGTTAATTTTAGAGAGAAATGCATGGCTAAATTAACTGAACTCAGTTCTTCAGGTAGAACACAAACTTGTCAATAGCTACTTCCTGGCTGTCAACCTTGCATGTCAGGAATTTTGACTGTCCCGCATTGATGTTTTGAAAACCTGGCAATGCTAATGGTGGGTAATATATTGGCATCAGCCTCCTCCCATCCCCGCCAGTCTACATTCATTATATATGTTGTTTGAATACCTGAAAAAGGACTCGGTTGTCTTGGTGACAAGGATGGCCTGACCATCAGGAAAAACAAGGCAGTTGCCTCAGATGGCATCTGCTAGGTGCTCATGGTGGGGATAATGGCAGCAGTTGCCCAGTGGTCATTCCTTCTGTTGGAGAACATAAGTTTTATGCCATGTCATTTGCCTTACACCCCCTAAGCTAGCTAGCTAGCTAGCTGCCATGCCCCCATCCCAGGACCCAGACAGGACCCTTCCCAAGAACCATACCCCAGAGACATGAAAGGAACAATACTTATGGGAGCCAGTGTATGTGGAAAAAGGAGAGCCCAGGAGTCTGGCAGCGTTTATATAGGAAGGACGCATTAATTAGGCCCACAGCAGGGTAAGAATCTGAGCCTGTATAACAAGAGACCAGAATGGAAGGAAGCTGTTGCAGCCAACTGATCCTATCAGTGGTAGCAGCCCAGCTTACTCTTGAATTCTTTGCTTGTGCTCCCAGAACCCTTGACCTTCACCAGAACTATGCCATTGGACTCTCTCTCTTTCTAGACTCATAGTAAACTCGGAGTCTGTCTCTCTAAACCTACTGAGAGCTTAGACTGCAAAATAATGAAGACAAACCATGCCTGCTAGCTCCTGTTAGTCTGCTGGAAGCCTGTGCTAGACAATTGCTGCCATCAGCTGCAGTTCAGGATGCTAAAGGAAGATGACTGATACCATCACTGTGCTATTGGGATTATATTAGCTGCCTTTTGCACTTCAGCTATCATCTTATGACGTAACAACCATTCATACTACAGCTATCCCATACAGAAGGCAGTTTTGAATGGCCACCCTGTAACTCCCCCACACATTTCCCTGTCCTTATTTAGCTATTTCCCAGGAGGCTGTCATAACTTTTCCCTGCCCTGCCTTTTAAATTAATTGTCCCAAATGTTCTAGTGTGATATTCCTTTGATATACTCCAATAGTTCCTCTTACCTCTGTACCACTATAGTTGTAGAGAACAATGGTTTTTTTTTTTAAAAAAAGTACAAATAGGAAGAATCAGGGAGATCAGAGTAATGTGGCAAACTTCATCCATGATGTACACAGTCCTTTGTTCCATTTCCCCTATGAGAAATAAAGTATGAAGGAAGGGGCAAACTTTGGGTAACTACACCTATTTTTTGTTGTTATTGGCCATTGAGTTGACTTGTGGCAACCCTATAAATGGGAGACCTCCAAGAGACCCAGCCATCAGGACTTGCAAAGTCAGGGCTGTGGTTTCCTTGATTGAATCAATCCATGTATGATGTGGTTTTCCTCTTTTCCTACTGCCTTCCACTCCACCAAGAATTACCATATTTTCTAATGAGTCATGACATCTCATTCTGTGTCCAAAGTGCAATAGCTTCAGTTTAGTCCATTTCTAGTGAGAGTTCATTTTGATTTCATCTAATATCCATTCATTCATCTACTTAGCTCTCCACTGTGTCTGTAAAATTCTCTTCAGCATCACATTTCAAATGTGTTGATTTTCTTCCTGTCAGCTTTCTCCACTGTCCAGCTTTCATGTTCAAACAGAGAAATAAGGAATTTGAAATATTGTGGCATGGAATGCACATCCCCAATGCACTCAACTAAAACCTAATTTGTCATACTTGCAAAAGGGATCTTTTGTGTAAGGGGGAAAAGAAACACCCACATGGTCTGGGCTGAAAAACTGATAATTTTTGGCGGCAAAAATGGGGGAGGGATTATACCAGGAGGAAAATGGAATACCAGCAACATCCTATGAAGATGCCCCTTGCTTAGTAATGCTAACCCAGTCCACTCCATTATAAAAGCCTTGTGTGAATTGACCTCAAAGTAAAACTTAACTAGTGGTCCATGTGTCTTCTCTAGATGGAATGAGGGAGGGAAGGCACTATCCTTGAACTTTATCTCAAGCTGAAAAATGCCTGATTTCATGAATGGGTTCTATAGCATAACTTGGAACCTCTTCATTAAGTACATTAGGAGTGAGTGAAAGGTAGGGTAGGGTCCACTGATGAAAGTCTGGGTGGTTTGCAAAAGATATGCAATACTTTAATTTAACAAGAACAACAAATAGTTGAACAACAGCAAATGAAACTGAGCTGCTAGAATGAAGAAAGGCCTTCTGGGTTAACTAAGAGGACACATTTTCTGTGAAAGGTGCATGAGCTCAATTCTAGTGTTAAAAATGATTCTAGAAGACTTGCCTGAAATTTAATTGGATGTCTTTTGCACCTAGCTGTAGGTGTAGATCTTGGTGTCATATTGGATATGACAAGCCTGAAGTCTGCCATCCCTGAAGTAGCCAGTAACGGAAATCAGAAAACAGAATGAAAACAGGGCTAGAGAAGGAGAAGTAGTAAAGGCTGTGCTTCTCCTCTTTTGACTGGTAATTAATGTCAATCAAGCAAACACAGACTTATAATTGCTAAAAGATCTGTTATTTGGCTCTTAACAAGGCAAAAGTTAAATGGTCTGCTGTTTGAAGGGTCGTTACAGACCCTGCAGATCTTAACAAGCATCAGCACTTTGAAAACTGGTGCGGTTGGTGGGATCTGCATGGAATGAAGGAGCCAGAGATCCAGATATGTAATGGACAGATTTAAATTCAAAAGAGTAAATAAGATGTTTACAGGGTAAACACCACAACACTAGAGACAGAAAATGGCTGAATATAAGTGCCTGAATGAGGAGGACTAAATTAAAGTTTTCCAAGAAATGAATCTTCCTTGTGAGAAGGGGAAAACTTCAGATGTTTAAGATAATCCATGAGCTATATGTGTCTTTCCATTTTGGGGACACTCCTGAGGCCTTTGAGATCTCTACACCACTGGGCAAAAATATTTTTCAAAAAAAATTTGAAAACAAAATGAACCACACTCCAAGAAGTTCAATTCTCCTGTGAAAAAGACCACTGTCTCCTGTTATCTGCCCTATACATTGCTTTAAAAAAAGGGCAGAAGGGGAGGTGATGTGAGAACTGAATCTCACTGCTTTTTGTTCCTGGAAGGAAGGTACAGTCCATGGAAGGTGTTGGGCATGTGGAAATTACTCCAACCCCCCCACATTTCCTGCTACCCAGGGGCCACAGGAGATGAAACGTTTGCAGATGACAGGAGAATGTAGGCCAGTGAAGGTTATGCAGGGATAACTCCAGAGACACATGGCAACAGAGACGGAATGGAAGGAGGCACAGAAGCTGTTGGAATTAGAGCTGGAGGTTGGGATGGTAAGAAGCTTCCAGAGTGAGATTAATGCACTCTGAGCTTTATTCCAGACTTTGGAGCAGCTATCCAAGACACTGTATATGATCCTACAAATACTTTCAGCATGTAAAAGGACAGTCCAGAACAGATTTACCATACTAGTGAAATGAGAGCATTTGACTCCTCCCAATTGGAAGAGATATGTCTACTGTGAAAAGCTGACTAGCAAGAGTCCCAACAGTTTAGCATCAAGAGCAAGTGAAAGTGATCATCAGGCAATAACAGAAGCAGCCAATCCAAGTGACTCCAAAGGATTTCACAATATTCAGCCCACAGGAAGTCCACAGTGGTTCCTGTCCACAGCCAAGGATGAGGTGCTTGGCCAGGGTCATGTCTACAAAATAGGTCCAATGCAAATTGTTGATCTTTTGCTTTGTATGAAAAGGGTTTCATTTATTTATTTATTTGTTAATGTAATTTATGTCCTATCTTCCTCCTAGTACAGGAGAAAGGCAGTCTACAGCAAATTAAAACAATGCACAGTTAAAATCTTTACAGCTAAATTATGGAATTTTTTTTTTAAAAAAAAATTAACTAAAAAAATTCTACTACGGCACAAAGTTAAAACAATTTTTTAAAAATGTTTTTATTAAAATTTCTAAAAGAAAGTATAAAATGGGAACATTTCTTCTAAATGCCCCCCGCCAAAACTCCCATAACAAGTTTCCTTCTCCAGTTTTGCCCAGCTGAATCAAACAAAAAATACAATATAATACAATACAGCACAAGGAGTCCAATCCACTATACATAGGATCTTTGGCACAACAGTCATAAGTTATCTTTTAACCAGTTAATACATTTTTACCTTTTTTATAAAATTATACCATTATAATCATTAGCTTTACAATTGTAGCCACTCTTTTATTTTGCCCCATTCTCTATCAAATTATTGAATGGGATTGTTCTTTAATGAATTTGTCAATTTTTCCATCATCATATCCATAACCTTTAATTTCCATTCATTTAAATTTATTTTAATATCTTGTTTCCAATGTTGAGCATAGGTTAATCTAGCTGCTGTAACTAAATATAACATTTTTTATGCTTTCTAATTTTTGCCTTTGGTTTTATTATAGTCAATAAATATAATTCAGGTATCATTTCAAAATTCATTTTGAATATTTTTTGAATTTCATCACATATTTCTTTCCAAAATTTCTTCACCTTTTTACATGTCCACCACATATGATAAAATGTTCCCTCTTTTTCTCCACACTTCCAGCATTTTGAACTTCCATTCTTTATCATTTTTGTAATCTCTCTGGCATCATATACAATCTATGCAACATTTTATAATAGTTTTCTCTTAAATTTAATGTAAATCTTAAATCTTTTTTCCATACCATTCTCCAACTCTCAATATCTATTGAATGTCCTATATTTTGTGACACCATTGCTTCCTTAATTTCTTCCTGTTCTATTTCTCTTTGTAATATCAATTTATAAAGTTTGGATATTCTTTTCTTTTGATTTTCTTTCATGAGTACATCCAGTTCATTTTCCTTCTTCTCAAATCCAAATAATTTTAGGTCCATTTTGTACCTTTCTGTCAGTTGTCTCCACAGAAACCAATTCATTTCATATCCAGCCTTCTTCATTTCTTCCAGCATTGTCATTCTTGGTTTATTTCCGTCCCAAATGAGTATGTCCTGGTATGTCAGCATTTTCCCTTCTTTTGTTGGGGAAATTTTAAAGGTTTCTTGTGGTGATGTCCAAGTTGGGAGGCTGGAATAAAATCTTGAGTATAAGTGTTGCCATACTTTTAATAGAGTTTTCCGGATGCAATGGTTATTAAATTCTTTGTTAACCACTAATCATCAAGTAACCATGCCATCCAAATCTATTCTCATGTTCTTCTAAATCTTTTATTGATGATTTTTGTAATGATTTCCAATTTTGAATCCATTCTAAGCAACGTGCTTGATAATATATAAGTTAAAACAATTTAAAATACATTCAGAACATAATGATGACACCACATTAAAAGACCCTCCTGGCACATGAGTTCAGAGTTGAATACCTGCCTAAATAAAAGGTCTTTGCCTGCCGTTGAAAAGAGAGGGAAGAGGGGCCAGCTCAACTTTGCATAGGAGGGACTTCCACAGCATGGGAGCAGCCACTCCCTCTCTTTCTCACCAAACATGTCTGTGATGGTCATGGCAACACACTATTAATGTCTATGAATGGGTTCTACATATAAGAATTTTAATTTTCTTTTCTTTTTTTTTCTTTTCTTTCTGTTTGTTTGTCCTCAGAGTACTGAATCAAAGTTTCAGGTTGGCGCTGAACTCCAGAAGATGACAAAGGCCAAGAAAAGAAGGCACAAAGGAAGAATTCTTTGCCTAAAATAAGCCTCCTCATTCATCTCATGGGAAAAAGTTATTTCACAGGGAAGATATAAAGCGTTTCTTGACCTTTTAAAAATTATATGGCCAGGTAATCAGAAGCAGTTACGTTGGTTTCAATAGATGTTATTGTACTTGTAGAAACCTTTTAAATTTCTCTTTTTTTTTTTTTCAGATTGGGTAAGCACACTGAAATTCTATGTATTGGGACAAAAGATTATGGCACTACAACTCATTCTGGGTTGAAAGTGTTATACCAATGCTTAATTGCAATGGTAGCTTTGCAATAATTTAATTTTAAGATTGAGCATATTCTAGGTTTTCAAAAAATGTAATTGCTCATACTTCATAATGACCTTGCCACTTACAAATGCCACTTATAAATGCAAGATTTCCCAAAGTCCTGAGTTATTATTACACTCTACACTGTATCATAGAAAGGATAACAATGCTCCATTTTTTAAAGTAAGAGGGACAGTGAAGAAACAATTGTTACTTTAAGTAAAAGTTAAATGTGTTGATATGTCCTATGTTGAAACAAGAACTGAGAGATGAAGGGTGAAATAAGATAGAATTATGTCTTATACTAAGGACAGGGACTGGAGAAGGTGACATATATTATATGTCTGGATGGGAGGTTGCCACACAGCAATTCAGGCCCTTTCCACATGCAGGCGAAGAAACAGGGGAAACCATGCTGAAACGGAGCTTACCTGAGTCCGTCGCCACATGGAGCAGCGCGTTTTCACTGCTCCACACTTGTTGGCATCCCGCGGCATCCTGCAGGGCCCAAAATGGCGGCTTACGACTGGCGGAGGCTCTCCACCAACCGGAGAAGCTCGCCAGCTGGAAAGTCCACCCCCGGCAGATCTGCAGGCGCACCCTTGCGCATGCCTGCAAATCCACACCGGGCGCTGCGGCAGGGCTGCACGGGGCTGCACGATCGTTCTTTTTAAAAACCACAAGAAAAGTGGTTTTTCAAAAGCACGCGGTGCCGCCACTTCCAGGCGCCCTGGCGCGGATTGGGGTGTGGAATTACACAAAAGTAATCCATCCCAATCCATTTTACGGTGTAGACGACCTCCGTCAGAGGTCGCGCTACACCATTTTAATACCCCCGTGTGGAAAGGGCCTTAGCTACCATTTTGTAGCTTGTGTACCTGGCTACAGAAGAGAGATCTCTGCATACAGATGGAAGGATTTCAAAGTTGATTTTGGAAAATTCCATGGTTATCTATTGTTCCTTTGAAACTTGAGAGAGAGTTGGAATTCTAGCTGGCAGGAAAATGATCAGCTGGATGTTTCTGCCAGGAGAATATTTCAGGCCAGGTTCCTTACTTTCAGGAATCACTGAGTATAAACTGTCAAGAAACGAGCAGGAGAGGAGCAGCAAATCTTTGGGTGAAATTTGAAGAATCTGAACAGCAGCAATGGCTAAGGCCATTTCTGCACCAGATTATTACAGAGCTATTAATCCTATTATTCCACTTTCAGCATCCTATTGAATCCTGGAGTTTGCAGTTTAGTGAGGAGCATTTAGAATTCTCAGTCAGAGAGCTCTTGGGCCTCAGTAAACTACAAACCCCAGAATTCCACAGGATGTTAAAAGCAGAATAATAGCATTATAATAACGTAGTGCAGAAATGTCCTTAGTCACCTTAAGTCCCAGTCCTGGGAAAAGATGTAGTATAGTGACTAAGAGGAATCAGTATTTTAATATAACCAGATTCTTCAGACTATAAGAATACATTGATTGTCTATACAGAAGTTTTTTAAAAAGTAAACTATAGAATGTTATGTGACTTGATAGATATTTTGTTTTTATTTATACTTACATTTCTTTTATTTATACTTTACATTTATACTTACATTTTTTTAATTCTTGGAACCTTTGCTTTATTTTGCCCTGTACTTCAACCCAGATAATGAGAGAGAAAAAAGGTAGCCAGGTGATTTTTTTAAAAAGGGTATTTTATGGGGAAAGCTGAATTGGAATGAGAGATATTCAGCAAGGGGATTGGACCTTCTCTTGAGTACTAACTCCCAGCAAGGACATATTCCCCACAAAGTGATAGGACATTGTTAGTACAGGTTGAGCCTACCCTTATCAGGAAATCTGAGATCCCCAAACCTCCAAAACCCAAAACTTTTTGCCTCCAACCACCCATTCCTGCCTTTGAGGTGGCAGCTCATTCCTCCTACTCTTATGTTTCTCAGATCCTCAATCTCCTTTTTTGCCACTAGTGAAAAAACAAAAAACAAAAAACCTAGCACCAGTGGTGAAAAAAAAGAGAAAGATTGGGGATCTGAGAGATTAATGAGCAGGAGAGAGACCGAGGATCTTTGAAATGGTGGGAGGCATGGATTTGCACTGAGCACTGCCTTTGGATTCCCACCATTTCATAGATCTTCAGTGTCTCATGTTTCATATACAACACAAGAAGCGAATTAGTAAAATGCAAGGCTATTCCAAAAAGGAATTTCAAAATCTGAAAAAAGATTCAAAACACTTCTGGTCCCAAGCATTTCCGATAAGGGATATTCAGCCTATATCAACATTATACCCTATGGCAGTAGTTCCCAAACCTTGGTGCACCAGATGTTTTGGACTTCATTTCTCAGAAATCCTGATTGTTTGCCAAACTGACTTGGGTTTCTGGGAATCTAAATCCCAATGTCCAGAGGACCAAAGTTTAGGAACCACTGTCCAATATGCATCCGGAATTAGTGCTGGGACCATTTCTGCAAAGTTGTAAGTTGTCATTAATAAAGTGAAGTACCTTCAGCACTGGAGGATGAGATGGGAAGCAAACCCATTCCACCAATACTACTGAATGATCGCAGTATTTGCTTCCCTCTTCTTGCTTTGTCATTCCAATTTTTTTCTTTTGTGTTATAGCCATTATAGATTGTGAGCCTAGAAACAGTGAACTGCCTTCTTAAAATTGATTGCATGTTAGCTCTCGAAGAGCCTTTTTGGCTGTGCAATGGTATAAAAATGCAATCAATAAATACTTTGGCACTGCAAGAACTAACCAAATTGTCTGACTAATTAACACAATTAAGAATGTAAAATGGGCTTTGTCAGCTTGACAGTTTTCCTAGAAAAATGCTACCTAGGTAAAGTTGCAACTGAGAAATATTTAGCATTTAAAAAAAATCATAAAGAAATGGAGCATCAGAAAATAAAGTTGTCACAGCTTGCTCTGTTTTGGAATTAGGTGTAGTGCAAGACTTTGGTACCCAACACTAACACACAGGATTGCTATATGATAAGCTATATTGGTGACAAATGGTACAGCAGATGGTATACAGTAAGAAGCATTCCAGCACTTTTGCTGATGGTGGTCCAGCAGCCCCTAAGCAACTAATTATACCCAGACTAATCTGGTTCCCCATGACTGTATATGGGGTGAAAACCTCCACCCTAACTGGGCTGATGGAAGATGGTTTCTGTGGAGTTATACAGTGCAGAAATCAAAGCACACAAGCATATGTCATTCCCCTATTCATCTAGGAGAACTGTTGGCTCAGACAGCTGAAAGTTCACTCCCCCAGTTAGTGCACAGGCTTCATATGTTTTGCTAGCCCCACAAGGCCAGTCTAAAGCAAAAAGGATCTAATAAAGTCACTAAATACAAATTAATCCTTTCTATGCCACTGGATGGTTCTTAATGTTTGAGCATAGTCATTTCCACATTACACTTTTATAGTGCTGTTATTCCTCTTTCAACATCCTATGGAATCCTAGGGTTTGCAGTTTAGGGAGGGGCACTTAGAATGCCCAGCCAGAGAGCTCTTTGGCCTCAGTAAACTACAAACCCCAGAATTATTCCACAAGATATTGAAAGTGGAATAATAGCACTATAACAGTGTAGTGGGAAAAGATCCCATGACACTAACAAGTATGCTAAAGGTCATCCGCCTACTGGCAGAGGCCAAACTCACTACACAGCCCATCAAATCTGAGTGATTTCTAAGTGAATTCCTCTATTTTGATGTTGCTCAACTTTATTCTATAAATGTAATTATGGATGACACACATACATGCTTCCCTTTACCTCTGCAGTTGCAGAACAACAATCTACAACATGCTCAAGGGGAGCACAACTTATTTGTTGTGCATGCTGTACAATATTTTTAGGTAATACAGTTAGCCCTCCACATTTGTGGGTTTCACTTTTGCAGATTTGATTATTCATGGATTATTTGCTGTCACTTGTTCTGCCTCCCTAATGCCATTTTCAATAGGGATTGCAAGCCTGGTGAAACTGAGAAATTGCAAACAAGGCTTGTAAGTCCATATTAAAAATGGTGTGGGGCAGCAGTGGAGATGGCAGTAAACCCCACCAGCCACCCATTTCCGCCTTGTGAAGGAATCCTGATGCCTCAAAGAAATCCATGATGGGTTGAATTTGGTGATCATACTTTTTGTGTATTAAATATGGGTTGGGAGGGCTTATTGATTTTTTTTCCACTTTCACAGGGGTCCCGTGCCCCTAACCCACATGAATATGGAAGCATGACTGTACATTTATTGCTTTTAGCTAATAGAATTTCAAAGAAGGGGCAGTGTGGTGTAGTAATTTGAGTGTTGCACTTGGGTCTAGGTGCTCACAGCCCCACATGAGCCATAAAACTTACTGGGTGTCCTTTGGGACAGTTACTGTCTTTCAGCTTGACCTAGATCACATGGCTGTTGTGAGGATAAAGGGAGTAGGAGGACAACCATGTCCTCAAACTTCTTTCAAATCATTGTTTGTTTTCCTGATCAAGGGTTCAATCTGAGGTTTTCCACTAAGTCAAAAGTCAATTTTAAAAAAGGCCAGAGGCTTCAGACTCAGTTCTCTTTATCCCAGAATAAATATGTGTTGACTCTTCTGTATTTATTTCATTTCACAGCTTTAGGGAAAGTCAAAGCTGTCGCAAAACATACTTTTCCTCACTTGCACCTTAAAAGAGTTAACAGGGGACCAAGGGAAAAACCATGAATGATACATATTTTTATATCGTCTAAATAGCTCTGCAGATCTAGAGCCGGTTCATGCTGGCCTCCTGTGCTAATAGATATGACAGATGTGCTTAGGCCCATCTAGCCAAATGTTTTGTCTTGAACGTTCTCAGGTAAATATAGCTCATGCAGCAGCAACATGTCCTCTACTCACACCCTCCTTATGTCTTCAAATGCTTTTTCCAAGCTCTCCACTAATCCAGCGGCAGCTGGTATTTGCCAAGAAATGATCACAGCCAGTCAGGGAATACGCATTAAGCACAGTGATGTCACAATGCCACGGAGCCAACCAGATTTGTTTATGTAATGACATCATTATAACATTGCATGAATTGCCCTGCAGTCATTCTAAATGGGTCTCGAAGAGGAGAAATGTGATGACAACCTGAACTGGAAGGGGTTATTATCAGGGAAAGGACAGTTGATGTCTCACTTTCAAGCCCTTTTGCTCCAGTTATAGAAAAGGGACCACCCTTCCAAAGCAAGAAAGTACATGTGAACACACACGTGCATATCTACACATCCTTTGTAGGGTCCACCTTAATATGCATCTTTCCACCATTGCTAAAGGTTAGGTTTTGCATGCAGATTTTTCACCGAAATGAATGTAAAATAATATTTAAATATTTCCATCCTGGAAATATCAAAAGATCTCAGGGCAGCATACAGTAAATTCAGTGCAAACAAATTAAAAGGATTTGAAAGAAAAGGAATAATTTAGATATATAAAAATTTATTAAATGTAATTAGTGTGCTAAAATAGGTTTAAAAACTAAAGCAGTTTTAAACCAATATTTTATTTTATTTTATTTTGTTTTGTTCCTGCCTTTCTCCTGGTTTGGACACATATGCATCAGCTTTTTGAGATATATCTGTGAGGCCCAAAGACTCTAAAAAACAGCTATGATTTTACTAGGTGTCTGAACGAAAACAGCGTTGACACCAATCAAGCCTCCAAAGGGAGGGCTTTCTCCCATGTCCTCACAGAGTGTATTGACCCCCTTCATGGGACGCAGAGGTGCCCTCCCCCGGATGACTTCAGTCCTTGGACAGGCACAACGGTGATGACTTCTCTGAGTGGTCCATTACAGAAAGAACTTTCATCTCACAGCTCTTGTCAATAGTGTCAGTCATCCATGTATGGTGTGAAGTGTGAAGGTTCTGAGCAATGTTTACATATGTTTGGGTGAATTTCCCCCCTTTCCCCATATAGACATGAGTGGGAGAAAGAAACATTGGAAGCCACCCACAGTGACTGTGAATGATCCTAAAATAGTCAGCAAGGGAGTGTTTCTGGAACACCAGGCATTCCTCATTCAGCCAAAGAGGATTTTGTTTTCTACTTATTAACTACAGATCTGCTTGTTTGCTTGTTTGTTTTGATAATCTTGGCTGTGAAACAAATGAAGTGAAAATATCTATTTAAACTGTCTCAAACTTTTGACTCTGCAGAACTATCTTTTGGATTTTTTCCCTCTCTTTCCCAGTCATAGCTCACATTTCGTTTTTTGCAGGAATATTTTTATGTTTTTATGTATTTTGGATCCTACCTTTCTCCAAGGATTGGGACACAAGGTAGTTTATAGCATATTGAGAAATCTCAGTAAAATACAGCAAGTTAGAAACACTAAATCACACATTAAGTTATAACAAACATTGATCCATTGTAAAAATACCACAAACTGAATTTATGTGCCCGTGTGGTTTTTCAGCAGGTTTAGTTCTAATTTTAATCATGCCTTTAATTTAATTCTCTTTTAATATTTAATTTTGCTTGGTGCTTTATTTTTATCTTTCATTCAGTATTGCTATGAGTTATTGCCTATGCTATTGCCTAGAGTCCCACTGCTGATAGAGAGATAATGATGAGAGAAGGAAGGGTTAATTTTCTTCTCCTGCATCATACTTCCAATTTGGATTGATCACCTCACAACAACTGCCATTTGAAAAAACTTTCAAAAGACATAGCTGTACTTCCACAAAGTTCCACACATTTTCATCTTAGGGTACAGGTTGACCTTGAGGGATATTAGCAAACAGTTGATAAGCAACACACAAAACAATGCTCTTTTCTTGATACTCAGACCTTTTCTCAGGTGACAGTAGAACCACCTTTTATTCTGCCTGAACTCAATATTGTTCACAATCCGTTTGCAAGATTTCAGGTTGCATCATTGAGACACCTTGGAACAAATAAAGTAACCTTGAAGCAGATGTAATTTCATATAACAGTGTTGAATGTCTTACTTTGGGAGAGATTTTGTTTTGTGACTGTTTAGTTCTTCCCCCATTTAACTCAAAACTTAGATGAGCTGATGGAAATGCCAGTGCAACTGAGAGCTGCCAAGCTATCAATTTGTGGCACTGCTCTGTTCTCTTGATGTATTGAACCCCTGATCCAGCAGAACAGTTAAAGAGATGTCTGACCTTAAGATGGAATCTCATTAAGATCAACACAACTGCTGAATAAACAATCTCACTGTTTTCATTTTCAGCATAAATGTAATACATAAATCCTGGGGTTGAGTGAGAGGGATTCATATTTTTGAAAGCTTATTAAAAGATTATACAAGTTAAATGCATGATTTTGTCAGATAATAGAACACAGTCTGTTTTTGCCTGCTCAAACTTTTAAAATATCTTTAGAAGTCTATGTTTGTAGGACTAGCAAATACCTATTTCTGGATATCACAGTTGAAGAAGGATATCTACAAGCTGGAACCTATCCAGAGAAGGATGACCAAGATCTGGAAACCCAGTCTTAGGAGGAATGATTGAAGTTGTTGGGTATGTTTAATTTGGAGAAGAGAAGACATAGAGGTGACATGACAGCTATCGTAAAATATCTGAAGTGATGTCATGCAGAAGATGGAGCAAGCTTATTTTCTACTGATCCAGAAACTACAACACGAACCAGTGGGTTCAAATTACAAGAAAAGAGATACCACCAAATATTAGGAAGAACTTTTTCTTATTGTGAGAGACATTCAACAGTAGAATTGATTGCCTTAGAGTGTGGTGGATTGTCCTTCTAAAAAAGAGCCTAGATACACAACTTTCAGGAGTGTGTTTGTTCTGTATTCCTGCATAGCAGAGGATTGAACTGGGTGGCCCTTGTGGTCCCTTCCAGCTCTAAGATTCAGTGACGTGATGATTCTAATGTGTTCAACAATATGTCCAACTCTGATTGGTGTCAACGCTGGTTTCTTTCTGGCTTTTCATTAAAGCTTTGGGAGTTAGATCACTTTATATATGTACATGTACATGGTTTATTACCTTTTAAGCTGTCTTAACTTGTTGTTACGTTGAGAGTCCATCTGGTGTAGTGGTTTGAGCACTGGACCGCTTGCCCATGGAAACTACTGGGTGACCTTGGGCACATCACACACTCTCAGCCCCCTGAAAGGCCTGTGATAAGTTTGCCTTGAGGTTACTATAAGTTGGAAACTACTTAAAGGCACACAACAACAACATGTTGAATATGTTTTTATCTTGTTCAAGCTCTTTCTTGTTTTAATCTGGAATTGTTTTAAACTGTATATTGTTTTGCATGTATGGCACCCTGAAATCTCATGATAAAGGGTGTAATATAGATATTATTATGGACTGCTAAAGAGACAAATAAATAGGTCTTAGAGCAAATCAAGCCTGAATTCTCTCTAGAAGCCAAGGTCACTAAACTGAGACTGTTCTACTTTGGACATAGCATGAGAAGACATGGGCCATTTATGCACTAGGCTGTTATAGTGCTCTTTGGGGATCCTCAAAGGCCCCTCCCTAAACTGTAAACTCCAGGAATCCATAGGATGTTGAAAGTGGAATAATAGCACTATAACAGGCTAGTGCGGAAATGGCCATGGTTCACTAGAAAAGGCAATAATGCTTGGCAAAGCAGAAGGCAGTAAGAACAGAGGAAGCCCACATTACAGTGGATAGGCTCAATCAAGGAAGCCATGGCCCGGTGTCTGCAGGAGTTGAGCAGGACTGTTGACAATAGGGTGACTTGAAGATCTCTCATTCATGGGGTCACCAAAAGTTAAAGTAGATTTGACAGCAGTTAACAACAACAAATAAATATTTTGATGATGATGATGATGATGATGATGATGATGATATCATCATCAGCCACAATGGCAATTCTAACAATGATGTAACATTGCTTGAAGGCTTTGGTGTACCAAACCAGGATTTATTCTAACTCACATGAAGCCAGATACTGAAGACAGTATCTTATAACGAAGCCCTTTAATATGTAAACCCTTCAAAGAAGCAACTGGTTTGAAAACAAAAATTTACATGACAGGAGATGGAGTCTACTAACAAACCACTGAATGAAAAAGGCATTTAAATAAAATTATTTACAACAAAAGCTCTGAATGTAAAGGCTTCTCTTTGTATTTTCCCATGAAGTGCAGACACTTCACATATCTTCTCTTTCTATATGAAGTGCAGATACCTGGGTCATAGAACTGCAGGACCATGTTTCAAAGGGTTCAGCACTGACACTGGAGACCTCCTGTTTTTGAAGGAGAGTGGAAACTGCCTCTGATCCCATCCCCAAAAGCTACAGGTAATGTTTAATTACGTGTAGCTTATTCACACTTCCAGGAATATGCCTGGCCTTGTTAGGCAGCAGGCAGGTCCTTACCTGCAAGCCATGGGCACAGGCAGATGCTATTCTGTCCCTTCTCTGAACCTGGAAAAATCTTCACTCTCTGCTGAAAAGGAAGGATCACAAAGTAGGCTTTTGATGACCTTTTCTGGGGAGCGCACTCCACAAATGGGGTGCCACCACTGACCTACAGCCACCCACTTTACCTCACTTCATTTGACAAAGGGCACCAGATTGCTCTTCACTAACCCTATCAAAGGCATAATAGATGGCCAAGCTCTAATTTTTACTTTTCAGAGAGGATAAATTGAATGTAGTTCATTGTCTCTTTCAGTATCATTTGGGAAAGGTCACCTAAATATGTTGCAGGTAGAAAGAGGAAAGAAACGGCGTGGTAGCTATGGTAGGTAGTTTGGCAGAAGAGAGCCAGCAAAACTTGTTTTCTGTTTTTCCAAAAGGCTGGACTAGAACTAATGGCTGGGAAATGGAGAGAAATAGATTATGACTGAATGATTACAGAAACTTGGAAGGAGAAAAGATGACATCAGGGATGGCAGCTTCGACAGAGTCTCCGTTGTGGTTTATTTGTTTTTCTTCGATTGGAGAAATTTCTGGTCACTCTGGGGATACCAAGAATTGTTCAAGAATGGAGATGATTGATTCTCCTTCACTACTGGTGAAAAGGCTGGACTGCCATTTTTTGGGGGCACACTATAATTCCAAGATTAGACTAGTAGACTAGGTAACCATCATGTTTTCTCCTAATTGTTATTGAAAAATAATGTTTTTCTGAGCCAACAGACAGATGACTATATAACAGCACTACTTCAGATGTATGGGAAAGACTACAGTTACACTGTGGTGAGAAGAAAATTTTGAAAATGGTCAAGACCAGTTCAAATACCAGAGGTGAGCACTACCTGATCTGTCTTTACATAGTTACTCAACATCTGTTGGTTCCTAACAGAAGGTATCACCTCTGCAGTGTGTTGTGTTTTAGGTCATAGTGAGTTGTATGAAATCTCTGCCTATTGCTGGGGCTTAGTTATACCTGCATGTAGCTACCTGCTGCCATTGTATGTTGAAAATACATGTGTGACATAGCACTAGGCAGAGCCAGGGATTTAAAACACAATTCAGGAAACAGGTCCTGTGAAGCCATCAGCTTCCTAATAAAACACTGAAGGTGACTTCACCTTTTCACTTAAACTATGGTCTTCAAATGCCTTGGATTTCAGATCCCAGAATCCCTGATCATGGGTTATGCTGACTGGGACATTTAAAAATTGAAATCCAAAATATATGGAGGACCCAAATCCTTAGAAGATATTATAGTGCTGAAAAGACTTGACAATGCCAAATTAATTCATTCTAATAGAAGCAAAATCCACCTTTTTCCTAAACATAAGTGACATTATTAGCTCAGCTTGAGACCTTCAATGGACAGCAGCTAAAGAAAAAATGAGGACTTATTTCTATACACTGAAATACAAGATAGACCTTTTTTCTTTCTGTATATCCACAGAGTGAGTATATCCCTGTTGAGTGGTAATAACATAGACCGAATGTCTGATCAGAATCAAAAGCTGTTATACAGAAAAACAGGCTTTAGCAGCTCTCTCCACTAAAGCAAGCAGGCCTGGCTTTGATTATTTGACCTAATCAGGTATTGGCTTGAGATATGGTGATTGGAGAGATACATTAACTTGGCATAATTTCCCAGAAAAACACATTGGATCACTTAGCACATTGTTCCATCATCGTTCAGCTCAGCAGCACACATCCCTTGGTATTTGCTAAATCCCTGATTAGTTTTATTTTGACTTTGGTAATCTTTTGTATCAGTGTATTGATCATTTTTCTGAGCTGATTCCTTGCCACTTTAGAAAAGCAATTTGGTCTCTAATGAAAGATGCTGGGTCCACAGATATGGGTGAAGAATGAAAGCTTCTGCCATGAAATGGGAACAGCAAGGCTTGCAAGATTCTCTTGGATGCCTCGGTGCTATGCTTGGAAAGTATGGCTTGAAGTAGATCCAAACACAGGGATAATGGCCAATGCTGGTCCCACAGGAAACGAAGCAGAGCATTAAGTTTTATTAACAAGCTCATTAGAATAATTATATGGGGGAGAAAACAGGGCAAAGCAAATGGCAAAGGAAACAAGCCAAGATTTCCACAATCCAGGCTGGAACAATGAATGATTTGCCAGCTCCCTTGCTTTATTTTTTCTTTTTCTTTTTCCCCAGATGGCTATACAACAGTACAATGCCTATGCAGAAGCAAGTCCTACAAAGCTCCACATAGTTTAGTGCCAGGTAGGTGGGCACTGGAGTGCTATCTCAGGCTGAAATCCTAGGCATACATTTGTACCAGTGGAGCACACTTCTGAGTAAGCATGCATTAGAAGACATTTTTTGGAGGACAAAAAATCAAGACACAGAAAATGGTAGTGTCTCTGCTGAAATTCCAACAGTTCTTAGTCCTGATCCTTCACAAGAACAGAGTGTTAGTCAAAACCTACTTTCTCTTTTACTTTTATTGTCTCTGCCTCCCCTTTTTATTCTTTTGACTAATAGATTGTAGAGTCAAGTGAACAGATCTGGGGTAGAATGAGCCAAAACTTACTGTTTAATATTCTGTCCCAGACAAATCCATATCTGGATGTTCTATCCTAGCTTTCTCTGGCCTGGTAGCTTCCAAACGTGCTGAGCTATCTTTCCTATCTGGGCACACTGCATGGGATTATGGGAGTTATTATCCAATACATCTGGAATGTGCCAGTTTATGAAAATCTGCTCTGTATTTAGTTCACATCTCCTGACTCATTCAGTATAAAAAATAAGATGTGAAATACAAAGTTAACATTTTAGAGAAGTAGATTTGGGAGGGCAGTTATGAATTTATACCTTGTATTTATACCTTCCATATTTGACCATTTCTTATAATTTTTCTGGTTATCAGACACACTTCCTAAATTGAGGAACTCCTTGGTTTCAAATGTTGAGGAGAAGAAGGTGCTGTTCTAGAATGTCAATTTCTTAACCATGTACCTTATTTGCGAGCATATAAAACACACCTTTTTCCTCCAAAAAAATGTCTTCTGAAAATTGGGTGCATATTATACACCAGCAATCACGGTAACTCCTGCCAGGACACCACCAAGGCAAAAAGGAAAATAAAGACACCTTTCTGTTCCTTTTTGCCTTGGTGGGGAGGTCTCCTTACGAGGCAGAAATGACAGGAACAGAGGAGAAGGGAGCTTCTTTCAAACACACCCCGCCCTTCCTGTTCTTTCTGCCTTGGCAATGAGGTCTCTCCACCCAAGCAGAAACAACAGGAATGGAGGATGGGATACCAAAAATTTTCTTCTTGAAGAATACAGTCTGAAAATACAGTGTGTCTTACATGCCAGTGTGTCTAATACACCAGCAAATATGGTAATCAAGCAGCAATGAACCACAGAGAACTAGCTTCCTGGAGCCTTCACCAAGTAAACAAAGCCATAGAGGAAAATGATAGTCACTTAACTGAGTGACCAGATGAACAAAAAGAGAGGTTTGGCATGTAAGGCAGTATGAGGATATTTTAAATAGAGCATTTAAACCAATTCTTAAAAGGATGACTGTGATTTCTCCATAAACCAAATGGCTATTTGCAACTGAACAATGCAAATGTGGAGCATATTCTTTGAGAGTGTCTTTTTTCTTTCCTTTTCAATACTTCTCTGCATGTGCAGGGAAGGCAGAAGGGAGGGGAAGAGGGAGAGAGACAAGATTGATTTTCCATTTATAACTACTGCTTTCTATTGTTCTTAAGACAGCTTTCTGTCCAGCCAGCTATTTTTTCTGAGATTCCACAACTTGGCACCACAGTCATTAATCTTTGAAAATGTCAAAAGATTAATGCATTGTCAAATGCATTTTGTAAATTCAAGTCTACTTCCTCCACTGAATTTTCCCTACCTGTTTTAATAGAAACATCTTTCTATGCTTTTGCAGGCCATGACTCTGAACATGTGCTTACAATTATGATACTTGCTGTTACAATGACAATAACAAATCAAACTGTACACAGATAACATACCCTGATATTACTCATTCTCCAAAACTGATACTAATGTTGAAAAAAATGCTGTATGCAGAAGACACGGGATGCATTATGAAGGCCTTTCTTTTTCCCAGACTAACCCAATACCTACAGTTTTGTCTCCCAGAAAAGACCTATATAACTAGAATAAAGTAACATGAGAGGGAACCATGCTTCAGACGGTGTTAGACAGTTACTCCCAGTAGCCCCAGCTAGCCTAGCCAATGGCAAGGAATCATCACAGCAGCTGCCATCCAACAATATCTCAAGAGCTGCACAAAAAAGAAGGCCTAGTATTCATTTTGTTGGTGCCATGTATATATCTTACTTGTGTAATTTATAAAAGTGGATTTTATTCAACCTTATCTGAAGATATTAAGCCTAGATATATTCAGCATCAGCAATATTTCTTCACTGTAGATTAGAATGCCTATTTCTTGCATAAACCATATATAACCATAGTTCTGGTCAGCTTTCCTAAATTGGTGCCTTCTAGATATGTTGGACTATAACTCCAAACCATCATGATCAGTGCCTATGGAAGATAGTTGCATTAGTCCTGGAGGGCATCAGGCTGGAGAAGATTATGTTAGTTGTACTAGATGAAAAGGGTATATTGAGTCTCACAATCATAGTTGTTAAGGTTCTACATAACCTGATCTTAACAGAAGTGTGTTAGTCCACTGAGGGGGCTTGTGTATAGTGCACAGATTTTTATGTAGCTCCTGAGACTACAATCTCTGAACAAGCAAAAATGCTTATAAGGATTGAGAGAGCTGGTAAACCTAGGCCCTGGAGATGTGGCAGATAAGCTACTCTTACAGCCTTTTTTAAAAATAGCATTTTGATAAGGTTGAAGGAGATAAGCTTTTGTTATATCAATGAGACATGTCTTGAACAAATGCCATCACTTGGGTTGTGTGGAGTCCTAAGCAGAAGGAAATGTTAACATAGTACCCACATTTTCCAGAACAGTCAGCTACATCAGGACATTGGCTGTCTGGCAGAAAAAAGGATGTAACTTTCTATTGTCATCCTTTGGGCGAAGAACATTTTAAGTGTTTTGGTCAAGGCCCTTGGCTTCACACACGATCTGAAAACTCTTGGAAGTACAACGCATGAAGATATTTATCAGTTAGTCAGTGGGAGGGACCAATGAGGTTTTCCCAACTGCCTTGTTTTGGATGTATGTATAGATCACTACATTTAGGCCTTTTTTTTCTTCCTCCCTTCTGAGGCCATTTTCTCCTTCTTCATCCCTAGTGAAGGCTGCCAGCCTACCTATCCAGTTCTCATTTCTACAAGTCTCATTTACTGCTTTTCTTCACCTCCTTTCATATCCCTGGCTGGATTTCTAGAAACAGCAACATTAAGTTTTTACTACAAACATCCAAAGTAATTATTGTGGAGTTTTTTAAAACCAAAAGCTCAAATTGCATTAGCCATGGAACTCTTCTAGTATAAAAATCAAGTATTCTTTCAAAAATATCATTTCATGTAGATGTGTTGTGGGCTCCCCTTGAAAGAGAGAAGATTTCCAGCAAAGTACAATAAATGTGGACCTTTCATTTTAATTATGCAGTAGGGTCAAAGCTTGGAAAAGTTATTTTTGGAACTTTAACATCCAGCTCCTCCAACAAACAAAGCCACTGAATGTAGGTTGCCTGTCTGTGGTGATGGACATAGATAGAAGATGGCATTGGTAGAGTCAAAATGCTTCCTGCTGATCTTCTTATTTTTCACTCCTTCACACTCAAATTCATGTAAAGATCCTGGACAGCAGGTGGAGAAATCCTCTCCCTGGCTTGCAAATATTGGTCTGTGCTATTGTACAGATTTCCACACACTCATTCAGAAATGTACAACTAGACCATTCCGGAATATCGATAGCTATTCTGTTTGGTGTCCCTTTCTGAAAAACTCTTATAAATCCCTCACTTTATTTTGACTGTAACTATTTAATACAAGATGAAGATTATGAGTAATCCTGCATCCAAGGAATTACCATCGTGTATTGGGAGAAAGATGGAGTATAAATCAAAGAAAGAAAGAAAGAAAGAAAGAAAGAAAGAAAGAAAGAAAGAAAGAAAGAAAGAAAGAGGTAGACATCTATTATATTTCTTTTGCATAGATTAAAGGTGTTTTATTATCATAAGGGAAAACTCTGTTCTGTTTCTTCTACATGGAATGATTGGGTTTTATACATACAACCATAGCATGTTATGATACAAAAACACAAGTGCCCTTCTTGTGTTTAAGAGATACCTTGTAAGAGTGCAAATGTTTAATGTGGCAATTTAAAATATGCCTCGTAGTGATTACTACTGTGACTGGAATTCTGTTAGAAGTGGGAAAAAATGTCTGACTATAGTTGAAAAAGTGATCGAATGCCTCCAGGGGGCATCAGAAGTAGAAACAAGTAGTTAGGGTTTACTGCTGCGTTGTTTCTCCTTTGTGACGTCTGTCTGTTGCTTCCTCATTATTGACACTTCTCATACACCTCTCTGCCTCTCTTTCTCTTTCAGGTCATTATCACAGGAGGCAAGTAAATCACAATTACAGCACAATAATAATATCTCTGGCTGGGACTTATCATACCACCTCATTCTTCTTCTGTTGTTCTCCTCATAGGAGACCATATGGAAAGTGTTTGTTTTACATAGGAGGTCATTAATGGATTAATCTGTTAAGGACCTCCTTTGTAAAAGAAATGTTTTCCAAACTATTTTCCACTGGGAGAACAGAAGAGGAATGAGGTAATGTAATATCCCAGTCAAAGACATTATTATCCTCCTGCAATTATGATTTACCTGCCTCCTGTAATAAAGCCCTTAGCCATATAACCCATTTTAGCAGACTCCATATTGGTCTGGTTCAATAAAACACTCTTTCCACTTAAGGTGGTCTTCTTTTAATGCTTTCAAGCATCATCAGCTTCTTACAACTACTTCATTTGCAACGGAGATTTTTTTTAAAAAAATCCATGGCTCTTGGTGCACTTGCCATGACAGTGTTTCCAGCTGAGAAAACTGATATTTTGTACAGTCATTTTGGATGGATCAAAAGTCCATAAATCCCTTTAGTAGAAACTATCTTTGTGGGTTTGAATAAAACTTTAGATACTTCTGTTCCACACAAGTGTGCTCATTCTTCAGTTTAGATTGCTTAGCTTGGTTGTACACTTTTCTTTTTTCTTGCTCCTTTCTTGGTCCATCTGCCTCTCTAAAGTACTGAAATTTAGTAGTGTTTTAAAAGATCTGAGATACAGCTAGCAAAACTCAGAAAACATCTAGGCATGCAGGTTCCCCTTTCCCAATGGCATCTTTTTCATGGGAAGTCATTTGGAGAAAAATGCTTCCATTTTGACATAAAAATGTTCATATGCAAACACTGAAAATCACAGGGGCATGAACAACACATGGTTCCGTGTGTGTGTGTGTGTTCTTTTGTTTTCATCTTTCCCTCCTTTGCTTTGTTTTCAAGCAGGGCAATGGGCCTGGGTCAGAGCGATCAATCTCCCTTGGCCATTGGCGGAACAGCCATTGGTGCCTCAGGTCCTCCTGCCTTGCTATTCTGGGTGAGAGAAAACCCTTGTGTGTCCAAAGATTTTGCTGGCTTCCTGTCTACCCGAAATCCATCTATTCCACTGAATGGAGAGAGGGGCACAATTTTCACAGGCAGTGTGAAAATGCTATGGAGCTTTTGTTAGGTTTCCCTTCCTCTCTGAAAGCCATTGGGAGGAGTGCTGCCTCATCTCTTGCTCTTTTCAGTGAACTATGTTTTTTAAAAAAACAACTTATCGAATAAAGGAAGCTCTGTAAACCCACTGGATTAAGCCAGCAAGCACCTTGATCTTGAACCAAAATGCCAAATGAAAACGAAATCCTTACAAGATTTTCCCCTTCCTCTTCCTTTCTTTCGCGGATCCCACAAGGATCTCAGGCTGTAAGGATAATAAGATACCAGGCACATCCAAATCCACCTTCCCTCTCCTTTCTCAGCTTTGCTAGTTTGGGGCTTCCAGAAAGAAGAAGTTGGTTCGACAGCCAAGCCTGGGGAGATTTTCGAAGACACCCTCCAGCCGAGCCCTGGCTAAAGCCACTCTTTGGAAAGGTGGCACGGGTGCGCCCACCACCCCAGCCCACCTCACATGGCAGAGAAAGGGAAGCAGGGAAGCTGCTCTTGAGCAGACATCCCCGATAGGGTGCTCTCCTGGTTGTGGACCACGTCTCCCATCATGCCCGAGCGTGGGCTTCGAGGAATGGCGCTGATGGGAGCGGTGGTCCAAAACATCTGGAAAGCCCCACCGTGGAAGAAGCTGCTGTAGGTGATCGCGATGCGGGGCAGACGTGAGACGTCTCCAGACCCCTCCTGGCGTCCAGGGGAGCGGGAGGTCAGGGAAAAGGCACCCACAGACACCCACTCGTAGGCTTACGGTCTCCGGCGGCGCTCCGCTCCGAGGTGCTCCTGGGACGCGTGGGGCGGCGAGGGGCTCTCGCCCAACGCTTGCATTAGGACCCGGGGAGAACTGCTCTATTCGGAGCCCAGTGCGCCTGCGCTCTGCTGTAGTGTCCGGAGACCGGGCTGGCTGCGCGGAGCTGCGAAGAACAGCGAGAACGGCGGCGGCGGCGAGTTCTCTGGCACCCAGCCTTCAGCACCACCTGCGAGATCTCTTGGGCGGCGGGCGCGTGGGAAGGTGGGGGGAAGCAGAGAGAGAGAGACGGAGAGGGGGAGACTGAGGGAGAGAGGGGGAGCCCTTCCTCATCTTCTTCATCTTCTCGCACCAGCACAGCCCACCTGAGGCTTCAGTTCGAACCAGCCTGCTTGCATCGCCTGCTCTGCTCAGCAGGGAGGGAAGGAAGAATAAAAGATTCCCCTGCCCACCATTCCCAATTTTTTTTTTTTAATTGCTTTCCGCCTCCCTCCCCTTGAGGCCAACCCCATCCATCCTCCGCCGAGCCCGCCCGAAGCCTCTCCTTGGAACGCGGGGCCGGAGCGCTGTCCATTTCAGAACCACGCGCTCCGCCGAGCCGGGCGCGCTTCCCGTCCCCGGGCTCTCGGAGCAGCCGGCCAGGAAGGGCCCCCGGGGCAGAGGCGGCCGGGTCCCAAGGGCGCCTTCGGGGCGGCTGCCAAGGGCGATCGGCATCGATAAGGAAGAAGCCGAGGAAGACACCAGGAGGGCAGAAGGCTCCCGGTCGGACAGGTTTCTATGGTCTTTTGTTTGGAGCAGGGAGCAATTCTGTTGCCGGAGCCGGATGCGAAATCTTTGGCCCCTTTACTGATTTGCCCTGGCTTTGTCCTCACCGCCGCTCCTTGGGGTGACTTGGTTTTCGTGTACTTGTTAATTTTTTTTTCCATCTGTGAAAAATCGACCTAGGATTCGTACGTGTTGAGCGGCAGCTACCTCTGCCTCCTGCCTCTGCCTCCACAACGAAAGTATAGAACGATTTTTGGTTTTGGGTTTTGTTTTTTTTTTAAAGCATCTGTATCTTCAAGAAATAGAGTCTGGTTGCTGCAGCTGGGCATTTGATATCTGCCTTTCTTTCCTTTCCCACTGTATTTGTGCGTGTGTGTGTGTGTGTGTGTGCGCATGTGTGCACGCGTATGTGTGTGTAATTGTGCAGTGTGTGGTGTGGTGTTTGCAAACCCAACTCCCTGAATTTTTTTCTTGCCGGCACCTACCACCACCAGTGGTTCCCCCTTTGCATCTCCTTGGTAGGTTGGCTGCCTGTGTGGCACAAGATGTATTAATGGCCATGTTTCACCAAGGAAGCAAGCTTCCTCTCTCGTCACTCAAACCCACCTAACCAACCATTCCTTACTTTGCAGCCACTGTTCTTGGGAGACGTGTATTATCAATATATATCCCATCTCTGGCTTCCCTTTTTGTGGGCTTTTTTACCCTCATTTTAAATTATACTTATATAAAACCAGATGGCCCTTGTGGTCTCTTCCAGTTGTATCATTCTATGACAGTATAATTACATTTTAACTTCCCAACACAGAAACTCTATCTGCCATCATTAACTTTTCACGAATACTTTGGCTTTTAGGAGTGGTGAAGGACATTGGTTGTTGTCCTTGATGGCAGGTGGTTGGTGCCCCCTTTAGATAACATATCAAAGGAGTTATTGATCACAGACACCCTTTATGTGCTTGCTGTGTGCTGTGCTTGCTTGGATGAGTCCACGACATGCCTAATAAGAGACGAGATGGGCCAGGGCGATGAAAGCGATCGCATTGTGATCAACGTGGGAGGGACTAGGCATCAGACTTACCGCAGCACCTTACGCACCTTGCCCGGCACTCGACTGGCCTGGATTGCTGAGCCAGATGCCCACAGTCACTTTGACTATGACCCACGTACCGACGAGTTCTTCTTTGACCGGCACCCCGGTGTCTTTGCCCATATTCTGAACTACTACCGCACAGGTAAGCTGCATTGCCCAGCTGATGTGTGTGGACCTCTCTATGAAGAGGAGCTGGCCTTCTGGGGCATCGATGAAACTGATGTGGAGCCCTGTTGTTGGATGACCTACCGGCAGCACCGTGATGCTGAAGAGGCCCTTGACAGTTTTGGCGGGGCCCCTCTGGATAGCAGTGCAGATGATGGAGATGCAGATGGCACTGGAGACTCAGGGGATGGCGAGGAGGAGCTGGAGATGACTAAACGCCTGGCGCTCAGTGACTCTCCAGATGGAAGGCCTGGGGGCTTCTGGAAGAGATGGCAGCCCCGTATCTGGGCACTCTTTGAGGATCCCTATTCCTCCAGATATGCAAGGGTAAGCCATGTGTACTCACAACTCAGAATGCCTTGTTCCTACACACTTCAGGAAAGGTTATAGTTCAGTGGTCCTTCTAAGCCCCAGTTTGTAGTTCTAAACCTGGCTATTCGTTTAGGGCTCTTTTGCTTAAGGGAAGGCAGACAAGTACATTCCATCTAAAGTAGACAGCTCCTGAGTACCTGTAGGCCAGGACTTTGAGACAAGAGCAAAACCAAGGACACAACACTTCCCTTCCCATTAGAAGAAGGAACCAAGATCTCAATCCATTCTGCGTAGATCCTATTCAACATTCACAACATGTTCTGTTGTCCAGAATCTTTGTTAGCTTCCCTACTCTTCATTCTAAGCAAGGTGAAAAGGTACTCCTTGTTAAAGCTACCTGAATGAAGACTTATATGCTGAATTGTTGCTGAGTGTTTTTGTTTTTGCTTTAATAGCTGGCATTTTCCTTCATTCTGATTTCCAAATTGTATGGAAGAAAACAATACTTCTCGTTTAGTTTTCACTTTAGTGCTTGCATTTTTCTTAGATGTGGATCAAGTTGCGCTTATAAGGTGCATGGTATTAGGGAGTAGGTGGGTTGTTCTTCCCTTGCCATTGAAGCAACTGGAAGCAACAGAAAATGATTTCTATGCTCAGTCTGTCACAGCAAATGTGGTCAAAACAGATCTCATAAAATTGGTGTATTTTCTTCTGTGAGGAGAGACACTTTTGTGATAATCTAGGGACAGATTCTGCTCCCTCTGATGTCACCAGCAAAATACATACTGACGTCAATAGGAGGTTGGATGACTCTCATGCAGCTGCTGTTTGGAGACACTGTGGGAAATGGAGAGAGTGGGTGAATGGATGAATGAACTGAAAAAAAATTTCACTTTTGTGTGGTTTTATTGTGTGTGCGTGTGTGCGCACAGGTGTGCATATTTGTTGTAGAACTTCACAAAACTCAACCATCTTTCCATCTAACCATTCATCCATCTGTTAATCAATTCTCTCCAGTTTCTCCACGACCTCCATTCATTATATTATGTGTAGAGATGTTGCTGTTATTTTTTCCCCAATATAATGCACATTTCATATGTATGTGTGTGATCAGTTGACTAACTGGTGTTTCTTATGTGAGTAAAGGAGAGTTTGAAGATGAAAAGACATTTGGTGAACAGTTGTATGACTGTACATGAGCAAATTCAATAGGAACAGCTGAATGAACTACTGGGTGCCTAGAACAAGTGTAGCTGCTTACAGCAGGCTCAGCAAATGTCTTAAGCAGGGGAACTGTTGCCAGGTTGGCAAAGGAATGAATGAGATATACTGCCTGGAGGAGAGCCCTAAGATGCTTTCTATACATACTCTTTCAGGTGACTTTGCTTCCTTTGTAGACTCTACTGATATTTTGCACTGAATTAGCAACTTGGAAGTTGTGAGTCTTTAAATAGTGTGGAGCAGAAGGGATTAATTAAATATTTACTACAAGATGAAAGAAAAGTGTTCTGCAACAGCAATGTTTGGATCCCAGTGATCTTTGCCAGGGGAACAGGAAAGTATAGAGTGAGAGCAACCAATTCCCCCGCCCCAGGTAGATCTACTGGATTTTTCTAATAAACAACAAAAATGAACATAGACTGGGTACTGAAGAGTTTCCCCTCCTTCCCTTCACAGTGCTTGTATTACATGTAGACTTGAAGCAGAGATATCCTGTCCTACTTAACAGTGCCTTGTGCAACGGTCTTCAGTCAAAACAGGCTGCATCTGAGAAGATACTGATGCTCAAGGCTAAAGTGCAGGGTTAAATCTGTGGTGTCTCCTGTTAAAATGATTGCAGATAGCAGAGTTTTGAAAGGCATCTTGTTGACCCACTGCTAATTAAAAGTAGGAGACATTCCTGAGCTAGATGTAGCAATGGTTTGTGAATAGCTTTACTGAACCATATGGTTGTACATCAACCCTAAAGAACAGCTGTTGTTTGTAATATGTGTGTTTAGTGCAACATGTATCAATTCTGCTAGTCCTGAAGTGGTCTTGATGTTGACTTCTAATAAAAAATATCACTTGTTTCTACTTAGCATTTTTTGCTGTTCATAATACAGTGCGATTTTTACTTTTCATTTTGCATGTGTGTTATATGTGTACCTTTAGATTACTTCTGCCATTACCCATTCCAAAACGTACTGTCTATTGCATAATTCCCATTAATTTGTGGCATTGTATACAGGTTTTACTAAGTGTTCTATTAGAAGTAATATATTGTCTTTGTTCATATGCAACCCTTTAAGGATACATTAGCAGACATTTAACAGCATTTCATACAGAGACTAAGAGATGTGTATATAAATCAGCATTTGAGTATTTGCTGTCACAGTCTAATAGCAGACATCACAAAGAAAAAAAACCCTCCAAGAACCTTGGTAGCCATTATAAATAATTGTCCATAGGCCTACTGACACATATTGACTTCATAAACATACATGAGCAATGCTCTGAGTGTTCCTGTACTGTTCCTAAATACTTGCATTATATTCAGTCTTTCGTTCACAAAGGACTTCATATTTAGCTGAATCACCTGCCATGAGGTACATGAGATTGCATGGCTACAGGTGAATCTCCTATTGACAAAGCCTTTGATGAGTCCAAAGCCTTTCAAAACACCTGCAATGAAGGACCTATTCTCTCCTTACATCTCCATCTTTCTTATGTCATGAAGCTGTCTTATGCCATCAAAGTTTCAAGTATTTGTTCTTTGATACTCAATGAAATATTCTTTTTTAATCCTGTGAAAAAATATGAATCCTTTCTTGCATGACCTTCTTGAGTAATGTCATCCCCATACTAATACACAGACATCAATATGTGCTGGGAACAGTTTACAGAACAAATTGAACTCCTTCAAGTTTGTGCTCTATGATCAATTTATCTGTGTGGATCTGTTCTTCTCCTTCCCCCTGGCTGAGCAAACAAAAGAAAAAGGAGTGAGATTAAACCGTTACAAAGCAGACATACTTGTGGGGAGAAAGTTTCTCTAAATATATTGTGTGGTCAATATATTTCAAATAAAATGTGTGAAACAAATTTAATTTCAAAGCTTAAAATATCAGAGGGGCATGCTTTAAATGAAATATTGTTCAGTGTGACAGTTAAACAATATATGGGAGGGGTTGCTAATATGCCAGAGGACAGGATCAAAATTCAAAATGACCTGGATAGATTGGAGAGCTGGGCCAGGGCGAACAAAATGAAATTCAACAGAGAGAAATGTAAGGTCCTACACTTAGGCAGAAATAATGGAATACAGAAATATAGGATGGGGGACACGTGGCTGGATAGCAGTACGTGTGAAAGGGATCTAGGAGTCTTCATAGACCACAAGCTGAACATGAGTCAGCAGTGTGATGCGGCAGCCAAGAAAGCCAATGCAATTCTCGGCTGCATCAACAGGAGTATGGTGTCTAGATCGAGGGAGGTACTGGTACCACTCTACTCTGCTTTGGTTAGACCCCATCTTGAATACTGTGTCCAGTTCTGGGCACCCCAATTCAAGAAGGATATTGACAAGCTGGAGCAAGTCCAGAGGAGGGTGACCAAAATGGTGAGAGGCCTGGAAAACATGCCCTATGAGGATAGACTGAGAGAGCTGGGTATGTTTAGTCTGCAGAAAAGGAGGTTAAGAGGGGACATGATAGCCATGTTTAAATATTTGAAGGGATGCCACGTAGAGGAAGGAGGGGGCTTGTTTTCTGCTGCTCCAGAAACCAGGACAAGGAGCAATGGATTCAAGCTGCAGGAAAGGAGATTCCACCTGAACCTCAGGAAGAACTTCCTGACAGTCAGGGCTGTCCGGCAGTGGAATCTGCTGCCTCGGAGAGTAGTGGAGTCTCCTACCTTGGAGGTTTTTAAGCAGAGGCTTGATGGCCATCTGTCGGGAGTGCTTTGAGGGTGTTCCTGCATGACAGGGAGTTGGACTGGATGGCCCGTGTGGTCTCTTCCAACTCTACATTTCTATGATTCTATGATTCTATGATTCTATACTAAAATTTAGGAAAATAAGCCATTTTTTGTAATCTAATAAGTAAAAGCAAATCTTATGATTAAAGCTAATTATCCTACCTACTAACTATGAATGCAGAGAGCTAATTTTTTGACTTTGGGTCCATTTGTAGCTGATATGGAACCATGCACACATGAGAGGCAGTCATCAGCAGATTCAGGGGATTTTCAAGATGGTAGAAATTCAACAAACCTATAGGGGGAGAAAAAAAATTAAATGATGGGGGGCAAGCCGTTAATAAGAACTGAGTGTGGTCAGTAGGCATGGAATTCTGGACGCTATTGTATAGGTGATGGTGGTAGGTGAGGCAGGATATGACAGAGGCTTCCTGAAGGAATGAGTAGTTGTTAGAACCATAAGCAGGAGCACCCCAAACTAAGAAATGTGTGTTGCATCTGCAAGTTGTACTCAAATTGAGACCAGGAAGACTGTGGTCCATATATAGACTATATATGGCAGGCTGGCCTGGAATTTTGGCAAGGGGCAAACAGACAAGAAGGAGGTGAGACCTTGTGAAGGAAGTCTGAGGATGTAAAGTAAGCTGTGTATGTAGGGAGGTTTAAACTGACAGTTCCTAGGGCAGGACAATATTTGAATCGTTAGCAACTAACACTTCAAAATCACAGTGGCAAAATGTCTGTTCAATCTTCAGTGAATATTTCAAGTGAAAACCCTTTAAGTATCCTAAGCCAGAGCAATGTAACTCCTTGACAGATCAGTCTTTCTGTTGCACTGAATCATGAGGCAGTTAATAGAAATGATAACTGCTTGGAAACCAAGCTCTTTACATTCAATGTCAGGGTTAATGGCTGCATCCCAGTCTGAAGAGTGTTATAGTTTCCAGTCCAATGGCCTGTTCATTTGTGATTATCCTTGTATTTCAAGAACCCTAGGCAGAGCAGCTGGAACACAGACATATGGGTGATTCAGCAGGATTGCTGAAATGTTGATATTTATATTCTGGTTAGTTACAAAAGGTTAAGTGTAATTCCAATACAAGAAAAATATATTTGTGGGAAGAGAGAGAAGGAGAGAGGTGGAGAAGTACAACATATGGACAGAAGAGGGAAGCAAAGAGTAAAAGGGAAACAACTTCTATGGTCCAAGAGAGTTGCCTATCATTTAATTTCCTTTTTCTAATGGGAGAAGCAGCATACAGTATGTTGGAATGTTATATTATTAAGGTTATGACAGATTAGTCCCCATTGGCCATGAGCTTTGCGTACTTAATTATTGAAAGTCTACTGAAGAATCCCTGAAGTCCAGGTTGATCCTGAGTTAGAATTCCAACCCCCTTCCGCCCCCCACCCCCAGGCTTCTCATCCTTTAGATCTATACAGCAAACAAGTACATGCTGTATTTCCCCATCTGGGATTACTTATACCTATTAAATTAGGCAGATGGAAAAAGTGAGGGTTTCTTTCAGTTTGGTTTTGAAGTATTTAGCCATATTTGCAATTTCACCTCATTCAGGATAGAGAAAACTTGAGATTTAAAAACAAAGAATTTGGGACAAATTGAAACAGACATTTTTTTCCCCCTTGAAGCTGAAGACTGGGACAGTTTACAGGCTTTGAAACAAGGTTATGTGAAGCCCTGTACCCCTACCTTTAGAAACCCTGTACCCTTGACTTCACTTCTGAGAGTGATTATTGCTTTGAGATATTGAATCCACACTGGGTTTTATGGGAGCAAATCTGGGTTATATGGGAGCTTTTCAAGGTGCTGAACCTGTTTTGAAACTAAGGTTCAGCACCTTGAATAGCTTCCAAAAATGCTTCCATATAATTCCAAGTAGCTCTTGTAAAACCCAATATGGAGTCACCAACTCTCAAGCAAGAGTGCCAGCAGTCACCTTTGCTTCCCTGGAAGAACCTATTAGAATGTTTGTGATTGTGGTAACTGTAGTTCAACAATCAGGAGGGTTGGAGAAGACTGCAAAAGACAAAGACAGTGACAAACATGGCATTTACCATACTATTTATTGTACATCAGCTTTTTGAAATATGTTACCATTTGACCTCTGGGGTGTTCTGTGGTTTTTCTGTAGCATACATAGTACACAGTAATATTATGGTATTTTGACTTCATTTGCATGGGTAATTAAAACTTTTTTATATAAAAGTATGTTTTATATCGATGTACAAATAATTTATTTTAATATTTGTTTACAAAAACCAACAGTGCTGCTAACAGGAAGGATAAAGCAATAACCCTGCTCCTACAAGGTTTAGAATTAATGTTGATTTAAAGTAACTGATTTTGGTTTGCTCACTTCAGGGTAGCTGGAATTTCACACCCAATATTTTGTACATTAGGAAGGAGGAAGGAGGAGAAGTGGTGGATAAAAGACAAGCACTGAGATCTCTGGATCGTAATAACTTGGCATTCATTTCTAATTACACACATTTATGCTCTCATAAATGTTGCGTAATCACGTTTGTGGGTCTGACCTTGAACAATATTTAGAAGCCATCAACTAGCATACAATATAGCAGCTTACTTTTAGAGATGGCTTACAATGCCCATTGGAGCATTGTGAGATATCAATTACAAGTATCTACATTGACTTCCAGTATCTTCTTGAAAGCCTACAAAAACTAGAGTCGCTTGTTTTAATGCAAAATGCTTTATAACATATGTCCCTCCAAATGTTGTAGGACTACAGCTTCCAGTATCCCTCACCATTGCCCATATTAGCTAAAGCTAACGGGAGTGAAGAGATCTGGAAGGCCACAAGTTGTCTACCTCTACTCTATATACCAGGATCACAATTTTTATTGCATTACATTATGATATGTAGAGCTAAACAGGAGTGATACTGCCTCCATTCCCTAAGTATAATGGCTTGGTGATCTCAGAGAGACTGAACTGTTCATATATTTTTCATTGTACAGCTTGCAAAAGTGCACACATCTCATGCTTTGATCTCCACAGACCAGTTAATGGTGGTTGACATGGCATTCACGAAGAGAGCTTCTAAAATCCACAAATCCAACCCATGATGGGTAGGCATTAGATAAATTCCACTGATTCAGTTGGCCTAACTCTACTTGGAACTAACAGTAGGATTCAGGACATAGAAAGCAATCTGGTATGGGGATGGGATAAAGCAATACACAATAGAAATGGTGGTTTGTATGTGCATCTGGGAATTAGTGCTTTTATTCAATAATTTAGAGAGAGAGAGAGAGACAGAAAGGCTTTTTATGTCCTAAGCTCAGATATTTTTCTGTGATGTGTTCTTTCCTTGTTGTCCACACACAATACCATAGATTGATCTTTGATGGTGATGGTGGTGGGTATAATTGCTATTGTTATTCCCTTTATTTACATCCTGCCTCTACTCTTAGAACTGAGACTCAAGGTGGATTTCAATTCCAGCAGGATATAATATGGATAAGAGCATACCAAAGATAACCATTTAACTGCAATTAAACTGTCAATAACGTTAAAAACATTTTAAAACATATACTGAAAGAATAAAAACAATTAAAATAAATAAAACAACCAAACAATTTTGGAAGTCTACCAAAATATTTAAAAACTCTTTGTCAGCTGACAGAAGAGAAGCAAAGAAGGGACCATTCTAGCTTCCTTAGGAATTGCAGAGCCTAGGAGCAGCCACCAAGAAGGCCCTTTCTTGCTTTCCAACCAAAAATTTGAGCATGAAAGAAAGGGACCCTGCTGAAGATCTTGAAGCTGTTGTTGTTGTTGTTGTTGTTGTTGTTGTGTGTTTAGCAATAGGCTAAAATCGAAGCATAATTTAGCAAATGGGACCGAGTGGGTTGAAGATCTAAATGCATGTATAAATCTACAACCTCAAGGAGCCTGTGAAGGATCTGATTATACTATTTTAAATAATATCCGTTATTAACTAGTACCAGCCATTATTTGCTCCCACTAATAGCACCTCTAGCAGTTTTCATTCTGGCTCCCCACACAGTTAATCATTTCTGCATTGTTTACATTGTAAACCATTTTTGCAAACATACAACATCCATTAATATAAAAAGTGTTTCTCTCCCTGGGAAAGAATCTGTACTGTAATTTCACGGTTGGCATTCCCACTAATATCAAAGAGCATCCAGAGGACAGTCTATTGGATTTGGCCCAGGAGATCTGAAATCTGTGTCCACTTCTTGCATTGTCTGTGACCTTTGGCAAGTCCTTATGTCTCAGTTCCATTTTTTCACTTTATAAATATACAGATAATCATGGCTTACTTCACAAGATAAGGCACAATCCACAAATTATTTTTTTTTAGATGACATCCAAGATTTTAAAGGTACAGTTGAAATTATAAGTGAATTTGATAAATATGTGCCTCCATACAGAGATACATCCATAAGGGAATTATGATAGACTAGCTGCAGCTTCCAGTACAGTCAGTAGCAAGCTTATGTTTTCTCAAAGCCTGGGAGTAACTAGTTTAAAAGGACTAATTTTAACTAGTTATTGGGAAAGGGAACATGGGGCATTTCTGCACTACGCTGTTATAGTCCTCTTATTCCACATTCAATATCTTATGGAATCCTAGGGTTTGTAATTTAGGGGGAGGCATTTAGAATTCTCAGCCAGAGAGCTCTTTGGCCTCAGTAAACTACAAACCCCAAAATTCCACAAGATGTTGAAAGTGGAATAATAGCACTATAACAGTGTAGTGCAGAAAGGCCTGTTGTCAGGAGCTACAAATAAATGATTACTTGAAATTACTTTCTTTTGCCAATAAACAAGGCATAACTGCATTACCTTATATTTATAAGTTAATAGGGGATAAACTTTCTCTTTTTGCTGTGCAACTCACTGTAACTTTTTTCTAGCTTGTATGATTACAGACATGTAGACTTACTGAATGATGGAAGAAAACTATCACATGGTTCAAGAGCTGAGCTTCATGCTGCTGCCTCATGCACTAGTGTGGGTGTTGAATTGTTGACAAGATGGATGGGAGGTTGCTTTCTACCAGAGGCCAACAGCAGATAAGGGTTCTAAGATTGAGGCATTTGCATTTAGACATTCAAAGTAAAGAGTTACTTTGAGAAATGAGAAAAACAAGAGTTGCAACGGCAAAGGTAATGGTAATGGTAACTTACTACTTTTACAGGCCCCAAACTATAAATATAACTAATTACTTTTTTTAAAAAAAAAAAGATTTCTTTATGCTGTGGGTCAGAGAGACTATACCTGTTATATTTTTAGATGTGACAGGTATAAAATGTTAGATGTAACAGATGTAAAATGTGCAGAGCTATAAAATGTGAATGTGACAAGCATGTGTTTACTTAAAGAGCTACATTCATTTGGGAACTGTAACTGACTGCAGAACCCAGCACACTCAATTTTGCTTTGGATAATGTGTGAAATGGCACCTGGCCAAAAGCTAGCATGATAAAAGTAATAAAGCATTTAGAAACAATGAGACATTTGTCAAGTTTAAATGGGAGGAACTCAAGACAGTGGGAAAGAACAGAACCACAGCTCTTCATTATACTCTCCATTATGTAGAGATCAGGTTTAATGCCCAGCATCTTTAAAGGCCCGGGAAGAAATTGATAAGTAGGACTTCTATTTGAGATCCTGGAGGGACACTACCAGTCAAAACAGACAATATAGGGTTGGACAAGCAGGTAGTCTGACATAGCATATGGCATCTTTCTGTGGTATACAACAGGGGTGGGTAAAGTGTGACCTGCAGGCTGCATGTCGGGCCTGGGCCATTTTGTGACCCCCTAGAGTCCCGCAGGGAGTCAAAAAATGCAATATTTTTGCAAATAAAAATATCAATTTTGCCTCAATATTCTCTTCAGAGATTGTGAGGGGCATTTCCACCACATTTTAGGCTAACTTTAGGTGAATTTAGGCCCCAAAGAAGCCCTTTTTTAAAAATAAGAGGTAAACAGGGCTTCCACTAGTTTCCTGTTGCTAAAAGGAGATTATTGAGGGTATAAAATGGCCAAATAAGGGCCAAAAATGGTGAAAATGCCCCCTTGTCCCCTACAGAGCATTTTGGGACAGAATCTTTTTTTTAAAAAGTTGCCAAAATCTTGTAATATTTCTGACCCCCTAGGGGGCCCAAAGTTGTTGTTTTGCAGAAGCAGAGTTAGTGAGAGCGTTGACTTCCAAGGTCTCCATGGGGGGAGAATGTCGCTCCCTTACCTTCCATGGTTGCCTACCCCAATCTTGAATTTAGCTGCTTCACAAAATTTACATTAGGCTGTAAAGCTGAGCTTTTCCTAAGTCTCATTCAAGGGGACCTCCTGTGCTGAACAGAAGAAAAAGCATTCTAAAGTAGAGGCAAGGTCTTAGGTGACTTTCTCCAGTTATTTAATATTGTATAATCAACTTAGCCCAAATCTGCATAAAAGAAAAACACATATCCCCTACATTGACTCCTCATACACAAAAAAGAAAGAGAACTTCCCCATTTGTCAATACAAATCCTAGAGCTGTAAGGCATGCCACAGATGTAATTTTACAAAATAATGGTGCATTTGTTTAAGTACAATTTGGGGCGGGGTGGGGGGAATGCATTCTTATGCACTATGGGGGGAATATCCCATTCTAACTTTCAATCATGGACTTGCTAGAGTGAAAACATAACAATAACAGCAACAGATAGGAAGATTTACAGATACATTTTTTAAAAGGGAAGGGAGCCCTGGTGGCGCAGTGGTTAAAATGCCAGTACTGCAAGCCACAAGGTTGTGAGTTTGATCCTGCAGGGCTCCAAGGTTGACTCAGCCTTCCATCCTTCCGTAGGTTGGTAAAATGAGTACCCAGCTTGTTGGGGGCATGTCTAGAAATACATGCTATTTGTAAGTTGTTCGCCGCCTCGATCCATATGGAGAGGTGGGATACAAATTAATAATAATAATAATAATAATAATAATAATAATAATAATAATAAAAAAATTGCTGGAATCATAGAATCATAGATTTGGATGAGACCACAGGGGCCATCCAGCCCAACCCCCTGCCATGCAGGAAGACCCATCAAAGCATTCCCAACAGATGCCATCCAGCCTCTGCTTAAAAACCTCCAAAGAAGAAGACTCCACCACATTCTGAGGCAGCATATTCCAGTGCTGAATATGTTGGGGCCTTATGTTTTTATAAGTGGAATTATGTCTGTGGGAATTATAATTGGGCAATTCCCTAAGTTCCTGGAGTGGGCAACCTTTTTGTCCCCAAGACCAAACTAGACAGTGGATCAGAAGTGGCATCATAATGGTAAGGGTGGGTTTTTCTTATTCTGTCTGATACACAATAGAGATAGGTGAGATTGCTTCATTGCTTCAGCATAGTGAAAATAGCCACCCAGAGGAGCTACATTATGCAGCCCCTGAACTGAATACCAATGCAGCAACATATGCAGATGAATGGTTAATGGGGATGGTGTATTCAATGAATAACTGCAATATGTAACATTCAGAGTCAATGCACAGAGACAATGTGCATTCACACTTTACTTTGTATACTTTCATGTATTCCTACATGCACAACTGTCTTACGTATACCTCTGCCAGAAACATGTTCTTTCTTACATACACCTCATAAAAATTCACAATGCCCCCCCCGACACTCCACATCTCAACATGCAAAAAATGGCAGGGATTAAACTTCCTCTTGTGTCATATTGAATTGCCATCAGACCCTTCCATGCTGTCTAGGAGATTCCCAATTGCTAAGTAGCAGGCACTCGTTTAGCTGCTATGCCACAACCTAATGCTTGTGAATTCACTCTAGGTTTTAGTGCAGACTGTGAATTTAGCTATCTAAGGTACTGAACTCTATTCTCCAAATTGGTTCAGTACCTTAGAAAGCTACTTTGAAGCTTAGATTAAGGCTTGGAGTGGATTCACCATCCCACTGACATGAAAGCCAATAGACATCACTGCAAATACCTCTATGCATTTTCCTGATAATTCAAGGTAAAAATAAAACCGCTTTATCACATTTTCCATGGTTAAAGCTAACCTTTAAAATGTATATGTATCCTCTAAGGATGAAATATACCAATAATTCCTAACCTTGTAGATGGGGGGAGGGAATGTTAGACAACTGTAACATTTGCCTAAAGATCTACTTTGACAACAGTTTAGAACTAAGAAATGTTGTAAACATTTTCAGAATATTCCAAGACATATAACCATTAGATTGCCAACAAATCTCCAGGATCTGAAACTTCAGTTCTATTAATTACAAGGATTTTTATTTGTACAAAATATTTGTACAAATAAAATATTTATTTGTACTTTCTTGTGCTTACACAACACTGAGGGTACCTGATAGCAGTTAACAATCATTAATGAACACAATAAACTGCAATAAAATTAGAAAAGTATTGTAAAAAGAGATTAATAGGACAAACAGGATAATTGGTGAATGCTGTGAAACTAACATATGCTGGAACAAGAAGGCCCTCATCATAGGGTGAAATGGAATCAAAAAGTGTATCCTCCAATATCTTGATTGGAGATACAGTCCCAATTAATACTGTGCTGTCCCACTTTTTAAAAAAATCATTTTATTCAAATTTCAGATATAAAACAAACATTACTACTGTAAATTTACATGAAATATTTTTTGGTCTTCCACACTGATCTAGATTTCATTTCCAACATCTCTTAACATAGTTATATCAATGTACCGCTTTATGCTGATAATGTTACATGATATTTCTTGCATTTCATTCTCCACATTACAGTTCCATGGTTTACATCAGTAGCCCCCTCATTAGTTATCTTAACCATGAATCACTCATTTTCATTTGACAGTGCCCAGCAAGTACCTGTTACAATCTGCCATTCCTTTTTAATCTCATCATCTGTTTTCCCCTTTAGTTTCTGTGAGACTATATGAGCATCTCTGTTTTCCATAAATGTTCCCCACCATTGTTCTATTGTAGGTATTTGTTGAGTTTTCCAAAGCTTTGCATATTCTATCCGGGCTGTTGTTATCATATAAAGAATTATTCGCCAATATTTCTTTACATCCGTACCATCGAATACCTTTGTCATATTTAACAAATACAATTCCGGTATTTGGCAAACTGAACTTTCATTATAGCACAAATTTTATTATGTACATCAGTCCAATATTTCTTAGCTTTGGGACATGACCACCACATGTGATATATCGTACCGACCTCTTTCTGACACTTCCAACACAGACTGGTACCTGTATTGTAAATCTTTTTTAATTTACCATCTGTGAATTTAATGTACCATCTGTGAAACAGTTTGTAATAGTTCTCTTTCAAATTCTGAGCAACTGTAAATTTTTGTGTCTTTTTCCAACTTTCTTCCCAGAATTCTAATTGATTTGAATGTCCAATATTTTGAACCCATAAGATCATTGCTGACTTAATTGTTTCTTCTTGCCTTTCCTGTTGTATTATTTCTTGATATATATGAGATAATAAATGAGGGGGGTTTTCAAACAGCCATTTAATAATCCCCATTTTCTCTTTTGATTCTATTCCATATGTCTTTAAGTCCATTTGAAACCTTTCAGTTAACTGTCTGTATGGTGTGCTGTCCCACTTTTTAATCTTTTTAAAAAGTCCTAGTTTCTCTCTGCTCCTTCTACTTCCCTCCCTTTGTATTCAGCTTACTTTACCTCCTGCAGACTTAAGTACAAAAGTAGTTTGTAGGGAGAGAGGAGATGTGGGGATGGAATATTGCCTTTCCTAGTAGGCTCAGGCAAAAGCAAACTGCTACAGCCCATTCTGGCTTGTGTGTTCTTCATCATTAATAATTTTCGCTATCTTGACCACACTTGGCTGCCTGTGTGCTAGTTTTCATCTGTGAAATGTTGGAGGGTATAAAAGCGAATGCCAAGCTAGCTCTTCAGAACAAGCAACTCCAGAATTTACGGACAGCCACCAATGAGGTTTTTCTCTTGCCTTCCACCATCAGTGGGAAAGCCTTTTTCATTAGTAATAAGTAAACTAGTATGAGAGGAAGCCATCCCTAAATTATCCAAGACCTTTAGCTATTTAGGGATCTAAAGACTACTTTCAATTGTAAAACAAATGAGTAAACAGTGCAGACTTTGAAGGACAGCAGTGATCTGAATCTGTAAGGAAGCAGTCATCAGTGTTTTCACTGCTATAGTTGGAGCCAACTGTAGGTTCTCCAAAGGTAGCCCATAAAGAGTGCATTGCAGTAATCTCAGTTTGAGGTAACTAATGCATGGGTCTCTGTGGTCCCTCTGACCTTGTCAAGAACAGCCACAGTTGTGCACCAGTCTGAACTGGCAAAGGAGTGTAAGAACAGTGATAACATAGACCAGGAAATTCTGATTTTTTCTTACATTGCCCACTGGTCTTCTAAAATGACAGGTAATGACAGGTAAACACTAACATTCACCAATATTCTGAAAAAGTATACTTTGCTTTTCCTTCTTTTGAAGTAAGGCATCCAGTACTGAACTGTTCTCAAAAATAAGTTCTTGTTATTACTGTAGTAATGGTGGTAGTAGTAGCAGTAGTTATAGCCATTCATATTCTGTCTTTTTTTTAATGTTGTAACCCAAGGCAGTTTACAAAAGTTAAAACAAGTTAAAGCTAGTTAAAGCTAGTTAAAGAACTGAAACCATATTAAAAAAGTTATACAAGTTATTACTAAAATGCAATTAACTTGTGTCCATGTAAAGCCTATCTCTACTTCATTCATGTTCAGCGAATTTCTAACCACACCATGTTTGAGCACTCCATTTGATCAAGAACTGTGGAGTGTTAAAAAAATCCAGTACATGAGTTCCAAAACTCCAAAGTTATACTTAATACAAATAGTATTTCATTTATGATAAAAAGAGTCACTCACAAATAGAACTAGAACATTTCTTCTAGATTTTATTTTAAGGTAATGCATTAAATAAACAAGAATCCATCAAGCTAGTAAAATAGGAGCCATTTTGAAAACTCTGCATTTGCCTCCTCACTTTCTGTCCACTGAAAAGAAGGGGAGGCACTACTGCAAGACTGAGCTGGTTTCTTTTGTTGAACAATACATTATATAAGTAGGTGATTCACTGAAATGCAGATCACAGGATGTGTATGTTGGATGATGGATGGATGGATAGGTGGATATAGAGTTTTAAAATCAGACAGAACTGATGGATTGTTTTGTGTATGCAAAAAGAGAGATAAAGTCTGAAATCTGAAATTTTGTCACTTTTGGGATGATTTTAAAGTTTTTTTCTCTGCTCATCCCATCTAACAAATCTAAATTTAGATAGTATGGTAAAAGCTCAGCTCTACAGATTGCTTCAATTTGCTTAATTCACTCCTACAAATTGGCTTTTTGAGGTGTTTTTATCGTTGTTCCAGGTAACTTTATTTCTTAAGCAAACCTTTTCCGTGATTACTTGAACATTTTGAATGACACCCCCCTCCCCCATAACAATCAGGCATGTTTGGATAGTTTGTTTTACTCCATCAATGGAGTAAAACTTCAGTAGCTTGCACCCAAAACAAAGAAGATGGGATCAGACTTGGGTAGATTCTCATTTCCTTCAGAGATGATTTATGCATGGCAGTGCAGCTCAAATTAATCATGCTATAAAATTATGAATAAATTTATGCTCCAAGGTTTTCTACAGTAATTGCTTATGATGAAAGCCCTTTAATAATAGTAAGTTAAAATTGCATAGTAATGGCCCTTTGTTAAAAAATCCAATAAATCTCTGGTTTCAGTGAGCTTCACAAAAGGCACTGATGTCATTTCTGCAGACATTTCTAAAGTGTCCAGACCTCACCAGCATTCTATAGCATAATCATTTTGATATTTAGCAAGCAGAGGCAGATATTAATGTAACATGTTAGATTTGCCTTGATAAATGGTAGATCAAAATTATTATGATTTGGTAACCAGAACAGACTATTTTAAACACCTTTTTTACTTGAGAAACAGGTGCATGCTGTTCATGAGAAAGCTAGTGCTTTGCTTCTTGTGTTCATTTTAAAACTGCAAAAGAAGCCATTTTGCCCAAGCTAAAATCTGCAGGAACCCAAAGATACCTGCACAACTTGAAAGGATATTCTGTCTGTGCACATGGCTGGAAAATACATTTATACTACTTTAATCTATGGCTCAGTCTATTTATTCAGAAAAATGGGCTTCTACTGTGATCCAAGTTCCAGTTTGGCAGCAGAGAAAACAGAAAAACTCACTCTGTCAGCATATATGTGGGTTCTTCATCTTCAGAATGTAAGTGGAGACGTCCTGGATGACATAAAAGCCCTAGCTATCCTAGCATTTACACAGTTGTCAACCAGATGCTTGTGGGAAGTCCACAACCAGGGCATGAGGGCAATACAATTTTGACACTTGTGTTCTCCAGCATACTGCCTCTGACTTTGTTAGTAATCTATAGTCATAATTACTAGTGATTATCAATATCCTTTTCTGTCTTGAACCCCCCTTTAAAACCATAGAATTGTTAAAACAATAGAAGAGAAGATGGTGGCACAGCAACAGTTTCCCTCAGTGTCTTCTCCTGACTGAAGTATTCTTCCTTTTTAGAACTTTATATATGTTTATAATTCCTAAAATATTTTTCCTCTGCAAATGTGGGAGTATTTGTACAGCCACAAATGCTGGTGCTCATCATTAATGTCCTTAATTTTGTCAAGGTCATTGTGGGAAAAATGTTGGCATATTTCTGAAAAGAACTCAATGCAAAAAAAAAAAAATCCAAACAGCTTGTTTGAATTCATATGATGAACGTGCTTGTGCCTTGTTTTAGAGATGTATTATTACTCCTCATGCCTCAATTCTTTTCTGTTACATTCAAGACAGATGAGTACCTAATATATAACTTGATTATTAAATCAATATATCCTATCTATAATCTATTCTCTGTATGTGAGTGTGTGTGCATGCATGTGTATTTTTCTCTCTAATCTTTTATACCTAAAAGAGATACATATAATAAATATCTTATTTATATCTTTATTATATTTATATTCCACTTGTTCTCCCAAGTGCTCAGAGTAGCATGTATAATTCTCCCTCTTCTCATCATGTTCACACAGCAACTTGGCAAAATAGATGAGGCTGAAGGATAGTGACTGGCTCAAAATCAGCCAGTCAGCTCCTTACCTGAGTGGAAATTTGAATCCAGAGCCATTTCTGCACTAGCCTGTTATAGTGCTATTATTCCACTTTCAACATCTATGAAACCCCAGGATTCCATAGGATGTTGAAAGTGGAATAATGGCACTAATAACAGGCTAGTGTGGAAATGGCCCAAGTCTCCTCAATTCTGTTCTGACATTCTATTTCAAGGTTATATATTTTTCTGGATACAATGGCTAAATGTAATTCTATGTCAGAGGTTTCCTTCAGCAGTTTGCTCTTACCCCATGCAAGCAGCAATACTGGCATTGGTGGTGGTGGGGAACAATCTGAATGACTGGCAAGAAATGGAGGGAGGATTTGGTGATGATGGAAGGGGTCAGAGTCCTTGGGAACCACATTCATTCCTCAGGCCACTGCTTGTACACTTTTGCTCCAACAACCACATGCTCACAGCCAACCTACTTAGACCAAAGGCAATGGTTTGATTTGACCAAGAGCACACTCACTTTACTGATGAAAAGACTAGAACCCAAATACAGAAGCTTACACTACCATAGTGGGTCTGGTTCCAGAGGGATGGCAGATGATGACTTTCATTCAGGCTCTGTAGGTCTGGGACAATCAGGCTATAGAACATTTTCTAAAACAATCTCCAACAAGAAACAGCACAACATCCCAACAAAAGCTTGTATTCTGTATATGTGTAGAGGATAACAGTCCAGTTATAGGGAAACAACTCCAGTAAAGGCTCAATAACAGACAGCTTTCTCTGTGAGCATTTGGAACATGCTATTCATTCTCAGAAATAATTCTTAGGGCAAGGCCCTCTTTAGCAATGTGGGTGGGATGTGGCTGGCTATTGGAAGACAAGGGAAACATATCAACTATAGTGGACATCTTTCCAAATTTGAACAAGTTTGGACATCTTTCCAAATTTGAACACCTCACATTCACCGTACCATGCCATCCCCTATTAATTCATTATGGCCTCATAACTCTCTGGAAAGGTTTTGGAATAGCACAGATGACTTCAAGAGGGAAAAGAGGATGGACAGGTTTCCTGTCATGAGTTAAGTTGACTTAGGATCTGAGCCCACTACTTTGACATCATGAAGGTTTATTCTCGAACCTCCATTCTCAGAGACATTATGATTCCAAATACTAGATGCTGAGGACAAATAACAGGGAAAGATCAGTGCTTGGAAAATTGTTTTGTTGGATTACAGCTCCCACAATCCCATAGCCAGCGTGAGAATTGTTCCTTTAAAATGTATCTGTTCCAAATCTGTTGGTTGCATATCTTACTTATAAGCTTCCCAGAAGCATTAGATGAGATGATGATGGAGCCAATGACACCAGCAGGGATGGGCAAAGGTCCAGGGTCCTCCACCAATTAAAAAGAGCAAGAGAGCTCTCCAGCATAACAAAAATAGCTTACTATATTCAAAATAACAACAGTAATACATATTATCTTCAAAGCGGGAAGGTGGAAAATTTTAAGCCCAGACTCATTGTGCCCAGAATCTCCAATTATATAACTGTATCATTGTCTAGACTAGATGGAGGTAATGTAGAAGGGATCTTCCACTGTTCTTTTAATAAAGTTGCCCAACACTTAACACAATAGGAAACCATGGATGCAAAGCTCCATTGTAATTAAAGTCACATTTCATCTTTTTTCATTTTCATTTAAGTGAGATAAAATTTTCCTGATGGAAAATTTCATCCAGCTACAGAGAATGCCCATTATAGTGGCTCACACACTGAAGTCAATAGGATGCAGTCCTGAGTGTATGTGTATAGGATTGCACAGTAAATGAAGTATGTGTTTGCTGACTATTTAGTAGCAAAAGAGTTGTGGAAATTTTAAGAAAGAAACAAATGCATGTACTGTACCATGATAAAGTGGTAAAGATATACCATGGCTGGGCTGATTAGTCTTAGGTGTTTATCTCTTTGAAAAATCCCCTGGGTGCAAGCAGTTTTATTAAAAGACCAAATGTAAATTTAAACCAGTATGGATTACTTGAAACGTTAGCTTCATCTTAGTGGCAATAAATCGATATCCGGGAGCACACTGGAACTTCTTAAGAAAAGGTCATTTGTAAAGACCATTCCATTTTATTTTCTTTGCAAGTATCAAGTAAAGGGCAAATAACCATAATCAAAATCATTACAATAACAATCTAGATGCTATTGTTGGTCCTGACTATAGTGGAACCACTGAATCCACTGGTTTACATATTGACTCATCATTCATCTGACTCACTGGGGCCATTTCTACACTAGACTGTCATAGTGCTATTATTCCACTTTCAACATCCTATGGAATCCTGGAGTTGCAGTTTAGGGAGGGGCTGGCTGTTGCAGTTGCAACATTTGCCAGTTTCACATGAATAGTGATACAAGTATTGCTGGATTATCATCTTTCATGCTTTAACTAATCTCCATTTTGTTGTGCGAAAAAAAGAGGTGGGGAGAGACAACAGGTGACTCCTGGGAATGAGTGAGATCAAAAATATGTAAGGAGACGAGCCAGCATGTTATACTGAATTAAGCACTGGAGGACTAGGACTTCAATCCTCACTTGGCCGCAGAAACCCCCAGGTGACATTGGGCAAGTCACACTCTCTTAGGCTTAGAAGAGGGCAATGGCAAACATCCTTTTAATCAATTTTGCCAAGAAAATCCTATGACAGATTCACCTTTGGGCTGCTCTAAGTCGGAAATGACTTGAGGGTATACTACCACCACCGCAACCACCACAATGTAAGAGTATTCTCTGTTTTAAAACTCTTGGATAGAGATTCTCAAAAATCTCAGTGGTTATGAGAAGTACTTGTCTTTCTCAGGGACTGCTTAGGTACACTTTCTGTTCCCAATGGTAGAACACATTATATGGCCCCTCTTCAGAATGGCAAATGGAGGCTGAGTGGGAGATATGCCTGTCAAGAATGGGCAACCTTTTTCATTTCACCAAGGGACACATTTGCTTAGGATTAAGCTGTCAAAAGCTTCATTCTGGTAGAGGGAAGGGCTGAAGACAGCTCTAGGCAGGACCAAAGCCAAACATTTTTCTCTCTTTATTTTGCTATCCCTTCTCTCGGTTTTGGACATTCCTTCTCTCCTTTTGTCTCCATTTCTTCCCAAACAAGTTGCTAGAAGAAAAACAAATCATTCCTGCCAGAGGTCACAACTGCTCCCTTTCAAGGGGCATTGTAAATTCATTTGAAGGATATATGATTGAAAAAAACAGTGAACTTCTTTTGTAGCCATCATAGCCCTTAGCAGTCTCAAAAATCCCCCTGCTCTGTGAGGATGCACAATTTGCAGTCAGTTTTTACCTAAAACCCATGTCAAAGCTACCCAATGTACATAAAAATGCAGAGTAACAAAAGAAAACATACATACACACCCAACCTCAGAATCTTCAATACTCAGCTCCTGGCAGAAATTTTGGCTGGGATGCTGCTGATGGAGGGGTTTTGTTTGAGTAATATGGGGAGGGCATCCTGCAGGAGGGCCAAGAAGAGAAATTGGTCCTCAACCCCCATGCAGTTGACTAGCCCAGCATACATGGTTTTGCTCATAGTGAGGTCTAGCAGATGAATTCCTGATCTTTCATATAGTCCTTTATGAGGATTTCCTTGCATGTCCATCAACAAAGGGTAGTATCACACCCGCTGGCCTTCAGGGCCTATTTGTTTAAGACATAGATGCTTCCTAAGCAGGAATCAAATGGGGATCACCAGTGTTGTTTCAAATTTCATTTTAAAAAGTCCATATTAGGATTATATCTTTATTAAAGGTCACAATAATGTGCAAGCTTTTGAAATTTCCCACCTGTTTTCATCAGACAAGATGTCATTAATGTTACAAATGTGGTAGTGAAGTGGAGAAAGCTTATTTGACATTGGAGGCCCTTTTTGCACCGTACCTTGTCGCAGCAGTGGGGAGTGGTGCTCGCGCGAGCTGCTCACGACAGCCCTTTTTGCCTCCTGCATCGGCTTCCTTGTAGCGCGGCCGTCGCACTAGTGCCCCGCCCCTTCCTTCCGCAGCACAGTCTGAGAGCTGTAGGCTGCGCTGGGGGAAGGAAGCGCTACTGGGCTGGCTTGCCGACACACCGCACACAGGTAAGTGTGTGAGGGCGCCACGAGCATTGCACGAGCGCGCAGTATTTTCGGCTTGAAGCCGAAAATCAAAAAATGCGTGCGTGCCCCACTTTAGCCTCATGAAGTCTGTGTGCTTAGAGTGTTAAAATGTGGGAGGAGATTGCAGACATTCAACTCAAGTTTTACCAGCTGATGTGATAGTTTCAGGTGCACCTGGGACTGCCCCAGGACTGCTGCAACAAAGAAAGAAAGAAGGAAGGAAGGAAGGAAGGAAGAAAGAAAGAAAGAAAGAAAGAAAGAAAGAAAGAAAGAAAGAAACAAACAAACAAACAAACAAACAAACAAACAATAGATAATTGTTTCATCCATTTTTGAAAATATAAAATCCATCTGTTACTCAAAACTGTTTCCATCTTTAAGTGAAACCATACAGTTTCCTAGTAGCTGGAGGGATGGTCTATCAGAAAATGAAGTTCAGCTTCGGCTGGTGTGAAATCCTTTCTCTATGCACTTAAGAAAATCATTCAAAAATGCTGCAGTTACCATGCAATAGGGCTTCAATCAGCATACTACCACCACCACATCCATCTACCTTGAAGATGTATTTGTTAGTAAACTGAGTGACCTTTTAGATGAGGACACCTTCCATTTTCTAGTGCAATTGGTCTGTCAGCTTTCACAGACGCTGCACATAAATGAAAGTATGTTTAAAACATTCATTACTTTTTAAAATATTTAAACAAATGCTCTTTATTTAAAAAAAAAACCTGGAAGTTAATGCTGTATTTTTGAATGGAGCCTCAAAACTGCCACCAACTGCCCCATCTGATTAAAAAACACAGCAGTTGAAAGTATTAAAGGGGGCATCTTATTCAACCCTATAGCCAAAGCACACACAAAAAAAGTCTTGTTTGACACCCTGTTTAAAAACCTCAAAGATTTAGTGGGACCCTGTCTCTGGTTTAAGATTTATCCTAACATTTCATAAATCTGTGCCACTGTAATTTAAATCTGTACCCTTTGCTGTTTCTCTGAAGCTTGGGTCACTTACCTGAATGAACTTTTCTATAGGTAACGCACCTTATTCACTCCTCATGCCTACTTGTGGCTATTCCTTCAGAGGTTGTGTGGGTTTAGACATATGAGTACCATTGGATGAATCTGCCTTAGAGACTGGACTTCATGATTGGACTTCATTCTTTCTAGGTCAGCCAATCTGACTTGCAGTGCAGCAAGTCACTGATGCCATGAACACAATCTGGCTGGCATGATGTCTGAAGAAAGTGTAGCCATAGAAGGCTAGCAGAGCTAGGCCTGGGGACTTCAAATTCGTATTTTAAGATTAATGTTTCATGATTGGTTTCAGCACATGTACAGGTACAAATGGATTATGAAAAATCCTTGGACAATCCTATTGGTATAGACAAGCACAACTTCATCATCCTGCAACACTGCACTGGTGAAGCAAGGTGGGTTTTTCACTGCATGTGTAGAACAACACAGATTACAACATTACACCCATGTTTTCTGGGCTTTTAACTTGCCTGACCAGCCATAGTATCAAGCCTCAACACAGTTGTTCCTCTTTTATTTTATACAACACTTTTGAATAGCATGTGAACAAAGCTATCTTTACATTTCCAATATATTTATCCCCTATTCTTCTTCTAAGAAAAGTGTCTTGCAAATGCTTAAGAACTGTTACTTTTCATCATGGAGAGAAATGAGAAGTGGAGTGATACAGGGCTCTGTCCTGGGTGGGAATTGAAAGAATATTCAAATATATTTGGAAAATTGTTGAAAAACGTTTTTACAAGTGTTGAGAAACCCTGCTGATAAGAATCCTGGACTGAGGAGAATCTTTGTAGCACAGGACTTATTCTGCACAAACATTGACCATGGTTGTTTTGTGCAGAAAACATTTTCTTTGCAGAAAACAGCTTTTTGTGTGTAGGAAACAGAAAATGTTGTTTCTTCTGCAAATAATGTTGGTTTCTGCAGAAAGTGGCCACACACAAATTTTGCACAGAAAAAAATCCCAAATTGTGAATAGACTTTGAAAGCTGCATGGTTTTGAAAGACTTTCTTACACTGAGAAGAAAATGGTCAAAATTACTTTCCTTCAAGAAGATACTTGGTGAAGATTTGCATCCCTAGTCCTGGGTGCAGCACTGTTCACCATCTTTAGAAATCCCTTGAATGAAGGAATGGAGGGCATGTTTATCAAACTTGCAGATGACACCAAACTGGGAGAGGTAGCTAATACTTCAGAGGACAGAATCAGGATTCAGGATGACTTCAACATAGTGACAAAATGAGCTAGCACTAACAAAATGGATTTGACAAGGGATAAATGTAAAGTACTATATTTAGGCAGGGAGAAGATTAGATGCACAAATAGAGGATGGGGTGACACTTGGTTTGACAGCCATATTGTGAAAATAATTTAGAGATCTCAATAGACTACAGGGTAAGTATGAGCCAACAGTGTGATGAGCAGCAAAAAAAAAAAAAAAAAAAATCTCTAGTGTGATTTTAGAGTGCATCAATAGAACTGTAGTGACCAGACTGAAGGAAATAAAATTGCTACTCTGTTCTGCTTTGGTCAGACTTGACCTGTAGTACTGTGTCCAGTTCTGAGCATCACAGTTTAAGAAGGAGATTGACAAGTGGGAACATGTCCAAAGAAGGGCAACCAAGATGGTAAAGCATCTAGAAACCAAGCCCTATAAGGAACTACTGAGGGACTTGGGTACATTGAGCCTGGAAACAGGCAGTCCAAGAAGTGATATGATAGGCATCTTTAAATATATAAAGGACTGTCATGTGGAAAATGAGCAAGCTTGTTTTCTGCTCTCCCAGAGGATAATTCCCAAAACCATGAATTCATAGAACAAGAAAGGACATTCTGACTAAAGCCATTTCCATATGATATCGCTATCCCACAACAGCAGTGAGTTGTTTCCAGTCCAGGACTCGTGCTACTGTATGATGTTGTCTCTATCCAGCTGCTATCCTATACCCAAGCATTGCAAAACTTCCTTATACCATTTCCAGAAAGAAAAAAATCTGTTAAGAACCTCCTTTAGCACTTCAATCCCATCAGCCAGTTCAGTGCAGTACCATAATAGCACTTGACAGTGCTTCCTGTATCCAGGAGTGGGTGGGATGTGGGCATGTCCAGCTTGTCCTTCCCTCAGCTACTCCCATGGTGTGGTAACTTTGAAATCTATCACCTCTCTGTGTTTCTTTTAAATTTCTCCTTTGAGTTAAAACTTTTTTAAAATACATTTTTAACCATTATAGTGCAAAAGTGCAATAGTGTACTGGCATATCATGCCATTACAACACTGCTGTGCTAGTATAGCTTCCAAAGCCCCCCGACCAATCAAGAGTGGCAGGGTGGGTTGAAGGTGAGGAAAAGGAGTGGCCAAGGATGCTATAGTGCTGAGGGAACACTGATGGCAATACCACTACTCATCTGCTTAAGGCAAAAGGGTGCAGAAGAGAATGTTTCTAACCTGCAACCATCACACAGATGGCAATGCTGGGTTGTAATGGAAGAACGAGCTAACAGAGTATGGTGCAGAAAGGGCCTTACTGTTATGAAGAACTTCCTGATGGTAAGAGTTGTTCCATAGTGAAATTAAGTGGTAGACATACTTGTTAGAGCTTTTTAAAAAGAGTTTGAATGGCCATTGGGCAGGGGTGCTTCTCCTGTGGATTCATGTACTGGCAGGGGACTGAGCTAGATAGCCCTTCTGGTTCTTTGATTTGATTTGGCTTCACACAGTCTGATTAGGAAGCTAGATCTGTTTAACATCAGTAAGGGAACTGTATCATACACCCTCAAGTTGTTTTCTTAACCCTGTTCTATATTTTAATCTAAACATCTCATGAGCATTTAGTCATGTACTTTCCATTCCAAGTGCCTTATCAATGTTTGTACTTCTCTCTCTTGTGTCTCTAGCAGTTTGTCAATATCTGCTTTGAATTTAGGTACTTTAAAATGAACACAGCACTCTGAAAGTATCTTGACCAGCTGAATGCCCTCCCCATCCCCAAAATAAAACCTGAATACAAATCCAACTTAGCTTTGCAGACTAGGTCTTTAATACTGGCTGAATAATTTGTACTGAATGGCGCATTTGATGAATTATTCAGTATTACTATTTCCCAGGCAGGGTTTGCAGAGAATCTGTCTTCAGTTATTGCTTTAATCTTAATAAAGTGATCCATTATCATCTCCATCCTCAAAAGGTTCTGCTATCCTGGAGAAGTCTGAGGACTGGGAGCTCATATGCAAATCTGAAAGGAAAAAATCATTTCAAAAGCTGGGGTGGAGGGGGTGGATCTGGTCTGACTAGTTAAACTAGCTGAATAACTGGTTGATTCACCACTGTGTCCATCCCACACTTCATTTGCACTGTGCACACAGTGTTCTGAACAAAAGAATGATAAAATGTAAAGCATCATCTGCTTGGCTGGGTTGATACAGATTACTTTGCCTGAGCCTCTTCCTATGGCTTTGTTTCTGACTATCCAAATGGGTGATCAGGGACTTAACAAAAGGAACAAGCCCGAACTCTTTCAAAATACTGGAATATGACTCCTAAAGTTATGGGGGAAGGGCAGAGACTTAGGCCATTTCTGCAGTAGACTGTTATAGTGCTATTATTCCCTTTCTACATCCTATGGAATCCTGGGTCAAAGGCCCCTCCCTAAACTGCAAGCCCCAGGATTCCATAGGATGTTGAAAGGGAATAATAGCACTATAACAGTCTACTGCGGAAATGGCCTTAGCTAGGACTCAGCTCTAGAACTGAATTCCTCCTCTGTGTTTAGAGGACAGCTGAAGGCTAACTGGTAGGAACTGGTAGCATTATTTGTAATAAAAAGTAAAATATTTACAAAGTAAACTGAATTTGTAGTTATTTTCTGAATAAACTGTACTTTTAATATACCAGGCAAGATAATCTTATGCCATACCAAGTTATATATAATGCATTTTACATTCCTAAAGCAATGAAGTGGCTTTCAGTCTGTAAAGGCTGCTAATATTGCATTTTTCAGTTTTTCTGAAAAAAATTCATCTTCCCCAGAATAAAAACTATCTCCTCTCCACCCAGCATGGCCTCAAAATGTTCAGAAATTTTGCATGTCTAGTAAATCCAGTTGAGAGACTGAGGAAATAAAAGCAGAGGACTCTGGAGGCACCAGATCCTGTCTGATCATGGAAGCTAAGCAGGATCAGGGCTGGTTAGTACTTGGATGGGAGACCACCAAAGGACACAAGGTACTGTGGCTATCTTTCAGAGGAGGGAAGCTGCAAAACACTACTAAGCATTCCTTGCCTAAAAAAACCCTATGAAATTCATAGGGTCACAAGAAGTCAACAGGTGACTTGATGGCACATTCATGCAAAGATAATTTATAAGGAAAGGTAGAAATCGTGTCAATAAGGCTTCCTAAAAACCATTCAAATATACTGAAATGTGTGATTCCATCATGGAACAAAAGAATTCAACACCAAATATCATCCATGAGAGATCGTGGATGAATCTGTTAATATTTGAGAAAGAAGGTAAGACACAGGAGGGTGGAGGAGAAGGTAATGGAATACCAAAGGGAGATACACTTATCTCATCATAACTAAATAAGGAGAGATTTACTGTTCCTATTGCTGGATATTTTAAGCTCAAGCAGTTCAAATAAGGAACAGCCACAAGACTTTAATCATGCAATGTGTCATCTGTTTCCATATTTGTGGTTGAGCTAGAAATCATGTAAGACTTGAGGTTAAGTTGATTCTTACCCCAACATTTGCAATTCAAAGTTAAAGAAAAGGGGACTGGTTTTCTATGGGTGACAAAATATAAATTGAAATAACCAAAGATGATGATGATGATAAAAAAAATATTTATTACCCGCCTCTCTCCAAAGTTTGAGGCAGGATACAGAATAGATGGAGTTAAGTCATAGTTAAAATACACATAGAACAATTGATACAAACATACTAAAATTAAAATATATCATAGTTAAAAGTACAATTAAAATACAATTAAAAGCACAATTAAAACTAGCCTGGGTAGGCCTGCTGAAAGAGATAAGTCTTTAGTAATTTTTAAAATTTCGCCAGCAGATAGATAGACAGACAGACAGACAGACAAGAATAAATGCACTGGAAAGTGAAAGAATTTGAAGAGTTCTGATGTTTCATAGGAGATTAAATGGGTGAAGCTGCAGCCCAACAACCTCTCAGTTTTAGATGATTCCTTTCTCTAATCTATAGCCATTTTGACCAAATTATTAGAATTAACATTTGACAGACTATAGGCCAATCAATTTCCCTCCCAACTAACTTGTAGTAACTTTTCCAGAGACTTTATATTTCATTGCTCAGTTACCAAATCCATATAAGAAATTTACCCATTACCACCAATTAATTTCCTTTCCAAATGCTCCAACATAAATTTCTCTTCAGTTACTCCCATGCAATAATCACTGCACCACAACTCCACAAATTCAGCTCAACTGAAAACAAATAGGGCACAGATGGTGAGTCCCTTCCAGTGATGGGAAAGCAGGAGGCATCTTACTCTGAAATGAAATGACCAGTTTTTAAAAATTTACACAAACCAGTAGTAAGCCAGTAGCTGAGCTGCAGGTTGTCTTTCTGTACACCACATGCTGAGAAAAGATACTGCTGTTTCCCTTCAGGAGAGAAGCAAGGAAATTCAGAGAAGGGAAAATAATTTTAAAGAGTAATTTTTTACTCTTCAAACATCTAAAAAGTAGCTGGTTAGCATTACATTTACAATTTTACAATTGATAGCTACATTAAAAAAAAATTAACTCTCTCCTGTTATTCTAAGCAGGTACACACAACTAGAACAGGACAGGCTGGGGAGTATCCCATACTTTCTCAAGCTTTAATATACTATTTACTCCAGACATGCTGCTGCAACTCAGCAACTGAAAGTCTGTGTTTCTCCAGTTCTTCAGCATCCTGCCAATTCCATTGCTATTAAAACAAAACAGACTTCCAGCTAGATGGAAGACAAGGAGAAAAACTGAAGGGGTTTGATGGGCAGAAAAGGACTTTGTAAAAAAGGAGCTTATTTGTCAGAGGCTTTACAAACTATGGCATGCCTGGAGAACCATCAGCAGTGTGCAAGAAACAAAGGAGAGGTGCATTGGCAGAATGAGAAGTGAGATGAAGGAGGGAGAAGGACAGACAGGAAAGCAAGCAGTAGGAGGAGCAGAGTGCAAGAAGTAAGGGAGGGAAGCATTGTAACAGTGTGAAGAAATGAAAAGAGTAGGGACGAAGGCTGAATGAGCAGCAAGAGCAGCGGAGTGCAAGAAACAAAGGAGGGTTGCATCGTGATGGTGTGAAGTGAGGCAAGGGAGGAAGTAGAAGAGAAGGCAGAGTGAGCGACGTGAGTGGCAGAAAGTAAGAAGGAAGGGAGGAACAAACTGTAAGGATGCAAGCTGCAGCAAGAGAGGGAGAAGGAAGCAAGCAAGCAAGAGGGAATGAACATCATGATTGATGGAGTGCAACAAATGGGAGGAGTGCATTGCTAGGATGTGAGATGAGGCAAGAGAGTAAGTAGAAGGAAGGGAGAGTGAAGGAAAGGTGAGAGGTATAGTGACAGGGTGCAAGGGGCAAGAGAGGTAGGCACAAAGAGAGCCAAGGTGCAAGGGAAGGGGAACAAAAAGAGGGAAGAGTGTAGGAGATGCCGCAGTACAGTGCAAAGAACAAGAGAGGGAGCCATTGTGGAGGCATGCAGTAAGTTTTGGGAGAGGGAAGAAAGGGGTGGAGCAAGTTAGGAGTGCAACAACAGAAGCAAGGAAGCAGCAGCAGAGTCCTCAAGGGGATGGGAGAAGTACAGTTTGATGCTCCAATGCTCCGCTCACTGAGGTGGCCACCTCACGATGCTACTCTAATGAAAGTAGGAGATGGGCAAAAAGGCAAAAGGAGAGGGTAGATAGAAGCTTACTGTTTGTTTGTTTGTTTTTTGTTTGATTGATTTATACCGTGCTTTTGTCCCAAAATAAGACTCAAAGTGGCTTACAATATAAGTTAAAAGAAAATTGTTAAAATGATATGTGGTACAGAAGTTTTTAAACAATCAATCCAATTAAAACACTACTTCAAGACATTAATTTAAAACAATGAAAACTCAAAAAGCACTCAGTATATAGTATACACTTTAAAAAGCACACCCATAGCAATCTTTCTGCTATAATCAATTAAAGGCTGAAGGCCTTTACAAAATCTTTTCTTGTTAGTGAAAAGAGAGCGGGGAGCGGGGTCAACCAAGTCTCCCTTGGGAGGCAGTTCCATAACCTAGAAGCAGTAACTGAGCAGCCTTCCTCTGTGTCCTCACCAGACACACCTGGGAGTTGGGTGAAATAGAGAGAAAGCCCTCCCCCAATGATTGGAAGACTTGGGCAGGCTTGTGTAAGGAGATATGAATTTTCAGATAGTCTAGACCGACAACATATTTACACTTTAGAGCAGGGCTTTCCAAACGGTGTGTCATGACACTTTAGTGTGTTGCCTGTAGTCTGTTGGTGTGTCACCTCCCTGGCCAAGAAAGACGCCCTCCCCACAAGCCTGGCCCACTGCCATTGCTCTTGCTGAGTCCTTTCCCTGGCAAAAATGATGGCAGCAAGCAAGGACCAGGTGGGAGAGGGCTGCCTTTCCCTCTGCTGCCACTCTTGCTGGGGCCTTTCCCCAACAGCAGGCCAGGATTGGGGGGACTGCCTTTCCTCACTGTAGATAAGCCTCTAGTTACCTCCAGTTTGCTAGTAAAACTGAATTACTGTGTTGCGAAATGATGCATGTTGAAGAAGTGTGTCACCAACATGAAAAGTTTGGAAAGCTCTGCTTTAGAGGGAGTTACACGCTCCTTGTAACTGGCCCCAATCAGCATTCTGGCTGTAGCATTTTGGACCTTTGAAGTTTTTAAACAGCTTCCAAACATAAAGCATGTTACCGTTATACAAACAAGACTCATGTATTACCATGCCCAGATCAGACATCTCCAGGAATGAACATGGCTGTTGCGCCAGCTGGTGCACTCTTGGCCAATGCCGAAATATGAACCTTCAAAGATTTTTAAAGCATCCCCTGAAATGAGAACAGCTCAGAATGTGTGGCAAAACAATCCCAATACTGTCCTCCCATATCTTTGGAGGATGTACAGAGGCATTTGAAAACAATTTTTCAAAAAACAGTTTGGGGCAGATTGCTTCTGCGGGCTTCAAAAACAACCTTGGGGGAGCTCATCACTTGTTTCTTTCTAAGCCCACTTCTCCTAGCCACATTCATCATCTTTGCCCTTTTCTCACAGGGTAATTAAATCTTCCCAGGTCGACCTCGAATGGGGGCCTTTTTCACCTCAGAGAGAACCAGGTCGCATTTAATTTTTTTGATTCTCACCTCAATCCACGCGGGGAAGCCACCATCCAGCATTCGTGCGCACTTTTAAAAAACCAGAAGAAACGTGGGGTTTTTTTCCTCCAATCCGCGCTCGTCGTTTCGTGAAAAAGCGACGGTGCGTACTGATTCGTGCAGGGGATCAAGAGAGGGAGGGATTTAGGCGTGACCAGCAGAAGCGACAAGACCGCCTCCAGTGCTTTCCAGTGCTGCTATCAAGGCTGAAAGGGCTGTCATTAGCGGGGCTAGCACCCCAGCAATGTTCGTCAGCAGCTCGTGCTCCATACACAAAACCGCGGTAAGCAAGCAGAAAGACAGAGGGGGGGACGTCTCCACAGCAGCTCCAAAGAAAGGCGCAGGACGGGGGGATTCATTGGAGGATGTAAGGGGACACGCGTGCATACTGACGTCCATGATGACACTCAGAGTGTTTCTTTTAAAAATTGAGCACAGCCAATCACTGCCAGACAGGGTGGGGAAAGGACACCTATGGGAGTGGCCATGGTAATATTGTGTGAATGCATTGATGCTGCCTAAGCCTTTTCTCTATGGAGCTGTGAGAATGCTCCTAAAATTTCAGTTCGTGTTAACGGGGATTAAGGGAAAACCCACCTGGATCATAGCGGCACGATTTCTGCACCCCGTGAGAAAAGGGCCCTTATCATCTTCCTTCCTCTTTTTCTGTATCTCCAGATTATTCTCCTTTGCTCCCTGACTAGCATTAGATTTTCAGAAGTCTAAAATTGTAAGTCCTATTCAACCGAATGGAAATTGCTTCTGAATAGATAGGACTGCCCTATTGGTCTACAATGATCAGCATTAATATTTCCCCCTATCCAAAATATTTGTTGATTATTAGAAGCTCTATAACAATTGTAATGGGGATGAGGGAAGATTCTATAACCTGACTTAAAAAAATGTTGTCTAAGAAGGACAATGGTTAATGCAGGAACTCATTAAATGCGGAGTTTAGAAAACTTCCTCTTAATTTAGAAAAAAAATGATTTGGTTGGACCATGAGTGCTGCATATTAAAATCAGTGTGTTCTAAAATATATAAAAGGAAAGTTTACTTTTCTTTTTAGTTCATAGCAGAGTATGGAAAATTGTCTTTGGACCATAACTTCTACATGTATTTAACAGCACTGCTTATGCAAATATTTTTAAAAGAGAAGGCAAAAATTTCTTCTGTTTAAGGCAAAGAAAAATATGTTTGATTGGACTATAAACTTCATGGCCATTTCCGCACTAGACTGTTATAGCGTTATGATTCCACTTTCAACATCCTATGGAATCTTGGGGTTTGCAGTTTAGGGAGAGGTGAGCCAGCCGACCTCTCCCTAAACTGCAAACCCCAGGATTCCATAGGATGTTGAAAGTGGAATCATAGTGCTAAAACAGTCTAGTGCAGAAATGGCCCATGTGTTCTTAAAACTGGTGTTTTCCTAAAATGTTAGTTTAAAAAAGAGTGAGGAAAAGTTGGTGGGGGGCTTTCTGTTCCAGACAAAATTTAGAAAAATTAACTTCCAATCAGAGAAATATTTTTGCTATTTGCTAGACAATAGGGGTTTTTCTTTATCTCAATGACATGCTTAGAGCAACTGTGGTTGCTATTTAATGTACCTTACATAATCTGAATCCATCAAATATAATACACCAGGGACTATCTCCTGTTCCTCTTTGCCCCCATAACATCACCTGGAGTAATCCCTGGGTGTCAGGTTTTAGCTCTGAACCTGCAGGCCCTGCTGACACTTCCATCCCAGCTCCCCTATTCCCATGAGATAACAGTGGAATAAAGAATTATTGTGTCCTGAAAACCCTTCAGGTGATTTTGCAGCGCTTTCTTTAACAGCTCACTACTGGGTGACTTTATTTTAAAAGCAAATAAAATAACTTCTCCAAATGAGGAAAGTCTTTCATAAATTTCAGCCTGATAAATAGATACAAAATCATTAAAGCCACATGTTTTATGTTACAAATGTTTCTGTGGAGGGAGGAGATGATAATAAATGGAAGCAAGATACACAGTGATATTTTCCCCTTTTAGTGGGTAGTTAAAAATGATTCCTGTTCTTATTCTTTCCCCGACACTCACTGTATTTCATTTTTTAGCGCAAAACTAATCTACATCTTGTTAGTGCACCAAACCAGTAACATTTTTAGAATAGAGTCAAGGCCTTCTTGAAAAACTGTTACCTTTCAGAAATAAAAAATCTATTTGCCTAAAACCCATGAGACTGTAATAATATGATGCAGGATGACTGAGGGGAAATTCGGACTAGAGAATTACGGCATTTCAAGGGGTCTTTTGTGAACAGGTCTCCATGTTTCTCATTCAGGATTCATACAATGCATTGTTCTGGTCAATCTCACCTGCATTCCCATCATACCCAGCAGAATTTTCATTGTGAAATAAATCAGGAAATTAAAACTACAACAATTTGGTAGTTTCTTATTGTTGTGTATTCACAAAGCCTGCATGGGTTCATTTCCATCCTGGATGTGCTGTTTCTGGTGTCCTTTCAATGACTCTGGGAGTCCAGATGTCTCCTTCCTCCCCTACTCCTCCTTCTCTTTTCCAGCTTCCCAGCTGCGCATATGAAATGGCTGTGCTCCTTCTGGGTTCTGTGAAATTAATTATAAATAAATGTTGCAAACACAATCATAATTTCAGTCCACTATTTTGCCAACAATACAACAAATTATATACTAAATTGAACACATATCCACTGTCCCCAAAATTCCACCTGTCCAATGGGGTGCTGGTGAAGGACTTCACTGCAGGATTCTTCTATATATGCTGCTTAGCAGTATTGTAACCTTGAATGAAAACCTTAATGCTTAACAAAAATTCCACTATAGTTTGATCCCTTCCTAAAAACCTAACTGAAAATCCTAGTGCCTTATTCAAAGTCAATAGGGCCTAATCTTCATTCCTGATAGCAGCAGCTGCTCTCCACTCCAACATACACACTGAACTGAACTAGCAAGTCCAGCCCTTTCTTTAGGGTTTTCCCACCCACTGGACCAAACCAATAACTCATTGGGGTTACCCTTAGCTATTTAAAGCTATAGCAGCAGTGAGTCATGCTTGCTAGACAATGCTGGTTGCTTGGCAATGGGGGCTGGAGGCAGTAGGGAAGGGTGGGTTCAAGGATTTTCTGTTAAGGAGGAGGGTGTAGCAAAGAGTTAGGGCAGGAGGAGATGGGATAGCTCCACTCTCTTTGGAAAAGTGAAAATCCACAGTTGGGCCAGTGGGGTAAGTGGTTCAGTGTGGTTCAACACAGAGTGAAGATGCACATCCCCAAGTACATGGACCCCTGGTAGTCAGGAAACGAAATGTGAAATGAAATAAATTATAGCAACATAAAGTGGCATGAGAGGCAAATAATGTTGCCTCTTTTTTTCTTTTCCTTTTCTTTTTCTTTTTCTTTTCTTTTCTTTTTTCTTTCTTTCTTTCTTTCTTTTTTTTTTTTTGATGGATCGTTTCCTAGTGGGCCATAAGGGTACAAATTATCCGGTTTTGGCGGGCTCAGCTCAAGGCAAGAGAAAAGGGTTGTATGCAAATCTCAAGCTTAGCTGTTAAAGCAAGGTCTTGCTACAGTTACCAAGGCTTAACTGATTTGTTGCTGTAACTTGCAAAGTCTTTCCAGGGGTGTCTGTTTATTTACTTAGCTTCCTCCTTCCCTGCTAGTTGTCACCAGGGCTTGCCCTCTGTTCTGCTCTTCTTCCACCTTTGACTAGAAGCAAGTAGGTTAGTAACTTATCTCCCTAAGCAGATGAGAAAGAATAATCCCTTCATTGCACCTTGATCAGGGAACAAGTCCCTTTAGCTAAGATTACTGTCTTAATTTCCAAACAGGAATATACATTCTGTGTGTGTATTTGAATGACAAGCTGTGAGCATCCGTGGTTGCTACGTAAAGCATAACACTAAAAGACATCACTGGGGGCTATCTCTAAGTCTCAGATTTTGGCCCAGAAACCTCAGGGCATGGGTGGATCATGAACTGTCATCCCTAGAGGTGAATATCTCTTTGGAACAAAGTGGAATGCAGTGCTTTACAGACAGCAGTCTGGTTTCCCTCTGAGAGTGAAAGATGAATATTTTGCTGGGGAAGAAAAACTGAATTCTGCTTATTGGTTTTGCCTACACTTACAGGCAACTTCTACTACCACCCTGATATTTAAACACTTATTTTTCTTGCTGTATCTCTTCCATTTCTATACTCTTTCAAATGTTCTGTATGTTAGTTTTATTTTCTTCCTCATCCCCCCCCACCAGACTTCTCCATAAAATAAAGACAAACAGAAGGCGAGGAAGTTACATTTCTTGAGCAAAAAAATAGAAATACAAATGTTTTCTATAAAATTACTGCTCCAGCTCATTCTCATTAAAATGCACTAGAATAGGTACCCATTAGAGAAGGTGAGTGACAGCATGAATCCTGCCACCACCCTACCCGCCAACAGCGGTGGTAATATTGGCAGAATTGATGTGTTAGCTGTGATTGTCTCTTTGAATAAAGGAAGCCTGCATCTGTGAGTACCAAATGAAGCTGCCATCACAGGATTTGCTTCAAATACATGGAAATTTAGACCTTTATGAAGGGAACAGGTGCCAAAATAAAGCAAGGCTGTCTCATTTCAAAATGGTCCAGTTGCCAACTGTGCAGAGATAGGAGAAATGAAGTTTTCAATAAAAACCCCTTTATTATTTCTGTGTTTAGTAAGCCCATTTAAAATGTGAAAACAAGTACTAACCCTGTGCCCTCTTAACACTTTGTAAGATGGGCCTTGGGAGAGCCAGTCTGCATCTAAATTATTGAAACGATTTCAGGAAGTCAATGAACTGGTTCAGTGGGTTTTGACAGTTCCAGAGATCTCAGTGCATTGGATAGGCTTAATGGCATGATGGAAAATTGCATCAAGCAGTATAAACCATATGTATTATTCTAATGTTTCTTTAATGGCTCCCTTTGTTTTTTGTTTGTGCGTTTGTCCTTAGACATGGTGAAATAGTCTCCACAAGCTAAACTTTAGTGCATATTCGAACTCACATTTCTCATTTTAATCAAATACCTCTAATAACTGGTTTTTTTGGTAGTGTATTTTGTGGGTAATATAGTTAACTGTTTTGCTGCAGTTAATTAGAACAGTTACTTTACATCAGGAAAACTGAGTGGCAGAGCTACAGAAGCAGAATACCACTGTGAAAATACTTCACACTTCATGAGTATGAACTTACAAAACACTTGTTGATGTAATTGTGTCCCTTCAGGTCATTTCTCACTTATGGTGACCCTAAGGCAAAACTATCATGGGGTTTTCTGGGGCTGAGAGTATGTGATGTGCCCAAGGTCACTCAGTGGGTTTCCATAGCTGAGTGAGTAAACTGAACCCTGAATCTCCAGGATTGTAGCCCAGTGCTCAAAGCGCTATACCATGAAGGAACTAGAAGCCAAGTTTCTGTCTGTGAGGGTGTTAAGTATTTATGAAACAAAGTTTTAGAAACAAAGTTTCTAAAATGTACCTCCCCTCCTCCCTCCCTCCCTCTCTCTCTCTCTCTCTCTTCTCTCTCTCTTTTTTTTTAAATAAGATCTGCCCTCTCTTTCTCCAGCCCGGAAATGAGCAACCCTGGTCCTCAGTGCTCAAACCATTGCACGATGGTGGCTCTTCTAAATCTAAATGACAATAATCAACAAAATCTAGAATTAGCAGTCTTCTGCAACTACTAAGGCTAGGGTTGCCAGGGTGAAAACTGGAGAGGGCTCCTGTACCTTTAATAGTTGTATAGAAGAGGAAATGTCAGCAGATGCTGCTTGTCACACAACCAGTAACAAGCAACACCTGCTGTAATTCCCTCTTGTTTGCAACCACTGAAGGTACAAGTGCCCTCTCCAGTTTTCACACTGGGGACCCAGTCAACACCAGTATCTTTGGCCCTTTCAAACTCAGTGTTTTACAACTTGGGAATCCCAAAGAGTGACAAATGTTTGATCAGGACTCATCCACAAGGTACAAACTTGTCTGAGCAGTTTCAGGTATTAATCAAAAGTATAAGTCAGATTCATATATTTTGGACTACAACATTTGTAGTTAAACTTGCCAGGTCAGCAGCAAGCCCTGGGATTTGGGAAGGCGGTGGCCCATCATGAGATCATTAACTAAATGTCTCCTAGCCTCCATTTTACACACACATAGAATGTCCCTAGCTGTAGTTTAGCCCTTGGGATAGGATAATGGGATTTGTAATACAAGAAAAGACAATTTTCCAAACTTTCCATAACCTAATATATTACAAGTGGATATAGCTGCAGTTCCTCCATTCATCCCATGTTTCATTGGTGATGTTTTCACTGACAGTGTTTCACTGGTAAAGTCCCTTTTTCACAACTGATTAATCATGGAGATCCAGATCTATTTTTCTACATTTGCCATGCAAGCTAATTCTCAGGAGGTGGTCTCAGCACAACAGCTTGCAGCAGTAGGAAGGCAAGGGGCTTGGTCACCAGCCAAATCACCAGAACAGACGATGACAACTGAGCCTTCTTTCTGGTAAGCTGCTTGAAAGCAAAGTGGCAGAGCTCTAGCCTGCGAAGTTCTTCAGCTCCCCCTATTCCTGCAACTAAAGTGGCACATTTGATCTTCTGGCTCTGAGCTGGGAAAAGATTAAGCAGCCCAGAGGATGTTGGAATGAGAATGAATTAGAAACCGGGGTGGGTGGTGGGTGGGTGGGAATAATTTACTGCATAAGCCCTGCTTTTCTTTCTCAGCAGGCCCTCACTGAGTTTCTTCCTGAGTTTCTGATCCACAGCTGTGACAGTCCAGCCTGGAAAACTGCTCACTATCTGAACACTGAATCACACCATCAAACTAACTGCTTGTCCTAAATTCTTACTATTATATTGATTTATATCTTTCTTTTTTCCCCAAAAATTGGGACTCAATGTGGCTCACAATTTTAAAGAACAATACCATTTAAAATATGCAAAAAGTGAACACTAAAATACAATTAAAGTATAATAAAATAATTCACGTCTCAGTAGAAGAATAAAGAGCTATTAAAACAGAGAAAAAGTTCTTAAAGACAGTATAATACAGCTGCCCCAGCCTGTTCTTTGAAAACTTTCTGTTTTAAAAGCCTGTCTGAATAAAAAGACTTTAGCTTGCCAGTGGAAGGACAGCAAGGAGGGGGCCATTCTGGCCTCTGTGGGAAGAGAGTTCCAGAGTATAGGGACAGCCACCAAGAAGGCCCCCTCTCGCATCCTCACCAATCATGCTTGTGATGGCAGTCAGACTGACAGAAGGTTTTCTTCTGATGATCTCAGAACCTGGGTCACCTCATACAGGCAGATATGATCTGTCCAATAGCCTGAACCTGTGCCATACAGGGCTTTATAGGTCATAACCAGCACTTTGAATTGTGTCCAGAAACAAACTGGCAGCCAGTGTCTTCTGTGTCTTGAAGATGTTTCCAGAAAGTTCAGTTTTTCTTTTTGTATGCACATCCTAAGGCAGGTTGCCTTGCTGAGGTCTGCTGCCAACTTCAGGTTGGGAAGCGGGAAGGTGTATCAAACACCTGCCTCCCAGATAATCTCCAACAGCCAACCAGACAGACTTTGCAGTAGCAGCTGAGTAGCTGGCTGCAGCCCACCTAACTGAAGGTTTTTGTTTTGTTTTGCTTAAGTAGTATGCAGCTTGTTGTTGCTGTTGTGTGCCTCCCAGTCATTTCCAACTTATGGCAACCCTAAAGAGAACCTATGGTGGGTGGGGTCTGGGGACTGAAGTGCGTGACATGGCCAAGGTCATCCAATGGTTTCCATGATTGAGTGGGTAATTGAACCCTGTAGTCCAATGCTCAGACCAATACATCATGCTGGCTTATCTAGCCAGAATGTCTTGACTTTGTCTATGGACTCGGGGGGTGGGGCTTTGTTCCCAGAGACTTTGGGAGGTGCCTGGAGATCTAGCAACTCTAATCACAATTCCCTTCTCATTCACCACCATGCTTGCTGTGGCTTCTGGGAGTTGAGATGCAAATCATTTGTAGGACCAACCAAAGATTGCCTACCCTCTGCCTGAAAAGTGAGTAGTTTGTGTAGTGTTTACACTATGGTAGAAACAGTGCTTAATTTTTTTGGTCCTTCCCATTCTACTTCCTTCCTTCATCCTTAGCAATTTTTCTTGCAGCTTGCTTCATGAGCTGAGGTAAAGAAAGGGCTAGAAGATAAATCTGGTATGTTATTTATATGCAAAACTTAGTGACACTAGGGCCATTTCTGCACTATGCTGTTATAATGCTATTATTCCACTTTCAACATCATGAGGAATTCTGGGGGTTGTAGTTTACTGAGGCCAAAGAGCTTTCTGGCTGAGATTCTAAATGCCTCTCCCTAAACTACAAGCCCCAGGATTCCATAGGATGTTGAAAGTGGAATAATAGCACTATAAAGGTGTAGTGTTGAAATGGCCTGGATGTTCTTGAAATTGTATTTTCTTCTGGCCTGGTCTGCATACCCAATAGTAAGGAATGCTGGCTGCTGCAATCCAACCATATCTGGAGGGTCACACTTTGCCCCACCCTGACTTCTCTGATTTGTGGTCACTGTACTGTTAGCCAGAGACTTATATTTAGGTTTGAATCTTGATAATTTCCAAGTGTGCTTCTCAAATGTAAGTCAAAGCCAGAGTGGCAGAGGTGATTTTATTTAGAATTATTATTTACCTGAACAATCATGTGGCCCTCCAGGTGCAACTCCCTGCAGAGCTAGCCAGCACAGCCAGTGGTAAGGAATTCTGGGAGTTACAATCCAACAATATTTGAGAACCACAGGAGTCCCTACTGTCCGTTTCCCAGAGCTTCAGATCAGCTATACCTCAGTTAACAAAGTCAATGTCTTCCTGGGCATTACTTCTTTAACAGAAAATTTTGTACCAGAGGCAGAAATATCATGGAAAGAATAGGGATAAGTTCCTGTACCACAAAGAAGAATTCTGAGAATTCTAAAGACCCCTCTGTAAACTACAAACCCAGAATTCCATAGGATGTTGAAAGTGGAGTAATAGCACTATAACAGTGTAGGGAAGAAATGGCCATAGTTGATTGATGCATGCCTGTAATGATCAAAGAGCAGCTTTGATGTTACATTTTTAAATTCTCACTAGGACTGCAACCCTGAATCTACCCCCACTCCCTTTTTGGCACCATACCTTAAAGATATCAAAGGGCTATTTTTTAGGATGGAGGACTACTGTCTACAAGCATGGCTGTCTAATATATGCAGACTGAGGTCTGTGGATTGTTGATTTAGCCTCCCTTCTTTTTGTGGTGTGTGTGTGTGCTACATCTGGAAAAATGCTATTTCTGCTAACCCCCAAGGGCTGTAAGTCCTGTCGCTTCGGGGTGGGTGTTAACAAATCACATCACCACCAGAACTGCCTCTGAGCTGGAAGAGCTCTGTAACCAGCCAAGCAGTCCACCAACTGCTTGTAATAAGGGATATACCCCCTGCAAGGCAAAGAGGATACATTTCCAGCTGAGCAGCTGTGCCAGTGCCATCGCCCAGAGTGACTCTGACAAGCAACAGAGCAAAAGCAATCAGCTCATCCTGGCACTGTCCAGAACTGGCAAACACTAGAAAGTAACAGTGCCCCATAGGCCATGCTAAAGATGTCCCCCATGGACTGTGTTTTCCCCAAGCAACTGCAATTATACATCTGCTATGTGTCAGCTGGGACTGGAATGTCTCCTTTGTTTTCTCTTTCATGGTACAGATAGCCTTTAGCCTTCTGTTCAGTCCCAATGCTCATCTCTTTCCGTGTCTCATGAATATAACCCTCTTCTTTGTTTTGAGGCATGTGTCTTTCTTACCATTCTTTCCCAGGTATGAGAAGAAAACTGTGCTGGTTTTGCAAAATGGCCCAATTTCCACCAAGCCCATGTGATCTCTTTCCACAGATGTCTCCCACTACTACTGGGAATTTATTTAGCATTATGCTCTATCTTCTCTTTTAAGCCATCTTCTTTCAAAAACTCCCCAAAAATAAAATATTTTTACATGGGCATTACCTTGATCATCACTCTTTACAGCCCGCAAACATAAAATCCCCACCCCACCCCCCGGTGTCTTTGCTGAGAGCTTACTATCCTTTTCCATCACCTTAATTATGAGTAGCCTTCAGCAAGTCCACTCACAGATTGGAATGGGGTATGTGTGTGAAATCTTTGATCTTCATAAACAAGAAAAATGTTTAGTAAAGGAGGAAGCATTATAGCACTTAAATTAAGCGGTTACAAAATTTGGAGAAAATATTCTGCAGAAAGTTTGTTTTCTAACTCCAAATGGCTTTAGGAAGGGGTGATTCTTTCCCCTTCTCCTCCCTTTCTGGGATCTGACTGGTGAACTGAAAAGGGACTGTGGTATACCATTTTGTAGTCTCTGTGTTCTTTGTTTTTTTAAAGCTTCTCTGTAGGCAAAGTTGATTCCTCCATGCATTTTCTTTGGTTGCCTTGCCCAGCGCCATTCTTGTCCAGGAATGTAGCAGCAGTGTTTGCAGTCCCAGCTTCCAGCCTCCGCTCTGAGAGTATATTCCCTCCGAAGACATCCACGAAACACACTGCTGCTACTTTATTCCAATTGCATTTTTTTTTTAAGAAGAAGAACCAGGAAGACTTGTTTTGTATATTGGATGAGTATCTAGGTAGCCAAAGGCAGAAAGGAACTATGGCAGAGGGAATACAAATCTGGAGTAGATTTCTTTGGATCTATGATTGCTGGGCAGGGGCTTGCTAGACAAGGGGAAGCAATAATTCATTTAAAAACAAAAAAAGACCTTCAGCAGACCTGGTCTTGTGGGTAATAATGCTATCTATGCTGTTCACTTTTCAAGTTGAAGGAAAGGCGGGCTATCACACTGCTGGGTGGAAAGGATTTGTGTTCAGTGGCACTTCTACTATTATGTCTTATATCTTGCTATCTATGTTATATCTGTACATTATACTATATATGCTATATCTTGCTAGCCTACAGATATAATTTGGCTACTAAGCCCAGGCATAAATTCTGGTTTCCTAATCTTGACTTTCTACATTGATTCACAGAGACCATTTGAGTTGGTGAAACAATTTTAAGATAGACCCAGTGTGTCTGTGAAGACCATTTACTTGAATGCTGTGACATCCTTATCATTTTTGTGGTTCATACAGCCACAGATTTGTATCTAAAACCTTATGAGGGACATTAATGATTTTCTTGCTTGCCTGGGAATTAAAGAGAAACACCTAATAAATCAAAACATATAGAAGCTTCTAAGTATTTCCAAGAGAAAGAAAGAGAGAGAGAGAGAGAGTGTATGTTGGTAAAGGAATGTGAGAACAAGATCATATTTTCTTAAGATTTCCATGCTGCATTTCTCCCAGGATGATGAAATAGAGGAAACAACATGAGATGGTGCAACCACTGATTTACATAAGGGAGAATTACATTTTTCTCCCCTTTGGAATCTGATTTTCCAGACCAACTGAGTACTGGTCAGAATTGTTGACATTTTGGATTTAAATACACATACTTTATTTGTATGACCGTGCAACAAAGTAGATGGCAATAACTGGCAAGAACACATAAACCAGGAACCACAAAACCATTGGCCTCACTACAATTCTGTGACAAAGATACCTTGCCATAAAATCTTGTTGCACTTCAGTGGTTTGCTGGATTTCTTCAATGTGTTCCACGATATAAGACCCAAATCTCTGAAGAGAGAGAAACAGAAGGCCAGGAACAGCAGGCCTAACACCCAGAACCTGGATCTTATGAAAGTCTGTGAACAATAATCTTGCCACACAGTGGCAAGACTCCCAAAAGAGTGGCAAGAGTCCAGCCTCAGTGTCCCAGCTCAACAAACCAGGAACCTTGGCCATATTCCAGGAAGTATTCTTCAAGCCAAAGATTCTAGAGTAAGTGTCTTCTAGGACTTAATACTCCTATGAATTAAAGCATAAACTAAGTTCCAAGAGTGGTTGGCAGGTTCCCAGAGCAAGGGAAAGGCACTGTGAACAGCAAGTGCCATCAACTCATCCTTTATTTAGGGAAGAGCTGAGAAAGGAAGAAATTCCATTTGGAAGCCATTCAAAAGTAACTGCCTTGCCTTCCCATTTGTCATATCAATAGCACTGCGCAAGCTGTTTTGCAGACATACTCCATCTTGCTGCTTCCCCCCCCCAAAAGCTCACACTGATGTTTTAAAACCAAAAATGTGACCTGCCAAATACAGGATGGCCTCCCAGGGAATGCTGACAATTATTTCAATGGGTTGAACTGGTGTGGAATACACCGCTACTGTTGTTCAGGAGTTGCTTCACACAAAAGGCTTCCCTTGAGGAAGGAAGCTCACACAATTTCTATTACAAGTCCTAACCACACCCCGCAATGATTAGATGGAGCCCAAGTGTCACTTAGAGCCCCTTCTGAAGTTGTATCAAGACTGCAGCTTTGTGCATCTTTTGAACTGTGCTGGAGATGGAATCCTCTGGCTGCAGGTACCACTCTGGCTTCGTTCATGTTGGTTCTTCGAGTATTTCTGCCTGTGGCGAAGAGAGGAAGCAGAGTAGAAGGACCAGTGGAATCTGAAGTGAAAGAAAAAACAGGATACATTGAAGTATACTTCTTTGTATATTTGATTGCCTGATGTGTGATGACATGGCCCCAAGAAAAATTCTGGACAGAAAAAGATGTTCATATTTACCAGACTCTCCAGCTGTCCTGATTATCTATGATTATCTATCATACCACTTTTTAACTACTTTTAAAATGTCCCAATTTCTCCCTTCTCCCACTTTTCCCCTTCTTCCTCAGCTTACTTCCATTGCTGAAAACTGAGTTCAGAATACAAAAGTTAGGTCAGAATCCTGTTGGGCAGTTACACCTTCATAACTGTTATGTTTTCGTGATCACAACTTAGCCCATAGTTTAGAGGATACATAAGTGCTGTGAAAGTCCACCTGACTCCACCCACTGCTTGGATCAATAAAAGTCCATTCCCTTCTCAATCGAAAAGTGGCTGCCTGTAATCCCTGTGCCCAACCTTATGCAAGCAATCTTCAGCATGAGGAGGATTTGCGATAAGGGTCCTTTTAATGCATGCTGTACCAAAGATTGCTCATGGGAGGTTGTGGGATCATCAAATAGCTGCTTCTCAATTGAGAAAAGAATGGACCATCACTGATCCTGCTGGCTGTTTATGTAGTACATAATGGTCATATAGGATATAGCATATAATTAACTAAGAAGGGGAGAGAGGACAGGAGTGGGCACGTCCTGTTCTTCCCAGTAAGCAAAAGCAAATTGCTGCAGCCTCTCCTACCTTGTGTGTTCTTCCACATTAATAATTTCTGCCGCCTTGACACATGCTCTGTGTTGCTTGGCCACATGTGTTCTAGTTTTCATCTATGAAATATTGAAAAGTATGACTCATTTTTAAAAAAAAAAAAACGAATGGTCAGGATGGGCAAGTTGTGGCCCTCCAGATGTTGTTGGGCTACAACTCCCATCAAGCCCAGTCATCACAACCAAAGATGAAAGGTAATGTGAATTGCAGTGCAATGTGTCTGGAAGACCAAAAGTTGCCCAACCCTACTTTAGATGCTTACAAAATTCAAACTTAGGTATTCTTCTTCATGGAGCCCAAAATGGCAGATTCATGCAAGCAGATGTAGCAAATAGAATAGTCGTGCCTAAGACATGAATATAATTATTTGACAATACTTTGATGATAGGATCTAGTACATCATTTTCAATTAAATGGTCCTTCTCAGATGAAAAATTATGGAGTTGTGTGAGTGATTAGAGAAGAGGAGAAGACGATCTTCTGCTGAGATTAGAAATAATTGCATATTTGTGTGGCAGAAAAATTCAAGAGAGTGGTTTAAAAATAGAACAAATTGCATCATACCAATTACTTCTTATGAGAGCATGTACAGTGCCCATCATGAACATGAGGCAAAGAGAAAGGGCTTGTTCTATAAACTGAGCATAAGAGAGTTTCTCCCTCAAAAAATTTAGAATCCATACAGCCCAGGCTGGTTGAAAGGTACAGAGGAAAGTTAAAGGAGTTAAAGTGATCTGGGGTGATACAGCAGTAAGGTGATCAGTGTTACTAATAAAAGGGAAGCAATCTCTGAATACAAATAATACAGAAGTGTTTTGGGTGCTCTCAGGCATGTTTTGTTCTCAAACAAAATAATGGACATTGCTACTGTTCAAATTGTCTGCACCTGTCTGAAGTGAATGGAGTTTTATTCTGCATGGCGCTTCACGAAGCATGATGTTTTATATAGCACGGTGCTGTGTGCATTACTAAGAATATGTTTTTAATAAATAAATATTTTTTTAAAAAAAGGTGCACTGTTGAGTTTGTGCCCAGTACATAATATAAGGGCAATCTTTAAAGTATGGGGGTTTTAAATTGTCCTTTGGGGGCCAATCTGCTGTAGCCTTTGTTGTGCAATTGTCGTACAGACACAGTGCATAATGTAATGGGTGGTGGCTGGTGGCTTCCATGTCAGTTAGTCCACTTGAGGTTTTTATCCACAGTTTAAAAGAGACAGCCAACCTGCTGAGTGTTAGCTCCAAAATAGGTTCAGCACCTTGGATAACTCCTTTAAAATTCAGATTAAAACCCAGGATGGATTCGCCACCCTATTGACATCAGTCATCAGCTGTCACCAGGTGCAAATTTAAGAACTTTTCTGCTTGTAAGAGCCCTCAAGGCACCCAGGTAGTGGGAGGGATGTCCTCTGAATTCTATGCCTAGTTCAGTAATGGACCTGGCCAGGGGTAGATGGTGGATGTACCACTATGAGGGTGGTAAGTATAATCTGGACTTTACAGCCTCTCTTCGCATAGCTGCTCCAACTTGAATGGCAGTTCTGAGTTCACCATCAACAGATCTCCTATTCAACTCAGTGCAGGCAGAGTGGCTGTGACACTTGTCATGATTCTAGGACCCTGATCCACTCACTTGCCAGACCAACCAATACTTGAGAGTCTGTCAAAATGAAATGAAGTCCCAGGTACCCCAAAATGATGGTTTGTTGGTTACATAAAGATGTTAAGGGGATACAGTAATAAAACCTAAAGATAAAAGAAAAGTTAGCTCATGTCTTTTCAGCTAATCAGAGTCCACATGATGAACTAGACCTTGCCTTGGTGCACCAGGTTCTCTGACTGGACTGCAGCTGTGATAACTCTCTCATGACAAAACTATCAGCCTGGCTTTTCCCTTGATCTTTAAATAGTCTCTCTTTCTTTTCTAACAAAGCTGTTTCTCCAGCCTACTAGGACAGAAACATTCTTATCTCTATAATATGAGCTGACCATGTCTGGTAGAGAAATGGCAACTACTGAAAGCTGTATCATCATCATCATCATCATCATCATCATCATCATCATCATCACTACCACCACCACCACCACTACTGCTTGCTAGAGGCCTGTTTGATTAACTAGTAAATGCATAGTTAGTGTGCTTACATCCCTTAAGCATGTACATAAGTGTGTGTATTGAGTGAATGTGATTGCTAACTAATCACTCCTTGCCAGCTCTTCTGGAAATTCCAAACCACTACAAATCCAGAGTGTATTGACCAGGGAATAGCAGCAAATCCACTGGCCAGCCCTGACCTTGACATTAAGCAGTGGGAAGGAAAGCAGAAGAGGTGACAAAATCCATCCCCTCCATACACTCTGCTCTGTCCTCTGGCTGCTCTGTGGCTGTTTACTAAAAATTGCAGGCACCACACTTAGATGTGTCATTGCTCTACCTGTACTGGTAGCCAGAAAAAATGTGCACACAGGTAGTGGAGAGTATCAGTGGATCACTACATGCCTAGCAGGCAGCAAGGTGGGCAAACATCTCCCAGTTAGTGCTGGCCCTCAATCCATGCCTGGGGGACATAATGGAGGCCTTGCCTGGAGGCCCTAGATCATGCTGCTGTCTGTTCTGCCACAGCTACACCATTATAAAAATGCAGTGCAGTTCATCCTTCTCCAATGTTCTGTGGCTGGAAACAACATGAAGATCCTTGAGAAAATTATCCCTCACCGGGAAATCAAAGTGGTCAATCAGGAGGCTCCACTCTCTTATCTCTTTCCTCTTCCCATAGCCTTCCATGTTCCTCGTATAGAAAAATTGGTTGGGGTGGGGAATACCAACTTTTGTAATTACTTTGTGCTTTTCTACCCTTCTGGATCACTCCCAAAACTTCAGAAGGAGCCCAACTCAATCTGGGGAGCTAAGACCAGACTTGTTTTGGAAAGATTACAGTTCCTCCTGAAATTTCCATAATGGAAATGTGGGCATCCAGTGTATTTAGCAGCGTGATAACTAAGGGTACCTCCAGATGGGTAAACAGATCTCACAAAGCATAAAGACTTTCCAGTTCTTTTTGTTCTGCTTGTGCCTGCGTATTCATGGGCTTGCACCCAGTCTCTTTCTTGTAATATCCTAGGTTTCTTTCCCTCCCTTCCTTTTGCCTCTGCCTCTTCCACTGATCATGTATTATCTCCAATCTCAGGTAACATTTCAAAAATTGATTTTCACCCATTTTGACTGACTTCTTTATTATTATTTTTCAATACGTATTGTCAAAGTGTTTGAAGTGCCTTAGCAATATTACACTAGTTAAGCAATAGAATCATTTTGTTTTAATGTTGACATTCTTCTTTCCCTTGCTTCAATCTACACCCTGGAAACAAAAGCTATATTTCTTGGCAGTGACCATCTTTACTGCTTCCAAGACCATACAAGCACACAGGCAGTATAGATACAGTTCATTTCAGAAAGTACTAATTTAAACCAACCTGAGGAGTGGGAGTGAAAAATCTTTGGTAATGCTGGAAGCTCCCAGGAAATACTTCAGAATGAGGAATACATTGTTATGTCCCAAGAAAGGATAAGATAATAATATTGAAATACATGGAAATTTGCTTACAAAAGATTAGTTGCCATTGACCTCCATGCAAACTCAGGACAAGCCAAGTTCTAGTCCCATGAAATTGCACTCAAAAAGATTTAGATTGCACATTAGGAAGAACTCACCAAACTGAGAATGGATCATAAAGATGAATTGCCTGGGGGCAGTGCATGGTGGCAGTGAAAACCTTTTCCAGCAAGTCAAAGAAGCTTTTGATAATATTACTTCAGGTGAATGCAATATTTCTGGGAAGCACACTGAACAATGAATTGAATGAATCCCTATCATTGTAGATTTGGTTATTATTCATATGCTTTTGAGAAGAACAGATGAAAGTAATAAGGGGGCTTGCTTCAGACCAGTGGGACAACCAGTGGGACAGCACTTGGCACCAGGGTTGAGGCCACGGGCCCCACAATCCAACCCCATCCTAGAGAGCAGCAGGTGATGGGGCAATGGCAAACAGGCCACTGTGGATGGCAAGCAAGTATATGGTTACAGAGGCTTCTTCTATTATTCCTTTTTATTTAAAAATGTATTGTGATCTTCCACAGCAAAATGTTGCTTATTCTCAAGTTAAATGTGCTTAGCATCAGGGAAAGCTAGTTCCAAACAGCACTTCATTCCTGGAGTCAAGATTTAAGTGAGTTTGAAATGCAAAATTGCATTTCGGAGCCTGCCTTTCTCTCATCTATCAGGGCTGGCAGAAACCATTGTTTGCTTGCTTTGGGTTCCTCCCTCCCCCAAATGTATTGTCAGCATAGAAGGAGCTGTAAAGTGGGGAACAGCAATGGAAGGGAAAGCAAAATGTTAGCTGAGTGCTTAACAACCGAAGTAATACACAAGGCAATCTGAAGCAGTCCTCCATCATACTCCACAAAGGAGACCATTAAGGTCAGGTTCTAAAAACGTTACCTAGTGGCACCACTGTTCCTGATAAGAGGCTAGAACCAAAAAACTCCTGACAAATCTTCCCTGGTTCTGTTTATAGTTCACCACCTAACACAGTGTCCCCTTCCTGTACTGCTAGAATACATGGTCCTTGTTGTGTCCTGCCCCCTTTGAGAGGCAGGCCATGAAGGCTTTGATGTTGCTGGGCCCTAATAGTGATCTGTTTAGGCCAGACCAGAAGCAGATTGGTGGTTGCATGATCCTGCCCTCCCCTAGTCAGGGCCATCTTGGCCCTGTTTCAGTTAAGTGGCTATGTTATTTTAAAGTTAGGTTTTGCTCTGTGTTCTAGAAGATTTAAATAAATGATTTTAATAAATAAAGTTGAAGATGCTGTATTTAGGACTGATTCCCATATTCAGAAGTCCTAAGAAAAGCAAGACTCGATGTAAAGACAGAGGAATGTCCAAGTGCACACAAAGCAGAGGCACATACAATCATTAGACATGGTGATGTATGTTTCAAAAGGAAATTTGGAGACACCATTACAGGGCAGCAAATTGTCTATTATTTGCAGTACAGTCTTATGCATGCTTACTTGGAAGGACTGCAGCTGTGTTCAGTAAGTATACCCAGGAATCTCCTCTGGATATTAGTCTGGACTTTAAAGGAGCTCTCCAAGGTGCTGCACCTAATTTGGGGGCTAGGATTCAGCACCTTGGAGAGTTCATTTACAGTTCATGCTAAAATCCAGAGCAGATTTACCCCCCTCCTCACACACATACACACTGATGAGAGAGCCCTGGCTGAACTGCTTGATTTCATCATTATATATTTACCACCATAGAATAATTGTGATACTCTGTCTCAGTTCTGAGTCATATCAAAATATGTCTCCATTACAAAGTATATGAAAGATTAACCTTGCCATAGCCTTGTGATATAGATCATTATAATTCCTACTTTACAGAAGGGACCAGAAAATGATAGATTATGATTTACTCAAGGTGATCAAAGATCTCCCATGTCAAGATGCTGCTCATCACATAATATGGGCCAAATTTAGACAAAAGGGATAGATCTCCCCATCCACTAAATATACAGGTTAGTGGTTGTGGCACTGATCTGGATCTAAGTCAATATACATAATTGTGTACTTCACTTTTGTCAGATTTGTTCAGAATAGCAAGCATATTTTGTGCTAGAAATTCTAGATATTCATTAAAAAGAAAAACATGGGAAGGAGTGAAAACCATACCAGCTTAGCAAAACTATGTCACTGCCAAGGTTATTCCAAAGAGGTCCAAGGTTATAGCATCTTACCATTTTTAAACTAGGTTTTTAAACTAGTGCCCTCTTCCCTCAGACACTGCTGGGAAATCATGTCCTGCTGATATGTTGCTCATTTCCTAGAGCCCAAAGCTGAGCACATTAAGTACATTGTAGACCACAATACATTTTCAGGGTCATTATTTATCACCACTCATCAAAGTGGAAGTGATTAATGTTTTATGCCAATCAAGTCAATAAACCAAGAACTCCTTTTCCCACACACACCAGCTTTATGAACTGCTGGGAGAAAATTTGCCGGGCAGTCAAGGAAAATGTCCCTGTCTACCATGTGGTGGCATTTAAAGGAAAATCCCATCTGATTTAGTAGGCAAACAAAAATATGCCATTTTGATGAGAATGTTTGTCCCTTAGAATTACACTCTAACCACGTGGTTAGATCTTTCTTGCTTTTTCATTCATATCCTTAGTTACCAGTTCAAAGTATGGTATGATGATAAAATGAAGATAATGAAGATTAGAGCTCATCTGGACTGTTAACTTCACTTTGATTTGTTAAAACCATATTATCCAATTAACTGATTCAGCAGTGAAAACCACAATGCTTACAAACAGCTTTCCATCAACAGCAGTTGAAAGCTTCTTTCCTTGGAAAAATCAAGCAGTTCTCTATTGGGTCAGATGTTTACAGTGAAAATATATTTGCAGTAGCCTCTGGAGATTAAGAAATACACTAACCAAAGATTTTTCAAGCATGGTCTGACATGGGGACACTTGCCTACCTATTTTTAAAAATCTGCATTTCTAATTCATCCCTAGGTGCTTTGCACATCTGTTTCCTTTAGCAAAACTACAGAAGGAATCATTGCTGGAGTACCTAATACAGTTTGCCTTCAGTCACATGTAGACGCAGCTTAGTCTGAATCTCAGTTCTACCACTGGTAATTCTCTAATTCTCTTCCACAGCAGAACAGCTGCAGCTCTGTTTCCATAGCAGCAGCAACAGTTAACCCTTCTTAGTATTCAGTTCGCACACCAACACTGAATATTGTATAGTGGAGGCAATGGCCCAGCTTCAAGCAGGTCAGCACCACATGATGACTAATTCGGTTTCAAGTTACCAGCTTTAGACCTAGAGGCTTTGCTTATTTTTTAAAAAAATATCTTGGAGGGGAACGGCTATGTCAGTTTGTTGAAGCAAAAACAATAAAAAGTATTGTGGCACTATGAACACAAAAACATTGTGAAAATCTGGGACAAGGAATCATTATATAATGATAGCATGCAGCATATCTGTGGTATTCCAAACACAGTGTCTTCATACTGAGTTGTTAGTTACTTACATGAATATTGCACATTCCTCAAGAGCAACCAGAGCCATCTATCCCTGAGTCTTCGTGGTACTTTTACCTACCTCATCACAGAACTAATATACTGTCATCCTATAGCAGATCATAGAATCATAGCAACATAGAGTCAGGAGAGACCAAAATGCCCATCAAGTCCAATCCTCTACTGTGCAGGAACAAACATTCAAAGCACCCCCAGCAAATGGCCATCCAGCCTCTGCTTAAAATTCCCCAAAGACTTCACCACACTCTGAGGCAGCATATTCCACTGCTGGACAGCTCTGTCAGGTCTGTTTGTCTCTACCCTAGAGACCTCATTGTACCTTCTCCATCCCTTGGTTGTCCATGCACAGTGACTGGATAATTATTTAGCTGTGTTGTTTGTTTTGCTATCATGGTGCTGTAGAAACTGTAGTAATTCTTTACTTGCTTTGAGAAATCTTTGCTCTTGTAAATTTTAGATTCTCTACTATAAAATGATTGGAGTTTCAAAATGTTTCTTCAAATGAGGTTATGCCTTATTGATTTTGCTTTTAAGGAAGTTGAGGTTTATGTATATGACTTATATTTATATAACTGCATTTAGTCTAAAGTTCATCAGTTGGGAAATGTGAGAGATAATAGTGGATCTCTTAAGCAGAATAATCAGATTGGCAAGGCAATAGCTGAGCAACAACCAGTCCCATGACCACCCACCCCCACACACAGGGTCTATTAGAGAAAATAAGTAAGCTTAGTCATTTTTGTAAGATATATGAAAGTGTCTTTACATACAAATTACTTATTCATAACCAAACCTATGATCTTATGGAGCTGAGAGAGAAAGAGAGGAGGAGGAGGAGGAGGAGGAGGAGGCGGCGGCGGCAGCGGCGGCTGCTTCAGGTTAAATGTAGGAAGAAAATGGCTGTGGAAAAGTAAAAAACAGGATGTCAGCAAACATGCAAACTAGCTATTAAGGAGTATAAGCATGCCAAGATTGCTAATTTAACAACTTCAGTAGCCCATGATCTGAGAAAGGGAGGGCTTCATCACAGCACGTAGGAGGAAGTGCCCCTATAATTCAGGCCAAAAACTAATAGGAGTAAATTAAAAATATGGTTTGTATTTTTTTCCTCAGTGTGATTTAGTTTAATTCTTTGTAATATGAAAGGTAATAGGCAGAAATAGGACTTTTCCGTACTATACTGTTATAGTGCTATTATTCCACTTTCAGCATCCTATGGAGTCCTGGGGTTGGCAGTTTAGGGAGGGACATTTAGAATTCTCAGCCAGAGAGCTCTTGGGCCTCAGTAAATTACAAGCCCCAGAATTCCACAGGATGTTTAAAGTGGAATAATAGCACTATCACACTATAGTGCGGAAAGGCCCTTATTCACTGGACTTAAAATTGTAAAGTGATTATGCCATGCTTTGCACAGCATGAACCAAAACCACAAGCAGGGCTTTATGGGATGCCTATTGTTTTATGTGTAAGTTTAGTTACTTCCTAAAGAAAGAACCTCAAAGGCCCCACCCTAAACTGCAAACCCCAGGACTCCACAGGATGTTGAAAGCAGAATGATAGCACTATAACATTCCAGGGCGGAAATGGCCTCAGTCAGACTCAAATAGCAAAGGAAGACTAGAAAGAGGCACAGCTAAATTGAATTTTATTCACAAATTCCAACCCATTAACAAAGGCATGAACAGAGACAATGGCTTCATGGCACACTTACATATGTTAATATAACAGTCCTTGCTATTACACATATATAACAAAAGGAATCTTCCCAGAGTGAGTTTTGAATCCTAGGAAACTGACGTTTGATAGGCAGGTATATTACTTTCATACATCAACAATAACTGACCACTGAAAAGACCTGGAAGATCTGTATCACCTCACCCAACCCTTTGAAAATTTAGGGAAAGGGACATGATTTGCATCTTTCTGGGTCCTATTACATTCTATCCCACACTCACAACTGTATAAATATACTTTCTGCCAAAGGCCTTAATATCACTCTGTAATGTATCTGAAGAAGTGGGTTTATATCCATGAAAGCTGATGGTAAAATAAAATCCAGTTATTCCACATTTCCTTTTTCTCCCCCTCCCTTCTTCCTTTGTATGCCATAAGCTGATGTCAACTTAAGAGCAATTAACAACAATAACAGCAACAACAACGATTCATGTGTCTATGTTCAGGTACTGCAGGCAGGAGATAAGGCTCAATTCAGGATTCATGTATCATGCAAGGACTAAATGCACTAAGTGTATTCCATCTACTATTTTTTTAAAAGTCTGAAAGCAGTGCTGTTGAGGCCCTAGAATAATGGGCTGGAGGACATCTTAAAGACAGCCCATGCTGATTGCTGTGCATGCCTATACAATACAGAAGTAAATAGATGCACACCTCTGCTACTACATTATGTGCACAGAAGAGAGCTATGGCTCCCCTTTGGTTACTGCTCTCAGGAGCACCTGTTTTTATACTTGCAGCAGACTATCTCACCAGCTGTTGCTCTGTCAATTTCTTTCCCAGATCAAACTGAGATCGGAACCAAATTCTCTATCTACTTAGATCACACTGGCTCTGCTTCCCAGTATTCCATTTCTCTGCTAGCTGATTCACTTTTGTAATGCAAAAATGTTCTCAAGAGCTGGATGCAAGAAAGATGAACCTGAAATTTCATGTTTTAAAGACTGGTGGACTGATTTAGACTTCATCCACACTAATAGTTTAAGTAATGGATCCTATGCTGAGAAAGAAGAGGGAAAATAAATAAATATTATTAATAATGGTAATGGCTAGCCCAAAATGTGGGCTAGACAATGCTGCTGCTAGATGGATTTGTAACTGGTTAACCAAACAACCCGAACTGGTGCTCACCAATAGCTTTTCTTCATCCTGGAGAGAAGTGACTAGTGGGGTGCCATGGGGTTCTGTACTGAGTTCAGTGCTATTCAACATCTTTATAAATGACTTGGAGGATGGAATAGAGGGCATGCTTATCAAATTTGCAAGTGGCATCAAATTAGGAGGGGTAGCTGATACCCCAGAGGAAAAGATCAGAATTCAAAACGACCTTAACAGATTAGACAGCTGGGCCAAGGCCATTTCTGTATTGCCACTGTTATAGTGCTATTATTGCACTTTCAATATCCTGTGGAATCCTGGGGTTTGTAGTTTAGGGAAGGGCATTTAGAATTCTCAGCCAGAAAGCTCTTTGGCCTCAGTAAACTACAAACCCCAGAATTCCACAGGAGGTTGAAAGTGCAATAATAGCACTATAACAGTGCAGGATGGAAGTGGCCTAAGAAAATGAATTTCAATAAAGAGAAGAATTACACTTAAGCAGGAAAAAAATGAAATACACAGATATAGGATCAGTGATACCTGGCTGGAGCATAGTACATGTGAAAGAGATCTAAGAGTCTTAATAGACCAAAAGCTTAACATGAGTCAACAGTGTGATGTGGCAGCTGAAAAACCCAACGTGACTCTAGTCTAGGCTGCATCAGTATTGTACAGTGTTTAGACTGAGGGAAGTAATAGTACCACTCTATTTCGCTTTGGTCGCACCTCACCTGGAATACTGTGCCTAGTTCCAGGCACCACAATTC